>JARYHS010009186.1:160043308-160168720 GCA_031002005.1 Vandiemenella viatica
CATGCTTTCTTGTAAAGTGCATGTATTTAGTTTTTGTATCATTTGCTACTAGATCCATTTTTCCTGCTTCTCTTAGGTATACTTCTGCTAATATTCTTAAAACCTCTAAAGTATCCGCTATTATCACAATGTCATATGCGAAGGATAATATATTTACTTTTATTCCGATTTGGACAGCTAGTTCCATCTCTGACACTTTCCGTAGTGCTTCTTCTATGGTTGAATAGAGTTGGGAGCAGCCCATCTCCCTGCCTGACTCCTGAGTTTATTTTAAAGGGTTCGCAGTCATATCCATTAATTCTCACTGAGCACCTTGATCCTGTGACAGTTTTCCTGGAATGCCAAATTTGCCTACCTGTGCCCACAATTTACCACTGATTATGCTGTCGTATGCTTTTTGGAAATCTAGAAATAATTCAAAGCACTTTTTATTGTACTCCCAATACTTGGCTATAATTTTTTTTAACTTGGGTATCTGGGTTGTTGTTGATCTACTCTTTATTAAACCTGCTTGATGTTCTCCAATTATTTCCCTTGAATAGTGTTCTTGGCAGTTGGAGATACTTTTGGATATGACTTTATACGGAATACTAAGGAGTGAGATACCTCTAAAATTGCCACATTTTTCTTTTCTGCTTTTCTTGTGTATTTGTACCACTAACACTTCCTTCCATTCGGTTGGTATTTCTTCTTGTTCCTAGAATTTTTGTATTATCTCCCATAGCTTCACTATCATTATATCTCCCCCTTTGATCAGCATTTGTGCTGATATTTCATCTTTTACGGAATTTTATTGCTTTTCAGTTCTTTGACTGCTTTTTTCATTTCCTCTCTAGTTGGGGGTTCCACGTTTGTTTTATCGTGGTGGTACTTGGGTATATGAGATTCACACCTCTTGTAAATTCGGGTGTGTATGATTCGCAGAAATATTTTGAGTACGTGCGACATCAGACTAATCATACGATAGTCATCACTTTGTGTATATTAATAAAAGCTAAGGCAGTCTGTCAACACGTTCCAATTTACAACTGTTGTTCTGTCTTCCGCTCGTGGAGACAGAGGGCAAACAAACACGCAGACGCGTTGGCGCCCCGGTGCGATAACACGTCCTACCTGGCCGGCCTCTGTTTAGATTAGCTCCCTCCAGCCCGACGGACGGCTTATCGGTTATCAGACCACAGGCAGAGCAGCCAACAGCCGGCAACAGAAATAACAATTAAGAACGAGAGCTCGACTTCTTATTAACAGCCCGCCCCGATAGCGGCCGCTCCGCATTATTATTAACTGGAAGAAGGCGCCCAATGCCCAGAGCGCCGGAGATGAGATCTACACACGGAATACTAGGAGTGGTCCGAGGAATGTCACCGCAGGGGTAACATCGGAACGGGTAACTCCACTCTTCCAACCACCCAAATTAGGTAACCGCTGATTTGTTCTTCCCAGATTTTTTGGAAAAGATATCAACAAATACAAATATATACAAACTTTGAAAGTGTTCATTAAAATAGTCTGGTTGCTCAACATTCGAGAGAACTTAAGTTTTATCCACAGGTCTGATTTCGGTTTTTCATGAATTTTCGAAATACAGGCGGGAGATTGATTAGTTCCTTCAAAAGACCATATACGAATTTTTCCCGTTCCGTGACCATAAGCCTCTTCCAGGTCAAATGAACTTCGTTGTCGACAAGACGTGGGCCCTAAACAACGGTAACGCTATATGCAGCCTACTTTACCAGCAACCAAATGATTTCTTACTTTAAAAATAAAATATAGATTTTTAATAATAATACCGCATCAAGATATTTAAAACCCCTCAGACAGCATTTGTATGAAGTGAATACAAGAGAAATTAGGCATGTTCTAGAATCTAGCTAGTCTTGTATAGTAAAATTACGAGACAAAAAGTTGACGAGGTCTACCATTTCATGCTGGCATGCAAATTCCGCAGCGCGACAAAAAGATAACTATCAGAAGACGGGTTACATAGAGCTGTCATAGTCTCCCTCATGCGAACTCTTGCTTGTCTTAAGGGGATACGGAATCGCGTCTCCCAGCAATGTTAAATTATGCCTACTACAGGGAACATTTTCTCACAAACTGCAGGAACTAGAGAGATAAAATTTTTACTGTACGTGCATTGATATGTTGTAACAATACTGAGAAACAAATGTCAAATTATTTACTTACAGAGATATTTTATATTTACCTTAAAGTAAATTTTTCCATCATTTTTTCACTAGATTATCACCTCTAAATCTTATGTAAATCAAGTAATTAATAAAATCGTTGTTTCAGTATATAAAAGAAACCCATGTGACATAAAAATTTCAGACTTCTAGGTTCACCAGTACCTGAGATAATGTTCCTAGAAGAAGTAAAAAGTAACCTTATTTGAAACGGAGAAAGAAGATCGAAACATTCCTGATCCATAGGTAATAAGTGTATAACAAAAGCGTAATACCCGATCTCACAAATCTATAGAAATAAAATAGTTATAATTCTAGTAGAGCCATGTTTGATACGTCATTTTAAAGAGGAAACTTGGCGGAATATAATAAGCCAATAAAACGAAAATCTTTTTCTTTTTTTTCCATCCCAAAATCCGATTCCGTACCCCCTTAACAAGATGTTGGTAAAACTAATTCACTTAAAGTTGTTGGAACTAAAGGTGTGATTTAAACACAAGCTTTTCTCACTGCATTGTACCTGGCTGCAATACCCCATCAAAAAACTCGTAAATTACATATATATATATATATATAAACTGATGAGCCAAAACATTATGGTCACCTGCCTAATAGCCCCAGGGAGCCGGTTCGAATCCCCATCCTGGTTTCCCCAAATCACTCCCGGCGAATGCCTGGATGCTTTCTTCATAAGGCCCTGACCGAATTCCTTCCCGTTCTTTGTCTCCAGTCCCGTCCTGCCTCTAATGACCTCTACATCCACGAGGTGTAAAACCATAGGTAAAAAAATAGTGTGTTAGTCCATCTCTGGGACGCAATACAGCAGTGAGTTGAGGTGACTGTGAGATAACAACCATAGGGTTAGTTAATTGTGAAATAACTAGTGTAAGTGGTAGTAAAAAATACTATGTTGGGATGTTTAAGTTGTCAAACATGTAATGCCAAGAGTTATACAATGAATATCGCTGACTGCATTCATGTTTTGTTTATCGTGGACTGGTGGTTGTCATGGATGTTTTAGTAGTAGAGGTTTGACTTGAAAGTCGTTGAATTAAGATTTGTTAAGCTTGTGAGAAATTCAATACTGAATGTAAAATAAATAATCAATGTTGTAAAAATGAGAGAAGAATTATTTAGTGAGTAATGAATAAAATTTATCAAGATAATGGTTTGTACTAATCAGCAGCGAGGCGGCTATCGTTCGTAATTTTTGGTTTAAATCCAGAATTCATAACGGGCCATGTTAAACGGCAAAAAGGAAGCATTAACCTCGCATGACATGTTTCGAAAAGTTCTTGATAGGTTTCCTGAGTTATCTGGCACCTGATGTCAATGCATAGATCACGCAATTCCCCTTAAATTACGGGCTGGTGGTTTGTGGGTGTGGCACCTTGAACCGAGCGTCTCGGGAACAGAGAGGCTGGTCGGCTGTTCGCGTGCTACTGTAGTGACTATTTATTGAAAGTGGTTGAAGGACGGTGAAACCACGAGTAGGTGACAAGGTGATAGATGTCCACCCGTCATCGCAGAACGTGAAGGTCAGAGGCTTTTCCGCTCTGCAGTGCAGGCTAGGCGGCGATTAGTGGCAGATCAGTTCAGTACTGGTGCAGGCACAAGTGTTTCGGAGAACACGATTCGCTGCTGTATTGCGTTTCTAAAGTGAACCAACACGTTATTACACAGGTGGTCAAAATGTTTTAGCACATAAGTGTGCACTGCACAACTTTCGGATCATATTCCCTATAGTAGTGATTTGTCGCTATTAGTCTACCGAGAGTGGTGGTGTAACGGTTAGCGTTCTGGCCTCGCATTTGGGAGGACGGCGGTTCGAATCCCCGTCCGGGCATCCATATTTGGGTTTTCCATGGTTTCCCAAATCACTCCAGGCAAATGTCGGGATGCTTCCTCTAAAAGGCCATTGCCGAATTTCTTCCCATTCCTTGCCCCTCATCCTTTCCCGTCTCTAAAGACCTCGCTGTTAAGAGACGTAAGCAGTTAGAAAAAAAAGAAAAAAAAAAGCTATTAGTCTATGCTTTGTTTAGACTCTCAATAAATATTTAGGTGGCCCAAAATTTTTCAACGACGAAGAGATACGAGATTTCCTGCGCAGTTCATTACGTACACGTCCAACAACAGGAAATTCCCTTTAAAAATGTCAGTGCAATGGAAATAAATGTGTAAATAACAAATATCAACGCTTAGCTCCAGCGATTAAAATGGAACCACCAATCCGTCAATGAAGCAGGCGCGGTGATTAAAATTTCACACCTTTAAGAATTCATAAGATATCTACGATTTTAAAGAAGCCATACAGTCATGATTAAAATTGGCTGAATAAAAAAACAGTTAATGAAACAAAAATATTAGCATGAAGTACCAGTGAAGTATACATAACATTTAACTGGAGAGCATGGTTTAGATCACCGAGATTAGTGAACTAATAAGTCGGTTTTTCTTCCAGCGATTACTCTTTTGTATCGCCGGCAATATCTACCCGCAATGCGACTAATATTCATGGCGGATTGAACATGATCTGGAGACCAGATAATAACCTGGCAGGCACTGGTCGAACGGACTCTAATGAGTCTCATTAGTGTCGTACAGAGCGAGACCATGGTTTGGCGTTTAATCATTCGCTGGAAACAGCACTATCGGAAAGTAATTGCCAATTATCTGATGGAATGGGCATCTGGTGTACTGTTTAAATTCGAAATTACCAACACGTTGCTCCAATGTGGCTTTAGCTTTGAGTAGACTGTTTTTGAAGGATCAGTGGCTGGGCCGTTCTGTATCATGCACCACGTTATTCTAAACGCCTCTTCGTGTGCAGGCCTTTCAATTTGCTACAGCTATAAGTGGATTTAACAGTGCAGCAAAATTTAATCACGTAATATTCAGCCTGCAAGTACAAATCCGTTACATCATGAAGACGTTAAACAGCTTTCATTGTGTTTCCCTTCTCTGGTATATATACGTGTGTGTATGTGTGTGTTTGGTTAGGTAGGTGGGTGAGTTCATGTGTGTGTATGGTGTTCTATGAAAACTGGTACTTTCAAATATCTCTAAAACGGAGTATTTGACAACAACAACAAAAAATGATTGAAGTAGAAGATAATTGATGTTGAGTGAGAAAGCAAAATGCGTAATTAACGTTTTATTTTGAGTAGATTTTTAAGGTCAAGGAAAATACTTATTTTTATTATTTACTTTTATTCCTAGTACAATAGTAAAACAGTTTCATACTATCCATTGTTCAATATAGCTCTTAGTTTTGCATATAAATGAACAACATGCTTCAGTATCTTACATCTCCAGACTTTTTTGCTTACGGGGTTTCCCAAGAAACAAATATGCTGATGTAACCAACAACTCCAGGAAACATGAAGGATAGGATACGATTTGTTTGTGCAAACACTAAAAAAAAATCTTTTGTGTTCATGCAATCTTTCCTTCAAAGATTTGTAAAGTATATTGAAATAAAATGGAATCACTTTGAGCAATTTTTACGGTGATCTTATTGAAATGACGAAGTTTTAGCTATAAAAGATAATTAAAATGAACAGGTAGGTGCCATCTTTGAGTTCTAAGAGCTGGACTGAAAAAAAAATGGTATACGTAACTTGTTTATTACTGTAAAAAAAGCAAAAAAAAATACAGATATCCATTTAAAAACACGTTAACCTTGAAATTCCCCTGAAAACGTATTCAAAATGTGATCAAAGCATTTTGCTTTCCCCCTAAACACCGATTAGCTTTTTATTTTAAGAATTTCTCAAAGACTTTGTTTTCGAGATATATCAAAGTACCAGCTTACGTGCTCCACCCTGTACATATACAAAGAAAGAGAAATCACTTGTGTGAGAGTGAATCCTTGCATCCTACTATCCAGTTAGTTTTTTTTTCTTTTTTTATAAACCTTTTTAATTACAATATGACAGAAATTCATATAACGTCTACTACAGTACAAATGAACTTCTTTAGAGACCATGTCGTTATCTGGAGTTCAGTTTCTTCTTTCTTCGCCACTTCTTCTTTAGCATTAGCAGCAGCAGTTGTAACATCTCCACCAGCCAGCAATCGGGCCAACTTCTCCCGGTACGATAAGATAAAATCGAATATTTTTTAACTTACTAGTAGCACTGCGATATTTATTTTGTTATAACTTGTAGGAATATGGTACTGGAAATCTTCTAAGGAGGGTATTTTCTCCAACAATACGTATTTGAGATACTGGCCCAGTATCCACATGGTGCTATTTCTTTTGACACCATTGGCTGATCGATAAATGTTTTACCTGTATTGTGTTATAACTGGGAATTTTGTCTTTGTCGAAGGCTAATTTTCTTTCCACACATCATTCGGTATGGTATCGTGTTGATTAAATTGTACCCAACGACATACCAGAACACGTACCTGCAATAAGGTGTAAACGACGAATTTCAATTTCATGAAGCAGCAAAAATGCTCCCATTTGCTTATGTACAGTGTACAGTTTTGCCAATCTTACATGAACTTGAAATTAACTACCATGATTATACTTACAAAATTACTCTCTCTCTTCTTGTAGGTTAACCTTTCTCAAAATATTCAATTATCCAATTCTCAAAAAACGTGCTGAGAACAGAATGCAGAAAACTAATACAATGTAATCTCAAGGATTTGACCTTGGATTCTTAAAATATATATACGTATATTTTTCTCTTGCAACTCCGGTAAATTAACTGTACAGGTTTTCGGAGTTTGGCAGGAATGATGACAGATGAAGAGGGAGAGTATCATTGGAGCAATAATCTGCAATGAAGCAAGAATATATAAGAGGTGTGGCAGAGAGGAATTAATTAATGAGCTCAGCCTGTGCACAAAAACGTTCCTGTTATTAAAATGAATTTCTGTTATTATTAAGTCAAACCGTTATGCTATTTTCTATATTCAAAGATTTGTCTTATTTCAGCGTAAGATGCCATATTTTCAGAAGTGGACTAATATAATAAATCTAACAATTATGTTGTTTTTTGCCGACGTACAAATCCGTGTAACGAATTTTTTAAATGTTCACTGGACCGTTTCAAATAAGAATTTTCTGTCTCAACTTAAGTCTGTCACTGGGTAATTAGACGCCCTAGCATGATATGTCTCCAATTTTTTTTGGTGGGGAAGGGGTGTGGCACACTTTGTGATGTAATCGCACGGATTTATCCAGTAGTCCAAAGTTATATCGACAATATTGCGGTTGGAAATTGCTACAGTAACAGTAGAGAATCATGAGAGACATGCATCAGTTAAAAACGATGTGAGACAAGGTTGTAGTCTACCCCATTAATATTAAACTTTTATGTAGAGGAAGCAATAAAGGAAGTGAAAGAAAAATTCGCATGTATCATAAGTGTTCTAAGGAAGAAAAAAAATCAGTGGGCTATGCTACGATTTGCTGATCACATAGCAGGAAAGGTTGAGGATATTGATAAGTTACTGAATGGCATGAACAAAATACTGAAGGAAGATTTTGGACTAAATGTAAATCAAAGACAAAAGTGATGAAATGTAGCAGAAATAAAACCAATAATAGAATTTTTTTTATTTACCCTTCATTTATACAGCCTAATATTTTAGTGACTAAATTAGGCCCTACGTATTAATTTTCACATTGTTGAATCAACCAATAATAGACTAGTAGGTTAAATAATAAAAATAGGATCTGATGCGATAGAAGAAGTAAGGAAATCCTGCTACTTGGGAAGTAAAATTACAACTGATGGCCGCAACAGGAATGATGTTAAAAGCAGAACAGAAACAAAAAAAGGCTTCATAAAAGATGAATCTATTATTTTCAACTATTTATCTAGGACTCAGAAAGAACTTTTTAAATATATGTGGAGCACAGCACTTTACGGAAACGAAACATGGACATTCTGAACCCCAGAAAGAAGAAAAATTGAATCCTTTGAAATGAGGTGCTATAGAAGGATGCTTATAATCAAGTGGACAGATCAAATATGAAATAAACTAGTTTCGGAAATGATTGGTGAGATAAGAAGTTTGTGGAAGAGACTTACCGAAAAAAGAGGTAGGTCATATTTTGAGACATGCAGGATTAGTTAACTTGTTAGTGAAGGGAACAGTCAAAGGTAAAAACTACAGAGGAAGAAAGAGATTTAGAATATATGAAGGAGATAATTGTGGATGTGGGTTTTAAGGGATATGTAGAAATGAAGAGGTCAACACAAGATAAGAAGGGCTGGAGGATCGCATCGAACAAGTCGAAAGACTGATGACAGTAAAAAAACAAACACAAATCGTTTATTTCGTACAGTATAAAAAGGAATTTTGAGCTCTGTCTCGACCATTAGCGAACGATATGCCTGCATTGCCTCTACAAAAGTTGAACATTTTCTGCGTATTGATATAATGTTATATCTGCTTTATTCCATTATTTGAAGCGCATAATTAATCCAAGTATTACAATATTCAAGCAAATAGATAGCTGACAAGATGAAATAAAAAAGTCGGAATATAATTATCACAGGTTTTCCTTTCCTCTGTTCACGAAGTTTATACTGACAATGTATCTCTTACTTGATGGTAAGCTCTGAATTCGCAGACAACAATATTAAAAATATTTTGATCTCCTGAATCTTAACCACATGGTAACACAAATTGCATTTTCTGAAGTTTGAATTAATAAAAAAAAGTGAGGTATGAACAAACAAACTTCGACATATTTTTTAAAATAGCCAACTTTTCTCTTTGCCAATTTATCATGAAACTTATATCCGTTGTAAATGCTTGTACATTTTAAAAACCCAAATTTTTCTTTTGCCAATAATGAAACCTATATCCGTGGTAGAAGCACATTTGGTACTTAATGAGGTCTGTCGTATATTTTTTGATATTGAAGAAAAATTATTGGATAAAACTGACATTTTGGCAGAAATCTTGTAATTCATATTTCACAAAAATGAGAAAATCGTTTCTTTTTTTCTTATGGGTTTACGCCTCGTCGACATCGAGGTCTTTAGAGGCAGTATAAGGTGGGTGGGGGGGCTAGGAATAGGAAGGAATTCGGTTGTGGATTTTTTAAAGGAAACGTCCCGGCATTCACCTGAAGGGAATGAAAATCCAAATCTGGATGATCGGATGAGGATTTGAACCTGCGTCATGCAGAATGCGATGCCAGAGCGCTACCGGTGATAAACGTTGCGAAAAATTAGTATGAAGTTGCCAAAAAGCGTGAAGTTCGGTCATTATGAAGCGAATCATCTTGTTTAGCAGACATTACCACGATCAGCCGTTAAGCAACACTAGAAATCATAAAATCAGTTACACCTTTATGAAGATATTATTACTGTCATTCTCATCTGTTATATATACGTTACAACCAAATTTTAGATAAATACTGACGAAAAAATCTTAAACATAAGTGTAAAGAAAAGGCTAAAACGAACCAAACAGTAAATATTGTCTGAGCAGCTAAGAACAAAACTTCCAGTCATTAATACTCCAAGTATGATCTCCAAATGCAGGCACACTTACACAAAGTGACAAGCACTCAGAATACGAACATCCTCAGACGAATCAAAATCAAATTCGAAGTATTCTTTCTCTAAATATACTTAAACAGTTACCGGTAGTATCGAAATTCTACAATTTTTTTCGTATTTGCGAGCCATAGCATTGTATATAAAAGTTAGGTCACAGTAGTTTTTTTTGTACCGAATGTGTGCAGGTGTTTTTATAACTGATGGGCAAGCTACGTCCGCAGCAGACGAGGAACAGTTTAAATTAGAAACTCCGCAACTGTAAATTTCTGGGAGTTTTGCACGTACCTCTCGTTTGTAGCGTATGCACTCGCCTCCATTTGGAAAACGTTGCTAATGAAGCTATTAATATTTTGTGCACCAGATGTGTGTGTTAATTAAGGGTACGGTCCAATTAATCAGGAACTGAGCCAGCATACAAAATATTAATAGTGTAATTAGCTAATTACGAGCAGATGAGCGTGTTTATTAGGTAAAGCGCGTCATGAAATAATTTCTTGTCCGCGCAGGAATAAATAGACTGGAATTCTATCGTGAATATTTATCGTTGCATCACGCCGCTATAATGTTATAGATCATTTTTAACAAACAAGAATATCGTATAATAGACATAAAACAACCCCAAAGTAGCAGCCGAATAATGCAGTTTCGTGGACTTGACTATATAAATTCAGGAAGTAACTTCTCAAAATGCTGGTGCACACAATATTTACAAACAAAAAACATTTAGACTTTCAACAAAACTTCACGTCAGTAATGAAGTTGTAGGTTTGAAAACGTATAAATTGACCTAGAAGAATCAGAGGTAATTGTAAGGGAGTCCTATTTACATTAAAAGTAGCAAATCTTTTGCACTCCATCGCCAAATATCAGTTACTTATCCTGAAGTTACGTATTTCTGCATTGTTTTATGGCGTGATACAATAAGACCCTTTCTTGTAAGCATATCAGTACAGTAAGATTACGAGACGGATACTGTCATGTACTGAATGATTTCATCCATGAACTATAGCATACGCTATTCGAATTTTTAATGATAAATTAATTTTGAGAACAATGTTAGAACGTACTTTTGTTATAAAATCGGTGTAGGTTTACATTCTGTCAAGAAAGCACCGGGAATTGATCATTTCAAAGCCCGCATAGAGAGATTGCCAAATTCTTTTTGTAGCGAAGTTGGCACAACTGTCCTCTATACTGACGCTGAATTTGAGCACTATCTGTCGATTAGTTTGTTAAGAGAGCTCATCGTTGTCAGTTCATCTCAAGTATTCTTAACAATTTTTACAATGGATAAAAATATCTAACAAAGTATTTGTATTGAATTGCAAATGGAATTTCGTGTGCCGCATCGCTGAAAATGTTGCGGAAGCTTACGGTAAATCGACTTTATCAAAAACAATTGCATAAGAGAGGTACAGTGAATTCAAAAACGGTCTCGATGTGATGGAAGATTGGCCTCACTCTGGTCGTCCATCAACGTGTTTAACTGAAATTAACATCACTAAAGGAAATTGTGACTGAAAATCGTCATCTGCACTTTCTCTGCCTCGCCAATTAATTCGTTCCATTTTAAGGATTTTTTGGGCATGAAACGCGCCGCCGCTCGACTATTTCCGAAAGACCTGAATTTTTTTTCAAAAACTCAGTCGCGCAAAGGTCACTGAAGACATGCTTGAACGAGTCAATTCCGACCCCACATTCATAAAACATTTTGTAACTGGTGATAAGACATGGGTTTGCGAATCTGATTTGCAAACCAGTCAACAAGCTTCGGAATGGCGTCTTCCAACTGAACCGAAGACGAAAAAAAACCACGTCAAAGTCGATCAAGATTCAAGGTGATGTTGGCTGTTCTCTTTGATTTGTGAGTTAGGAATTCTTTCCAGAAGATCAAACGGTAAATAAAGAATATTATCTGAGTATTATGCGGGGTTTGAGAAAGCAAATTCGTCTAAAAAGGCCAGATTTGTGGAAAGAAAACTCATGGATTTGGCAACACCATAACGCACCATCTTACAATGTTATCATTGTGAACGAATTTCTGGCCAGAAACTCAGCAAATATCATCAAACAACCACCGTATTCGCCTGATTTCTCTTTCCAAAACTCGGATTACCACTTCAAGGTACTTGTTTCAAGTCGATACAAGTCATAAAAGAGAAAACGCGGCGGCAACTGAAGTTACTTCCAGAAAAAGCGTTTAAAAATGTTTTGATGATTGGATTATTCGATGTAATAAGTATATTATTTCAAAAGGGGACTACTTTGAAGTTAATACAATAAGTTTGGATGAATAATAAATATATTATGTTTTATTGACCAATTTCCGGTACTTTTTTTGGCAGAGCAGTACGTTCGCCCATCGATCTCTTTTCGATCCGAAAAAAACTATTCATAGGGCTGTTATATAAATAGCTTGATTGTGTTTTTGTAGAGATCGATCTAAAACCATAAGAAAAGGGCGTGAAGTTGGGAACGGGGTATGTAATAAAATATGTTGTGGGTTTACAACTGAGATGATGTAAAATTGCAATACTGACATCAATATGAATACAATAATATGACAACAAATACCGTTCTGTTTTTCAAATTCTGATAGCAATAGTTCAGAGTAAATCATACTAGACATATGGATTTGGCTTACTGTGCCAGTAGTAGTGGGCATTACAAAACAGGGAAATACTATTCGGTTTTGATTACTTCAAAGATGAGACAGCACAACGTGGAAATACAGAAAAAAAGTGCGTTGGAATTCATGACGCGTATTTGCATAGAATTATTCAATTACAGTCCAAACTATATTATGCTAAATAATACAGGACGTGTGTAATTGGCGCGAATCAAATCGGTGGTTGCACAGAATTCGTGTAACCGTTAACGCCTACTCGTTCGGCCGAATAGAACACAGAAATGCTACAATGGAGGCCTATGCTTCAGCTTACAGGCGCCGTGCGTTACATGAAGAACTGATAGATCACCCAGTTAGGTTTTAAGTAAATAAATAGTGGGAAACGTGGTAATGTTAATGAAACATAGTTCCATCACGACGTATTTGTCGTTACGTACTATAACTGCTTTATCCGTATATATCCTACGTGGTTTCTTCTTTATTCAGTGGATATGTCGGTATTCCCCATGCAAATGGTCTTTCTATTTTTCCGAATTGTATTTCTTAGTGGTGCACATGTACGACCGTATATATCCCCACTGTATGCAGTAGTGACAAAGCTGAAGAATGTTGTAAGAATTTTATATTTGTTAGGAGGAAGATATATCCCATTTTTTTCCAGATTTTGTGGTTTAGTTAAAAAAAATGCACACTAAACTGAAAGCATAATGAATTTTTTTCTTCACTGATACGTTAATGTTACATTACTTGCTTACAATCTCATATACTCGTAACATAAAAAACTTCTTAACATGTGAGAACATAATCAGTTTTTAAACGATTGAAAACATTTTTTCACGTTCAGTCTATCTTTTAAGGATTTTCCAAGTCCTGATTAAGGTACAATTAAAGGTCACGGGGATCCTACGGCTCCTACAGCTTCCCGAAGGATTCGTGGAGCTAGAGATGCGCATTCCCGTTACAACCCTCACCTCTGAAAGGGAAGTTCCTGGCTCCATACACCTTTAATTTATCCAACAATTAATTTCAGTAATGATAAATTTATTTTGTTTCATTGATGTAATTAGTTAATTCGATTTACTGTTGAGGCATAACGTCGTTGTAGAGCAGGAGGAAAAGAAATCGGTTATTATCAGAATTCATCAATTCACTATTTAAAAATTCAATTTATAAGCTAGTTTTGTAAAGTTTCAATAAATCGTAATATTGCTTCTGATTCTAGTAATAAGTTCAGATCAACGCTAAAACGCTCTTTCCCAGTGTTATAAGCAAAGCGGATCCTAGATTTCATTTTGACAAGATGTACAATCCAGCCGGCGGACCTAGCTACTATAAAGAATTCTTGTGTTGGAGTGCTGACGTAATCGAGTTTCGGGATCTACGTCCCTTCACAATACACATTGTGGAACGAAACCAGTGAATAAATAAAAAGACAAGATCCAGTTGCTCCTATGCGCGAAGTAAGTGTTCCGTGGAATATACGGAACTTCTAGCTTCACAACAAGCAAGTACGACAAGTATTGCTGAAACCTCAGTCGCTTTCAGCGTCAAGTTTAAGCTAAAGTACAAAACGATTTAATTAAACCTATTTTTCCCCGCAAGATAAGATATTCTTTTTTATTTATTTTTTACTATTTTTTTTCAACTAGTTATTGCAAACAAACTACTTACGGCTGCCACGAAACACAAAATTATTTCATGGCTGTCCTTTAGGACCCTTGTATCTTCCGGTTGTTCTAAATCTGCTGTAAATAGATTATGATAATTAGTTAACACTAAATATCTTAAAAACACTTATACATTTGTCTCTAAGTGATTATTTCGTTAATCACTTACAATTTTCAAAAACCTTGTGGCTATCAACTATCGGCAACCGTAAGAAAGAATCTGAATTGTTATTTATCTTTGTCGTGAATGCAACCCACAGCTTAAACCATCGAACAGATCCCACGGCAAAGCGGTCGAGATCGATACCAGCATTCACAAGGACGTGGGTTCGATTCTCATCATGCCATCCTGATCTCGATTTTCCGAAATCGCTTCAAGCGAACGCGAGGGTGGTTCCTTCAAAAGACCATGACCGAATTCGTTCCCATTCCTTGTCCCAATCCTCTCTCAGCTATAACGACCACGACATCAACGAGTCGTAAGGCCACAGTAAAAATAATAATAGCCCATGCAGCGTGGAGTAAGCACATTTTCGCGTGGTCTGGCGTAGGATATGTAACTGGCTTGTGAGCGTTCCCTAATGAGTGTCCAGGGTTAATCAGTCGGCAACTGCCCGTGCGCTTTGAACTGCGGCTGATCAATATACGCCTCATCAGGAGCTCGTTACGACACTATGAATTATCTAGCGTCTCACTCTCTGCATAATGGACAAGCATCGAGTTTACATTAGATATTACCGATATGTACTTGTGTTTTCTGCTTGTAACCCCTTCTTCGGATTTTAATCTTCCGTTGATGACAAAATTCTAAAACAGATATCATTTTGGAAGCAATCTGTATGCCCCAAGGATAAACACAGTTGAACAAACCCTGTGTTAACCTCAGATACTTTGTTCAACAATTTAGTTTCATTAAAAATCAAACAAACAATCCGTTCTTGTAGTTGCGTAAAACACAGAGTAAGCAGTTGATTTTGCTGTAAATGAGCGTTTTTATTAAACTGATATGAAGCGTTCCAAAACTTTCGTAATATCTCTGGAACTAAGATAACAACAGTATCGGAAATCTAAGTTAGAATGTAAAAAATATGCATTTCTGCGGATGTCAAGACAATTTTGTGTAGTCATCCCATACACTGCTTTTGTTTTACCTTCATCTCCATCATCGTGAGTTCGCTTCATAAGATCGCCCAGAACCAAATTAAGGTTCATATAATTTCTTACTTAAAATATAGGATCATAAATGATAGAAATCTATGCTGGTCTCTAAAAAGTTCCATCCCTATTACCTCACAGAATACCTTGTTGATATTTAGACCTGGATGCCATCGGAAGATATATTTAAAGTGTGACATTTCTGGAGTCCACTTTCCTATCATTGTTATGCATTTAAGTTCTCGAACAACGGACCACATTACTATATACCTAGATAAAATGAGACTTCATGTAAAGTATTAAACAACAATTTATTGAACCCATTACATCTATTTTACATCAGAGTTTTTACACACCGAGCGCGGTGGGTGAGCGGTAACGCTCTGGCCTCGCATTCCGGAGGGAGCAGGTTTGAATCCACGTCCGGGCATCCAGATTTGGGTTTTCCGTGGTTTCTCCAAATCACTCCAGTCGAATGCTTTGATGCTTCCTTCAAAAGTCCATGGCTAAATTGCATCTCGTTCCTTGCCCCTAGTCATTTCCCGTCTCTAATGACCTCGACGTCGACAAGGAGTAAAGCAATAAGTCCTTCACATTTCGTAGCTCTGAAATTAATGTTCACAGTTACAAGTATAGCGAGCGATCAGATGTAGGCGGAGACTCGCTGCGAGACCTAAATTTTAAAGTATAAGCCCCACTCGGCCCCTCCCGCCCCGTGATTGATTACCAGGGATACCGCGCACAGCCTGACAGATCGCTCGTGGCAAATCACGCGTGCCGAGGACCTTGTTGTGGTCTTCAGTAGCGGGCGATTTTTTCTGAGGAGCTGACATCGAAATCGAAACCGCATAGCGCGGAAACAAAACACTCACCACGAAGCAGAATTTTACTCTACATCTACAGACAAGTTATAGTAATATTCGAGACTGCAAAGAGTCTAGGTAGCTAGAATTTTAGTTTCTTGGTGACGAAAATGGCCAAAGATGGGTTTATGAAGAGTATTGTCAGTGCAGGGGGACCATTGACTGATGCATCTAGAAATTTCTATGGCTATATCAGGAAACTGAGGGGAAGGGAGGATGTAGAGACACTTATAGATAAGGATGGAGAAGAAGTTACTGACGATTTGAAAAAGGCAGAGATTTTAAGTAACTGGTTCAGAGAAAGCATTAGGGAAAATGAATCAGAAACAGGAGGGTCTAATTCGGAGAACGAGCTTAACAACACAATTAGAAATGACGATAGTAAAAAATTTGATATCCATCCTGAGGAAATCATGAAGGAAATAAGAAAGCTGAAAAAACATAAAGGGGCTGGTGAAGATAATATTACTACAGATATCTTAAAGATAGCCGGATGTGACATTGTACCTTATCTTGAAATATTATTTAAATTGAGTCTAGACACTTGCTGCTTACCACAGGACTGGAAAAGTGCAATAGTAGTACCGGTACATAAGGGAGGGGTGAGAAATAGAGTTGAGAATTACAGGCCAATCAGTTTGACATCAGTGGTAGGTAAATTAATGGAAAGATTGATATGCAACCACATCAGAAATATATGTGAGGAACGTAATTGGTTTTCAAGCAGGCAACATGGTTTCAGGCAAGGATATTCATGCGAATCTCAGTTGGTGGGATATATGCAAGATATTTCAGATGAAATGGACAAGGGAGGCCAAATTGATAGTGTAGCACTAGATCTGTCTAAGGCGTTTGACAGAGTAAGCCATAAAATGGTAGTAAATAAGGTAAAAACCATTGGAGTGGATAAGAAAGTGATTTGCTGGGTAGAAGAATTTTTAAAAGGTAGAAAACAGAAAGTTAGGGTAGGAAATGTAGTATCAAAAGAAGTGGAAGTAAAAATGGGTGTGCCACAGGGTAGCGTATTGGGACCATTGCTATTCATTATTCTAATGAATAATTGTGTTGCCTGTTTACTATCTGAAATTAGATTGTTTGCAGATGACATAATGCTGTATAAAAGAATCAAAACGATAGAGGATTGTAAACAGTTGCAGGGTGATCTGGACAGGATATCTAATTGGGTTAGTAAACATGGAATGAAGATAAATGCAAAGAAGAGTCAGCTTATTAGATACACAAATAAAAAACAAAAGGTTAATTATGAATATAAGGTGGGGAAAGAATTGCTTGCTGAAGACTTGAAATGCAAATATCTTGGAATTACTTTTGATAACAAACTTAACTGGGCAGGACACATAGGACAGGTGGTAGGAAAAGGTTTCAGAGTTCTGCACTTGTTGGAGAGAGTTATGAGGGGATGTACGAGAGAAGTCAAGGAATTGGGTTACAAAACTTTGGTCAGACCATTGCTCGAATATGGTAGTGTAGTATGGGACCCTCATTTTACGTATCAAATACAGGAGTTGGAGAGGGTGCAAAGAAGGGCTGCTAGATTTGTTTCTGGAAATTATCGCAGAATGCAATCAGTGACGGATATGATAAAGGAGCTGGAATGGGATTCATTGCAAGACAGGAGGAGGATGAGGAGGGTCATGGGAGTGTACAGGGCATATACTGGTGATGAGGCATGGAAAGATATTGCAGTAGGTATGAAAAGTAGTGCATGGAAGGGAAAAGATGACCATGACCACAAGCTGGCACTCGATTTCAGGCACAAGGGTGTAGGAAGATTCTCTTTTTTAGGTAAGGGTGTCAGGGATTGGAATGAGTTACCAAGAGAAACGATGAATAATTTACCGAAAACTTTGAAGGAATTTAAAGAAAAAATTTGTAGAGGGCAAATGTAGGTGGGTGCAGGATAGGGGGAAGATAGCTGTGTAGGGAAATTGCCACCGGAGCCTGTGCTCCATTGCAATTAAATTAAATTAAATTAAATTAAATTTATGTTTATATAAAAAGTTTTTGTGAACGCGAGCACCAACGATCATACGTCCACTAAGATAGATATTTAGATGCGAAATAGTAGAATTGGAAATTTGATTTGTGTTATAAAACGCTTTGTTAACTACCAACCTTTGGTTCAACATATCCGCTGCAATGTAACTTACTTTAAATCTAACAGTGACATATATATAGTAGACGTTAATAATGATGATGAGGTTTTCAGCGACAAGCAATTATACCCAGGGCACTTGGGAGCGTTTTCTTTGTCTATATATATAAAGATGAATGTATGTACGTTTGTTTGTTTGTTTGTTCTTCATACAAATCCACAGTTTTCATCCGATCTCGATGAAACTTTTCACACTTATCCTTTGAAACAAGGAGAAAAATACTGTCTACATTTGGTTGAAAAATTATCTGTATAAATAATACATATTGTCTCATAATTACGAAATACTACTGAACGGCGATAGACAGACGCGTTGGATATGGACGTCTCTGTACTGTTTTTCCGTGTAGCGGTCAGGCAGCTCAGTGGTTAAAGTGCTTGCTTACTAATGTTTGGGTTGTCGTCTCCGGTTCAAATCTCCATGGAGGCTAAGGTTTTTAAAAATGGTTTTTGATCGTAAGAGTCACGCCTGGGCCGTAGGTTATTCGGATTGAATGTTAAACTGTAGGTATCACAAAGTTAGGGGGGCAAATCGTAGGTAGTCTTGCAATGCTGTAGGTGTACACTTTTTTACGTTATAATGATCCCTCAGGGGTTGTTCGCAGTCAGCGTGTGTGTGTGAACCGCAGTAATAATACTATAAATACGGAAGTAAGTCTCTGTCTTTTTGTTACGTTTTGACGACTAAATGGCTATATCGATATTGATGGAATTTGATAAGAAAATCTGTATGAAGGGCACAGGACATTTTTTCCAGTGTGATTAACAGTTGTAGTCACGAATTTTGAGGCCTTATCGAATAGTGACAGAAATATGTTAGAAATTGATTCTCTTCAAGAGGCAGGTTCGACGGTATAGTCATAGCTTTCCTGTCATATTTTGCCGACTCGGTGTTGTTTGGGACCAATACTTCGTTACAAACAACTTTATATATTCAATTCTGGCAAAAAAATTCTTAATCCACGCGTACGAAGTCGGGGGTACGAGCTAGTACTTCATAACAACACTTGTTCTTTTCCCGTCGAACATTATTTCCTATTATCGTCAGCCATTTGAAACCATGAATTTATGATGAGGTTTCTTAGTTATGAGTACTGATCATCATGAATGTATAATTATATGAAGTGCAGTCACCACGACTGCTTTAAGAGCGGAGTTTAAGTGTCTGCGATTCGTATAACTTATGTTCCCTAGAATAGATGTAGTTTTGTATGTGAAATGTGTAAGTAATGAGGTGGAAACTGGAGAAGAAGAACCGCAATCAGACGGCCGATGCGGAGGGATCAGGACTCAAACCCGGTCCCGTTGTACCTCTCCGATAGTGCCCTAACACGCGTAACCACATTGGCGAAAGAACAATATATTTGTTAGCTTCATTCCGAGGTTTGCACAAAAAGTAATTCTGAAATTCGTTGGTTTTTTACAGTCTGCCTTAATCACTGCAATTTTAATTTATTTCAAAATTAAAACTCATTATTCAAACACGTATCATTTTAGATTCAATTTTATTTTAAAAAATGTATGTTGTAGTCACAAAATTCACTGAATTGAAAATTTTGACTGCATTAAAAAAAAAAAAAAAAAAAAAAAAAAAAACTTCTGAGGCCCATAAGATCTGATCGGCGGAGTTGACCTTGCAACCAACTGATCGTTAGAATCCAGAGATAGTAATAAGTATTACGGTACTGCCGCAAATTTCTGTTACTCATTTCATAGAATGTATAATCTCATTAGGGAACTGTTACTAACATCAAATTTCTGGAAAATCCTAATCTTCGCCTTTCTTTGAACCCCAATCATAGTCAATCACTATCTGAAACACACACAGCGAACTACAATACCTGATTCCCTTGAATGAATTAAACCAGTAATTAGAACGAAGACAATAAATTTTATATTCACAAATTACATTAATATTTCACAATGATTATAATGCATAGACGTTCACCAATAGATCCTGAAGGCCTGCGTCTCTCAATAACAAAGTTTCAGCTTGTCACGCAAACCACTTAGCGGCTGTATATTTTACGAGATTAATTTGAACAGGAGAAGGAGAACTACACTTGTACGTGGATTACAGGAAGCGTTTTAGTGCCACTGCTACAGTTAATTGATTGGCTAACACACATTAAATTTCACTAAAAACTGCGATTCGAACTGGGATTTACACTGATCAGCCATAACATTATGACTACCTACCTACTATCGATATAAACCTGTCCAGACGATAGCAGCGTCACCTGACGAGGAATTACTGCTAGTCAGACACACGCACAGATGTAGTATCAGTGAGCGTGCTATCCGTATTTAGAATGGGGATGATTGAAGGCAGATTGTGATGACCCGGCGGCTCGGCACGAGCATTTCGAAAACTGCACGACTTGTTCGAGCAGTGCTGTGGTGAGTGTCTTCAACAAATGGCGAAACCAAGGTGAAACCACGTCCAAACGTCGAGGGGTTGGGCGGTCACCCCTCATTACAGATGTCGTACGTCGAAGGCTGGGCAGACTGGTACAGGAGGACAGGTGGCGAACTGTGGCGGAACTAACATCAGACTTTAATGCTGGGCAGAGTGCAAGTGTGTCTGAACACACAGTGCACCGAACACTCCTAACGATCGGCCTCCGCAGCCGACGACCAACACCACGACATCGGCAACTACAGCTGAAATGGGTACGTGACAATCGTCACTGGACGTTGGCGCAGTGGCAGAGCGTTGTATGGTCTGATGAATACTGATACTGGTACCTTCTTCATCATACCGATTGGAGGGTCGTTTTGCAAGGGAACAGCTTCTTGACACCTGTACTGCGGGACGGAGACAAGCTGGCGGCGGCCGGCTCAATTATACTCTGGGGAACATTCATGTGGGTATCCATGGGTCCATTGGAGCTCGTGCAAGGCACCATGACGGCCAAAATGTATGGTAGACTGGTTGCAGACCACATACACCCCTTCATGACGACCATGTTTCCCAGTGGCAGTGCCGTTTTTCAACAAGGCAATGTGCCATGTCACAAGGCCAGGAGTGTGATGGAGTGGTTCGAGGAACACAGTGGCGAGTTCCGATTGATATTCTGGCCGCCCAACTAGCCAAAACTGAACCCGATTGAACGCATCTAGGATTTGATTGTCACAGTTCATCGCCCCCCTCCCCGGAATTTACGGGAATCAGGTGACTTATGTGTGCAGATGTGGTGCCAACTCACTCAAGCGACCTACCAAGGCCTCATTCCTTCCATGCCAAGTCGTGTCGCCACTGTTATCCGTGTCAAAGGCGGACATACCGGCTATTAGGTAGATGGTCTACATGTTCTAGATGATCTGTGTATAGACAACAACTCACTCGCATTACCATTAAGCCGCCAGACCGCTCGCTTCATACAGATGGAATTAATTATACTTCCAGTGTTTCTTCGTTTCACGTGAGAACAAGAACCATTCCGGCATTTGCCCGGATTGTTTTAGGGACCGTGCACAAACTACGTGGCTCTGTCCAGGGGGGGGGGGGGGGTGGCTGAAAGACTACGCTGGGCTACGTGGGGGGGGGGGGGGTTCCGAGCCAGACCAAGTAGCTTCCCTTTCATAACATTTTTCACAGTTAAAATGAGGAACAGAACTCACAACAGCATGTGAATATTTATTTCCCTCAGTTAATTAGTTCCGTATGTAATTTACAATAGTCTGACAAGAGAAAACAGTACAAAATGTCTTCTGGAATCAAAAGGAAAAAAACTACGTGCTACGTGGGGGAGGGGGGGGGGTAGAGGCAAAAGTCACGTAGCGATACGTGGGGGGGAGGGGGGGTTCACAGGAGGCCAAAATGGAGCTACGTGGTTTATGCACGCTCCCTTAGGGAAAGCATGGAAAACCGAAATTTGGATGGCCGGAACCAATGTCGTCTCGCATGCCCATTACCGCTCATCCACCACGCTTGGGGTGTAAAATTTAAAATTTTGCATAAAATGCTGGTATATGATCATAGTTTATCTCCGACTAACAATACCGATTTTTAAGATAGAACTGGTTAAAATACAGCTGCTTGGATCATCTGAACGATACTTGAAACATCTCGTTTTATTAAGTGTAATGTTATCTTGAGTCAAAGCCAATTTAAAGCCAACAAAAGCAGTGAAAGCAATACCGACGTCCAACTCACTACGACCCAAAGACAAAAAAGGAAAATGAAAATTGCAAGTCTGCCATTAAATGTAACACAACTGTAAGCTGGGAGATCGTAAGCTTTCTGTTTCACTGCACGAATGTACTACGGCAGTACGTAAACAGTGGGGTGTAATATCAGAAACACGAGACGAAAAATTAATTCAGGACTCAACGATTCGGACGTAACGCAGTCTGCGATGTACTGTATCCCTTCGCTTCGTCTCTGAGCTACATCTCCTCCTTCTCCCTCCTTCTTCCTCCTCTTACGGAGTTTGACAACACGAAAATACAAACGCGAGTCTCTTGCCAAATTGCTCTTTGCCCCTGCCAAGAACATGCTAGCAAATTTAAAACGAATCTGTGGTAAACATGGACAGCACCAGAGCGGATACGAGACCTCAACTTGTGATATCGCATCGTAACGCGTTTAATACAATAGGCGCGCAGACCGCGGATGTAATCGCCCTCCGGAACTATTCAAACCGATTTGCATTTTCTCACAGAATGCTGAAACTTGTAAAATGTTATAATGCTCTCGTCGTAACTCGAATACTGAAGCTCTGGAGCTCTGTCGAATCGGTACTCGTTGGCTCGCGCCAAATTTTCTCTGCTGATTTGCCAGTCGAAACCTTCAATAGTTCGCAGAAATGTTCTGTGGCATTGCTACCGGCGCCAGTTAATACTACCGCACAATCCTAGTAAACAATGTTGTCAAAGGATTATTCACCGACCATAATCAATATTCAAAAAAACATGAACAACTGAAAAAAAACAATAAATAGAACACAACAAGAACTTCCTTCCAGGGAGTTTTGTCATTTCGATTCTTTCATGAACATTAGTTTTTTCTTTACTGCTATGCTGAGAACAAAATAACGATGGCTTCTTAGCATTATGATACTGGACACAATGAAATTTACATTACCTTTCAACAATAATACGGAAAACTATTTTCATTTGCTAAAGAATTGAAAAGCAAACAATATTATTCGTCTACTCAATACAGACAATGAAGTATGCCACAAGATGATAGAAAAGAGCTCTTACAGAGTCGAATATTTTGGTTTATATATCAATTAGTAGAGAAAAACGTCGTTATGGTATATTCCAGAAGGTACTTAATTGCCAAAAGTTCTTAGGCTCTCTAAGCTTGTGGAGTGTCACATTTACAGTACTTGTATTAAGTGACACTGAATGTGTTCCTATCAACTGTGGTACCCTGTCAATGAAAAGTCTGATAAGTTTCTTGGAATCTAGTTTGTGTTTAAGTAATTGGAATCGGAATGTCAACTAACCAAAAATGTAGTTACTAAAATTGTTAATCTAATCATCAATCAGAGTACCAAAATTAATAGTAGATCACAACTAGAGCAAACATGTGCAGATTTTCTAAATATATTCATCTTCTAATGTGTAATTATAGGTGAAAATGTTCTATTTATCTCTTCTTGGTATTGAGACTTAATTTAGTTTTGTGATTTCTACGAGTACTATTTATAAATTTATTGTGAATTTTTTCTACATATGTTATAAGTGAGAGCTTTTAGAAGATCAGAAACAGCATTACTGCCTATCATTTGTATTCCATAAAGTTTAACTTGTCGTAAAAGGAAAGTGCGACCTTTGATCTCGTGTTGGTAGCGGTTAAGCTCTTAATGCTGTCTTATAATATAATACCTCCTTTTTATTTTGTATATGTATACATGTATTTCTAGGAATTTAAAACAGGGAGTAAGCATTTATTTTAATTTTATGTTCAGCTTCGTGTATTTTACACAATTTATCTATCGCATACATTGGATGTTAAATTTCCTTGCCAGGTTATCCACTTTTTCCGTGAGAACAGACGGTTTATGCGGTATCACAGCGTTCGTTTCTGGTGGCTTAAGGGCGAAGCGGATCACTTTATCAGCTGTTGCTTTTTTCTGTACGCCTTTGCTTAAAAAATGCAGCTTATCCGTAATATTTAGCCTTCGCGAGTGGCTTAAAATCGTCTGAATACCGAATTCAGAGCGAATGTTGAAATACCGCATTGTTGAGGATTTATCCTACGAATGACGCGATAAAGATATCTGTCTAGACCGTAGACAGTGGTAATCCCAACGCTGCCCCATCCCATTCTGCAAAGTATCTTCGGTCTTGGCAAACAGGACAAACCCTTTACTGTAATTTTCGGCAATGCAGGTATAACACTGCGAAATTCTATTTAGCCGGTTGGCTGAATATTCAGACTTTAAACACCAAAAGCAAATTACAATTTAAAACACAATTGAGCAGAGGCTTGTTTAACAAGTCTTCCTTTCGAGGCTGCGGTTTCAGTCGACTCTGTACAAAGGCGTCACAGAGCGTCCAAGTAACATTGCATAGCGCCTGGAGCTAGGCAGCCATCACGACCGCTCGGGCTGCTATTAACACACGATTCGGTTCACACAGTGAGTAAGTGCTTTTTCTTCTTCCTATCATTTTCACCTTCTACCTTGTCAGCAAGCATAATTTACATGAACAAAGTAAAGCCTTGCCATACAAGCAGTCAAAGGAAAGTCACATTTCCGGCCGCGAGCAGTTCCTAATTAACAATTAATTTCTGGCATGAGTTTATTTATTTATTTTTAAACCGAGTGCTTTAGACCATCTTAAAATAGCTGTCTTACTTCTATACTTATTTGTCTCCTAATGCACTCTATCAAAAATGCTGGAATCGGAAATACTGGTTGTGCCAGCGATATAGTAACATTTCTGAAATCATACTACATGTATCAAGTGTTAAGACTTATATAAATATAGCACTATCTGTTCTCGTGTTCGCCCCGCTAGGGTAACATAGAGGTTTCTTTTGAAGAAAATCGTTGTTTGAACAGAATTGACTAATAAGCTGAAGCAAATTTTTAATTAAAAAAATCAAAAATATTATTATACAGGTGTCCCGCGCAGAAGTTAGTAGAGAGGTTCAACACTTAATACAATATTCAAAAATTTCTTACCGCTTTAAAAAAAAATAAAAAATCGTTTTCCAAAAATTTCTTACCGCTTTAAAAAAAAATAAAAAATCGTTTTCCCTGATTTATGTGGAAAAAATAAATCTTTTCCCTATCTCATTCTGCTAATTCTTTTATTTTACTCTGATAGTATTATTTTCTATATAACACATGAGGAAAAAATATTAACCGCTAGAGTAAAAATTGAGTAACTGCAGAAGTATGAATTTGTTATTTTTTGAAAATTTTAAAAATCCATTGTTGCTTAGCAATTATTAAAGTGCCATAGAGATTATGAGGAATTTCAAAATCTTCATTTATTATTCTTCCACAAACATGTAACATTTGATTTTTATATTTCTGACATCCTACTAAACGATGCAGTTTTTGAAATACCTGACAGATTCGAAGGCCTCGTTATTTCGTTTATCCATCAACATGAGTTTCTTAAAATTTACTGGTAACAACAAATTTATACTTTGACCTGTTGTTACTGAAGTTTTACCACAGCAATTGTTCGCTTTCCTATTTTATCTGATGTCTTTCTGAATACAGAACATTAAACTAAAATACAACAGTTAGAAAGTAAGAGACATGGGAAAAAATTGTGGGTGGAATACCGAAACAATTTATTTTTAAAAAACCTTAAAAACTGTAAAAAAAATCGCTGAAAACACATGGGATTATTCTGGTAAGTATTGGGCCATCCTATTCAGTTTTTCATCTTGATCCAGTTTGGTACAGAGTTGCCATTCTATAACCGAGCGTGGTGGGTGGGTGGTAACGCTCTGGTCTCGCGCGCTGAAGGACGTGGGTTTGAATCTCCGCCGGCAGTCGAGATTTAGATTTTCCATGGTTTCGGGAAATCACTCCACGCAAATGCAAGGATCGCTCCTTCGAAAGATCTTCAGTCCCTTCCCGACTCTAGCGACCATCTAAGTCGACGAGGCTAAAAGCCAAAAGCAAAAGAAAATCCGTTATAAATATCCATCCCGTGGATAATTACTTCTGAACCTATTTATAAGACATATAAAATTTTCTTAGTCAAAATTTTATCACTGTTTAGTATTAACGAATTACAAATCATATACAAACTACAAGGTACAGAAATAAACAATCCAAAATTTATAGTTTTGGCCTCGTACGGTCGGGTAGCTCAGTGGTTACTTTCAAAGGTTTGAAGTCCGGTCCCGGGTTCTATTCCTGGGGGAGGGGGGATTTTTAACAGTTGTGATTGACCATATGAACTACGCCAGGACATACCTGAGCAAATCTCTTCGGATCTGCTCATTATTTTTTGCGTGGTAACCAAGCGGGCAGACATGGTCGCTCAGAGAATAACTCCTTTTTCTCTCTCAGACAGTTTGTATAAGATTTGTTATAAATACTTCTATAGTCATTCATTTACCGAAATTATATTTAAAATATTTTCTATCTCCATGGCGTCATAAACACTAACGTAAATGATTCGACTAAATTATTACATATTATATACTACAATCTATAATGATGGCATATATTATAAAATTCGTTTGGTCACGATGATTTACATAGTTACGAGAATTAGGGAAGTTGATATTTTTTTTAAAATATCGGATTATCGATATTTTAAAAAGTATCAATATTGGCTGTCGATATATAGGAAAAAAATATCGATACTTTCAGAAATGTAATTTTTAAAATCAAACCTTGTAAAAATAAGGCTATCCACTGATAAATAGAAGCATGATATTGTTCTTAATAAGTTTTCACTTTCGAATGATTTCTCTTGGTGATGATGATTGTTGATTTAAAAAAAAAAAAGTGACCGTAATGCTTGTCATGATTTTCACAAAAATTCATAAAATTTATAAAACTCATAAGAGTTTCGAGGCAAATCTATTTTTGTGTATTTTTTAAGACGGATAATCAATACAGTTAAGGCATTTATTTAGGTAGAAGTTTAGCTATCATAGCGTACATTATGGCCAAGTTACATAACTTTTTTTCATAAGATTTATTTGTGTTATTTCATTTACTTTTGTATGTTAATAGCTTGTTCTGAGTTGTCTTTCTTTTCTTGCTTTGTAATTAGCAACTTTCTGTTATTTACACTTCCCACTATTCCTGTTAGAACACTAATTTCAAGTTGGAGTTTCTTGGGCAATGCCCACGCTAATTTCAAACAATGGGTTCGCGTTCGATTCGTATTGGGGGAACGGTGCCTTGCCTACACTGTTGTCATCATCAGAGTAAACTTGGTACATATAACTAACAGTTATAGAAACGTAGTAAGATTTACTTAAGCTTGCTGATCTCTATGCGTAACAGAAATTTGAGCGACATAGTGTCATTCAGAGCAAACGAAAAATGATAAATTATTTTTAAATAATATCAAAACTGATATCGAGCTTTCAGTATCGAAATATTGATATATCGTCCTAAAAATATCACTCATAAATATAGATATTTTCAAAAAAATAATATCGATATATTATCAACAGTCCTAAAGAGAATACTGAGGCCAAAACGGTGAAGTTTGTGTAAATACAAATAAATTGATTTTTTCGAAACTAATCACAGTGATACGTCAGCGGTTAACACACAGAAACAATAGAACAACAAAAACTAATTTTTTTGTGTGTGTACATCACGCATTAGGTACCGAACGCCATTCAACAATTAACTGATTTTATACGACAAAGAATCAAGTGGCTATAATAAAAGTAGAGAATTATGAGACACGCATCGTTTAAAAATGGTGTAAGGCAAGGTTGTAGTCTATCCCCTTAATATTCACCTTGTATGTAGATGGAGCAATAAAGGAAGTAAAAGAATAATTTACATGTAGCGTAAGTGTACAGGGAGAAAAAATCAGTATGCTACGATTTCCTGATGACATTGTCAAGAGGATACTGAGAAGATACTGAACGGCATTAAAAAAAAATACTGAAGGTAGCTTTTGGACTAAATATAAATCAAAATAGTGATGAAATGGCGGAAATAGTAGTAGATTAAATATAAAAATATAATCGGATGCAAAAGGAGATTTAAGTGAATTCTACTACTAAGGAAGTGAAGTTACCAGTAATGGCTGAAGCAGGAATGGTGTTAAAAGCAGAATAGCTCCAGAAAAAAACCTACATGAAAAAGATAAATCTTTTAGCTTCAAATGTTCATTTAGGACTTTAGGAATACCATAAAGAAGGAAAATTGAAGCATTTGAAATGTGCATAGAAGTAAGCTGAAAATTAAGTGGAAATAATGGTTGAGGAAAGAGGTTTGTGGAATAGTCTTACTGAAAGAAGAGACAGGATAATGGGCCATATTCTGAGACATGCAGGTTTGGTTATCTTGTTATTGAGGGTAACAGTAGAAGGTAAGAACTATATAGGAAGACAGAGATTAGAATATATGAAGCAGATAATTAAAGACGTGCGTTGTAAGGGGTATGTTGTAAAGAAGAGGTTAGCGCAAGATGGGAAGAGATGGAAAATTGCATCAAACCGGCCGAAAGGCTGATGACAGCAAAAAAAAAATAAAAAAAGCGTCAAAACATCGCTATGTCACCTCTGCTAAAATAAAATAAAAATACAGTTTGCTCCAACATTTCTTTGGATTTCGTTTAGTTTTGATACTTGTGGATGCATTGGAAAAAAGTAGTCAGTAATTTACATTGATACTAGAAACAGTTGGATAGTTCTGAGACAGAATTTCAGCATTTTAATCGACTAAACAGTACGTTTTGAAAGTTTGTAGTGTGCGCCTGGCGGACCTCTTCCCGCAACACATTCTGTGAGCGCGCCTCTCGCCACCTCTCCATCATCCCTTGGCTGTTCCCCTGAGAGCAATTCACTCCGTCGTCCGATAATAATATCAAAGCGGCCACGGAACCGCCCGGGTCATCGCCGAGAAAGCGGCCGCCCACGTCGCCGGGCAGGAACTCACCTGCCACTACTGCAACCAAATCGGAACACACCGTGCTGCCACTCTCGCTTTTCGCAAAACAAGTTCCTGCGTTCGGATTTCCAATAACCACGGACGTCTACGATATAATGTTACTTACATCTGTATTAGCATAATACAGGAAAGTCATCCGGACATTTCTTAACCAGCACCAAAGACAATAATGTCACTGCCAAGCAACAAAACACGAATTTAAAAAAAAAAAAAAAAAAAGAAGAAGAAGAAGAAAGAAAGAAAGTCTATTTACAAGAAAATATAAGTTTCTTGTGAAACTCGGTAAATGTATTATTTCAATAATTTACGTACAGGTCGAGAACGATTCAGACCACACGAGTGTGGGTCAGATTATTTATTAGAATCTCTGTATGTGCGGGGATTTTCATAGGCCCTTAACCAAAACTTCACAACTGCCACAGCTTGGTGTCTAAAGCACGCCGGAACACTTCCGTGGCTCGGATTCCGCGTTAAACTGTAGGTCCCCGTACACGGCAGGATTACCGGGCTAGTTAAAGGGAAATCACAACAGAGCGGCAAAGCAAAACGCTGTCAAACCTGTCCTCCCGTCCTAATGCCATACGACTTTCTTTGTATTAATTCTTATAAAGTATTCGTTTAATACCATACCTCAGTTAGTTAAAAATGAAATCTAGATTACTAATGTTACCACGTGAAGATATGGAGACGGAAACGTGCTATGAAAATAATGAAGAAAATATTCAGATCTCTTGCTCTCCCTTAATTTGGTACAAAGAACAGTAAGAAAACATTACACAGCTGGATTCCTGGAATTCAAACTTACACTACCGCGTCATATAGAACTTCCTTCCTCTTTTCATATACCGAGCGTGGTGGATGAGCGGCAACGCTCCGCCATCACATTCGGCTGGACGTGGGTTCGAATTGCCACCCGGGCATCCAGATTTGGGCTTTCCATGGTTTCTCCATATCACTCCAGGAGAATGTTGGGATGCTTCCTTCAAATCGCCATGGCCGAATTCCTTCTCGTTCCTTGCCCTCAGTCCTTCCCCGCCTGTAATGACCTAGACGTCAACGATGCGTAAAACAACAAGTAGAAAAACACAACTCTTCTCATACTGCATTGATCATGTTTTTCTGTCATATCACTAGCATAAAGCAAAATCTAAGTGGACAGATTTGATGGTCCCTATTCCATCTTCAAGCAGGTAATAAGCCCCGCTGTCAAAATACTGCTAAACTACGTTTAGACTCTTAGTATTTTGTTCTAATTCTGAATAAAAAATTGATTAGCGCAGACTGTACAACACTTTTAATGACTATAACTGCACAAAGTTTCGCGATGAGACTATAATATTTCCCATCTGATTCTTACATGTATTTTATTTTACTAATGTAATTATGAATTATTTGTATCAGTTGCACGTACGTTTCTAAATAAAACCTCTATTACAATATTAATTGTGGATTATGTAGGATATGTTTCTTTTGGATTTGAGGTCGAAAGAGTAACAATTTAGAATAATTTTTCGTTGATTTTGATTCATGTAGGATTTTGAAGGAGTTTTGATTAATTTATTATGTGATCTCGCTGGTAAAACACTGAATGTTTCATTTAGATGTGCTCTCGTAAAACGGATAAATTTAAGATATTTCCGCGAACGCGATTTACCAAAAAATTACTGACTGGGTTTTGGTTAATGTATAGCCCGTATTCCTCAGGTAAAATAGGTTAAACTAAAAACAAAAACATAATTCAGTCCAGAAATTGTACAGGCGAATGTTGAGATAGCTCCTTCAAATTTCCTTGAAATCCAACCTTCTCCCACCTCTAACGACGTCGACGAGACGTACACCAATGAGGAAGAACTATCGATTGTTCTATCTATCATTTATTTTGCTTAAACTTAGTTCACATCCAGAAGTTGGTTGGATCCTCCTGAAACGGGAATACTAAGCCATTGTGTCAGAGGCAGGACGGCCAGTTTCTTTCCTGTGACCTACAGTTTAACGTCGAATCCGAAACACGTAACGTCCTGGCATTGCTCGTATGATCAAACATAACTCTCAAAAATCCCATGCCCAATGCCCATGCCCAACTGAGGAGCGCGAATGAACTTATTTAGCAGATTTGTTTTTCTTCTTTTCCCAAAATCTCTTCACTCTCTAGTTGAGCTCTTTCCTACGTTCCTCCGTCCAGGTGTTACTTCTAATATCCTGTTTTGGGAAAATTTGTGGTTATTGACATGCTACTAAATCTCTATCTGCCCTGTATGATATCATCTGTGATTCCGATTTCCTGGAGATCCTTTTCGATTTCAACTAGAGAATTGTTTTTAATTTTCATTGAAATGGCCAGGTCGAGAATTCTTTTAGTTAATCTGTCGTTTACATTGCGATAATGTGGCGAAAAATTTAATTCGTCTTTTCCTGAATGTGTATGAAATTTTTTCCGAGTGTCGATATGGTTCATGTGATTTCCTTTTCTTCCAAAATCCTCCTAAACAAACTGAGCAAAAGATTTTTCTTAAAATTTTCCTTTCTTGCTTTTCAATATTTTTAATCAATTATCTACCCCCACTAAACAATCTTTCCGATGCGTATAATGCCTCCAGTTTGATTACAGTGTTTTAGTGTCTTAACTTAGCATTTACAGATACTGACTTCTTGTTGTATTTGTTCCAGGTGATTCTGTAGGTGTCTTGTAATTTAGATATTCGTTCCTTGTTTGCTTCACGATATAACCCTGCAGGTTGAATAATTTCTCCTAGATATCTGAATTTAGTTACTTGCGAGATATTGCCAAATAGCGTTTCCATGGGTTGCACATCTTGGTATCGCGGAGATCCTTCCATACAGTGGGTTTTAGCATACGAGATTCGGTGACCACATTTAGCTAAATTTTCATGGAGTTTTTAAACGGAGTAGATTCCCTGTTGCATGTTATTGGAGAAAATTGCTAGGTCATCTGCAAAGGCCAGACGCTGCAAGTGAAGTTTATTTTTTAGTAGCCTGCCAATGGTTATTCCTTTTACTTATTTCTCCCAAGCTTTTATTACTTTGTCCAAAATGAGATTGAGCAAAAGGAGCGATAGTTTTTATTTTTGTCTAACTCCGGTTAGTAGCGGTATTTAGCTAATAACATTTTCCTTAAAATCGGACTCATTTCTGTCCAGCTATTTCCACGATAACGGACTTACAGAGCTCATCGAGACTGGATATAAGTGAGTTGGCATTATCTATCTACGAAATTACCCAAACTTCCAAATACATCCTCGCGCGTTATCTTCCCTAGATAAACGACATTGGATAAAGATAATTGTTTCGAGATTTCCGTCTCCTGCGTTGTAATATAAATGATGGTCAGTGGAGACACTTGCCGGACCCAAGGCAAGCGCGACGGTCCGGAGATGTCTTCTGCGGCGAGCACGTCGCTCGCCATCAATCACGCGAGGGAGGACTCGCACTGGAGTGGTCGCTAGCGGAGAAGGCTTTTAGCTGCCACCTTGGGGGCACCGCCGACCTTACGCGTTCTGAAATATCGAGCTTTCTTGTCACACTCAAATGGCTGTCCAGTACGTTGATCTCACTTCGTTTTGGGGAGCCACGTAGAGGGAAAGTGTGGGCAGTAAATACGAAATGTCACTGATCGATCGGTAGCAGCGATCTGTAAACAACACAAATGTGTAGATCGACTGTGTGTCGTCGGAAGTCTGCTGCAACATTCGTCATGGGACTGAATCAAGTAAGCGAGGTGACAAATGCTTATGTCACTAGTAAAGATCCTATATGGTGGTTAACTGCTGCAGATACTAATGTCAGCAAAAACAGGCGGATCGAAATTAATATTCTCTGAAGCAGGGATACCAGAATCTTTTTTCCCTAGTATTATATTTGAAGTGCTGAATCTATTTAATAGCTCACTGCGTTCTGTGTTTCTCGTAATAGTTTCACCCTTTCGTTTCTCCTTCTTCTGGCAGTATTTAGTCATTTTACTCACACTCCAATTATCCATTTGCCCATCTTCATCTGAACCGTCGATATGATCATTACAGTCTTTTTTAATTGGAATGGCAGACTCATTTTCTGGAGATGGCTTCAAAGAATTGAATAGTTTAACGCCTGATTATGAATCGCAACATCCGTGGATAATAACTCACTCGCCTTAAAAGCAATTTTCCTTTAGAAAAGCAATTTAAAACCGTTTGAACCAAAGCTTACTGAGTTATAGATTACAAAAATAGTTTTAATATCTTCAACTACTTAGTTCTAGTAAAACACTATTCAGAAAACACAGTAATGCGTGAATTTGGTAATTCATACATACTATATTTTAATTTTTTTGTAATCTCATGTTTTTCTTAAATACAGATATATTTGTGAGATGGTATTCAGAATTTCAATAATCGAAATATATTTATAGGCTATGTAGATCGTTATTTTTCTGATATTTGTAGCTACCAGCATCAACAAAAATGTTCGTACCGTATCCACACTGTTTCCCCGTTATCAGGAGACAGACAACATATGGAATGGAATACATGAAACCTGAGCTACAGTGGTGTAACAGGTTGATGTATATTAATACTGCAAACTGTACGAGTTAGCTGTTAGTTTAACACAAGGTCGCTATTTGCATTGATTAGCTTATACGTAAATTATATTTCAGATTGTTTTCATTGAGGACAAACATATGAAGTAACTTTTTGTAGTTTCATCCCACAATACACACCCTCGAATGATTGCAATTCATGTACCTCTACGTATCATATATAGAAGCGTATGGGAAAAAGTAATAATATTTATTTGTGTGTGCAGTCATTGAGATCAGAAAATTTTCAATCAAACCATTGCTCAAAAATATGGCTATCCCATTTCTATATGAAATTATATCATTTTTTCTTTAAATTTCATCTAAGACAGAATGCATAATATTTAAAAATAGGTTCTTCCTCCTTGCATGTTTCGATACAGAACGCACACTTATAAGGGATGTGGAGGATGGTAATAAAAGAAATCCATTTTGGTTTACTTTGTCGTTGAGAGATTACCAATACTATAGATTGTGTTATTGTCTTTGCTTACTGCTTACAATTTATCATTTAAGTCGGCCCCAGAAGACGGAAAAATCATGATGCATAACCCAAAAAAATTAAAAAATTATTAAACATCTACGTCAAGTGTTCCAACTTCTCTTCAACCAAGATGTAAGTTTGGTATATGTCTGTCTTTATTATTTTTGTGTTTTAACTAAAAAAAAATTTGGTGGTTAACAATAAAGTTCTAGAATTTGGATCTTATTCTCATACTACCATATTACTCTGCGGTTGTTCGGCAGCCATGAATTAATTAGAACTGAATAATGGGAACTCATTTCTGCTAGTAGCGTTTTATGGTGTGCAAAGCATAAATAAATGAAAGGAGTATTAAAGGTAATATAGTTTATTTTTTCTAACGTTTTTGGTGTAGAAATATTTGAAAACTGAATCAGTTTGAATGATAAAATCCGTACCATCGAAAAAGAGAGCTATATATTAAGATGATATTACAAATAAAATACTGAAATCTAGTTGATAATTTCTTTTTTCACAAGTAGAAGTGAAATATTATAGAGTCTATCTGAATAACGTTCAGTAACATCTACAGCCCCTAATGTCTCATATCATTAGGCTACATCTCCCTGATGCATAAACAACCCTGCAATGAATAAGGTATGGATGCTTAAACTCCCATAGAAAGGCCCGTAGACGCGCTTGAAAGAGCACGTTATCGGAAAGGGGTAGCGGAGAAGAATGACAGAGAATAACAACAGAGAGGCAGGTATCTGGAATAAGCCAGTGAGAATAAAGAGGCGGCGTTTTTTGTGTGTAATGGATTCTGTCAGGGAGCGAACGTTGCGGGTCAGGCATACATTAGGCAGATTACAAGCCGCAGCGCGGCGCCACATTCAAAGAGCTGCGTGGGAGGCGCGGGTGGCGATTAGAAGAGCTCGGCGAGCCAGCCCGGCCCAGTGCCCGCAGCAGCGTCACAAAGACGTGTCTGTGTCAACACCACACACGTGCTGTCAGATAAGATACCCAGTCGCCTCCTGATAGAGGCGATCGCTTCCACAGCGTCCCACAACTCCTTTGCACCCCACAGATTGAAGCTGTGTACCAGGCAACAATTTTCTGTTACACAAAGAAAAAACGGTAAGCAATTGGAATAAATAATTGAGAAAACACAAAATTTCAGGAATAACTTTGAGGAGAAAAAAAACAACTGTGTGGTTTTATGAAACCACGAAGCAAGTGAAACTTTTTTAAGCATTTAACTGAAAATTTTCGGAAAATTATTCGATTTAGGGTATTAAAATTGCGTTCTTAATCTTAACTTAATAATTGGAAAATTGAAATTATAATGGAAAATCAATAGTAAACAAGGTATCCACCTATAAATTTTAATTTCAATCTATGTATTAGAGTACGGAATACATAAGAAATACAATCGTACGAAGAAGTGAGAATGTAAATGCTAAACGGTCAACTGATGCGAGCTATGGGCCTTTCACTTTATCCCCACTCCGCGGCCGGCTGTAATGCGACATGCGATAGATGGACGAAGAAATAACACTTCCTGTTTTCGGAAGAGAAGATTAGAAAGCACCCGTCAGTTGCCGATTACCTTGCTTCAGTTCAACTGTAGTAGATGCCAGACATATCTCAACTGACTAGGAGAGGTTGTCAGTGTGGAAATCGCAACCGTAGAACGAACAAGTCTGGTAAATAGTACGTCACCTCTGGCTTCTCGCCCTATAGCAGTTCTGCCTGGTGGGCCTCCGTTTAAGAGAAATCGGGGATTAAAAAAGTGCTTAAATTATATGTAAATGAGCCATATTTTTACTGAAGAACGCTAGTTTATGATGTTTATTTAGCCGTGGTCGTTAAGGCGGAGTGATCAGATTCGAAGATCGATCCCACCAAGCTCGAAATTTTTTTTTTCTATTTTTTTTATTTTTATTGCCATTCCATCTTGTATCATTAAAAATTTGTTTTGAAACAAAATCTACAAAGTTTTTATTTTACTTTGACAAATACGCAAATATTAGGATGGTATAAATCATTAAAACATTTGAAACAAACATTAGGTGCACACCAGGAACATTTTAAGAAGGATATGACACATACAGTATTTATTATTGATTTAGGAAAGCAGGTTTCGTTAACATTTCGGCCTTTTATTCGTTAATTTTGAACCATACCAGGAATATTTTATCATGTCATAAAATACAGGCGCCCGCAAAATATGGTGAATAAGAGAATATATCTTTAACATCTTCACGAGAAGATATTGCACGGTTATCTTGCAACAGTTCCGGCGCATTTTGGAACTTTTTTACTAGTATTTTTACCTGATGATAGAAATACACATCACATGGCTGACATTAATGCGTACATTTCGGTGGTACCATTCTAATATTTGCGTATTTTTCAAAGGAAAATAAAAAACTTGTAGAATTTGTTTCTAAACAATTTCTAATGATACATCATAGAATAGCAATTTTAAAAAATTTAAAAAAAAAAATTCGTGGGTGGGGGATCGAACCTCGGACCCATCGCATCTCATCACACCGCCTCAACGAGCACGGCTAAGTAGACATTATAAAGTTACGTACAAGTATAGCTCATTTACATACAATTTAAGCACTTTTTTTAATCCACGAGTTCTCTTAAACGGAGGCCCACCAGGTAGAACTGCTATAGGGCGAGAAACCACAGGTGACGTACTATTTCCCAGACTTGTTCGTTCTACGATTGCGATTTCCACACTGAAAACCTCCCCTTGTGAGTGCTAGCGGACATGAGGCCTCCGCACTAGGTCACGTCATACGTGCGCCCATGCGCCTGGCCGGCTGTAATGCGACATGCGATAGATGAACGGAAAAATTCGAGACTATAGAATAAAAGTTTCACTTTAAAAAACAAAGGTGTTGAAATTAATTTCCTGGCATTCACGGACGATTTCTTTATACCGGATGTTTAGAAGAGTGTCAAATATTTTGGAAGGTGATAATATGCAAGAATATAAGACAGAAATTTCTAATAAGCATTGGGCCATAAACACATACTTCTGGCATTATCCGACGTTCGTCCGTGGCAATGCATGCCTCAGCCCATTACGCACTCTTTTAAACTGTCTTTGTTGGCCCCGTACGTCTTCAATGAATGTCAGTATGTTTAGGACAAGTCAGGACAGTCTCGAAGAGTGCATGATTCTTTACGAAGAACTGAGTCATGTACTTCTATGAACGGACGTCACGTTGCACGCGTTCCATTAACTTCCAAAGTTTTTGTTTGCGGGCCAATGTTTGTTGGATATTTTTGTCTCATTTTGATCCATACTATTACCTCTTAAAATAGTTGACACTATTTTAACACTTTCTATATCCATAGAGGATTACGAATACGACAAAACAAGTCTCTTGAAAGAAAGAGGCAGCAGAACAGGGTTCAGAAATTCCGTAGAAAAAAAGATAGAAACATTAAAAATGCTCCAAACTTTTTCATTACAGATGTTGGACAAATAGAGAAACTAAATAAATTAAAATATTTGTGAGAAATAATTCTGGAAATTGGTTTGAATAAATCTGCCATAAAATAAAAGACACACAAGATGGAAAGAACGTACGGTATCACTAAAAAAAAAATTAACAAAAAGTGTTTAAAATAAGGCACTACAACTTGGTCGTGAAACCAGATTAACTGTAGGCGAGTGAATACCTACTATTGAGCTATAGCACAGACAAAATTGGAATTACTAGAAATAAGAACCATGACAAAAATCTTGGGTAAAATGAAACCAACAGAACTATGAAATTAAGAAATAATAAGGAAATATTCCAGATCATAGAAAATATAACAGAATGAATAAGAAAAACGAGATTTTTTTTTCTTATTGCTTTAAGCCTAATAGACGTCGATATCATTAAAGGCGGAAATGACTTGGAGGAAGGATTTCGGCCATAGCCTTCTGAAACCACGGAAAAACCAAATTTGGATTGGCGGACGGGGATTCGAACCCGCGTCTTCCCGAATAGGAGACCAGAGCTTTACCGCTCACCCACCATGATCGGAATGATATTGCTGTTTTATTTTTTATTTTTATTTTTTTTTACTTTTCTGTAGAATGAATGATAACAGATAAACAAAAAAGATATCCAGTTATGTTTGGGGGGGGGAAAAATCGAAAACAAGCTGGATTTAAGAGGTGAAAAAAGATTTGGAAAGAAATACGAAACGTGAAGAGAGGTCCTTAGAAAGGTGGAGTTAAGTATGGAAGGATACCGAGGCACGAGGGAAAAGAAATCCGGCCAGAAGTGGTCTGAGAAGAATAGGAAGAAACACGGTGAAATGATGAAGGAAAGTTGTATTAAACAGAAGAAAAAAACAACAACAAATGGTGAAGAATTCAAATTGGCACGGGCTCCTAGCAAGCCTCATCGGAAAGAAGAAGACGGTAATAATACTTACTAACCACTTCTTATTTTTCTCCTCAGTCATTAGGTTGATGGGTACTTTCTTGGAAAATTTCTTCTTGCTTTCCCTAATGATGGATGTATATTTACGTCTTTAGTGTTTTGTGTGGATAACTGCAATGCGTGTGGGTTCAGTGTATTGTTTTGTGACTGAAAGATTGAGAGACCCAGGGTCACCCCATTCAAGCCTACTCTTCCGTGAGACAACAATACTGTCGTATGCCCTTACTCGATATGCCTACGCATTGCGTAAAGGTTTGGGATTTAAGCCAGCACTCTGACGCGCAATCTGAAATGCACAGTCATGAAATGTGTACTACAAGATCTCCTATCCCTCTGGCAAAGTTTTGATACTGAAAATGTCTTCTCCAGCAGGTGGCGTAGGGGCTAGCGCACCTGAGTCATTAGTTCGAATCCGGTTTTGGGCATGCGTGTTTTTAGTTATGTGTTTGCCTTTCTGCAGATAAAAAATACAGATTATGATAATATATACGTAAACAGGAATGAACACACACACAAAATTTTGATTGGCTGATTTACTCACATGGCCAAAAGTCAAAGTAAGAAAAAAAAGACTGAGAAGTCAATTATTTTTCTACTATATGGTCAAAGTGCATAAACGTAAAGATAACTTTAGAAGTCACGTTAGATTGATCTTTAATCCACTTCATGTATATTATTGTGTCTTTGCCATACCATGATTCCACATATTCTGGCCCATCGCTTCGTACTGTTGGAGCAAAGACATGTTTGAATGTTTTTCATGAAACTATCATGGAAGTTTTTTTTTGCTAATATTAATATTCAGAGCAATACTTTTAGTGAAAGTTGATCCTGTAAGAAAGTTGTCAGCAGTTAGTAGTAGTCGTCTAACTGAAATATATTATCCCAAAATTCTTTAATCTTCATACTTAAATGTTCTAAAAACTGCGGAAAAATATCTTAAGAATGCGGATATAATTACAGAGATGGATGAATGATTCCTCCACTGATTGATCTGAAAATTCCTAATGATTCACACTGCATTGTTGTCATATACTTCTATTCAATCGTAAATAGTAGAACAGCATACGTATTCAATATCACCATTACGCGGTATGAGTAATTCCAGCACAGCAGAACGAATCCCTCGGACAGGGAAGTTGTAATGTCCAGCTACGTTATGCGTTTAGCGTTTTTGTCAACAAACCCGAAGACCTTACATTAAAAGAATATCAAGATTTCTGCAAGTTCTTGATGTTCTTATTTGCTGTAATGATTAAATTATAACTTATAAAACTAAAATAGAAAATTCTGCTGATAAATAGCTTTGAAGTCTTATAAATAGGTGTACTGTGAACCTTTGTAGAATAATTTTTTTGATTTTAAATTTATTGTAATTGTTCAGTCATCTTAAATTCTTGGTTTATCACAACTGTTGTGATGGCAACTGTTACACTATCTTTCAAACAACTAAGGCAATTGATTCTCTTCTGAACAGCGTGGTGGTGTAGCGGTTAGCGTTCTGGCCTCGCATTCGGGAGGACGGAGGTTCGAATCCCCGTCCGGGCATCCAGATTTGGGATTTCCATGGTTTCCCCAAATCACTCCAGCCGAATGCCAGGATGCTTCCTTCAAAGGCCATGGCCGAATTCCTTTCTATTCCTTGCCCCACATCCTTTCCCGGCTATAAGGACCTCGCTGTTAAGAGATGTTAAGCAGGTAAACAAAAAAATCTGATCAGCTCCTTTAAATACGTTCAGCCCTTGCACTAATAATAAAGTTGAGCGGTATAATTGGACAACTACAGTACTTTCCACATTATTTCCGTAAAACAATACCTACTTTTGGAAGCATGTATCTATAAAATAATTTGGACACACCTCCAAACAGATACAAAATTATTCTGATTCTTTCTTTTGCGTGACATGATTTCCGACAGGAACAGAATCCAGTTAGGAATAAAAGGAAACGTTCGCACAGACAGAAATCGTTACGGCAACTCGATCGAGAAAATCTAATAAAAGGGAACACTTCGGGGATTTCCACTTTCACGGCGATTCGTAAAAGGCAATACACTTGCTGCCGATGTAGAAAGAGACGTATTTACACATTTTCTGTGGGAAGTTAGATTACAAACAATTCCAATGTAATGGCAATAAAAGTTTCCTCAGGACATTTTGCTTGTGGCGTGGAGACATTATGAACACGGTCTCTAGAGGATGAAGAGAAAAGGTTCAGAACTTCTTTCATTACTCAAGAGATTAAAACGTACAGATAAAATAGTTTTGAAGTCTACATTGCGCATCGCCTAACAGTTATCGCCGAGGTACAAAGAGACGGTAGCTAAATGGTCCCAATGCACACACAAGGCACAGCACGCGATACCGCCAGCTTTAAGACAAATGGCGTTGCAGAATTAACCCTGAATTCAGCTCTGCTAGCGAAATAAATACCTGCTTCAATATGAAAGGTGTCGGCGTGATATACGGCTTCACGAGGCATCCAAATGAACATCGCGTTACGAGGAGCTTAACAGTCTTCTAAGAAAAACATGGGATTGAAACAAACTTCATTCACGTGAGAGCAGCGCCAGATGTACAAGACTAAAAAGGGTACATAACGTTAGAAGCTTGCGGTAAAGAGATTCAAACAACTGTTCTTGAGTCTTTTCCCTTATATCTCCCGTAGATTTGAAAGTGCGTTTTGTTATCTTAGATTCTGTTTAACGTGATTAACTACTTGATTTGTCACAGTACATTTTATTCTGAGACCTTAAAGGGAGCCAATTTAATGGAAATATTAATATGCTTTGAAAGTTAAAGGTGAACAGCCCTATAGCTCTATGGTTGAGCCTCTGTTGTCAAGGTTCCTGGTTCGATTCCCAGTATTTGTCTGTAAATTTTAAAATTTGTATCCTGACCTTCCCTTCTAGAAGAACTTACTTAGCGTATGTTAAATACACCGGCTTCGCTCCATGAATCGTATCCCGTTGTGAAACTAAGTCCCGGTGGAAGTAAAGTGGCCGTTCTAACTGTAGTACAATGGCCTAGCGTCCCCTGGGATCTAACCAACCTTCGTGGTTTCGACTAAATTAGGGATAAAAACAGTGAAATAATATAATTCCGTCAACATACTGAAATTATATGAGACTGAATAATACCGTAACTGCATTACTCTGAATGATGCTGAGAGTGCGCTATAGTGTTACAATATACAACACAGGAGGATACAATATTCGAACATACAAGTTTTTCTATTTCCAAAGGGGATAAAGTTTTTGATTTATTTCTTAAATGCTTGATATGGTAAAGTAGCCTCTTACATCTACATTATATCCATAGTATGCAGTTCACAAATATTGTGTTTAGCAAAGGGTGCTAAGCACCAATCCTAATTCTGTGCATTAAAATCGCGAATAGCTCGAGGAAAGAAATAATACATAAAAGCATCAGTACGGCATCTTATTCCTCTAATCTTATTCCTCCTATCATTGAGACCTAAATATGTTGGTGGAAAAACTATTCCATTGCACTCGTAAATAAAAGAATTTCGCCTATTCTCCAATAAATTCAAACGAAAACGACGTCGTCCGTCTGCCAATAATTCCAGCCCAACATATGTTTCAATTCAGGGATGCTTTCGTAAGGGCTGTAGCAAGCAGTCACGAATCGAGCGACTCTTCTCTGTACTTTCGCTAACGCATCAATCAATCCCTTGCGATACAGATCCCAAACTCCACAACAGTAATCCAAATGTTGACCCACTAGAGTTTTGTACGTTATTTCCTTTGTACGAGCATAAAAATTCCTCAAAATACGACCTATGAATCGTGATCTAGAATTAGCTTTACCTACGAGGATGTTACTTTGTACTATTAAGGCCAGATACTTCAGGGACTCTTAAGTGATAAAAATGACGACCAATTTTTAATTTATGTTTTATTTAGTGCCACAACGAAATCATTAAAATCGGTCTCTTTTCCGAAGTTATCATGGGGTATTCCAAAACTGTTGGTAGGTAGGAATATAGATTTTTCACCTTTAAATGTGAAAGCAAGTATATTTGATATTTCTTGCATTTTGGATTGGAAGTCAGGTGTTTAAGTAGTTGTAATTTTGCCGTCTTGTAGGATAATTTCCTCAAATGTAATTTTCAGTGGAATTAAATGTCGTAATATTACCGCTAATTATGAAAGGGTCATTATAGTCTGCTTGTTGTCAGTTATCTGATATCGGAGAGTACAATCTGCAGTAGAACACAACAGATTTTTTCTATACTGCGGAGAGTAGATTAATTCTACACGATTATTAGATTAGTAACGAACATTAATAAAGGAATTCTTTGCTAACAACATGCCATTCAGTGGGACACAAGTTCGAATCCCCGTCCGGTCATCCATATTTAGGTTTACCATGGTTTCCCCAAATCACTCCAGGTGAATGACTGGCCTTCGAAAGGCCATATCAAAATTACTTCCTGTTTCCTACCCTCAATCCTCTAATGACCACCGAGCGTGGTGGGTGAGGGGTTAGCGTTCTGGCCTCGCATTCGAGAGGACGTCGGTTTGAATCCCCGTCCGGTCATCCAGATTTGGGTTTTCCATGGTTTCCCCAAATCACTCCAGGTGAATGCCGGGATGCTTCCTTCAAAAGGCCATGTTCGAATTCCTTCCAGTTCTTAGTCCCCAGTGCCATCCCGCCTCTAATGACCTCGACGCCGACGAGGCGTAAAGCCATATACAAAAACTGCTCTAATGACTACGGCGTCGACAAGCTATAAAGCCCTAATTTAATTTAAAGAAAAAAGACCCCTCCTGAGTTTTACCTTTGTCTAGTAGAGTCCATATCACGTCGATTTGCTGCTCTTCGTCGAGGTAAATGAAGCTGATCCATTATTAGAATAGTATCCTATGACATTTGGCGTGTCAGTTTAATCAACAATGACTTTAGTGATAGCTGATTTTGATCAAACTAAGTTAAATTGAAATTTAACCCAGAGTACTCTAGAATACAAGCCCAACTATCGTCTTTAGACTGCACTGAAGGTTAAAACTAATCAAGGTTAACTTTGCTAGGTAGCTCCGCTGTGTAAGATGAAATGTATAACAACACATTGTTGTCTGCGAGGCCACTGGAAAAGTGAAGGTTCTTCACTCTGTCGCAACGGTTTTGGACAGCTGCTTGACAGATGCTAATACGTAAGCACTGCATAAATATTCAACAAGGCAGCGATAGGCACTAATTGCGTTTCCAGGCATGAATTACTGCCGAGTGTGAGGATGTAACCCATCTTTCGTATTAAGCTGAACAAGTTTCTCTGTTTTACAGTCGTTGTGTGAATCTTTCATTGTGTGTATATAACAATGTTTTGTTAAGACGGACGAGGCTCGATAGACCAGTTGCCCTCAAGCGGATCCCCTTAAGTAAACACTCCGGTCACAACTCAAACAGATAACTGTAATAGCTGCTAACGTAGTTTTTATTCCGTTCCGTGTCAATGTTTTCCATTTGGGTCGACACCAGTAACTTTTCACCGGATAATGGTAGGAAAAATGCTCTCGCGTACCTTCATACTGAAAACAAACAGCATTTTTAAGAGGACTATTACCAGCTAATTTGCATGCTACCAAAACAGTTACTGACATCACACGAGCATAACAATATCACTAAAACTAAATGCTAACAAACGAGTAATCTTCTGTCTGAACCAAAAGGTACATTGATCATGAGATACGAGGGTTAATAAAACATTTTTGACCTAATTTAGATAATAGCTCCGGATACGTGCCTTATTTTTGGTGACATGTGCGTTCAAGTGAAACCATTGTTGGCATTGTTGGCCGGGAGATATCGAAAGATTGTTCGGCCGCCAAGTGAAAGGGTATTAGATTCGGCACGCAAAGCGCCTCATATCGTGGCTAATTAACCTAACTCGGTAATCCTACCGGGTATAGTGAACGTACAGTTTAACGTGGAATCCGGACCACGGAAGCGTTCTGGCGTACTTCACATTACACAGCAAGATGTGCCAAAGGTGAAGGTCGGTTTAAGAGCCTTTGAAAATCCCCGCCCTGACCGGGATTCGAACTGCAGATCCTTCGATCTCCTGTCAGATGCCTTAACTCCTGAGCCACCAAACCACGACATCCCCGATGGAAACAAGCGACAGATTTTTTAAATTTTAGTAACACAGTCTTCGAACTTTTACCATAAAAATCGCTCTATATGTAACATTAGCAAATTGCATGCGGTTAAAGAATGTATTCCGTTGTGTTTTCTATTAGTTTTCTTTATCTGTTAATAATATCACTCGCTGAATTTTGATGAATCTGTTGTATTTAAACCGTAAGTTGGCACGATGTTGTTACTTTCATCCAGCATACTCCTTTTTCTTTCAATTTCTCGAGACTTTACAGTTTATTACTAACAAAGAAATTTAAGCGACAAAGTATTTTGGCGTATAAACAAGATACGTGTAGGCCTTGGACTTTATGAAGGAAGCATCGCGGCGTTTGAAGGAGTGATTTCAAATAACAGCATGTGATCCACGAAAAGACTCCTTGGTTTCAAAATGTAAACTATCGAAAACAAAGATCGACAGAAGAATGCAACAAGCATTACTGTGAAAGCTGCGAGAATTTCATACAGCAGTTTAAACAAAAAGTTTAAAAAAAACTGTTAACAGATGGCGCTGTATGCTGTACAGTTCGTGTCAGAATGCTCAAATAAATTCGTCCTCTGCAAGCAGTCTTTCTAATGAATGACTCACATCACAAAATTTTCAAAATGTCCGCCGCTCGAAGTACAGACGTGCCGCAAACGCAGAATGAAATATGCCATTACATCCTGTAATGTCTCAACGGAAATGAATTCAGTAAGGCAAAGATTAGAATATATGAAGCAGATAATTGAGGACGTGGGTTGTAAGTGATGTATAGAGATGTAGAGGTTAGCACAAAGTATGAAGGGATGGAAAGACTGATGACAGCAAAGAAAAAAAGCCACACAGATCAATGATTCAAGCTCTTCCAGCGTGGTTGGTTGGTTTCGATAACGTCCTTTGCCGCTTCATTCAACGATGAAACAGATAATCCAGGCTTCGAAGCACAATTTATAGGCACATATTTACTGCGATTACTGCACCATCTTTTGACAGATTTTGCAACTTTTTGCGAAACTTCTGTACGAATTTCTTCCAGGCCGACCCCGGCAGCGTAGGGGTAGCGTGCTTGATTCGAGTTGCAGGGGTCGCCGGTTCGAGTCCGGCCCAGGGCATGGGTGGTTTTAATTAAGTGTTGTGTTCATCTTGTGTCGTTCTTACAAAAGAGAGAAAACAATCACACTTGGATGAAATCTATTCATTGTAAAATGAAAAAACACATTGAGCTACATGGCCAAATGCCATTTTTTTAAAAAAAAAATTCTTCCAGCTTTCACGATAAAAATACTGTATGTGTCATTATTCTGTCAAACTATGTTGTCGAGATTTTACATTTTGAAATCAGGGACTTCTTTCGTGGACACACTGTAAATAAAATCGAAATCTGGGGTGGAAATCACACACAGGAATTTCCGAATGTCAAGCCCGAGCATCACCGTTCACTCACCATCCTCGTTGTTTGAACCATAATCAATAACTCCTTATTTCGATGACAGTTAAACGCTATCGAAAAGGTATATCTACGTATCCCTATTTATGTCATGATGCTGAACGGATATCGGTGGAACTATCAATACAGACACTCAAGACGACCTGGCAAAGCGCGAAGAGCTTTTGTCGCCTCGAAGATGGCTTTCACGGCTGCCCAGCAAGTAAATAATCTACAAGCGTCATGTTTGCGCTTAGAGAGCATTCTTAGGGCGAGTGCCGAGGAGAACCGTAGGATAAACATGCTTGGCGAAGTGAAGGAGGATCGCTCACGGACGGCAAAAGCCACGCTACGTGTGCCGCTAATCCCTAAACATAGAGTCCACTGTAGGAGAACTGACACCACAGGCAGATGACAATACTTACTACCTTCCTCAAGTTCCGCGTAAAAAATTTTGAAGTGAAAACTTCTGTAAGCGTGCTGTAGGCTGGGGGTAAATCTATGAACGCAAATGGAACACACAGTTTTTATACGATTGTGATGGAACTTTGCATTACGTACACTTTAAAACAAATAGAAAAATACTGTTTACGTTTGATTTAGAAAAACCTAAATCCTCCCTTTATTTCCCCCTCACATTAATTTCTGCCAACGTTCTTGATGCAAACTCAGTTTTTTTAATCCGATTTAGATAGTACATAGCACACGTACACATTCATACAAGGCGATCTGGCTCAGCGGTTTAGGTGCTTGTTTCGGAAAGATTCTCTCCATCCGGCAGCAGGTTCAAATCTCGTGGTAAGCAGGAATTTTAAAGAGTTATATTTGATTACATGGAAGTTCAGTCTTTCTGATTCCACGTAAAACTTTAGCGGCCTGATGAAAGGGATTGGCCTTCCAGCCTCTGACACAATAGCTTGGTACATCTCATTCGGCATTATTCGACCAACGTAGCATTAGTATACTATGTTACATTTCTAGTTTTTGGAGTGAAAACTTCTTTAGGCGCGTTCGGCGAATTTTAGATGGGTAAATTCTTATGAGTTTGCGTCACCGACAAACTAATGTTTACAGCAAGTCTGTAGCTATAAGTATGACGTATTTGGCATGGGTAGTAGTCTGGCACCTCAGTTGGGCAACGGAAAGTCACTGGGTCGAATGCCGGTCTCGTTTGGAATTTTTTGTTTAGAAGTGAAAAGTCCTTTAGGCGCGTTGTTCTATTTTTGGATTGGTAAAATCTTATTAGCTCGCGTTATCGACATGCTATCGAGTGTTGCGCATATGAAATGCCCGTTGGACATTTTTTGTATGGGTAAAATCTTATGAATTCGCGTAACCAACATGCTGAAATAGCAGTGTATCTGTAGCTATAAGTATGATGTTTTGAGCTTGGACAGCAGTGAACGTATAGATTATACTTACATCTAATACATAGAAATGAATTTTTTTTTTCCGAATGTTCTTCATACAGACACACAGTTTTTATCCGATTTTGATGGCACTTTGCATACGCATACTTTAAAACAAATAGAAAAATACTCTTTACGTCTGATTTAAAAAAAAAAACCTAAACCCTCTCCTCCTTTCCCCCCTCACCATAATTTCTGTCAACGTTGTTCATACAAACCCCCAGTTTTTATCCGATTTTGATAGTATTTAGCACACGTAAACTTCAAAACAAGGCTGTTTGGTAGCTCCGCGGTTAAGACGCTTAGGGAGTGTGCACAAACCACGTGGCTCGGTCCAGGGGGGGGGGGGAGGGTTGGCTGGAAGGCTACGCTGTGATACGTGGGGGGAGGGGGGGTTCAGAGCCAGGCCACGTAGCTTTCCTTTCATAACATTTTTCACAGTTAAAATGAGGAACAGAACACACACCAGCATGTGAATATTTATTTCCGTCAGTTAGTTATCTCTTTATATAATTTAAAATCGTCTGACAATAGAAAACGGTAAAAAATATCTTCTGGAATCAAAAGGAAAAAAGCTACGTGCTACGTGGAGGAGGGGAGGGGGGGGGGGGGGTTAGAGGCAAAAGCCACGTAGGGCTACATGGGGGAGAGGGAGGGGGGGTTCACAGTAGGCCAAAATGGAGCTACGTGGTTTGTGCACGTTCCCTTACTTCCGGAAGTTTTTCTCTCCAGTCGCGCGTTCAAATCCCGTGGTGAGCAGGACTTTTTAGAAATTTATTTGAATATATGAACTGCGCTGGAACGATGCGTGGTTTTGATTCTACATTAAACTGTAGTTCACTGAGGAAAAGAATTTGCCTTCCTGCCTCTGACACAATAGCTTGGTACATCTCCTTCGGGAAGATTCTTCGGTTGGTGGACTTAGATCTTTCTTTAGTTTTTGAAGTGAAAACTTCTTTGGGCTATTTTTGGATGGGTTAAATCTTATGACTTCGCGTCACTGACATGCTAATGTTAACAGTATATCTGTAGCGGTCTGGTAGTTCAGTGGTTAAGTGTGCGACTGGAGGATGAAAGGTCCCGCTTCGAATCCCTGTCTCGGCGGGGATTTTTATAGACCCTTAACGCGACCTTCACCACTGGCACAGCTTTACTGTGTAATGTGAAGTTCGCCAGTGTTAAACTGTACCCTTAACTTGGTAGCACTACCAGGTTAGGTTAATGCCGGTAAGACAGTGGCGGAATGCGTAGCCAATAGAAACCTTATCACCAGTTCATTTCGACCACACGCAATTATTATTATTTAGTATGCCTGTAGCTATAAGTTTGACGTGTTGCGCATATGATATTCATAGTTATAAGTTTTCATTTCTGTCGGAGTCCCCAGTCATTGCCAACTGTTTCTATTTTTAAAAAAAAAAAAATACTCGGGCTTTACGCCTTGTCGACATCAAGATCATTAGAATCTGGAAAGTAGTGTTCGGCTAGGAACGGGAAGGAATTCACCTTCGAAGGAACCATCCCGGAATTTGTCTGGAGTGATTTGGGGAAACCATGGAAAACAAATCTGAATGTGCTGATGGGGATTCGAACCAGCGTCCTCCCGAGTGCGAGGCCAGAGCGTTATCACTCACCCAACACGCTCAGTTCATCGTATGGGTTGTTCAGCCTCCTCGTTCCAGTTTTCATTGTCCGCGTTCCTCGCCTTTACCATGAGTGTTGCCATTTGTTTATGAAACGTGTAACCAAGGTTCAGGATGATAAGTATACTGGCTCATCGGGAGCGGGTCATCTAAAGGGGCCTTAGCTTTGCAGGGGTCGCCGGTTCGAGTCCGGCCTAGAGCATGGGTGGTTTTAATTAAGTGTTGTGTTCGTCCTGTGTTGTCCTGTCACTAGTCATCATCAATAATAACACGAGAAGATTCTATACCCACACACTTAAGGAATATAAGAAACACTGTTGCTGACTGAATGGCTAAAAGGCCGAATGCCAATTATAAAAAAAAAAAAATAAATAAATAAAAAAAGATTGGAGAATGTTTCACGTGTTATCCCCAAACTTGGATTCAGAATGTATGTCTTAGGAACTGCATATTTTTTTTTTTTTTTTTTTTTTTTTTTTTTTTGTGTGTGACTTAGACATCCTTCTAAATCTGGTGAGCTGCCTACACCGATCACCGACGTGATTCCTGTTTGCGGTAGCAAATGTTTATTTTCTTTTATCTGTAATCCAGACGGAGCTGTTGAGTCTTCCCGCGTAATGGAGGTATTTGCTAAGATTTGCCTCTCAACGCAACGCGAGAGAACATAGACTACTGGCCGAGTGTCTGCCGGAGTTGCAGGACCAGACGCGTCAGTTAGGCGGCGCTAAAGCACATACAGAGGCACAGGAGGGAGCTGTTCCCACAACCTGCCTGGGATGTTCTTGATTCGCCACTATAGGAAACAGCCGTCCGTCGGAGCCATTATACAATGACGTCACTCATCTGCCGTCATTGCGGTAAACTCGTCAATCTGCAATTAGTCACAGCAGTCAACCGTCTTCAAACTCTCGGTCAATGAAAATTGTACCAAGATTCTCATGTTCTTAAATTAATTTAAACTGACTGTGATTTGTTAAAAATTGACTTATTTAAAATTAATTGGCTTTCATGTTTTCGATACCAACAAAAATCTCTGAGAAGTGTTATATTAATTCATATATTCGCTCGTTACTAATCCCAATCGATCATTTTAATTTTTAAAGTCTGTCATGCAAATAAAACCCACGTATCGAAACGATATATTACGTATTTATAAATTCAGCTTTTAATTTCATTCCTGGCTTTCCTTTAAATTTACAGGAAGACTAGCATTGTGTGAATTACTCTCGTGCACTTCGAGTTGCATACACAGATTGAACGCAAAGTTCATTTCCCTAAAAAAAAAAAAAAAAAAAAAAATCCGTTTCGTTTATTTCATAATCTGAGCTTTTGACTGCCATCCTACATTATCTCTGACCAAGGATGTAGGATGGCTGCCGGAAGCTCATATTATGAAATAAACAACACGGCACACCCCGAAAATCTATTAATCATGAAAAAAGAAAACTTTTTTTTAAAAGAAAAGAGCTTTTATAAAAATGTTATTTTTAATTAGATTTCATTATATGTTTTGCATAATTGTTTTTTTTAAACCGTCTATATAAATCAAACAGATCAAAAATTATAGTAGGTCTTGGGAAATTTTTGAAAATAATCAAAAAAGTATTTTCACTACATATTTATTTGATCCATCAATTGATTTATTGAAATGGAAAGTTGATTTCATTGAAAATCTGTCAAAATCAGTCGTTCGGTTGTTTTGGGGGAACTCCAATGAGGTATAAATTTTCCTGTAAACTACGGCACACATGACCCTGAATTTTCGAACCAGTATTTGCGTGAATATAGGGGGAATGGTATTTTTGTGTTTTTTTTTTAGCAAAAGCTCCCAAAAATCGTGGAATAAAAATGAAAATCCGAACATTTTCAGTCTCACCTCCCCTCCACAATTTATCGAAATTTTAGGTTCTAATCGTGCTTTGGTTAGTTATAATGAAAGTAGTGTGGAAGACAAACTCTTAATGTAAAGAGTTCGGAAATTATGAGAATTTTGACAGACGGACGTGCTGATGAATATATCAGCGAATCCATAAGAGTTACCTTTTTAACTCAGAAGATACGAAACCAAACATCAAACAATTTTTGTTACCAGCATGTCTTTCTCACAGTACTATACTATACTAGTGATAAAATGTGACACGATACCATGAAAAGAATTCATATTTGACAATGCCCTCTAAGATTAAGAAGTTAATTTAACTGGGAATAAATGTCTCAGTAGAACACGATATTCTAAAAAAAAGACTTTTTAATGCCTAAAAATTGTAAGGAGATTCTTTTTTTAAAGAAATAAGAGAATTTACAGTTATGAAGATTATGAATAGATTTCTCAAGTTTAATTTTTTTCCTACAGAAATATACGTTTTAATTGTCAGTGTAATACAGTTGACCTCGGCAGTATTATACGTCTCGATGTTGAAAGATAAAATTTAAATATTTGTACAGTCAGTTTCCCTGCTGTGAAAATGGTCTCATCTCTACAATCAGACCGAGCCTGCTCAGTGATCTGTAACGATCGGGCCTGCATCCAAGAGGATGTGGGTTCAAAACCACGACCAGCCATCCAGATATCGGTGTTCCATAGTTTCATGTTAATGAGGGAATGGTTCGTTCAAAATGCCATGGGCTAATTTCTTCCGCCGCTTGTCTCAAATTCCCTCCCCCCTCTCATGAACTAGACGACGACGATGCGAAAAGCCCGAATAAAAAAAATAAAAAAAAACAGCAGCCGAAGGGTCGCAATGAGTTTTGATCTTCTTCAGCAGCAGTTCTGCGAAGACGGAACTTCATTCCCTTATTAAAATAATAAAGGATTAAATTTGAACGGAAACAGTATTGGTCAAAATCTAAGGTGTGCAATACATCACTAACAGGTAACTTCTCTTTCACACACTTGGTATACGATTCCCGACAACACTGTGCCACTTACACACTAAATCAAAACCACAAAGTGTGATGGGACAGCAGTAGTGCTCTACCCTCACATTCGGGAGGACGCGGGTTCGAATACCCATCCAGATTTCGATTTCCCATGGTTTCTCGAAATCACTCCAGGCGAATGCCAGAATGGTTCCCCCAAAAGGCGATGGTCGAATTCCATCTCATTTCTTCCCCAGTCCTTTCCCGCCTCTATTGACCTCGAAATCAATCACGCATAAAGCCATAAGCAAAAAACATAAATAACTTTCACCATAGCCAGCGTACCTATATGATGATAGTCTGGAAAGATTCATGTAACAGGTAATTAATTCCGTGTTATAGTGGTAAATAAATTTGAAGTGGTGTATAGAGTTGTAAGGAAATTAAAATAGTTTGCAGATGATTACCAGGTTTACAAGATACGTCATGTTTTACAGTCTACTATCGTAGCCTTAGCATCGGCATAAATGACTTCCTGACAACAAACTTTCCAGTTTTCATCAAGAGTCGTTTCGTGTACTATAAATACCGTAGATGGCCGGCCTCGGTAGTGTAGGGGCTAGAGTGCTAGCTCCGCGTACGGAAGGTCGCCGGTTCGAGTCCGGCCGAGGGCATGGGTGTTTAGTGTTGTGTCTGTGAATGTCTTGTCCCTGTTGTAGTGTTCTTGTGTAAATACTTGATAGCAACAAATCACATTGAGCTGGCTATATGGCCCAGTAGCCGAAAGCCATTAAAAAAAAAAATACCGTAGATATACCAGCAAATCAAAATGCAACCTTTTCTGAGCGATCGAGAAAACGAACAATTTCGCGTGGAACAATCCAGTCCTGACCCATTTCCGTATTGGAATAAACGAATAAAAGAAAGCATTTCATGGCCACAGATGCATAAAAATACTAGAAACATTGCATAGCTCTCAGGTTTGTGAACCCACTTTTTTAACTATTAATGAATTAAAATTGCAATGGATCGCACGCTCCGGTGACAATTTTCCTACACACCCATCTTCCTCCTTTCCAGCACCAACCTACATTTGCCCTCTACAAATTTTAATTTTAAATTCTTTCGACGGTTTTGGTAAATTATTCATCATTTCTCTTGGTAACTTATTCCAATCTCTGATACCACTTCTCTCCCTCTGAATGAAATTAACTTTAGAGCCTATTCAGCCAACATTCAGGCTGCAACATACAAGGACAAGATCAGTTCTAAGTTTAGAACCTGCCACCGGTAAACCATCATATCTAAGGACTCACACAGTTTTTCGTAATCATATAGGGGAATACAGCGATGGTTGCCTATTTCCTATCAAAAAAACTATTGTAATAATACTACAATGATTATGTAGGCAAACATTGAGGTCTGCGAGTTTAAACCGACTTCAACGACCTTCCTTGTCGAAAAGACTTCAAATTCCAATTAAATAAAGAAAACGTAAATCCTTTGAATAAAGATTTGTTCTGACAACTAGAGATAATATACCTGCGCTCGCTGAGTAATATAATCCGTTACCTGTTCCACTTTTCACAATGCAAAAAAATGCTGTTAACAAAAATTGTATTTCAGTTTCGCAATATGCGTTTGTAGGGCAACTAGATATGACTAAAACCAAACACAGTTAAAGGAATTTGGGAATGCAGGATCATATTCCCTGCAGTAAATGTTTGCTAAGAATTTAGAAAATCTGTCACATAAATCACGAATTCTAAACCGAGCGTGATGGGTGAGCGCTAACGCTCTGGCCTCGCATTCTGTAGGACACGGGTTCCAATCCACGTCCGGCCATCCAGATTTGGATTTTCCATAGTTTCCCAAATCACTACAGATGAATGCTGGGATAGTTCCTTCAAAAGTCCGTGCCGAATCCCTTCCCATTCCTTGCCCCAATCCGTTCCATGCTCTAACGACCTCGACGTCGAAGAGGTGTAAAGCAAAATAATTAAATAAACGAATTCTAAGCGCTGTGGGAAGCAGCTATTTGCACGGTACAATTTATGTTGCTCGCTTAGTTGTTGATTCAGCTTATAGGTCTCAAGAAATATATTTTTGAAAGGGAGTCATGAAAATGTTGCTCAGCCAGTGTACACGGCAAAGAAATGACCGGAAACAATATGTCTTAATGTTTTTATCAATCGGTAAGCATCAGTAATCACCGAACCAGAGCTTCAGCATATTCCCAATCGAAGATTTATACAGATAAATATCCAGTATCCAATATTTTTTGCAGTGTTAGCATAACTTTGCTTGAGTTGCAGAAGAACATCACATGCTCTCTCTCCGTATACTACAGACGTTATAATATCACACCACGAGTAAGGACTCTCAATTATATGTTGATTTAAAACCGAACAAATAATTTCAATACTGTTTAACATCACGCAAGAATCCAAGCTTCAAACACTGTAACAAATGGTGAACGTATCGTTCAAAAAAAAAATTTCGCTAAGTTGACATGTTGTTGATTTTCAGTTCTCATACTTCGAGAATAAATGAATCGTCCGATTGTGAGATTTGTAAATCCAGTAATATGTATCCGTCGTATTTGTCTCGCCTTCTTAGACCTACAGTCACAGGTCTGCGGAAGTGGAAACTGGAAAATTCTAGATGATCAACGATTGATAATAGCCCATCAGCATCATCGGCTCAGGCAATAATCTCCCACTGATGCAGCCTATTTTGAATATAGGTAAGAAAGATATTCTATATCAATCAGACCAATTGTTTCCAGCGCGGAGGGTTGATTAAAAGTTATTTCATTCTTGCGGGACATGTAGTAGCCTTTTTCTTTTAAATTTAGTGATTCCAACGGAAGAAAATGTATGTGTAGATAATTTCTGGCACTATTGAAATGATGATCTTCCACATGCTTGGCAGATCCTAGTTAAAATATAGAATCATGTAGCTTTAGGAGAATGTTTAATTATAACTAACGCAGAAACCACAGAGGAATCAGTAGAGGGATCTTCAGGGTGATCGATGTGATTGTTTCATTTGCTAAACATTTTATGTAGTTTCTAAATGGAACATGAGATAAGATATATACATATAATAAATATTTAATTGCTAAATTTACCATTCATATAGTTTTAAATAATCCAGAAACTTAACACAGTTCACAATCCGACGAATGGTTGGATCGTCCGGAAGCAAACATAATAAGTCAGCGTGTCTTCCGGTACCAACATTTAAACGTGGAATCGAAACCATAAAAGAATCGCAGCATTCTTCACATATCAAAAAAGAAAGAAATGCGTAACCTTAGGTGATATAAAGGGTCCTGGAATAATTCTGGTCTATCCGGAGGCTACAGGATTCAAACCAGAAACCTTACCACCTGCCTACAGGAGCACTCCATAACACGCTACATTCGTCGAATACTTGTTTGGTTTAGTTGAAATAATTAATAGTGGGAGGAAATGTTGAAATTCATTAATTCTTTAATAGTTCTAATATTTGACTTGTCAAAAACTAGAGGAGGTATAAAAAGTTTAATTTAAATTCCATGATCGAAATTCGACAAAAATAAATCACTGTTGTACTCGACACAAAGATCTAAACTTGAAGGAGTGACATCAATATTGAGCCATCGGTGGACTCGTAAAACCATAAACCTTATAAAGTATTCTTACAGTTTGTAACTGCAATCTCTCCTTCAAATCGTAGTAATTAAACTATACTTTTTACTCGTTGTTACCCACGACTTACAATATTACTGTTAGAACTGGATATAGAAAGTTGTAAGTTACGTAAAAGCTGTACAAAAATGCACGGAATCAACAGATCGTACACAAAAAAAGACTCCGAGAGAAACAAAGTCTGAGGTACCGATATAATATTACAGAGACTTACGCTGTCTGTCACTGTACGGTTAGTTTTCAAAATTTCATGACAAAATGTGTTATTTCTCCTGAAAAAATTATTCTTTAACCTTATTAATTATGTACAGTATCCCCTTAACAAATTTCACCTAGATTGATTTAGACTTTAAAATGTAACAAACAGATAGAGTTACTTTTGCATTTATAATTTTAGTGTAGATTTCATAACAGTGTACATTCACTTACAGGTCCATATGTCGTTGTGATTGCTTTGCGTGGCCCACGCCGCCGTGCGCCTGCTACTCACCTGGGTGGCGTGGCGGTGACCTCCTGCTGCCGAAGACGTTGTCACGCTGCGCCCAGCCGCGCTTGACTGCCGCCACGCCGCGGAAGGCCCTTCGATCGGCCCGCCGCGCGCTGCCGTTGGCCAGGAGCTCGCCCCCACCACGGCCTGCGGGCGGCCAACCGCCGGCCGGCCCTCCGGCTCTGTCACAGGCACGCTCCGTCCGCATTGTTGCGCAGCGGTGACCCAGTGACGCGGGATTCCCCGCAGTAGGATGCCACACGATGGAACAACTTCCATAACTAACTTACAATAATAGTACACAATCCGCAGGTTACTTGGTGCGTGCCAGAAAAATTTCAGAAAAGAGTTTGAGACATCCATTCATATTCACACACCTTTTCCCTCAGCTACAAGGGCGCCCAAGTTCCTTGACTTGTTTTTTTTTTTTTTTTTTTTTTTTTTCGGCGTGGCTTCATGGTCGCGAGAAATTATTTTATGAGTCAGGATTACCTAAACATATTCTCCAATAGAGTGACTCGAATTAGTAATTTTAGAAGACTTCAAATCTCTTTTCATGGATTTTTCTATCATTGAAGTTCTCGCCAAGCGCAGGTGTTTAAACTTTATAACAAGTAATTTGTCATTCGATCAATATTGAGTTGACACCCTCTAAGTAATGTTAAACAAATTTAGTTAAATCTTTTTAAGTTGTTGAACACCATTCATTTAAACTTATTATATTTCTTACCAAGTATTCATTATTAATAACGATGAGATCCAATGAATACAAATAACGTTTTACGGATATCTTTTATAAGAAATTAACATTTTCATAATTTGACGATAATTTCTAAAGCGAAATATCTTAAGTTCTGTTGATAAAATAGCTACATCAAATAAATTATCTTCTACAATAGTCGACCGTAGATATATTTTGTCAATTTTTGCCCTAATAGAACTACGTACACATTCTGTTACCATAACAAAGAGTTTTTGTTTTTGTTTTTTTTTTACTTTTAGCAGGTTCTGGTTTTCTTGATAGTTGCCATCAATTACTTCACAAGGTTAGCGTAATACGCCCCCGTGATGGTTTCAAACTGTTCCAGTAATATAGAAGCAATATAACCTGGAACACCTAGACAACATATACCATTTTTCCCCTTCGAAAGAAAAAACCCTATGTCTGAAAAGGCAGAACTAGCGTGCTTCCACTGTACCGAGTGTTGCTTTATTTCTGGGTGCTGAACACTCCTTGTCAATGTCATAAATCGTTTCAACAAAATCTCCTGGATTGGCTTCAAAAATTGCTAGATTTCTGTAGAGACATGCCTCCTGTTTAGAGGTGACGTAATTTTGGATATATGCTACCAGAGACTGCAGTTTTCACAAGGTTATGTGATTTAATTTTCTATAAGACGGCTCTAACATACAACTGAATGAGAATCAATAAGTATTAAGGCTGGGATCCCTGATTCTTCCTTACGTTTTGGAATAGAATAAATGGCACATAAAGTACTTCATGGTGCACTGTGTCTACAAAAGTGTTGGAGACGTAAAGAAATTTGGCTTAATGCATCTACAGTTTAGTATTCTACTGCGTTCAAAACCAATGCAGCTAACACCTATAGTAGTCTAATATCCTTGTTCCAGTGATTAATTATTCTACTTGGATGTAAGAAGAAGGAAAAATATGGAATGAATGAAGATTTCAAGAAATGGAACAAATTCAACGATTTTTTACATTAGTACGTATAATTTAACGTGTTAATTACTTGAGTGAAAAGTCTTAATCTGCAGGAGGTCAGGCGGCGACAGTAAAGTGTACTCGCAGCGTAACGAAGCATGCGGCCCAGCCAGTCATTAGCAGAACACGCTAATACCACAAGAGGTTAGGCCGCCGGCCAAAGCGCTTCCTGATGATTAACTGTTAGAAAACGGAATTTTTACTTGTTCACAAGCAATACATACCAGAAAGTACCCATCACTTTGACCCAGGCAGTTTGGCCGCTCTCAGTCATTTAAGCAAAGATTCGTGAAATGTTTAATAACGGCCTATATCTGTAATACACTCATATATAGCCGCGTGTATTACATTCCTTTATTTGAGACCAATATTTATTCTATTTGGTGGTTCCATAGGGTTTTCGCATGGAGTATGAATGGGAAGCCAATGCAGTATAATTAGCATGTTGAGATAGCTATATGTACCCACGACGGCGAGCGTGCTCTCTGTGGAGGGATGTGCTCCCATTCGGCAACGCTGTGGTGGCCGCTGGAGGGAGAATTTGCATCCTGGGACTGACCGGCATTCCGAGGGGGAGGGCGGTCAGCGAGACACGTGTAAGAAGAAGGACCTCGAGACAAAAGTGCGCAACGTGTTCAGCGAGAGTGATTTATCTGTACCCCAAGAGGAAGAATCAGTGTTTTTGTGAGTGCGGCTGTTTTGTAATCGGCTGCAGTGTGGAACCAGCTATCAAAGGAAAACGGTAAAGCTCAGAACATTTTGTTTGACTTCGTGCACGCTGCATACTGTTTCGTATCCATAAGCGCCCTGTAGCCAACGCTACTGGAACTCTGCTCAAACGACTGAGAATAGTCAGGGAATCAAGAAAAATACTTTTCCTCAGTGGGGGCTCATGGCCGATTTTTGATTTATGTAATGTAATTGTGATTCAATTTATCTCTTCTGTTTTATTTTATTTGGAACGTAGAACTCACATTTTAATGAACTAGATAATCCTGTCATTCATTACGTGTATTTGAACAATAAATTTAATTGTATTTCAATTGAGAATTTCTACAATCTCTAATTCATAAAATCACTGGTATAAATAGTAATAATAATCTATGTGAGACCGCTAGGTATTACAATATCTGTATTTTTATTGATGTAAAATTTTATTATGCATCCCGATGCCGCAGTAACTTATTCTGGCACAAGTGAAGAATAATGTTATAGGGGTGTATTTTGTAATTTAACAGAAGTTGGCAGAAACATCACCTCGTTTTGAGGAATAAAAATACACTAAACAAGTTACAAGAAATATTTCGTGATCCAAAGTATATATATATTAATATGTATATAAAGATGAATGTATGTATGTTTGTTTGTTTGTTAGTTTGTTTGTTCTTCATACAAATCCACAGTTTTCATCCGGTCTCGATGAAACTTTGCACACTTATCCTTTGAAACAAGGAGAAAAATACTGTCTACATTTGGTTGAAAAATTATCTGTATAAATAATACATGTTGTCTCATAATTTCGAAATACTACTGAACGGCGATAGACAGACGCGTTGGATATGGAGGTCTCTCTACTGTTTTTCCGTATAGCGGTCATGTAGCTCAGTGGCTAAAGCGCTGGCTTACTAATGTTTGGGTCGTGGTCTCCGGTTCAAATATCCATGGAGGCTAAGATTTTTAAAAATTGTTTTTGATCGTAAGGGTCACGCCTGGGCCGTCGGTTATTCGGATTGAATGTTAAACTGTAGATATTACAAAGTTAGGGGTGCAATGCGAGGCAAATCATAGGTAGTCTTTCCATGCTGTAGGTGTACACTTTTTTACGTTATAATGATCCCTCAGGGGTTGTTCGCAGTCAGTGTGTGTGTGTGTGAACCGCAGTAATAATACTTCTCGTATAAATACGGAAGTAAGTCTCTGTCTTTTTGTTACGTTTTGACGACTAAATGGCTATATCGATACTGATGGAATTTGACAAGAAAATCTGTATGAAGGGCACAGGACATTTTTTCCAGTATGATTAACAGTTTTAGTCACGAAATTTTGAGACTTTATCGAATGGTGACAGAAATATGTTGGAAATTGATTCTCTTCAAGAGACAGATTCGACGGTAGAATGATATAGTGATAGTTTTTCTGTCATATTATGCCGACTCGGTGTTGTTTGGGACCAATCCTTCGTTACCAACCACTTTCTATATTCAATTCTGGCAAAAAAAATATCTTAATCCACGCGTACGAAGTCGCGGGTACGAGCTAGTATATATATATAGAGCAGCAGTTTCTCTGAACTCAGAAGGTGGGAACTTGCCTACCAGTACATACTTGGCACAAGGCAACCACCTGGTCTCAACTTGAGATAATACTCGGTCATTACTATCATTATTATAACATATGTTTAACCTTTTTAATCCTCTTTTTTCCATTACTTATATTAAACCACCACTAACCTAAGGTGATGTTTACTTCATAAAAATTATTATTTTATTATTATTTTTAATTTGTATAATATTTTATATAATTATATATAATACCTTATTTGCTTATTTTTGCTTAAAATTAAATCTGTTTCATCAAATATTTAAACATTCAATTTAAAATAAGTCAGAGAAACGGTATTAGTCGTGTGAAAACCAGAAAGACAGATTTCCGAAATCGGTATGTTTCACAGCAGAAAGTTGGATATCGTATGCCAAACTATCGCAAGTTATTATAACTGCCGCATTTACTCTTAAATATAAAAAATAAAAACCATTATTCTAAATCCAGCAACGCCACACCAAGTAATTCCGTCAACAAAGTACAACCATATGCTGTTCACTTTATAAAACAGTTGGTCCACAGAAACATTTTGAAGAGTAACCTGAAAAGAACCAACACAGTTCATACCTGCGCTTTCATTTACCTGTTGTGCAGCCATTATTTTCCTGGGATAAGATATCAAGCCCACACGCGAAATTCTTCCTACGATCTGATCAGGCAAACGGAAAGCAGCGGTATTTTTCAGAGATGAACTTCACAAATTTTGCATACGAACCTCTTAGATATTTTTTCTGTGTTTGTTCTTCAAAGCTGAACCTGCGGTTCTAAACTTTGATACCATGAGGAATCTTGTTTTCGTATCAAATACCACAGAATTTAGTTCTAACCTAAAATATGTACAAAATAACCACTGTAATGAATTGACAGAAACAAAGTTTTTAAATAAGTGCCAATATCGAAAGTATTACCTTGCTGTATTTTCAACAATCTTTTCGATATTTGTAACATCATACATATTCGTTAGTGTAAATCTTAAAAAGTTTGCGAACAGAATGCAAAATAACTTTTTTAAAAAATAAAAATTAAAAAAGATGCTTGGTTTCAATTGCCTTGTTTTTCAATACGTTATTAACCATATTTTTGTTTTAAGTTTTTAAACAGTACAGTACAACTCAAATTAATAGTTTTTACCTATTGCAAGTGATACTATTTCATTAATTACTTGACTTCCTAAATAAATATTTAGTTTACAGACATTCAGTTGGGTGAAGAATCAAGGCAAAACTGCAGTGAACCAGAGGTTCAGATATTCAGAGCTCATGAAATATTCATTCTGTAAAATTCTCATGCTGCTCACAAATTTTTAACCCGTTGTGTAGAATCTCTTGATTGTGAAAAATGCTAACAACTGAAAATTCACACAAAATGAATACTGCTAATTTTCAACGATCATGAATGTGAAAAAACTCCAACAGAATGGATTAAAACATTGGAGACAACTCGTAGGAAAAAGTTAGAAGGCTGAATAGGATATGAAAAACAATAATATAAAACTTTTTAGTTTTTGAGTTAAAACAGTTTTGTCACGCACATGCAGGAACAGAGACACAAAACTGATGACTATCATATTAAAAATCCTCAAACATACTTCAGGGAACAGGACTTGGTAATTTAGCTGAAACATGAAAGTAGAGTTTTTGCACAGTTCTATAACTTCTGATTTCGAACGGAGATAGTATATAAAAAAAGAGGAGCTAGTTTTTACTTTATGTGTGACTGTAACACCTGGTACTGCAATCAATATTTCAACATTGAAACTATCAGGCTGGCCATCTGCTAAGGAAGAAGTCCTCAGACATAGTTCGCTATTTAAAATTTTCACGTTCGTTTCAGTATATGAGAGATTAAACACAAATGATGAAAAGTAAGTGAAAATTGCGGAAAAACTTACAGGATACGCTTGACACACAGATTCATTGCTTTTCTATGCATGCAGAAATCTGAGATCGATGTGAATATGTAAGTTAAGGTGATGAGATTAGCAAAACATAGGAAGATGTAGATATTAGCACGAGATAAGTGGAGGCATTGATGACACAAAGTGACGTTTCTTGAAAAAAATGTGTTTACGTTTACATTTTTTTTTTTTCTCATCATCTTAAGATTATAACCCTCCAGTAACCTGAATTTGTTCACACTCGCATTTGACCAGACTGTAATTGGTTGGTTGAGGGGGATTACGCTGTACGCCACGTTCTCTCATTGCGCGCTCCGCTCTTTAACCCTGTCTCATTCAGGCTTCGCTGGTGGGCGTCTCTTTGCACTAACCCGATGACATTTGCGGCCGCCCACGCAACACCACCCTTGTTCTCACATCCACAATACTTCGACCCACAATGAGTCATAAGCTCTTGTCAACCACTCAGCTTTTCTATACGATGGTATTTCTGCTGCTCGTAAATGCACTGCAATATTTTTTGATTGGCCGTAAAAAATATTATTTCTTTACATGTACTGCACTTATATACGAAATCCTCTGTAATCAACATCCCTATTTAAACAGTAGCTATTTATTTCTGGAAAATACCGCAGAATGCAATCTGGAATGGGATTCTTTAGAAGACAGGAGGAGGGTGAAGATGGTCATGGGAGTGTACTAGTCGTATATTGGTGATGAGACATGCAGGGCCGGCGTTAGGAGGGGGGGGGGGGTAAGCGGGTCAATAGTACCGGCTGATGGGGGGCCCCGAATACCGATTGTAGGGGCCCTCAGGCCATGAAGCCCAGAATCGACCCATTGTCGTCCGGCCAGTTTGTAGTGCTAAAAAAAAAGGTTGCCCATTTTACCCTGGGCCCGAAATTCCTAGCGCCGGCCCTGGAGACATGGAAAGATATTAGGGTAAGAATTAAAATTAAAGCACGGAAGGGAAAAGATGACCATGACCATAAGATGGCACTCGATTTCAGGCACAAGGATGTAGAAAGATTCTCTTTTTTGGGTAAGGGTGTCAGGGATTGGAATAAGTTGCGAAGAGAAATGATGAATAATTCACCAAAAAGATTTAGAGAATTTAAAGCTAAAATTTTCAGAGGGAAAATGTAGGTGGGTGCAGGAAAGAGATGGGTGTCTAGGAAAATTTCTACCGGAACGTGCTCCCCAACGCAATTTAATTAAATATTATTATTATTAATGTTAAGGTATTTCAAAAAGGACTTCAGAATTTTGAATTTATATTGTTTCAGCCAGATAAGTTGCAGAATTGGTTAAAGTGTCAGTATCTCGCATAAACTTTTTATGTTTTACGGACATTGGTCAACAGTGTCAAATTCAGTCACCTCAACCGCTAGCTGTATACACAGGTCATGGTGAGGAACTCCCTGGGTGTTTTGGTTTCACTGTAACTCTGCAACAACATTTCAGCATAATCTTCGTACCGAGTATGGTGAAGAGTTTCCTAGTAACATACTGTTTACTGTGCCAGTAGTGTCTTCCGATATATTTAAGGAGATTGGCAAGAAACTGATTTCTCGTGTAAGTTCAGGCACATTACCAATGTCAACCACATTGCGCTAAAATTAAATGTTGATGTAAAAATTGAGAAGATAACACTGTAACTTTACCTGGATAAATTTCCATACGCTTTTGACTTTTTCAAATCACATTAATCTATATATATATATATATATATATATATATATATATATATATATTGATCGTGTGTAAGGTTGTTCCTTAATAAAGATAAGTTTGTAGCCAAATAATGACAGTAGGCTTCAGAATCAAGTTTTCGGTGTCTATAATACATGTTACTGCCGTTGGAAAACCAAAAAGCACGAAATTTCACTAGTTTCGATTCTCACCAGCCTTTCTCATAAATATCTCAAGATATTTTGTAAACTTATTCATAATTAAAACTCTGATTATTATTAGCCATTGTCGGATATGATGGGAAATATTTCAATACACCCTCTTTGAGTCAAGGAAACCGAATGGTTGCCAAAAATCAGGTATACAGTCTCATCAAATAAAATGGAACTCCCACAGCAAACCATTAATACATTTAGTTTCCACAAGTGAGCACTCGATTGTATTATTACCATACTCATGAAGATATCGTAATTGCTACTGAGAACAGCTTGAAGTCTGATACCAGTCTTCAAAAAAACAAAAAAAAGGAAATTTAAAAACAAACAGAAACACCACGATTCTCCTTGACCAACGATGTGAATTTTTTAAGATGAAAATAACCTCTTTAATAAAAATTAACAAGAACTTATGAAGACCAGCTCCTGAAGAATTTACTTTCTTTACATGATTTGATTGACATTTTGGACAAATTGTCACAAGTCTAAGAAATAAAATAGTTTCAATTTTTGAAGTTAATAGCCGCTATATGATAGTAAAAGGCGAAGCGCATTTTAATATAAACCATATGTAATGGGAGGCCTGAAAGAAATTACTGATCAAGGAGCAATTCCAGCAGGAGATTAAGATAATTCCAGGCAACTAATGGGTGCTGAACATTGCTTAAAAATCTAACGTCATGTGCATACAACAAGAAAGAGATTTTTTAAATTACACAAAACGCACTCATTAATTTTTTCGTTTACTTTAATACAGATAAAGTAATACAATTTACATTTACAGATTTCTAAATATGGTTAATGTGTTTAGAAGTCACTGAAGGTAAGTTATTTTTTTTTTAAATTTGAAAACACGTAATAAAATGATGACCATATTGACAAAAATTTAATATTAGCTGTCCACTTAATGTGTACAAACCTAGCTATATTTTGGAGTGGGTTTTTGTTCATACATTTAATTTTTCTCTTGAGAATAATTCTCTTAAAATTCGACTGAAGTAAGAATCATTTACATTAAAGTCAACCAGAATCTATGTCTCGTCGAAGCAATCAACACTATTCCAAATGGAATCAATGTTTATTACATCTATTCAAATACAATAATGGCTGGCTGGTATAGTTATTATAATTTCCTTTTAACATAAATTTTTTTCTTGTTTATTAGGAGACCCACCAACACAGTTACCAGAGCATGTTTGTTGGTTTTATTAATAAATCTATTCTAACTATATATGAAGTTGCCTTTTCTTCCAAATGAGAATTACAGTAGCCATTTGAATAATTTAATTTAGAAAACACCATCTTATTGCGATTTTTATTTGGTGGTGTTAGTCAGAGTCACGAAGATGTTAAGAGGCAAAAAAACAATTGACGCAGTCAGGTATTCATGTCAGCTTCGACCGCAAAAATCATCACAGTCGTGATTTGGAAAATATCGCTTGGTTGCTTCATTACGTTAGTTAACAACACCTTCCGAATTATGCACATTTATTACTATAACATCATCTCTTAATCTAGGGGAAGTCCATTTTAATTTTTTTATATTACAAGACAAATTAATGTCGCTTCGTGCGTCCTCTGACATGGGCGTAGCCAACTCCAGAGCCTTCCGGGGTATATATATCTCAATGCACATTGTGAACCGCGTTCTATAAAACTTTAACGCCCTCGTACTTGCAGAGTATAGCTGCTGAAACAACTTGGCGTTCTTTTATTTGGGACACACGTTGGCAGGGCTCCAGCCTCAAGAAATCAATGCTAAGTAATAGTGCCGGCTCGCCCTCCAAGCCGGGGTACAGAGTTACGAGGCGACCTAAGCCGCAGTGAGGAGAACGAATCTAAACGGCAACAGTCTCAAATTACCGCACACAAGCCATTATACCCCACTGACAGCTCTTAAAGAGCATCTCTGGAGCACCCGGACCTTTAACACACTGTTATTACTGAGCACAGAGTGGCTTGCTACTCTGCCATTCTGGTGGGGGAGGAGGGGTGAGGAAAGCACGTAATGTATGTACATGGTTGAGGTTGATTTGATGAATCAGACTTCAGACGTTCTGACGTATTTCCTTCATCACAAAATAATTCATCTAAATGCAACTGTTCTAATGCGCCAAAAAAATCTTGGTCGCTGTCCCTGAGTTTTAACGTTTCTTCTAAACTATCTGTTTTTCGCTTACATAATTATTGAGCTTCTTTTTGTTATTAATTTTTCGTATAGCAGACTAAGGCAACTATTTCTTTCCACTATGTTGATCCATATTGAATTTTATAGAAATTTCCAGCAGCTTATATATATTCCAATGAAGGTCCCTAACTGGTTCCTTGCTAAAACCACCGTCCACCTACCACGCGACAACCGGCTGACCTTTCCTACTTTCTACGGTTTTCTTTGATCAAGTGTGTGATGAGTCCATATAATGGGACATGGTTGATTTCCTTCCATTTAGTATCGCATCGATAAAGACATTAAAAGTCACAAAAATAGAAGAAAAATTCTCTTTTAATGTTGTGTGAAAGCTGGAAAATTATACTTCCCCGTCAATATCATCAAATTGTATATTGTCGGATTTACAAAGAAGTAAATATTAATACGACAGGAAAGAAATTGTTTATTAGACCCACTGTTATCAGACTTACAAAAAGCAAAGGTTAACACAGCAACAACTTGTGCTATCAGTATTGTTTTTATATGCCTGAAAACTACAGTCGATTGTCTTTAAGATTAACACACCGACGTTCGAATTCTCTTAAAAAAACTAGAGAACTCCTAATTGTTTTATTTCTCCTATCGACCTTGTATTCTGATATGCCGAAACGATCAAACTGTGGAGTTTGGGACCATCTGAGCAGGAAGTTTGAAATTCTTTCACTATAGAAAACTGATGCTGAAAACGTCATTTGCGGAAATAAATTTTGAGCTAATGCAACCAAAGACGATTTTTTATGGTCCGTCTTTACGCCTCGTTAATGTTGAGGTCATTAGAGGAAGAAGAAGATTAGAGACAAGAACTGGTAAGGAATTCAGCCATTGCTTTTGAAGGAAGCATCCCTGCATAAAATTGTAGAATACTATAACTTTTATTCATGAAACAAGGATTACTTGTAGTGTTTTTGCGTCTCTGAGAATCCTGGTTTCCATAAAAAAAAAAAAAAAATCTTAATAATAATGACATATCTGTCGAAAAAATTATTTGTTCCGAGAATAAATTTTTAGAAGACATGGACATTACCATAACTAACGTTTTATATTAAGTTCAGGAATTGTTGTTGCCAAAAATTTGGAACTGGTTAAACGGAATTCACTTTACTTTACTTGACGCAGATGTCCCGGCGGTATTAATTTTATTTCTCGTGAATTTTGATTCCTGCTGTGTTTCCTCATTCTGTATAAATTTAAAAAGAGCAGCTACATCACTTTGTTCAATCTTTTAATACTGACCACGGTGCAATAATTTTATTTATTTGAACGGCAGTGTTCTCGTTATTTCATTTACGTGCGTTTAATATGCCGCGACATTATCTCCTTCTGCTAACCATTGGATGCTCATATCTTTTCAGTGAAGGATGCAAATGGGAACCCCTTGCGTCTCTAGCACCACAACCTGCCACACATTTCATTCCGTAGGTAGAATAACGGTCGTAAATGCGTCTTCACAGAAATCTTATGATGCATGTCTGTTACACATTGTAAACAACCACACAACGACTTTTAAACCTTGCCATACATCACTACGTTCAGTCTACCATCCCAGACGTACAGAGCGTATACTACTACTCTGAAGTGTTACGCTGCCCTGTTGTAAGAGAAAAGATTTTTGAATACGTGATCTAAGTTAGTTAAGAATTGTGTTTTATCTGAGTGAATTTCTTATGCTACATGAAAAATTTCATATTCCTAACAATGCTTTCGTGTAATCTTGAAAATGGTATGCATGATATGGATTAACACGAGATAAAAAAGTATTTTTTGAAAAAATAGTTTAACAGAAAATTAATAAACCAAAAGAGTACTTTCTGACTTAACCTTTCAAGTGGACGGCTAACAGGCGCAGATTGTTGAAGCCAATTCTACCAGTTTTACAACTGTGGAAATGATTTTGGTAAAACTGTGTTACGAATACCTATTTATTTAAGATGATTTTGTAAGGAAATTTTAAATGGTTATTATAATGGCGAAGGGATGTGGCGAGAAAAGTGACTTACGCCCTCCGCCCTGAAATAATGTGAGCGTTTGAGGTGTTTATTTATTTGCTCATTCTTCGTCCATAAAATTATGAATATTTTCTCTTCGATTAATTTAATGCACTACTAAATTATTAACTAAATAGACTGCTCTGTGGGCATTGCATCCAAATCAGAATTGTTAGTTGACTGATTCCAGATACTATTACATGAGGTGTATTTTAGGGTTCCATGAGAAGCGACTGTTCATTTTAATAATTTTACTTGTCAACTAGAAACATACAGTCATCAATCACTTCATTCTCTAACACCGAAAGAATTTCCATTAATTAGATTCTTGCCCTACTTGCAGTTTCCACAAGCTACAGTTTTTTCACTTGTCATTACTTCTTAAAAATGTTTCACCTCGATTGTATTTTAGTGCAACAGACAAATATCTTCAGTTGTAATGCCTCAGTATTTCCATTTATTATTTTTTATGCTGAAAAATCAAACAGTGCTCTGAATATGAAAATTTTAAATAGGCCTATGCCTCTTTTTCAACGACATTCACATTAATAAACGATTCTGAACTTTTATTTTTTAACTCAATCAGACTTTTGCTTCCATAAGATTTTAGGGAATAGTATTCTTTAATATAAAAACCAAACCAAAATTTATCTTCTTAGTAGTAGCTTACCTCGTTATTCCTCGTCGAAAGTTATGACCAAATTTTCTAATAAAGAAATGTAGACCTAGTTGTGGAAATCGTTTACTAGTTCACAACAAATCAATGATGGGTAATTATATGAGAAGTCTGTGAAGTACCTGTGACAATCTCTCTTTATGAAAAGGTTCCAGAAAAATCGTACGAACTCATTGTTCCTACCAGTTTGCTGATTACGTCGCCTAAGGGTAATCCATTTAATCAACATTATCCATGCCACTAAACTGTGATGAAAATTACTTCCGCTGAGCAGAAAAGATAATGGCCGTGTTGTCATAATGTAAACAAAAGTCACTAGCTTATTATCTTGTGGCAGTTGACTCGAGATATTGGTTACAAAAAGGAATAAGTTCTGAACCATATAAAACAATAGAGACTGCGCTTCCTAATTTCGATCTACATATGGAAAAAAAATTGCCCTACTGAAGAAACTTAACATGCTCCTAGCCACCAACAAAAACATATAATGCTGTTCATCCTGCACTGGACAGATGATAAAAACAGGAAACAAACTTCGAATTTAAATGTATGGCATTGTCAGCTATGTCAAACACAAACAAAATGGCGGAAATAAATTATTTTATTTTTAAAAACAAAAATTCTGACGGAAGCCTCGGGTATTAAAAGGACTCATTGGAGTGTTATCACATTGAGCATACTGGAAGGGAGAGAATGTAAGTTGTGTCTTGATATCTTAAGTGAAGCATAACATCATATTCTAAACATAAATTTGAAGTTGATAGAAATTATTGGGATTTAAAGGCCTAATTTACTACCGTGGGACGCCCTCAGCATAGCAGATTATTTGGTTGAATCACACATTTCGTCATCCATGTTCGCGTTATATTCATCTGAAATGATTCAAAGTATCTTTAATTTAATTTAATTGCAATGTAGCACACGCTCCGGTGGCAATTCCCCTACAAACCCAACTTCCCCCTATCGTACACTCACCTACATTTGCCCTCTACAAATTTTAACTTTAAATTATTTTAACTTTTATCTTTAGGGCTACTCTTAGACAAGGACACGAAAGTTAGGAACCATAAAACCTTCAACACGGTTTCATATCACACAGCGTTACTCTTCAATTGGTGGAGAAACCAATTGTGGCAAACTCTACTTCCATACTCACTATATCTTTTAGACATTAGCACTTATCTTCAGTTAAGCAAATCTTTGGTGAGTGTTGTATCTTCTGTGCTATCTTCTTTGTTGATTTTTTCTTCGTTCTGCAACACTGTTATGATTCACCATAATCCAAATTTAACGTTGGTGACAAAGCAAAACCTGTAAACAATAGGGTGAGTGGTAAAGCCTAGCATTTTGGAGTACGCGGGTTCAAATACCCTCCCGGCTATTCAGATTTTAGTTTTTCATAGATTCCCAAAATCACTTCAGACGAACAGAAGCATAGTTCCTTAAAACAGTCTTGACACAATTCCTTTTCGTTTCTTGTTTATACCAGATCTAATGACCTCGACGTCGACGAACCGTACACAAAAGTAACAAAATAAAAACAAAAAATATAGGACAACCATCCATAGCTATATTTTCAGTCTAGTCTGCAGTACACTGGCAGTTTGCACACTCGAATACGCCGCTGCTGTTGAACGCTAGTCTATTTTAACCGGAAGCACATTTTTTACTTACGAACTCAGATGCCCCACAGCTATTAGTGGGAACAATACACTTGCCTAAGTAATGGCTTCTGTAATCCCCGCCTTACAATAGTACAATTCTTGCTGCACTGAATCACCGTAACAGAATTAACGCTGCGAAGCTTTGTGCTGGTTTACAGTGTCAGAGGCTACAAATCTTAGAATAACAGACGCTCCACTAGCATGCTTTATGAGGCCACATTATAGTCTGCACTTACATAACTCTACTGTCTAACACTAGGTCAGGTCAAGGATAATTCACGTTATATCTTCCAGAGGTTTATTTTACTCTCCAGCTACATATCCACTTCTCGATTAGAGTACAGATACTAATCTTGTTTATACTCCTTGGACAGTAATATACCGAGAGTGGTAAGTGAGGGGTAACGCTCTGGCCTCGCATTCGGGAGGACACGGGTTTGAATACCCGTCCGGCCATCCAGATTTGAGTTTTCTATGGGTTCCCCAAACAACTTCAGGTGAATGTCTGTATGGTTCCTTCAGAAAGCCATTGACCAATTCCTCACCGTTCATTTCCCCCACTCCTTTCCTAAATACCTCGAAGTCGGTAAGGTATAAAGCGATGAGCAACAAAAAAAAATAAAAAAATTGTAGTTTAAAAAACTAAAAACACGCTTTCGTAGTAATGTGAACTAAAAGGTTAAAAATAATCTTTAAATATAAAGATTTTGTTTAACAGTGATGGGACGTCCCACAATACAGGATAAATTAATTTTTTTGAATAAGCTTAAAGAATAAAGTCACTGATTACAAAATTAACTTTAATGTAAAAAAGCATGGGGTGCTATATAAGTTGTCTCATATTTTTTGTCGTTCGCTGTTTGTAAAGGTAGAGTCATTGTCAAAAGTTGTGTAGAGAGCACCCCACGCTTTTTTTTTTTTTTACATTAAAGTTAATTTTGTAATCAGTGACTTTATTCTTTAAGCTTATTCAAAAAAATTAATTTATCCTGTATTGTGGGACGTCCCATCACTGTTAAACAAAATCTTTATGTTTAAAGATTATTTTTAACCTTTTAGTTCACATTACTATGAAAGCGTGTTTTTAGTTTTTTAAACTACAATTTTATTTTTAACTTTTTAGTTCAGATAGTTTCAAAAGTATGTTTCCTACTGTTGGCTTTTCTTCGCCAATCTCTCTTTATCTTTGTGTTGTAATTTCATTTTTAATTATTACTTCCACGAGTTAAATACAATTAAATGGCAGCTCAGCCAGAGGTCCAATAGCAGGGTAAATGTGGAAGACTACTCTTCTATAATAATACGAAATAATGTTTCGAATACTCACTATTCAACATCACGTTAAGTGACTGCAGACAGAGAAACCTTTCTGGATAGGAGACAGTGGAAGACGATCGTCGTCAGCAACCAAGGCTCGTAAATCACACCCGGGAAACTGGAGATGGTCAAAGTAACGAGAATAGCAGGACGTGGCTAAGAGACTGCTGTATTGTCAACGGTTCTTAAAACGTGTGCAAATTTGTTCTGTTTTTACTGTCAAAGTAATAATAATATCAAGATATAGCTATGAAATTATTGTATTGTAATCAGTTATCAATACATCAGCAAAATTTCAAACAATTCGGACATCTGGAATTGGGTTAAAATTAAATTGCAAAATTACACGACATTCAACCATTTTTCTTTTGTTACTGTCAAAGTAATGAGAATAGCAGGATATAGCTATGAAATTCATGTATTGTGACCGGTTCTTAATATGTGTGCCAAATTTCAACCAGCTCGGATATCTGGAAGTGCGTCAAAATGGAGTTGTAAAATTCCGTTACATACATACATACATACATACATACATACAAGTCAAGCTAATATAAAGCGTGTAAAAACAAAAAAACTCTGCACTCACTGTCAATGGTTGGTAGAAAAATACGTGCATGCCTTAAATTTAGTGTGATTGACATCTGCGCAAACTCCTAATAGGCACTCTGTATGTTGTAAACGTTCGTGGTATTTAATTGGCTACAAAATGAGGCAGTGAAATAAGGATTTATTGGGAAATGAAAATAATTTACTCATTTACAAATATAAAAAATTCCGCTAGATCTCCATGTTTGAATAGTGGTCAGAACAGTGTTTTGTACGACAGTGTAACTAGTCTGGCATTCCGGACGACGAGTATTCAAATCCCGATTTACGTAGGTAGATGCTAGAAAATACTCAGTCTTCGTTAACAATCCCGTAATCATGCGTGAATATGCCGGGATGGTTACTCAAAAAGAGTATAACCGAATTCCTTCCGTATCTTGTTCTCATTCCTCTATCGTCTAATAACCCTGACATCGACGATGTGTAAGAAATGAGGAAAAAATGACTGTGTTACCCAAAATTAAAAGTTTTTCTGGATTTGCTTTCAATTTTTAATTTAGATTAGACGTTAGCATCTTCAGAGTTTCTTGTGTAATTTCAGGATCAGGCCAGTACTAGAGACAAATTTCAAGTTCATAGATAAAATAGGTTATTTTTAGATAGAGCTGTTAACAAAAATTGTCTAAAATTAACAGCATTGGCAGTCGCAAAAATCTTTATTTTCCAACAAAAAAATAAAATAATAACCTAGTCTTCTACTTAAAGAGCTCTAAATAACGAGGCCTCGCACTCGGGATAGAGAAAAAAAATTCGGCATCCTTTAGTAGAATTGAATCCTCCTAGAAAATTTATGAAAAGTTTTAAATAAGATATTCTGTTTTCGATCAATGAAAAAAATTTGAAGTAAGCAACTTATTCCATTTACGAGCTACAGGCCTGTGGTACAGGCAGCCTGGGACAACAGCCGTCCATTTCGCATCGGACATGGAATCCTAAAAAGGGTATTTTGTAACTAAGTCAAACAGCATTTTATTATGCGCGCACTTGTGTGATTTTTCTCAGTATGTTATTTGCGTAATATTCATACTGGTTGCTATGTTCTCCATTGCCAAAAACTGCGTAGTCGATTATTTTGTTTGAAAAAGTTTAATAACTAAAAAATAGTAACAATAAAGCGTAGAACAGGACGTATCGAATTTTATAATTCTTTGTAGTTGGAAAGAGTTTTGTTAAAGTGATAACACCCATTTTATCATATTAGAATCAGTCATAAATTCTCCCGAGAGTTTGTTGTTCTGCTGTGATTAATTTCCACGTTCACGATACCCAGAATTAATCACATGAGATGCATGTTTCGACATGTTTGGAGATGAATAACAGGCTTTATATGTTGTTTGAAGAAGAAATACACTAGTCAGATTTATGTTGTGCCATATAAATCCTACTATTTATATCATGTCTTGTAATAAACGTCATATCGGGACATTTACATTAGATTTCGTAGTAACTTACGTTTACAAATACTGAAGGTCTATCTCAAGTTTTTAATTACATGTAGCGTCCCATTATGCAGGAAGTCCACAAATGAATATCGGGGTTTTAATGCTTTATAAGATTTATTACATTATCCTTACAGTTATAAATGATATGTCAAATGAAAGAGCAACTCAAACAGTTTTGTTCGTTGGCACTAGTGCGCATGTGCGTGAAATGTTTCCACTGCGATCCGCTAGATTGCGGTAGTAGCAAAGATGGCGACTAGTCAAGAGAAAGCGTTGTGTGTTTTACAGTTTGCAAAGACTGAATCTGTAGTTACTGTGCAGCGTGCGTTCCGCATTAAGTTCGGGCGTGATTCTCCAAGTGACAATAACATCAGTAGATGGTATCATCAGTTTGAAGATACAGGCTGCCTTTGTAAAGGGAAGAGCGTGGGACGACCAAGAGTTAGCGAAGAGACTGTTGAGCGAGTGAGAGAGTCGTTCTCTCGTAGCCCAAAGAAATCTGTTCGGAAGGCTAGTCGCGAATTAGACATTTCTAATTCGACTGTTTGGAAAGTTTTAAGGAAACGCTTGCAACTACGTCCTTACCGTTTACAGTTGTTACAGGCTCTAAAGCCTGCAGACCATGGTTTACGTGCCAAATTCGCTAACGAAATGTTGTTACATGACGATGAAGATTTTCTACATCATGTTGTCTTCAGTGATGAATCGACCTTTCACCTCAGTGAACATGTTAACACTCATAATGTGCGGATCTGGGGCTCAGAAAATCCTCAAGAGATCGTACAAGTGCAACGAGAGTCCCCTAAAATCGATGTTTTTTGTGCCGTATCCCGGCGGAAAGTTTACGGACCTTTCTTTTTTATGAACCGACTGTAACTGGTACTTCTTACCTTGATACACTAGAGCAATGGCTCTTCCCTCAGTTGGAACAATATGAACCAGAGAACTTCATTTTCCAGCAAGATGGTGCGCCACCTCACTGGCATAACGAAGTACGCGGTTGGTTGAACGTAACTGTACCCGACCGCTGGATTGGCCGCAAGGGGCCCAATGACAGAGCTTGCTATGCGTGGCCTCCACGTTCACCTGACCTAACGCCATGCGATTTCTACCTTTGGGGTTTCATCAAGGATCGTGTGTATGTGCCTCCGTTACCAGCCGACCTCCTTGAATTACGACAGAGGATTGAAGCAGCTGTTGCAACAGTTACTGAAGACACACTGCTCAAGGTTTGGGAAGAACTCGGCTACAGACTTGATGTGTGCCGTGTGACAAATGGTGCCCACATAGAACACTTGTAAGCTTGTATATAAAACTGTTTGAGTTGCTCTTTCATTTTACATATCATTTATAACTGTAAGGATAATGTAAGAAATCTTATAAAGCATTAAAACCCCGATATACATTTGTGGACACCCTGTAGTTCAACAATTTCATTTAATATTTCAGTAATCCAAAGAAGATTAGTCGGAAAGGAAACGTTGATAATATCTGGCGAGATAAAATAGTACATGTTGGAAAAAAAAAAAGTTTACATAGCGGTTGTTCTCATTAGATATCACGCTGTTTTCAGTTTATAAATGGTCCCAAATTTATCAGTTACCAAAAAAAATCCAGAAGCATCCGTGTATCTGCATTCATAACTGACGAACAATAAAAGGTCACAGGATACTTGATAATGTCAAGACACTCCAGTGGACAAAATTAGTTTTGAATGTGACCAGTACAACATAGGTCAAAACAGATTATTCTAAACATAGCTGTATTCTCTACTATATGCCAAAAATTGTAAACAAGTTGTGTCCGTTGTGAGGTCCCCACTCACCAGTCATTACTGAGTTATATTATTACATTATAAATTGATTGTAAATAAATTTATATTTTATTTATAGTATAGGTCTTCCAGCATAGTAGTTTGTGTAGAACAGGGTAATTATAAGTTAGTTTAGTAATTTCATGTTGCGAGGGTTGGCAGTACGGTATGGTTGTGTTGGCGCGGAAGGAACAAGCCAATATGGCGAGGGAGACTGTTTTTGGCTAGCATAGGGTGAACATGTGGGGAAACTGATTTCGGCTAGCGTGATGCAAATATGTACAGAATATTGTTTCAGTGAAAGCATTGTATCTTGTGTGAATTTTTGAGTGTAATAAATTGTGAATTATAGTAAAAGTGTGGCGAAAGTCATTTACATAGCATTAGAATATCCGTTGCGCAAATTGAGAGATGATTGAGGGTTTAGTAATAAAAGTTACTTTATATTAATACAAACGGCGAGGTGATAGCAACTACCGTAAAAAGGCATATTAGGGCCAAGTGCCAGTAAAGCGGGCTATCAATCTTTCTTGTCGCAGTCTAAATAATGGATAAGGAGGACCTCGCACCGTACATCAAACTTATTTCAAAAATACGAGTGAATAGTAGTAAGTCGTAGTAAGTTCAACGTATACTACTAAGATCAAAACTGTAAAATCTCGAATTTTCATTCCGTCCCTTCTGCTTGTCTGTCCGCGTATAACGTAAAAAACTAGTGAAAGGATTTTAAATAAACTGCACATAGTGACTGCACCAGATGACATATATAATACGTTTTATCTAGATTAGCAACATACTTCCCGATAATACGGAGGCGAAAACGGTAAATTTTGTAAGTTTTTGAAATCTGTGCGTGGATCAAGCAAAAATCAACGGACTTATTTCAATCACAATAAATACAGAGATAGTGTAAGCTACTTTAGTGATGGCTTATTTTAAGTTTTGGTGTCAAGCCAGGAAGATGAGGAATAATAAATAGTCCCAAAATTTAATTTTCCTCAGTAGAATTTAATATCGCCTGGTGCTAGACTTTTCGCGGCTGAAATATTAGAAAGTCCAAGTAACATTTGAGTAGTGCCGGCCTAGATATAACGTATTTCCATGTTTATTTATTTTTTTATTTATCGAATGGCATCGCAACAATTTTTACAGAAATAACAGTTAATTACAGTAATATAAAAAAAATGAATGACGCTTAAGTCTGCCAATCACTTCTTCATATCCAGCGTCTGTAGCCATTAATAAATACCTTTAGTTGTCCCTCGTATTTTCTTAAACTGTCTAGTCGCAGGCGGCAAAGTTATTAAGGTTAAAGTACATGATTCATATGCCTTAGATTATTTATATTCTGTTATCGAATCCTTTCGCTTCTCCACGTAGACAAAGTCAAGCGTAATAGCTAGTCTTATCCTATCCCCTACAGCACTTCTATATGTCATGACTTTTTAGCTTAATATTTCCACATGCGTGAAATTACGGAAATATCATGATACAGTAGTTAATTTTCAGGCATAAAAATTCTATTAAGTACTCGTTTAAGAATTGAAAAAATGATCAAGCTTTAAACTTCGAGCGGTTTCAAACTGCAGCAGACACTAAGATCCCAAATAAGAACATCGTTTTCATTAAAATAATTTTTAACCTCTAAATCGTCTGAACTGCGGTTTAGGTAAACTGAAATGGGATCAATTCTTAACATTTTTCAGCAGTAATTATCCGCCTCAAATTTTACAATCTGAAGGCAAATGTTACTCAAATATTTTTTTTCCAATGTGTTTTTCTAATGTTTACCAGCAGAGAATTTCATACTTAAATTTGTGAATAAGTATTACAAAATTAGTAGGAGTCCCTTTCTATCGCAGTAATATAATTACAATCTCAGTTCTAATGGGGAATGAAAACAATTACTTCATCTACATCAATTTAGGAAAGCAATAATTGCCCTTTTAATTAAAATAGAATTAATAACTGGCAAAATAATCTCAAAATAAAATTTTTACTTTTTTGCTAAAAACTTAGAAACTATATTAGCCGGGAGATTTTTTAGTATTTGTCGTTTGATTACATGATATGATCGATATTGGGGACATCCTACAAGATCCTAGGTAATGCAATTTTGAAATAAACCTGCCACAAAAAATGGTCTAAAATATATAACTATGATTGCTGCTCGCGTCTTTACTTTGAAATGAAAAAAAATAGCTGTGTGTACATTTATAGCTCACACGCTGGGCTCCTTTATTTCTATGAAAACCCCCACGATATAGTTTCACTAAACTTTAAATCCGATATTTTATTTCTGATAAGCAAAATTCGATGTCTCCAACTTACGTTCCTAGGTCTGTGACAGGATAAAGGGCGGGACGGTAGTAGCAGGGCTCCCTATAGGAAAGTGTGTGAGGAAATTATAATACCTACCCTGATCGAAGGTAAGGAAAAAAATAGATTTCTTTCCATAAACATTATCACTGGTTTCAAACTATCGAAAAAAGATAGAAAACTATGGCCCTCAGTGTATGCGAAAGAGAAAATAAGAAAGAAAGAAAAAACAAGCTTTATTTTGTAGTACAAACAAATATTTCTTCTGTAAGCTTAAATTATTCGAGTGTAAAAAGAGAACTTAGTGAGGCGGCAACAACTTGCTGAAGACGGCTTTCTTTTGTCGTCGGCCCAGATTCGCTTGGTTTACCGTCTGTGTTAGAGAGGCCTCTCAGCCCAGCCTTTAACCTCTGACCGCAGCAGTTCTTCCGTTCCCGAGGGAAACACCACTTCCCCAGGGACCACTGCGAGAGGATGAGAACAGTATGGCCAGAGAGAACCAATTAGCTGCCGCCAACGCCCTCAGTGGCTAGTAGTGGAACCATTGCTGCTTCTACCGCGCCTGTTTCTTAAAGCATGTATATTAATGTCAATATGTAAACACTTGATTTCAGTAGCCCAACAATCCTACTAAATCCATCAATCAGCTTTTACCTTGACAATCCAAACATATAAATTCAAAAACCTTTTCCTAAATCAGATAAGTAGAATTATCAGATTAAAGACAGGTTATTGATAGAAGTATTAGGAAGAGGTAAGAGATGACTACGGACACAAACTACCACTTTATTTAAGGCGTGAGTGATGAAATTTTCTTCTGGAGGTGATGGTGTCAGTGATGGAAGTAAATTACCGAGGAAAATGATAAATAATTTATCCGACATAGTGAAAGAATTAAAGATAAAATTGAGTGAAATGCGATAGAAGATAAGCAAGGAAATTTACACCAAGGCTTATGCTCCACTGTATTTTTTTTAAATTATTTTGTAACACATATGAGATATTTCTCTTTAATATATCACGAACTTAAACATAAATTATGAACTATGCAGATGTTCACGTAGATTTTACTTCCCGAAAGCAGTCCAGTCAACCTTTGACAATATTCCCATTTATATATATGTGTTATGTATAGTATGTATTAATGTTTTAATATAAAGAATTAACATACCCAAATACAAAACAAATTCAGTATTAACTAGAATTATCGAGTATTGCCTCTGTATCAAATGGACGAAATTAATTATTTCAAAATTATGTCAAGGTTAACGACCGCACATAAAATTTTAACATATTCTTTTAGCTGATTAACCTAATTAAAACAGACTATTAGATAATTTTATATAAAATAATAAACTTAGTGGTATATATACTGATTTTAAGAATAGATTTTTTTTTCAAAATTTATTTTAAACTAAGCATCGTAACATATCCATTTAGTCAATCGGTAGAGAATTAAGAAGTGGTTAACAACAGACAAAGAAAGTCCTCTTGTTGGCGTAAAACAGAATTTGCTGTCCATCGTAGAGAGGATGTTAATTAGGTAATCAAGATACATTAATGCTCTTGAAAATCTCCCTCAACCGGCGCGCCGGCGACGATTATTACAGTAGCAACACAGATTCCTTTAATTACCCAAGTAAACGAAGCTGTTTTTCCAGTTTCCTCCACAAATAATTCACATTAAGCAAACAGATTAACACATAAAACAAGTCAAATGATTCTCAGCCACAAGGGAGCTCTCCAAAAACATACATCTCTTTACAAAAAAAAAGAGTGTAAATAAATAAGTTAGGTTATCATAAATGACAATAATATACAGTATATCTGATCAGCAACAAAGAAAAGGAGGAAAATTCTGGACGTGCGAGTATATTCCTCGAAAGATATCAATAACAATTATCACATTCCTTTATATATATATTAGCTCGCCAGCGTGGCTTTGCGCATTATGGTGCCACTACACTGGATTGAGGGGGTGCGGGGGGGGGGGGGATTTACAGAGGGGCCAGATTCGTATCCTGGACCCCTCGTACCGCCCATCCTGATTGTGGTTTTGCAGTCGCTTAGGCGAAGGCTGGGACGGTCACCATTCTCCATCTCATAGACTTCACGTTTCAGAAACAAGAATGCACATATCATAGAAAACATAAGTTACACGAAAAGCAGAAATAATACAACAATCCCCTCATTGCTCCAGTAACTGACAATTCCTGGTTCTAACTACCAAATGTAAACATCGGGTAAATATTTAATTTCAAACCATGATGAGAATCAAGGCTTTGCGAGATACTATAGGGAAGATTCGCAATTAGGAAGCGTGTACAAACCACGTAGCTCCATTTTGGTCTCCTGTGAACCCCCCCCCCCCCTCACACACGTAGCACGTAGCTTTTTTCCCTTTTGATTCCAGAAGACATTTTGTACTGTTTTCTCTTGTCAGACTATTGTAAATTACATAAGGAGATAATTAACTGAGGGAAATAAATATTCACATGCTGTTGTGTGTTCTGTTCCTCGTTTTAACTGTGAAAAATGTTATGAAAGGAAAGCTACGTGGCCTGGCTTGAAACCCCCCCCCTCCCCCACGTAGCCTTCCAGCCAACCCCTCCCCCCCCTGGACCGAGCCACGTAGTTTGTGTACGGTCCCTTACATTTGTGTGTGTCTGTGTTGTGTGTGTAACAAAATAGGGGAGAGGCGGCAAAGTGGCCATGTTAAGGTTTGAAGATATTTTAAATTGACTTACGATACATCTACAGACAACAAAATTACTGGTTATATACTTCAACTATCTTAGCACACCCTAGAATTCTTTAGTTACCTTTGAATTAAGTTTAGTTCCTAAAATAAATATTTAACAAAAAGTAACCAAATGGCCACTTAGCTTCAAATACGGAAATGAGTGATTAAAAACGCTCTGAATTTGTAAAATATTGTACTTTAATTGTATAAAAAAATTTTTGGAAAAAAAACCTTATGTAGCTTGGAAATCATAGAAATTACAACAGGCAAAGGGAAAATTGACATTAACTGCAATTTTTGCATTTCTTCAACTCCAGCATAGATAGTGAGCCCAAATGAAACACGTTTAGTTCTTGTGATATTAAAGCTGAAACATTTTCGTTGCATTACAAACAACTTGTGTCTCCTTGATCAGCATCGTCATCAAATAACTTTATTCTTGGGTTATATATCTTGCGCTTCGAGGGTTTCTTTCTTTTTCCTTCTAGCTCAGTTTAGTATTGACTTGATGTCAGAACCTTTGTTTTGATTGTTGATTTTGCGTTTACCTACTACTGTTACACGAAGCACTGCAACAATGTCCTGTGATCACAGAAAAGAAGTTTCCGTCATTGAAATACCACCGCAACATTAACTTTTAAATAGATACAGTTTCTTTAATTTAATTTTTATTATTAATAATATACTCACTTCAGCTTCAAATAATAATAAATCATCTATTGAGAGTATTGTAGGTCGGGAATGGTAATAATCCAAAAGCAACAGTGTTGGTGCTAAGCGAACGAAGGGTACATGGCCACCAGCAGCATCGCACTTTGCCCGGATTGACGCACTTACAGAGATATAGTTTAACTTAACAATGTGACGAAACAATGCGATCACCAACCCGTGAATCTGTTGCCAAAACAGTTTCGTTCAGAAACGGTATGGGTACAAAAAATTGTCACTTACTAAGCATCAGGGTGATCAAAAACTATAAATATTCTAATAACTTCTAGAGATGACATCCTAACCAGATATGGCTTCTCAAGGTGACTAAGGGCATTGAGTCGAACGAGTTATAATTTTATCCGCGTGATGGCGTCACCCCTTGACCCCCAAAACGCCCGTGGCTATTTTTACCGCCATGGCCTCTTTGCCCGGCTCATTTTATTCATGTTTACAATCATTACTTTGAAAATCTCCCAAGGATAAAACTTTTATTCGAACTGGGTGAAGGCCAACGTTTTAAAAACTAAACACCAGTGCCATTCTCATCAACACTTTTGAAATCTTTTGAGAGGCTCATGAAGCAAAGTGGTTATGCACATACAAAAAACTTTAAAATTTTCAGTAATTTACTTGCAAGATGTCCACTCCGATACTTCACGCCCCTCCCACTCCCCTCATCACTCATTCTAGATACCGTACAGAAAGATCTAAATATAACACTAACTTCCCTGGGGACCATCAATGGTCTTAAAATTACACTCAACAAATTAAAACGTTATGAAGTTATTGGGTAGTTAGGATTCTCGCTTAAAGCGTATCTAGAAAATAAGAAACGCGCAAATTAAAATGAAATTGTGAATTCGGACTGAGTGTTAGTTATGGGTTCGTCTTAAATATAACTCAGCACGATGCAGTATTGTCTTGATGAGTGCTATAATTGCTCTCTTCTGTTTCGAAGGGAATTCCAGAAAAAGAGATGATATGTCACTGAATGATAAAGAAATGATGAAAATGCATGTTAGAGATCTGATCTTATCCGTCTAAAAATGAAAAAAAGATAAAAGAAGACAGTGGAATCAATATCACACCGTTCCCAATGTGCACGAGTTTTGAAGCTAAGATGATGTACTTTTTCTGGAAACGACTCACCTGTTAAGGAGCAGATTTTTGTCAGATTCTAGATAGGCTAGTTGAGGAACTGGTCGTCGAACAATGAGGAAATCTCTCTAATTTATTATTACTGGAAGAAGTTGTGAGGTGACAGTACGGGTCCAATCTCCTCTTTGCACACCGTGAAGATATTCCACTCTCCTACGTGTAGTCACCCACTCAGAGTTACAAGTCATTATACAAATGGCGTATCACCCCGATGACGGGAAAATGCAGTATTCAAGATTTAGACACCAGGTGTCAGCACCCAATAGCTTGCATCCGTGATGGCGCTATGGTTAACCTTTCTTAAAATCATCAATAACAACAGACGGCATTATACTAGTACCGAGAAAAGAAACGAAATACATCCCAGGTCACGACGCTATTACCTATCGCCATACAAATGAATTTCCACTCTCCGTCCTATAAATGCTGTCTCTTCCCTATATCACTGTCCTATATACAGAAATCTTCTCGAAAAACAGTGAAAAACATCGAAAATCATATTGTTCTCAGAACCCAGTATGCACCGAATCCGAATTCTCATTTATTATCACATCACCTCAGTCTTAAGCAAACTATTCGAAACAGTTCTCCGACAATGTATCCACCCACATCTAGAATAGTTCCTTTCACCGCCACCCAGCCAATCAGGTTTCCGACCTAACTTCACTTTAGACGTCCAGCATCTGCTGTGTAAGAAGACCGATAGGTGCTGACCAATAGAACCACATCTATGTGAACTGCAGACTGCGAGGAAAGGTTGAACACAGTGACTCAAAATTAAAAGTTTTTATTACTTCATATCCACAACGTCGTATCTAATTTTTTCTGTGATAACAGCCGATCAACTGAGTCACTAAATCAAGTAATGTTTGTCCACAGAAAGTAGTTTGCTCTTCTCGCATAGCTCACCACGTCCGATTAGCGTTGTAAGAAGTGCGAGGCTCGGATCTTAATTCTCAGACTTCCAACTGCAGTTAATATTCAGAGCTGTCACTTGTGACAGCGAACTCGTCGTCCCTGGAGGAATGCTGGCCTCAGATAACGTCACATCCCGCATTCACTGTCACTGGGCTGCCAGCCCACGAGCAGAAACCTGAAGTATGCAGGGCTCTTCAGTTTCAGCCGCAGATAAAACGAATTATGTCAGATATCTTGAGCAAGAATAAAATTTAAGTTTAAAAAACCAAAATAAACGCTTTTGTAGTAATGTGAACTAAAAGTTAAAAATAATCTTTAAATATAAAAATTTTGTTCAACAGCGCTAAGATGTCCCACAATTCAGTATAATTTTTTGAATAAGCTTAAAATAAGAATAAAGTCACTAATTAAAAAATTAACTCAAAGTAAAAAAAAAAGTGTGGGATGCTAGACATTAGTGATATTAATTTTTTTATCACTAACTGTTCGTAAGGATAGAGTCATTATGTATAAGTAGAGAGTACCCCACGCTTTTTTCAACATCGAACTTAATTTTTTAATTTGCGACTTTATTCTTATTTTAAGCTTATTCAAAAAGGTTACGCTGAATTGTGAGACATCCGAGTGCCGTTGAACAAAATTTATATATTTAAAGATTATTTTTAACCTGTTAGTTCACACTGCAACAAAAACTTGTATTTTAGTTTTTTAAAGTATAATTTTATTTTTAACTTTTTAGTTCACAATGGGAATTTCAGGACATAGTTATGAAATTATTGTATTGTCAGTGGTTCTTAATGCGTGCTCCAAATTTCAAACAATTTGGAAGTCAAGAAATGGGTGAATATTGAAATGAAAAATTCCATTGCATTCAACCAGTTTTATTGTCAAAGTAATGAGAATACCAGGCGATAGCTATGAAATTATTGTATTGTTATCGGTCTTCAATACATGTGCAAAATTTCAAATAATTTGGACATCTGAAACTGGGTTAAAATTCAATTGCCGGATTCCTTTACAATCAGCCACTTTCTATTGTTGCTACCAAAGTAATGAGAATATCAGGACATAGCTACTAAATTATTGTGTTGTTGTCGGTTCTCAATACATGTGCAAAATTTCAAACAATTCGGCCAACTGGAATTGGATTAAAATTGAGTTGCAAAACTCAATCACATTCAACAATGTTTATATTCTTACTGTCAAAGAAATGAGAATAACGGGACATTGCTATGAAATTATTGTATTGTTATCGGTTCTTAATACGTGTGCAAAATTCCGACCATCTCGGACATTTGGAAGTGGGCGAAAATTGAGTTGAAAGATTCCATTACAAACAAACAAGTAAAGCTAATAAATGGCCTGTTATTAACGCAAAAGTGAAGATACTTTTTAAAGAAAAATACTTATAAAGCTGCTGTTAATACGGATTTCTGAAAGATTTTAAATTAAATCAGAATCACATCATAATTACACTGCCAGCTTAGCGGCGCTGATTTCGGCAAGAGAACTGGGTGACAAAGATTTTGTTTATAATTCAGCAAGCTCAAAGTTTCATTAATGAAATCATCCTTCGTAACACTGGAACCTGCTTTACTGTTACGACATTTTAATGTGGATTACTCTGACCACACTGAATGGCTATGTTAACACGTCACTGAGCGATTACCGATTCGTCATGTTTTACTATCAGTAGATACATTAGTAATATGAACTCTTGATTCAATCCCAAAAAATAGCTGGAAGATGCATAATTATATTTACACTCACACTGATTCATTATAAATAATTTAATTAAAAGCAAGGTATTACAGTAAGCCAAATACAAAAAAATCCTTAAATAAACCAGATCTTTAATCAGACTATTAAATTCAAAAGCTAATTCATATGAAAAAAATTCAGATCAAACCGGGAAAAAAATCAAGGTAAAACCATATATTGTTGTCAGAATGTTTTGCAATCAGCTAAAAAAAGCTACAATTTCCCGTTCTCTGATTGTTATGAAACTCATTCACTGTTAATAACGTCCAGAAGCCATACATACTTATCACAGTTGTTCCTTTTCAGCAGATTTTTGTAGTGAATAGTTCAGAAAATTAAGGCCTAAACAAATCGCCTTATACAAGATATAACCAAATATAAGCATATTGTTAAGTAAAAACCCAAATTTAATACATTTTTTTTCTTTTTGCTTTACGCCTCATGTCATTAGAGGCGGAAAAGGATTGAGGGCAAGGAACGCGAAGAAATTCAGTGTTGGCCTTTTGAATGAACCATGCCGGCATTCACCCTGAGTGATTTCGGGAAGCTATGAAAAACTCAAGTCTGGATAGCCGGGATTCAAACTAGCGTCCTTCCGATGCGAGGCCAGAGCGTTACGCTCACCCACCTAGCTTGGTTGGGCGCTAATGACCACTTCGTCGACGCGCCCTAATACCAAAAAGAAAACTCTTTCACCATCACGTGATGAATGTATTCAAATGCTCTTCATTCTTTGCAAATGCTTTAAGAATCTGATAAAAATCTAGTATTTAGTTTATACAATCGCTTGAAGGTACTGGGAAAATAAAAATCTACATTTTCAATAACTATTGGGAGCATAATCAATATGGTAAGAGCTGTATGTAAACTGGTACGTAATATTTGACTTTTTGAAAATACAAATACTGCCCTAATCGAGAAATAACTACTGAGTTGGCCACGCGTTAATCCGTTACCAGTTCCGTAGCAACCTACGGCACTGGCGATTTTAATTAAAAGATATGTTTGCTATGTATGTTTCTAACATTCTAATCATGCGCTCATACCACACAACACGAAGTTTTCCAAAATTTTGACCGCCATCCCACACCGTGATTCCGATTATTCAGAACTCTATTTATAAATTTACAAAATTTCGTAGGTTACCACACAGAGAGGATCATTAAATTTTCGTGAAATTTAACATTTTGTAGTATGCAAATAGCAGCTCTATGTTCAGAGCATATTCGTACTGGATTTTAAAAAAAAAAACAGTTGACAGTCATTGGGGACTATCGACAGAAGTGAAACCTTCAGACTATGAATATCATACGCGTCATACGTCATAGTTATAGCTATAGATATACTGTTAACATTAGCATGTCGGTGATGCGAACTCATTCAAAAATCGTCCAATCCGCCGAAAGAAGGTTTCACTTCAAAAACTAAAAATCTAATTTAGTCCACAACCCGAAGTTTCGTCGATTCTTCCTCAAGGTGATGTACCAAGCTATTGTGTCAGAGGTAGGAAGGCCAATTCCTTTCCTTAGGGACCTACAGTTTAACGTAGAATCAGAACCACGGATCGTCCGGGTGAAGCTTACATAATCTAATAAAACTCCTGAAAAATTCTGCTCACCACGAGATTTAAACCCACGCCCGGGGAGAGAAACTTTCGGAAGTAAGCAACTTACCCGCTGCCCTACCAGATCACCTCGTGTTGAAGTGTACGTGTGCTAAGTACTAGGGATGTTCACTAAACATCGATGCATCGTATCCATTCGATGTTTACCATACGATACATTGGATTGATTCGATGTTTTGACAAAGAATTTTTCTATTCGAAGCATCGATTTTTTTTATATAAAAACATCGAATTAATAAAAAAAACTAACTCTGGCTAATAATGACAAAAATCATAGAAATAAATGTAAACCGGGTTGCGGCAACATCTGACTGACTAACGTTGGGACTTCTGTTCCATGCGAACGTTTATTTTCGAAGGCTGCTCAAATAGTCAGTCAGCAAAGGAACAGAATGAAAGGAAAACGGTTGAGTAAACTTTTGTTTGCTGCAAAGTTTTCCTAAACACCATTGGTGTTAAGTGGTTAAATAGTGAAAATTAATATTTTTAGGCAGATTTGGAATTTAGTATGTCTAATTTTTTATTGTGATAATCTGGTATCGTAATAAAAATATTTCTGTTGGTTTATAGTCTCTGTTTCACTCACAAAGCTATACCTCATTCATACAACACTACTTAACCAACACACAAGATCATAAAATTAATTTTTTAATGTTGGATAAAAGGTCTCGCATTCTGGAGAACGCGGGTTCGAATCCCCGTCCGGGCATCCAGAATTGGGTTTTCCATGGTTTCCCCAAACGACACCAGATGAATGCTTTAAAACGCCTCAGCCGAATTCCTTCCCGTTCCTTGCCCCCAGTCCTTTCCCGCCTGTAATGATCTCGACGTCGACGAGGCGTAAAGCCATAGACAAAAAAAGCATAAATTAAAGACATCATTACAGCTACAAAATTACACTGCTTCTATAGTGTTTACACGGACAAAACCAAAGACAATGAACTATCTGCGTTCAATTGGAAATGGTGAATGTCAAACTATTGTCACATTTTCTCTTTGCTCTTTTTAAAGGAACAGGTAAAAGATAAATGAAACCACATTTGCCGACGAATATTGTTGGTTTGTATTTGTTGAGCTAAGATAAACATAAAAGTATTCGATGTTGAAAAAAAAAAACGACGTTGAAAAAACATCGATGTTGAAAAAACATCGATGTATTTAAGCGATGTATCGAAAAACATCGATGTAGGGTTCCGATGTTTTACATCGAATAAAAACATCGATGCACTTTCTAAGTGGACACCCCTACTAAGTACTATCCGACTCGACTCGTTGTATCAACAACGTTAACAGAACTTAAGGTGAGGGAGGGAAGGAAGGAGAGGGTTTAAGTTTTTGTAGATCAAACGTAATCACCATTTTTCTATTTGTTTTGATGTATACGTATGCAAAGTTCCATAAAAATCGGATAAAAACTGTGTTTTTGTATAGAGAACATTGTCAAACATTGTTCATTTATATATATTAGATACAAGTATAATCTATACTTTCACTGCTGTCCAAGTGCAACACGTCATACTTCTAGCTACAGATATACTGCTATTACAGCATATTGGTGACGCCAAATCATAATATTTTATCCATCCAAAAAACGTCCAACGCGCATATGGCACGCGCATGTCGGTGAAGGGCATTTATTTGCATTCCTAAAGGAACATAAACTTCAATTAAAGAATAATAATAATAATGAATTGATAGTCTTCCTCCGTGGCGAATGAATGCGTAGGTATGTGCGAATGTTGCTTGGCCGCATTGTCACAGCTGAGCTTTGTGCAACATACCATCCCACTTGCTGCGGACAGGCCACACTCCACGCGGCAGACGAGGAAGGCAGGAAAAGCTGAGCTGATTGCGAATTCCGCTTGTTTGCCGTCCTCCGGCGATGTCCAATACACTCAGCGCATAGTTTGTGGCAGTCTGCAACTCCAACAAACTGATCTGGGCGGACAGTTACCTCAGTCCACCAGACCTACAAATATTCCGATATTACACACGAAGTGCGTCCTCCCACGAAACATTCCGCAAGGCTCGCCACACCACGAGTCCACTCCGTAACTCCTACTCCTCTTTTTCTGGCATTGCCTTATGCAATCGCCTTTCCTTCTTTACCACTTCTCTCTCTCTTTCACTTCCTCCGTATGAGAGAGAAAGTAATAAGTTACAGAAGAAAATGATTTAGAGATTTCAACATATTGAGCTCTTCTGGGTCCGTATTTATAACGCCAGTAGCGATAACTTTTTGACTCAGTTGCTATCACGATTGAATACATTCAAATTCTAAAGAAGCCAATAATTTCCTTCAAAGTTAAAAGTCCAAAAGAATCTGTATGGTGACTAAAGCCTTCTATGGAATGCGATGAAACGTTTGCACCTTGGTGCTACGCAGTTGTCTGTTCCAGAGCCTTAGTAATCGAACTATATCTGTGAAACGAAAAACCGTGGATAGCTATTCCAGAAAAACTCAAAAACTACTGAGCAGATTTCAGTGGAGTTTCCCGCTTAAAAGTTTAAGACCGGACTTGCAAGATGTGGCATTTTACATGTTTCAACGTTACGTTAAGCCGGAGCGGAAAATGAAATTCTGAACGATCCTAGGAAGCACCAAAGATTCAATACTAAACAGAAGTCGTAAAACGTCATACTTCGATAACTAATATGGCATCTACCGGTTCTTTCTTTAAATTTCGGCAGTTCAGTCTTTAAGCCCCATACTGCGAAGAAGAAGCTACGCAAAGAGGAAACTACGCAAATTATTAATTACGAAAATAAAAGTCAGAGACCATCGCTGCCGTCGACATTATCTTAGGCAACGAAGCTTCAATCTCTGAATATCAACATTAACATGCACAACTACTGTCTTTTACGTGAAAGTGGCCTTTCGTGTTATCAGTAAAAGCAATTTTGAAAAGTAATTCTGAATACTTAATACTCAACTGTAAAGCTGCAGAACAGATTTTGAGTTTCAGCGCCAGATGAAGTAGATAATGAGACAATTTTCAGCTTAATTGGCAGATGATGCAACATAATGAGACATTGCTAATCTTTGATAAGATGAATATACCGTCAAAATCGATTCAGTATTTTTCAGACTAACCTAGATTATTCGTAAAATGAATATGTCGTAGCATCATAAGACTTATTTATGTAGTATGTACTATTATGTATTAGCGGATGTTGTGATTAGGTTTATGTACGGCTCGGACTAAAATAAAAACTGATTTTCCACATCACAGCAACTGTGCAGGAAAATCAACGTTTAGGTTAATTCCGGAAATGGCTGGTGCCAATTTAATGGTACTTGGTACACATGTTTATCATTGGAGTGACTAAAAATATTGTAGGGGTAAATCAGCTCCAACTAAACCGGGCAACGCCGGATGTTTTGTTAGTAGAATATAATGTGAAAAGAGATAGCATCACAACAACCACAGGCCAGTAACAGATGATTCTCGTAACGCATTTCGTTGAAGTACCGTTGACACTGTTAAATTTGCATAGACTGCTTGCCATGAAGTACTAATAAATACATTCCCATCCTAGTTTACAGAGCCATGTTACTCCTAGAAGATTAGATATTTATAATTCTGATATTATAATTAAATCATAATACCCCATAGACGGTAGTTATCTTAGTTTGTTATGGGTTTAGGCTTCGTCGATGTCATTAGTGGCGGTAACGGACTGGCAACAAGAAACGGGAAGAAATTCGGTCATGGCCTTTTGAATGGACCATCCCGCTAATATCTTCATCTCTACATATCTCTTACAACCCACGTCCTCAAATATCTGCTTCATATATTCTAATCCTCTACAGTTCTCACCTTCAACTGTTCCCTGCATGTCCCCTAATTGACCTACGAGCCTGTCTCTTCTTTCTGTAAGCTTCTTCCACAAACTTCTTTCCTCACCCATCATTTCCAAAACTCGTTCATTTCGTACTTTGTCTATTCACTTAATTTTCAAAATTCTTCAGACAAACTTTGACATTCCTTAACTGTAAAATATTATTTGAAATTGATGGAATAATCACTAGAAATAAACGTTTACATAAAACGGGTTCGGCCTCCGCTATCTAACCTCTCTCTTCTCGTAACACTGAAACCGTGAACTTACAAAATATTGTCCTTTTAAAACACTGCTGTTGATGAGGCCCCGTATTCGTGTAGCCAAGGTGTAATAAAATTCAGAGCGTACCTAGCTCTTGATAATATGAAATGACCAAAGACAGCTAAAGTACTGTCGCACTGGCAAAGTACATGGTTCACTGTGTCACCTTATTCCGTTGATGTACAAATAAGTAGCTCCAGAGAGAAAGAGGTCATTTTTCTCGTTATTAACTTCTTGCAGGAAGTCCAGAAGACTCGTTTTATTATGAACTAGCTGGTGCCTACGACTTCGTTCGTGTTTGTAAAGAATTTGGATTGACAGCTACCGACATCTAACCACCATAGTGCATGATGGGAGACTCGATGTTACTACCACACACAAAGGAAAGTCATCTGCGCTATGTAGTTCAGGCAGCAAAGTAAAATATACGGACACACATTTCTTTGGTCGAAATACGAAAAATCCTTGATCTGCCACTTTCAACCACCATATCTCCCAGTTCGCACAGTTACCGAAATTCGGCTAACCTTGTGATCGAAGAGTGACTCTGTGCTACTACCATACACAAACACCAGTGATCTGCGCTAGATAGTTTTGGCCGAAAAGTGATACACCATGACACATACGTCTTTGCTAGAAACATGAAAGTGCCGCAGGTAGACCACTTTCAACCACCATATCTCCCACACCCCCCTAGCTACCGACATCTAACCGCCATAGTGCACGATGGGAGATTCGATGTTATTACCACACACGAGCATCAATGGTTCATCCTATGTAGTTGTGGCAGGAAAGAGAAATATAAGGATACACAAGTCTTTGGTCGAAATATGAAAATGCCCAGCATCTACCACTTTTAACCATCATATCTCCCACACCCCCACAGCTATCGGTATTCGGCCAACGTTGTGTACAACAGGAAACTCAGTGCTACTTCCACACACAAACACCAGTGATCTGTACTGGTGGTTGAAAAGTGAAATATATGGAAACACACGTCTATTTATATATATATATATATATATAAGATTTGTTCGAAATAACATGCCACTTTATTCTCTGTTTAAGAGAATTGCTAATTATGGTTTCTTTTTTAACGGCGATAAAAAAATCCATATTACTTTCCTTAACGTAAGTTTTTAAGCAAGCGCCAGACACATTGTAGCTAAGTTTTAAAACAGTTAAATCCTATCACGAGAAGTTATTTTTTATTAGTGGTTTGCTTCTCGTCGACGTCGATATCATTAGAGGCAGCGGAAGCCTGGGTAAAAGGAACAAGAAGGAATTCAGCCATGGACATTTGAATTTTTTTGGCTTTACTACTCGTTGACGTTGAGGTCATTAGAGATGGGAAAGGACTTTGGACAAGGAACGGGAAGGAATTCGGCCATGTTTTTAAAGGAACCAACCCGGCCTGATTTGGGGAAACCATGGAAAACCCAAATCTGGTTGGTCGGACGGAGATTCGAACCCGCGTCCTCCGGAATGAGAGGCCAGAACGTTGCCGCTCACCCACCATGCTCAATGACATTTAAAGGAACCATCCCGACACAAGACGAGTGTTGTAGCGTTTTTTAATGGTAGTAATAGGAAAATTAATAATTCTTCCAACATCAATAAGATTTTTTTTTATAGTTGACAGCTGTGGGGTCATTAATGGCGATCGAATCAAATGGAGGAAAATGACTCCTTGTTCTGTCTTTGAACTATGTAATATAATCTATTAAGGAAACATGTATTTCGCAGTCAGAAAACGGAAATTATCTCAAAATTCGCCTAGATGATTACAAAAAACCTGCCTAAGGACAGTAAGCAATACACACAGTAAGTCTTTGATGGTTTCTAATTCGTGTCTAACGTCCCTGAAAAATGGTTTGTTATATGAAAATCAGATAACGTAGTACTTCGTAATTTATTCCGGGTATTCGCGTACATTTGTTTGCATTCGTTTTGGGTTTCAATCTCAAATACTTTCGCAACTATCCACCACAGGACAACTTAATCTGAAATGAAGGTCATTTCTCGCTAGCAAAATCATTACCTCACACTTGAGTCCTCGGGAAACAAAATAAGTCACTCTCCCGCAAAAATTTATGACTCGAGAAAATATTTCTCTCCGTTGAAGTACGTGCGGAGTTATTCTTTGTGCGTGTTCACCGGAGACGAAAGATGTAACCAGTGTTTTATTTTACTTGAAACGTAATATCGAATGTAATCTTAGCATTTCGTGAAAGTCGATTTTTGTTCTACTATAAAAACTCAGTTACACGAGCATTTGATGACGTCTACCTCTGCCATATGTATCTAAATCAAACTCACATTCGTATATGAAAATTCTTTTAACAAATAATAAGATTGTAGAATAATGTTTCGTCCAATAACAATACATTTACTATTAATACTTATAACATGAAATGTCTTTTTACATAGTCAACAAGCTGTTTATGACGAGTCACCACTAACAAAATAATAAAAACAATTTAATTGCGACGCAAGTTAGCCGACACAATAGAATGAGTTTTGTAATACGCATCCTGTTATTGCAAGGAGCAGTTATCATACAATACTACTGATGTATTATTACAATGGTGCTTAAAGACGCTTGAAGTTCCAAATATGAGGAATATAATGCTGGACAAGTATATGACGTGTATCTCTTAGCCAATGAAAATTCAGTTATTGAATCTTCCATCAAAATTAACATAGTTTCTTGTGACTTACATAACTATAAGTCAATTTACTTACATTCTATTTCCATAGCTACATTAAAAACTATTCTAACTGAAACAAATGGTAGATAGTTTTACAACAAAATATGTATAATATAACACTGGCGAAATTCATTAAAACTGGACGGGCAAAAGTTTGGAAGATATTAATAACCTAAATGACAGTAACACCCTCGATTCACTTAAAATATTCGATCTGAATAAATTTCTCGCTATACAAATATTTTTAAACGCCTACTTATCTAGAAAAACTACGTACAATTTTATTACTTTATTTTTTAAAAGAGCTTTACAACCGACGGCTATAGTATTAGAATTTGAAGAATATCGTAGCAAGGACCGGAAGGTAGCTTTTACCTGAAGTGGTTGTGGGAAAACAGGAACTCAAATCTCGATGCATGAACTGAAGATCATTTACTGTACCCCCAAAAGTTTCGTTTGTTCATCCAACAGGCTCTATCAGATAATTTCTGATTTACTCATAACATAAAAAATTATAATTGTATAGCTGAAATAATTTCGTACTACAGTAATAGACATTATAACTGCGCCTGCAACTAGAGTATATTGCTGAAATAGTAGCAACATAAAGGATTTTTTTTAACACATAAGGACTTTTCCTTATAAAGTCCATGTTTCTTGCAGATATTTACATATCAATGCATTCTTCATTAAAAATTATCAGTAATTCCATTTTTTTACTTGTGGTTTTACGCCTCGTCGACGTAAAGATCATTAGATGCGGGAAAGGACTGGGGACAAGGGACGCGAAGGAATTCAGCCATGGCCTTTTGAAGGAAGCATCTCGGCATTCGCCTGGAGGGATTTAGGGAAACCATGAAAAACCCAAATCTGGATGCCTGGACGAGGATTCGAACAGAAGTCTTCCCGAATGCGAGGCCAGGGCGTTAAACGCTCATCCACGACGCTCGGTCAGTAGTTGCAGATTATTTATCTGCAAACAATTTTAGAATCAGTGATATCTTCCTCTTTCAACTAACCTTGTCGTTCAAGCTAAAGTAAAGATTTTTTCATCTTAACGGGTCGTCGGCATCAAAGTTATAGCATTCTTTCCAAGTAACGAGTAGAAATGCCGCTGCGTTCCAATTTGAGGAAAAAGCCCCGTATTCGTTTTAAATGATTTCTGAAAGCCTTGTAAAAACTGAGCCGAAAGCGGCTCATCCAAAATATCATCAGGCTTTAATGATACCGTTCACTCACAGTAGAATAATTTAATTGTAGACAGTGGTAAGTCTACCGTTAAGTAGATTCTCGCGTGAAAACGATATCCGTTAACTGAGTTGGGATCCTATGTCAGAACGAAATGTCCTAAGTTACTTTGGACCGCAGATATTGGCAGCACTGTGTAATTGTATATTAAAATTCTCATTAACTTATAAAAATTTAACAGACAATTCATAGCAGATAACTGAGAAAACAATGATGCTCCATTTTTCTTATTTCACTAACATTTATCAAAAGATTCTTATTTTGAAAGGTAACATTCGATTCCCATTCGTTTCAATTAAAAAAAAAAATTACTGTTAATTTTCTCGAAACTCTGAGAATTTATTTAAAGAATTCCACTTTTAAACTGCTTCCATTAATTATAATAAAATAATTATTAATTCAAATAATTATACTCAAGATCCATTTAAAATAATTCTCATAATTATCTAGTCAAATGGTGTATTTCAATGTGATTTTTTGTACTGAACTAAAAACGTCACTTTCGTCCAGTAATTATTCAATGCATTTGAAAACCATATTAGTTTAAAACAGGTATGGGCAACCTTTGCTTAGCTGAGGGCGTAATTTCGGGACTTAATCGGGTCGCGGGCCGGACTTAATCAGGTCGATGGCCGTAGGTAAGAAAGAAGTAGATAGTAGTAAATAAAAAGGCGTTTAAAATTCACACATTTTTTATTTACTAGAATTAAACTATGATAATCAAACATACAAAAAGCAAATGAACAAAAACAGATAGAAAAATCAAATGAAAATTAATGGGAGATTTGAGTTTGAAGCGTTATTTGAAATTTCTGAATCTCTCGCGGGCCGGACTGAAGTTGGTGGAGGGCCGGATCCGGCCCGGGGGCCAGGGGTGTCCCATATATGGTTTAAAATATCATACACTGCAACACAAATTCACGTGCTGTAACTCATATTTGCTAAATTGTCTTCAAAGAGCTAGACACTGCAGGGCATTATCAATTATTTTCCCGGTGATTAAGGTGGCATACTGACGGTTATTTGTATTCTTACTTCCGTAGTGCCGTTATGAGCTGGAGAAGTTAGTTACAGAGTATAAATTTCCGTACCACCCACAGTTATGTAAATTTCAGAAATGGTGTGTAGTTGTAAAGCGTCCAGAGGACAACTGATAGTTTCAGAAGAAATAGCACCAGTGAATTTTACCTACAATGTTACAGCACAGTGTTACTCTAGGTCCTTTGCAGTTCTTGCCACCAATCGTCTCCCGCCCCTAATGCTCTCGAAGTCGAAGCGACGTAAAGCCCTAACCATAAAAAATAATAATATGAAACAGCATATGTCAGCAACGATGCCAAAATAAAGATTTCAGAACGTTTTCTTTACAACGGGAAGAGTGCCAAACTGAGCAGCATTAACCGAGATTTAGCGAAGAAGTATCTTTGAATTGCCAGTTATCATAGAGAAGACTCATAGTTTATCATCCATGAGTTCCGCTGCATTCAGTTGCATCGATGTTGGCCACAACAAGCAGGGAGTTGGAAGTGTTCGGCGGTACAGTGGAAGATTTATTGCAGGGGCTGCTCTCGTTGCGGAGACAAACAAGTGCAGAGTGCAGTGAGGGGCGGGGCATGTCCAACTTGGTTGCCAATGCTACTCCCACGCACAGCTCGGTGATGTGGGCGGCATACTGCACAGCTTTGAGCTAAGTGCCTTAGTTAATGACCACGGCACTGAGCGGAGTTGCTTCGCACTCAGGGCTCTTGGCTATTATATCCCTTGATGTTACCACCAAGTCTTAACTGCAATACACGAAAACATTACCTGACGTTTTATTTGGAATGTGGCAAAGTATGATGTAAGGATGTGGACCGGAAGAAAAGAAGAACTTACTATTCCGGTAACATACATAATGTAAGTATGGAGGAGTACGGAAAGTTGTTGACGGAAAAAAGGCCAAGTGGAACGTCCATAAACCACGTAGCTCCATTTTGGCCTCCTGTGAAACCCCCCTCCCCCGCATGTACCCCGACGTGGCTTTTGCCTCTACCCTTCCCCCTCCCCTCCAACCACGTAGCACGTAGGTTTTTCCCCTTTTCATTCCAGAAGAGATTTTCTACCGTCTTCTCTTCTCAGACTATTGTAAATTACATGCGGCGTTAATTAGATGAAGGAAATGAATTTCACATGCTGTTGCGTGTTCAGTACCTAGTTTTAATTGTGAAAAATGATATGTATGGAAAGCTACGTGGCCTGGCTCGGACCCCCCCCCCCTCCTCCCTGCCCCCACGTAGCGCAGCGTAGCCTTCCTGCCAACCCCTCCCTCCCTCCCCCCCTAGACCGAGCCACGTAGTTTATGCACGCTCCCCAGCGAGAGATGTGATTGAGATTCGCAGAGGCACAGCCTGTATTCCCATTCTCTACTTTTGGCACTCTAGAGATAGAGGAGTTAAGCTAGTCACTATCACGTATCATCCGTTGATTACCTGCTAAAGAAGTTTCCTCTTTGGAACTAATTGTACAGCTAATTTGGTTGACCTGCGGAGTCATCTGGAATGAAAATCGTTGATTTTGTTGGTGATTGAAATATACAACCCGCCGAAATCATTAACAAATTCAAAGTATTGAATGACGTTTCACATCTCTTACCAAATTTTTTGTAAATACAACAGTCCTTTCCTATATCATTCAGTCATAAACTGCATCACTCAAAATTGACATCGGCTTTGTGCCTATACAACTAAGACCGTTAGTGTGTGAAATTAATCACGTCATGATGATATTCAAGGACGCGTTTCTCAGAATATGCAATCGAAATAAGTTATTCTTCAGTAAACTTTATAACAGGTCTTTAGGTGATAGAACAAGTGGAAGCGTGGCATAATTCACTTTATATTTTGTCGCCTATGTATGCAAATAGCCTTCCGTATAATGTGGTTTCACAGACAAAAAAAGTATTGTTACTTTCTGTGCAAACGACAGAAACAACAAGATGGTTTGTTTGAATATTATAACTAAAATTGCACAGAAATATTGACTTCATTGGATTTTGATCAAAAAGCATATATTCTAAGCTGAAAACGTTTAACAAACAAAAGATAGCAGCAAAAGTTATGCATCGTTCTCAGTAAAAAAAGTAACAAGTTTAACTGTATATTAGATAGGACAGATGAACTATAGACGTGGTCTAGGTTTTGTTAAACAGCTCATTTCCACGTACTTGAGTCAGATTCGGTTTCCTTCCTAGCAGCAATTTCATATTTTCCCGTATTTCTACATTGGTGACTGTAAAATAAGAATGGAGTAAGAAGGACTTGTGGTATTCGCTTGAAATTTACCACATATGTTCCTGTGGTCATACTTTTCGAGAAAAAGTGCACATGAAAGCAAAATCACACTTACTTTAGATGTAAAGCCAAATGGAAGTTACGAATTAACGCCACAGAAAATCACCATATCACTTCATATTGTCGCGCCAAAGATAATATGCGCACTCTGGAGGAAAGACTGCTGAATCACTAGCAACTGTGATAAATGCAATTTGAATATACTGCTATGGCGTTATAACGATTGTAATGCAAATTTCCATGTCGTGTCTATCGGTACTAGGGGTGTTACGAATATTCGCATCCGCATCCGCAAATGCGGAATATTCGCATTAATTCAGACATCTGCATCCGCATTCACATCCGCATCAATCAATGCGGAGTTTTTACGGATGCAGATTCACATCAACAAGTAACTACATGTAAAGAAAGTGGGCGGAACTAGAGTGGCACGTGCTTCGCATTTGTTTTGGTAATTGCTAACTTCATTCGGTAACTGACGAATAGGAAGGCGCACATTGGTAACAAGATTCTACAGGTTTTGTTTGTTGTGTTTTTTCTCATTGTCAATAAATTATAGTTACAGTGAGTATTTACTGTGTACTTCATAGTTTTTTGCGTGTTTAATGAATATTTTGGTATAAATATTAAGTGAAATGTCGCCACCAAATTTTACAATAGACAAAAATGATCCGGAGAAGTCGGAGTGTAAGATATGTAATAAAAGTTACTCGCGCAAGGGACGCAATACTACTTCTTTGAAAAATCACCTGAAATCAATACACCCGGAGGAGTTTTGTTTATTCCAAAGTGCGAATAAAGAAAAGGAATTGAAGAAAAAAAATTATGAAGCAGGTATGTATCGAAAATTTCGGAATATCGGATTTACAATCATATTTTACAAACTTAGTTACGGTTAGATAAATTGATTTAATTTCATTAATAATTTACTGTTTTCATTTCAAATCATGATCATTATACTTGTTGCTAAAAGGGCCAATATCTATAAACCTTCCTTACTTTATTATATTGTAGTGTGACTAAAATATATTGTTATTGGTCACATGATTTTATGTTACTTTCTATATTAAATTTAAAATTAAAAAAATGGTATTATTGAAAATATTCCCTTCTTAAGCTTTTTTAGCACTAACAAGAATCCAAAGTTAGTTCCAAATTATGTTTAAAATTAAATTTAGATCCTCGCTATAAGCATAAATTTTTCAAACCAGTAACCGAAGAAAAAAATAAAAGATGAAATAATAAAGATGGTAAATGACCATTTCGTCACTGCTTCTTCTATGTCGCCGGCGGAAAAACCAAAAAGACTGAAAATGGGAGATTCTCTCGATGCTGAACCAGGAACGTCCAGTATGGGTAAGAATACTTGCTTAAGAAGCGATCTTGCCATGTTGTTAGATTCATCGAGCGAAGATGAAGGTGAAGGAGAACCGGACAACAGTAGCCCCGATGCTCTTCTCCGCAAAGAATTAGTTATTTATCGTAACAAAAAAAGACTGGATTTAGATGAAAATCCACTTAATTGGTGGAAAGTTAACCGTTGTGAATTTAAAATTCTCTCCAAATTAGCATGCAGATATTTATCACCTCCACCAGCCAGTGTTCCCAGCGAACAACTATTTAGTGGAGCTGGGTTAATATATAATCCACTAAGAAACAGGTTGGAAGCTGAGAAGGCTGCAATATTGCTATTTATTAAATATAATTCACCAATTTTTAAGTTTAATTATTAAACAAAGATTTTTATTATGGAACTCGAAGCTTAAAATTCATAAGTAAAACTAAAAACTTGTGTAATTTTGTTCTAAAAATATTAATAAATAAATAAAAAGTTAAAATTAAATTGATTTTCAGTTATTTATGCACTTAAAATTTAAATAATTATATTTTTAAAATCCGAATCCGCATCCGCGGATGTGAACTTCTAATAATCCGCATCCGCATCTGCATCCGCGGATGTCTAAATTTTTGCATCCGTAACAACCCTGATCGGTACTACTATGATCCAGGCAGCATTACAACATAAACTCGAACGACTATTAACGAAATTATATTTTACTAATATGCCTTTAGTCGTATTACAGCCTGGACCATAGTGAAACGTAAGCACACGATATTGCTGATTTCCAATTATCATATAGTATCTATCATTATTACTGTGGTCCAGGCTGCATTACTACCTAAACGCGAAAGGTTGTTGAAATCATATTTTCTAAATGTTATACATTTTCGTATGCATGATTGTAATAACCATTTCAGCTACGCGAGCAATTTCTGAAAAATTGAATAAAATATAAATCAGTCGATGTCGGATTAATAGAATCAAGAAAAGCTTCTACGACCTTTTGTCATTAAATCGAGTGCGTTTCCAAGGCAATTCACATGGAAATATCCTTGCCTCTGCCCTATTAAACACTGCGCAGAAACATATTTATATTGAATCAGAAAAATTCATCAGAAATTTTATAGTTGTGATCATGTAAAGCCAGAGTTTTTACAATAACATCATCTTTGGCGTGCCAAAATGTAGTTCAATGGTGGTTTTTCTGAAGTGTTAATTCGTAACTTTTATGTTGCTTCACGTCTAAGGTAAGTGTGATTTCGCTTCCATGTACACGTTTTCTTAAAAGGTGTGACCACAGAAACATATGTGGTAAATTTCAAGCGAATACCACTAGTCCTTCTTACTCCATTCTTTTTTTACAGTCATCTCTACATTTATTGCTGACACATACAGAAAGAGATTCCCCAACCATTCAGAGTGTTTAAACAGAGTCGTCTTGTATACATTCCAAGTTTTTGTGAGAAAGATGCGCTAATGTTATAATATTTTACACTTTTAGAAGGCGTCATGTTGGTAAAATATTTCACTTACTATTGCGGGATTAGCGCTGCTTTCAACGGTGTTTTATAAAACATCATTGAAAGCAACGTGAATCTCGCAAAAGTAAGTGGAATATTTTAATAATATTCTAGTGTTATTCAACAATAGTAGACATTTGAGCGATTTTTTTGATTTTCTGTTCCTTTCATTCATTGGACGCGCGCTCTAAACATTAGGTCCGACAGTCGCAAAATTTTGGTGCATTTTTAACCAGATTCAAGGACAAATCACGGTAACAAACATACAGCTGACGCAACTTTTCATCTAAAACAGCGCGTACCTCTACTGTTCATAAATATTTTTACATACTCTTTTAAGGAAAAAACGTAGTCGTATATACTACACACACTTGTTTGTTTAACAGAGAAACGGAAATCCAAAGATCTGTTGTTAGCTTTCTTGCTATTACAGTTTTTTCCTTTAGCAACCAATTGTTTCAATGAAAAACGAAACATGAGAACAAATTTTTATTTACTAGGAGCATTGACTGGTGATGAATTTTTGAGTCCGTCTCGCTGTAATTACTCATGTTGACGTCAGTTATCCCAGTTCTTCAATGCTTCAGACGTGAAGATACCCCTCTTTCGGATCTCGTGTTAGTGGCGGCAAACGCCGGTCCTCCACGAAGGCAAGGATATTGACTGCAGGCACCGTTTGTCCTGATTCCGGTGCGATGGGCTCCATGAAATCCTGAGCAGGGCTCCTGAGGGAGGGCGCAAATAGTGGCGGGACCTCATACCGTTCACTGTATGAAACCAGATTAATCTATAAATCGTCTCCAATTTTCTACCCGCAAGTTTGCTTTAGTAATGGTGGGATGGCTTTTGTGCTCGTTTTTCTTCTTGTTGTTTCTACCGTTTGTCCTCTGCTCCTCGGTGAGCTTTTTAAGTGTAAAGATACTGCAATCTGTTTACGGAGCTTCCGTTAATTACATGATCTCAAATACGGGGGAGGGGGGCATCCGGTGAAATCTCACAAAGGGGAGGGGGATGACAGAAATTTCATGTCATCTTTTTACTTCCTGGAAGAAAAGCCGATCTAAAAAAGGGTATCCAAAATTATGACGTCGTTAGCGGGTGGGAGGGGGAGGGGCGGTCACTCGATCTCACCGAATCTCACCAAACCTCACCAGACCTCATCAGACTTCACCAAATCTCACCAAACCTCACCAAACCTCATCAGACATCACCAGACATCACCAGACCTCACCAAACCTCACCAAACATCACCAAACATCACCAAACCTCACCAAACCTCACCAGACTTCACCAGACATCACCAGACATCACCAAACCTCACCAGACCTCACCAGACCTCACCAAACCTCGCCAAACCTCACCAGACCTCACCAGACCTCACCAAACCTCACCATGGTGAAAGGCGGGTCCCACCAGATCTCACCAAATTTCACCAACGGGGTAGCGTTTGGGATTTCCGAAAAAATACTTCACGTAATTAATGGAGGCCCCATTACGAGCAGGCAAAGGGTATAGCATCTTTCTGTGAACAGTGTGGTTTTGTTTGTAAATTGTGTGGTTACATTGGCGTCCTAGCATTCGCTTACATAATGGAAAACAGCCTACAAACAATGATCATGAAGGCCGCTGAATTAATCTGGGGTTTGAATGTGGGCGTGCTGCCCTTATCCAACACCCAAACTGATGCATTAATTTTGTCATCTATAAATAGACAGAAAAACCTTCACGTTAGATCACTTCTTAAGTTTTTTGGCTGAAACCTAGATTAGAACCAATGAATTCTCGACACCCAATTAGACATCTCAAAGTTCAACAGATTGCGCGCGCCCAGTAATAATTTGTCTGATAAGCAAAAGAAATAATGCATAAGTCAATCGGTAGTTTTTTTCCTTATTGCTTTACCCCTCGTCTACGTCGAGGTCATTACTTGCGGGAGAGGATTGGGGCCAAAGAACGGCCTGGAATTCAGGCATCGTCTTTTGAAGGAACCATCCCAGCATTCTCCTGTAGAATTTCGGCAAACCACGGAAAACCCAAAATGTAGATGGCTGGACAGTGATTTATAGCCGATTACCAGACTGGAGCGTTGTCTCTCACCCAGCTAGCTCTGTAATAGGTAATTAATATTTATGGTTAAACAGCAGCAGGCTCAGGCTGTGGGAAATCATATATATTGTATTCAATCTACAAATATCATGTGTCTAAACAACTTCCTTAGCATATATAGTGATCTGCAATATCACTATTAAAATTTGTTCTTTCAAGAGGCAACAGTCTGTTTGTACAATGTGACTACTCAACGAACAGTTGTTAAGTGAGAAACGAACGCCTTAAGCAGGCGGCTTGAGCACATCGCTTAACTACTGGAAGGCACGAACAAAGCAAAGTAAAAATGAACACTAAAAGTGCTACTTTTGTACGAGCTATGGTTAAAATTATTCGGAAAAATTGCTGTCTCAAGCGAGAAATTAAAAACGTTTCCTCCAATTGCCTAAATAATTTTTAATTTAATTTAATTTTTAATTGCAATGGAGCACAGGCTCCGGTGGCAATTTCCCTACACACCCATCTTCCCCCTATCCTTCACGGCTGCACCCACCTACATTTGCCCTCTACAAATTTTATCTTTAAATTCTTTCAAAGTTTTCGGTAAATTATTATTAGACCTTAAGTAATTGCAATTAATGTTGGTATTATAAATATTTACAAAGCATAATGTGTCGTTTACAGACAAGTCGCTATCTATAAGAAAACCTGTCTGATGCACAATACTTAAAAAGAAAACAAAACCATGACGAAGCTGAGAAGGCATCAAAATTGTTTAGACTTTTAGAGACTGAATCGTCGGCCCCGGAACTAATTCAACACGTGACGGAAGAAAACTTTTATTAAATAAGTTCTTTAGGCGAGGCCCACGGTGATAAAGAGCAGCATGTATGAAAAAATTTAGCAAAGGTTTGAGCGTCTTCTGCAGTTCAAAATATTACAGAATGGGGTGTCAAAGACATACCAACTATGTCGCCTTTTCAAATTACAAATTATGACGATATTTCCAAATGGTCACTCTTTGACTCTGCGGCCAGAGAAGAAATAATTATTCGATCAACGAAAAAATCCAAGAAAACAATCATGGACGTCATTTTTCAAATACGCATTTTTAAAGAGTAATGCCAAATGGAGAAACTTATAAAATAAAATGACTTGTTTACTCTAAATCTTCAGATAAAGTAATTTGTTTTTAATGTTGTTTATTCAACAGAATGTCTCACTCTTATTTGGGAGAAAGAAGGATTTGATCATCGGAGCTACTTACTTGTCAGAGGGTCTCAAAACTCACAAAACTGCCTCAAATCACCAGCACACCATGCTCAGTTGGATAGAAGCATTGATTAGATTAAAAAATTTCAGTGGAACAACTATGCTTTTGAGAAACCACTGACTATCGTAATAATTTGTTTTTTGCTTTGATCTTCATTTGCAACAAGTAGATAACAAAAAGGAGTATTGGCAGTTGGGAACGGAACATGTCTGGTGCGTGAGCGGTAACGCTCGAGTTTGATATTAAGAAACACTCGGTTTCAATTCCCCGTCCGGCCAACCATATTTCAATTTCCCATGGGTTCTTATACAAATGCCGCGATGGTTCCTTCTGGCAATGATGTGAAACCGTCTAAATCATTGTACCCTACTGTCAAAAAACCCTATTAATGGACAGCTTCGACAAGCAGAGTAACAATTGGATCCATCTTATCTCTCGAGTCCACGAAACGGAAGATTTATTTTGTTCATATATTCTGAAGGTTTCATTTAGCTAAATAAATACAGCAATAAGTTAAATTGCAACAGGGAAAAATATGTTTTCTTTTAGAACCTGGTTCTCTATTAATTGACAGAAAAACCACACGTTAGATCACTTCTTTAAAGTTAATTTATCTATTTAAAATGACGTACTCTTCGTTTCGTATTACACTTGTATATTAAATATTCATTTCTCTCTCTCAACGTTACATTTTTTCGTAGTTGTAGATGATGACGTAACAGGCAGTATGGGAAATGATACGGATATATAAAACATAAACAACTTCAGTGTATCGCTCATATGTTAATTGTTACTAAGCATATTATTGCTAATCCGGCAGAAGCAACCTGCAAGTTCACTGTTTATGTTGTTCATACATGGACAACTTCACTGAACTTCATGATAGTGAAAATTAATGATTGGTAGAAGAACAGCATATGGAATCATATAAAAAATATTTCGTGGTTCATATTTGACGAAGAAAATGAAAGCACTTGGGGCATCAAACCTCGCCTCCCGATTTCACTGTATTGTGCAACCTTCAGGCCACTCAATTCGTCTGAAATTTTCTGGGATTAGCACTTTAAATAATAAAAGTTATTACTTAAAAATGCCGTTTATTGCCACCAACCTGATTCCTGAAAAATATTCGTTTAGCAAACTCGGAAAGAAACCTTTCAATTGCTTTTCGAATTGTATTGTCACTGTTGCACAACATTCAATCTGCGTAGCTCGTAAAATCTTGAAGTCGTAGTTTGCAATATCTTTCACGATGAGCTCTCCTATTTCTTGAAACGATTTAGTCAGTCGTCTTCTTATGATCGACAGATCCCTTTCTAGACAAACTAGCCGAATGAGTCCGTTGATAAAACAAGACGTTCCAGCGAACAAGGTCTCTGCCACCTTTCAAGTGACTGCTGCCGGTAGGTGTGCAGTTACTTGAAATGGCGGCAGGGCCTTTGATCGCCGAAATCTCGTGTTTTAACATCGGACTCAATCAACTGCATGCCGGAGGAAACGGGTTCAAATTCCCGGTCGGCCATCTAGATTTGAATGGCTTCCCGAAAATCACTCCAGCTGGGATGAAGGGGCTGGAATAGGATTCATTGTAAGATAAGAGGAGGGTGAAGAGAGTCATGGGAGTGTTCAAGGCGTATATTGGTGACGAGGCGTGGAACGATATTTGTGGAAGAATTAAGAGACGCGCATGGAAGAAAGAAGATGACCATAACCACAAGCTGGAACTCGATTTCAGGTACAAGAAGGTTGGAATATTCTGTTTTGTAGGTACCGGAGTCAGCGATTGCAAAAATTACTAAGAGAAATGATGAATAATTTACCAAAAACGTTAGAAGAATTTAAAGTTGTAATTCGTAGAGAGCAAAAGTAGACGGATACAGGAAAGGGGAAAAAATGCATGTATGGAGAAATTGCCACCGGTGCGTGCGTCCATCGAAATCAAATTAAATTAAAAGGTCATGGCCGAGTTCCTTCCAGTTTCTTGACCTCCCTTCTCTCCTGCCTGCAATCTCCTCGATATCGACGATGCGTACTGGTATTTTATTGAGAAAGTTATTTTCAAATACAACACCAAGAAAGATTTAATACTTTAGTTCCTAACCTTCTTTAAATGCTATGAAACTTCCTTTTTTCGTCTCTTAGACACTTAACAACCTCCTTTAATCCAACTTAAAAGTGTAGTTTATATATGATAAATTTTATTCGATAAAGCAATAGTATACTCAGAAAATTTTAATTACAATAAATCTTATTTTAATGAACTATGTAAATTGTTCACCTAGAAGATGGTACTAATGATAAATTTAACCTTATGAAATTTGTATGCTATAACGAACGTATGTCATAGTTAAGACGGCTGTAAGGCCTCTGCTATCTAAAGCAAATAAAAAATTAAAAAATTAAAATTAACTTCTTCTTTATCAATATTTCATCAAAAAATACTATAACACTGGCTCTGAACACTTTGTGTAGCACGCCTATGTAGATAAACGTTTGGTTGCGATTTTCTTCCTGTCAACTGTTCCTCCTCCGATTTTTGGATCTATATATGCCATTCCGCTGTAATCTAGTCTTGAGTTACACCATTGTAGAAATATCTTTATATATAAAGATGAATTTATGTTTGTTTGTTTGTTCTTCATACAAATCCACAGTTTTCATCCGATCTCGATGAAACTGTGCACACTTATCCTTTGAAACAAGGAGAAAAATACTGTCTACATTTGGTTGAAAAATTATCTGTATAAATAACACATGTTGTCTCATAACTTCGAAATTCGGCGATAGACAGACACGTTGGATATGGACGTCTCCGTACCGTGTTTTCGTGTAGTGGACTGGCAGCTCAGTGGTTAAAGCGCTTGCTTACGAACGTCGTGGTCTCCGGTTCAAATCTCCGTGGAGGCTAAGATTATTAAAAATTGTTTTTCATCATAAGAGTCAGGCCTGGGCCGTAGGTTATTCGGATTGAATGTTAAACTGTAGATATTATAAAGTTAGTGGTGCAATGCGAGGCAAATCGTAGGTAGTCTTGCAATGTTGTAGGTGTACACTTTTTTACGTTATAATGATCCCTCAGGTGTTGTTCGCAGTCAGTGTCTGAGTGTGAACCACAGTAATATTTTTATAAATACGCAAGAAAGTCTCTGTCTTTTTGTTACGTTTTGACGACTAAATGGCTATATCGTTGTGATGGAATTTTATAAGGAAATCTGTATGAAGGACACAGGATACTTTTTCCAGTATGATTAACAGTTGTAGTCACGAAATTTTGAGACCTTATCGAATGGTGACAGAAATATGTTGGAAATTGATTTTCTTCAAGAGACAGGTTCGACGGTGCAATGATATAGTGATAGCTTTCCTGTCATATTATTCCGACTCGATATTGTTTGGGACCAATCCTTCGTTACCAACAACTTTCTATATTTAATTCTGGCAAAAAAAATTCTTAATCCACGTGTATGAAGTCGCGGGTACGAGCTAGTTTTCTATAAATGCTGTTTCTGATCTCCTGCAAGCGATGAGCTTACATCATATTACGTCATTAAATAACTCCAAATCTACTGCAGATTGCAGAGAAATCGCTATGTGTTTATATTTACAAGGCCGCGCCTCGTTTGGAGCGGTGCGGAGGGACGGGCGACGCAGTGCGGTGAGGGCCATCGCGTCGGTGCTGATCGCACAGTGGTTGTCGAACTGAGGGAGCAGAGCACTGCCGACCCGCCACCATGAATAATTCCGGGCCTCCTGGCCGGCAGCTGAAACGGGTTTTAATGTTTGATGACCCGCAGTCTCACGCACTGCTCAGGAAGAGCCACTGGGCAGTCCCCGCGGGCTGTGCTGGCCACGTACCAGCGCAGTGACCAGCTTACAAACCACAGCCAGTGCAGCAGCCAGGCTTTACTTTTTGGATGCACAGGATTGTTATGACGAGTGGCCGCAGCGATTCCGGTATAGACCACGATAATTTTAAATAATTCGATTTTTATCGTCACTAAACAGTATTTCAAATGTACTAGATGACCCGTGCGAGGTACACAGATAAAAAAACTAAAGATTGTTTATGAGGTGCGGGTCATAATTCCTTCTTGAAGGTTTGAAGTGTAAATATCTTGGCCTGACGTTTGATAATAAACTCAACTGGGCAGAGCACATTAGTCAGGTGCTAGGAAACGGTTACAAAATCATACCTTTATTGCATAGGATGTAACAGAGATGTTAGGGAATTTGGTTACAAAAGTTTGGTCAGACTATTGTTTGAATATGGTGGTGTAGTTTGGGATTTGGGACCCAGATTTTGGGTATCAACTACCGGAGTTGGAGGGCGTGCTTAGAAGAGTAGCTGTTTGAGGAAATTATCGCAGGACCCAATCAGTAACTGATATGATAAAGTAACTGGATCAGGAGTCATTGGAAGACAGGAGGAGGGTGAAGAGAGTGCTGGGAATGTACGGGGTATATGTCGGTGATGGGGCTTGGATGATATTGGTCGAAGAATTAGGTGTAGTGCATGGAAGGGGACCATTATCACAAACTAGCACTCGATTTCACGCATAAGGGAGTGGAAAATTTTCTTTTGTGTGTAAGGGTGTCAGGGATTACAACAAATTACCAAGTGATCAATAATTTACCAAAAACGCTGAAGGAATTTGAAATTAAAATTTGTAAATCGCAAAAGTAGGTAAGGAACGAATTTAACACTCAAATTATACAAGATAATTCAAAATAAATTAAAAAAAGTGTTACTAAGTTGACAGGAAATTGCCACCGGAACGTTTCCTCCATCGCAATTACATTAATAATTAAAATTCGTGAATAAAATACGATTAATAGCGAGTTTGGTAGTTTGTAGTAGAATGAAAGAAGAACCGGCTTATTTGTAGAAATAGTTTATTTGTCAACTTAAACAAAATACGTACCACGACGTACTAAACTATTAGAAAAACTTTGGAGGCGTACAACATACATACGGTACAATCTCGCCGTAATTTACATTACTAAACAGAACGTTACTAAAAAAAAAAAAAAAAAAAAATAAAAAATAAAAAAAGTACTTATTACACAAAAACACACAGTTTACCGAAATCTCTATAATATTTTGTGCTGCTATCTAGCGGTGACGTGATCAATCCTTATCGACGGCAGCGAAGACTAGCGGTTTGGCCCAGAATTGTCGCGTACGCGTGACCTTGATATTTAATATTTTTGCCCTTTGAGGTTTGACTTATAACAAATTCCTTTCTTAATTTATGATTTTACCAAATCGGAGACTTTTTAAAATGCATCTTATTTATCCATTTTGATTAGGTATGAAGGGAGATAAATGTCTCATCGCAATAAACACCTTTTAGGCAATGAGGGCACTTTTGCCATTTATGGGCCAAATTAAGAAAAATTCCTTTCTTAATTTTTGATGTTACCAAAGCGAAGACCTTGACCTTTAAAATGGTACTTCATTTACCGATTTCGGATAGATACTGTGAGGCGTTGCTGCCGGTGCGTCGCACTATTTTCTCTACTACCTTCCTTTCGTGACAGTTTTTCTGTATGCAGCCTCATGTATTTTTTTTTTTTTTTTTACTTTATTCCTTCCATAAACTTACCAGATATTTACCGTTATTCAAAATGTTTCTTGCTGGCTTTAAATATCAGGTTCCATCCGATACCTTAACATCTGAAAAATCTATACTTTGATGTCATTGTAGTTTTCATTCATTTATTTACTTTCTGGAATAATTCGTTCAGTTTCCTTAGATTATAAACATACAATTTATTGCTGTGATTCACATTAACAAGATAATATACAGTTTATACTTATCTTCAGTTATATTTAAGATAAATTCCTTCCTACTATTACACAATGTCTTACAAACCATAAATTAATTCTCTTTCATTCCTGCATCGATTACATTTAACATTTACACACTACTTGTCAAAATACAACTTCATCGAGAGTTTATTCTTCGAGACTTCCTCTTTCTTTTAATTTATTATCCGTTCATGCTTTCATCAGAACCATTTCTTTTTCGTCTTTTCTCTTCATCTGTTTTTTCAAAGATGCTCCGCACTGTCTTTACGGGCGTCTTTGACCCTTAAAATAAATTATCGAAGCTAAAAATACACAGTGACCTCAATTTCAAGTATATTTACAACACAAACCATAATTTTCTGTAAGGACTGTGTAAATTACAATATGAACGAACGTAACTGGCTCGTCACAAAAGAACGCTTTATAGAACTGATATATATATAATGTATATCTTGATATTCGCTGAACTAATTAGAGATTTTAACTGTTTTAGTGTTGATTTCTTTCAATCCGTCCGTAGGTATGACTGGCTTACACATATGTGAACAGGACATCTGAAACATCCGTAATCAAAATTACATGAAATTCCTTATTCTGTGTGGAAAATTCATGTGATTAAATTTTCTTATTTGTGTTCCTCTCTTGGATAGCTTTGTTTTGATCCATTTACTAATTAAATTCATAACTGTGCTAGAAAAATTACATTTATAAGAAGATATGAGACTCAAAAGATGTAGTATTTTTGTAACAAAGCAATTAAGTTTGTTAGAAATTTTCATGTAAATTCTACTTAGTAAAATAGTTATTAAATATCCTCCCATGTATTGTACAGTACTTGAAACGAAAACTAATCAGAAAAAAATGCAAAGAAGATCCTTTAACAAAATCACAATTAAAGTAGGTAAGTATAATAGATGTCTTTAAAATAATTTATTCGCCTATTGGTCTTAAAATCCCTGCAAGGCATTTTCTATTTACAACTTTCTTAGACGATTTAAATATGAACGTAAATTTTTTTTAAATTAAAAAATGTATGAAGCTAGTTACAAATCTTTCCAACAACAGTTGATTTGAAGCATAAACCTGTCATTCACAACTTACCACTGATCCTGATAAGCGTCTAGTGACGTCAGTACATTGCATTTGGGAGGCATTTCGAGGCAATTTTAGACGTTTATCAAAATTTAATATATCTATCCCAAAAATATTATTACCATGGAAAGTGGAATGTCTCAAATGACAATCATATCCTGTATACATATAACCAACAACAAAAACTTATGTATTCTAGTTTGTAAGTAGCGAGCACAGCCAACGTTAGATTTTATTTGGCGAATACTTTGCTACATATTAATATTGTTTGATTAAGAATTATCTAAATTTAGACTGACTTGCATTATAATGGATGGCATAGACACCGACGGTAATAAGTTTTGTTTTGAACTGAACGACTGAACTAGCGTTGCGAGCAACAATACAGCATGGGTTTGGAGGGTTGTGAAGTTCCTTAGCTAATGTGTGAATATGTTAAACATAAACTATTGCATCAAACAACTGGCGTCTGAACTACTTCATCTATATCTGTGAAGATCATTAGATTATGGTAGCCGTATTACACTCCTTTTAACTCGCAATTGGCTGATATTTTTATGTTTGTTCGTCTATCTAGACTCTAGGGAAAGTCAGCCGTTGAACGTTTCAAATGGTGTTGCACGATCAGTAGACGCGAGCCTTTCTGAACGTTGCTATCATCTACAACAATTCCCAGCTTTTCCATCATGAGGCCCCAACACTAAAATTTTATTTGTATGTGATGATGGAAGAGGCGTGTTCATTTCTACACCCTGTTCGTTGAAGTGGAAATCGATGAAATTCATAATAATGGCGTGTGAGAGTGAAAAGTAACCTACTTTTTGTACTGTATTAAACTACTACGTCTAAGCATTGTTGGCTACCTATCTTCCTTCAGGCGCTTTCTCAAATCTTTTCTGTTGTTACTATCAAAGTAATGAGAATGCCAGGACATAGCTATAAAATTATTGTATTGTCATCAGTTCTTAATATTAGTGCAAAATTTCAAACAATTCAGACATCTGAAAGTGGATGAAAATTGAATTAAATATACCGCTACATTCATACAGATCAAGTTAATGTAAAGAGTCTAATCATAAAAATAATGGCGTTCTAATTCACATTTGTAGCAAATTCTTAGTATTTGTATTATTCGCTCAAATCTCAAATAAGAATTATTGAAGGAGGATTTGAATTCTTAAAAAAAACTTAACAGACTCTTACTAGCCTAAAATGATATAATTTGTGCAATTAATCTCCTACCGGTTTCTTTAATAGTTTTTTATTATTATTTTTCTAAGTTTGTAAAATCGCCTAATATACACGGAATCCTTGACATAATCCTCCGGCTGTGCCATATCTTCTCTCTACGTGAACCTGCGACTGAAAGCGATATGGCACTGCCGCGGTATCTGTTGTTTCGTCTTTAACGAGCGCAGTGACAAATGAAAGTAGTCCCCTCATCCGCAGCACCTCATTAATTTGCACAGCGGCTCCGAGAAGAAACTCGCCGTCCCACAACCCTTATTACAATCGACGGTCCCTCGAGCACTGCCTAAAAGTTTGTGCAGCCCGTCTTTACGTTTTCTTTGGCAATAAAGGGTCGGAGAGCGCCTCTAGGAGGCAGTTACCTAGGATTTACTAGTTATTAATGCGCCAGACGCGCCGCGTATTAACGATCTTTATTATCCGGGAGGCCCTCCTCGCTTTTACGACGTCACAGCAGTAAAGACACGAAATGAATTGCGCCCGTGTCGGCTTGTAAGCGCTTCTTAGTGGGTTTACAGTTCCGCTTGCACAAGTCCAAGACGACCATCATCTTCGACGCTGTCAGCAAACCGAGCCGATTTATTATCTCCGTAACCCTGATGCTTTATCAATTCTATCGTAAAGAGATCTAAATTCGTACCTCCACAAGAAAAAGAACAAGAAACACATGCCACTGCCCATGCGGTTCAAGTTCAGCAGTATTGAAGTGATTTCAGATCGTTTCTCACAAAAGAAATGAATTACATGTATACTCGTCTCTACTGTGATTCAGTTTCATGAGGCATTAAGTCGTTTATTAACCACGAGGTTTAATCTTGCGACAGCCATATGCTCCTTCAGATAGTCTCTGCGATTTTATAGGACAACATGCCGAACGATAGTCAAGACTATCTGCTGGATGATTTGAAAATCTCTATATACATAATAATTGATGTATATATATACATTTGTGTCTTATTTAAAACTCTAGAGTTTTTATCCGATTTTGACGAAACTTTGCACACGTAAACTTTTAAAGAAGGGGAAAAATACTGTCTACATTTGGACACAAAAACCCGCCATCGCCGTCTTAAGGAAAATTTACACGTGCAGCGCTTCAAGCTTTTGTAAATATCTCGAAATCGGTTGTGAATCGACCAAAGTGGATACTCCTGTTCAGTCGTGTTAGACTGTTTCCGTTTAGACAATTAGTGATAGAGAAATATGAACTGGAAACTTAAAAGTTGTTTTAAAGTTGGTGTGGTAACACACAAATCCGCAGTTTTTATCAGATCTTGATAAGCTTTGCACATACTTTAAAACAAAAAATAAAATACTATCTACATCTTGTTTCCAAAAATCCAATCTCCTTCCTCTTTAGGCTAAAGTTAGACGCGAAACTGGGTCATAATACGATTTACAGCACTGAAGCCTGATTACACGCGATACGAGATAGTGAAGGCTATCAATAAACTGAATATCATTTTCCACATTTTTAGATATAAGACAGACCTTATCTTTATTTTGCCACAGGTTTCCATATCCACTATTATAGAATTTATATTTACTTCCTTCGTAAAATCTAATTTACAACATTTCTTCTTCAACTTGCATCAGCCTCTCCAATATTTGCGGTAAAAGAATTTTTCGTCCAGTCCGACGTCTTAAATTTCAAAATATATTCAGATCGTTTTTCCATGTCCAATTTAAATGTGTTGTGGTGGCTACTGTTTCTGTCAATATCCTCTGGAATTATTTTGCCTTTTATAGAAGATAATTCAGGAAATCCTCTTTCTAATAGATTATAACGAATAAATCAAAATTTGTCAACAAATAATGACGCAATACTTTTCCAACCTATTAGAGTTTTATCAGCTCCCTGAAGCTGAAAATTGACATAATTAAATCTTTTGAAAAGTTTTTAAATAGTCAATGAAATTTAAAACAAAACGTAAGTGCTTCAGTATCGGACAAAATTCCTACCGCCCACCATGAAAGCTAGAACGCCCATCAGTGTGCATTAGGCATCAGGTTGACTGCCACTGCACTAAAATAGGATGGAGAGTCCTATTTCACCAATATTCGGTTTGGTGGGGAAATTACATACTGCTGTTAAAAATATACTTCCCGGGGTCCAAAAATTGCGGAAAAACCTTTTAGAAAGCCCAATAATGATTGCTTTCATTGAATTTCACCGAGATCTTTATGTTGGGTTCTTAAAAGAAACGCAGTCCCTACGGTATTACAGACCGGAAATCCCAAAGGTTAGTTCGGCTGTCTTAATAAAAGTGGCCGTTGGAATAACTTTTGTCATAGTCGCCCATCCTAACTCAGTAATCGTGTTGGGTAAAAAGGGACCTAGTTGTAAGTGGAAACCGAACACGAAAGTGTAGCTTTGTTATAGTACAGGAGGGGTGAACAATATCTAAAAATCCTGCCACGAACAGAATTCGAACCGGCAGCTCTCGATCCGAACCAGTCAAGTTAACCAGTGAAACAGTAATTGCCTTTAATTGGAATATGCACTTCCTTCGTGCCGTTTATGCGGTACACGTTTTTTATCTTTATTGTTTATCAAATTATAGTTTTTTACACATCTTCATATTTACTAAAATTATAGTTAAAACTCGAAGCTATTCTAACTCTATCGTTACACCTTGTCATAGTCATCGCCATTTCACAACTAAAAAGGTGGTATATTTTCAATTAAAAGTGGGATATTGACCGAAATCGATTTAGGTCAATGGGCCTCTGATTGTCTATATAATTAATTGTTAAACTGAATTAAATCGCCTGAACCTTGAAACCTGAAAAATGGGCATTGCTCGGGAATGACAATATCTAAAAACCAACAGAACACAGTTGCTATTTCCTTGTGAATTAGTTCTATGCGAGCACATGTCTTATGAAGAATCTGGTCCACGCAAATCTAAATGTCCTTAACGTCTTATCCCGCTGGTTATGGATAACGTTCTTACTTCACGTTTCATGAGCCACTGGTTCGAGTCCAGCGTCGAGCATGGATAATTGTGTCAGTCTTGTGTTTAGAAAAAAAATATAGTATGCAAAATCAATTGTGTCAGTCTTGTGTTTAGAAAAAAATGTAGTATGCAAAATCAACCTAAACAGAAGTTCCCAAACATTGGTCAAAAAATTACTATACTATACATTGACTGTCATTATACTCGTATCATCCTTGCTTATACTTAGTGTTTATGTTTCTTTAAATTTTTATCAGATTTTTAGCTACTGCTTCCGACACGAATAAGTAAACAATTATAATTGTGTCGGGTAACAAATCAACTTATTAATAATTATTAATAAGATGATTTGTTACAAGGCTAGCGTGGCTGCGCCACCACACTGTTACACCGGGTCCAGAATCGAGTCCTGATCCCCGCGTACCGTTCAACATGATTGCTGTTTTTCAGGGCCGGCGTTAGGGGGAACTAAGCGGCGCAAAAGTACCACTAGCCTGGATGCCTAGCTATATGGAAATCAAACCCAAGTTTTAAAATATGTACCAATGATTTTGAACATTTCTGCATTAAAATAGTCTGACTTTAACCAAAAAACAAAGTAAAAAATTTTGTTGGGAAAGGTGGGGGGGGGGGGGGCACCTAAGAATGATTACCCGGGGCCCGAAAGTCCTAGCGCCGGATCGGCTGTTTTTAATTCGTTTCTTGCAAACATCAATGCGAATGCTAGGGTTCCCGCTCCTCCTCAAAAACTACACATTACACAATTAAAAATACACTTATCATACACAGAACACAGTTTCAAGTTTTTCAGACAGATGGCAACAAAACATTACTCCGATAGTGTAAATGCTCCAGATCTGACAAATCAGGTTCTGTCACGGTTATTCTTTTTCATTAGAGGCGGGATGGGATTGGTAACTAACAGGAAGGAACGGGAAGTAATTCGACCATGGCCTTTTTGAAGTAAACATCCCGGCATTGGCTTGGAGTGATTTGGGGAAACCATGGAAAACAGAAATCTGGATGTCCGGACGGGGATTCAAACCGCCGTCTTCCCGAATGCGAGAACAGAACGTTAACCGCACACCCACCACGCTCGGAGTCACGGTTAAATGATTTGCTTCTGAGACTAGAGAAAATATCCATGTGATCAGTTTCTATCATGATTTTAAGAAGCGCGGGTAATTTATAGGTCCTTAATTGGAAGATAGCACCAGTGAATGAAAGTGTATTTCGATAAAGTTAAATCTTTTAGTGTCGTCAATTCAGTTGTTAGCAATGATGTTCCAAATTTCCGCAATGACTGTTTCTATTCGTGCATATTGTGTTAGTTTTTTTTTTGTTTTTTGTTTTTTGTTTTACGTAATTACTGTATTAATAAAGAGACTGTTTCATAATGCTTCAAGCCTAAGATCACGCAGGATTTTGAAAATTCTGTATGACTTCTCACTTCAATAGTTAAAAAGATATTCTGGGAACTCATCGACGTTACCCATAGACATTCCATTCTCTTACCAGAACAAAAGCAGGAAATGAGACGCGATTACGTGTAATTATGTACTAAAGTAATACTACTCCAGATCATTCGGTCAATAAGTTGAAGGCTAAAGCTCGGCAACTACACCGCACTAAGAGTGAACAAACGAAGTCTTCAAGTTGTATAGCGGCGGTAATGTTTCACTTGTAACGGCTGACTGCTGTGTAAGTCCAATATACGCAGCTGAAATAAGGAACTACTTTTTGGTGTACAGCAAATGTCAAAGCGGATAATTAGTGACAAAGAAATATACGACCGTAGAGGAATGCGTGGCACGGTTTTTTAACAGAGAAAACTATTGTGTGTGTTTGTGTATGTTCTAGATGACCCGGCAGTGCATCGCCAACGCTAAATTTGAGTAAATATATAGATTAAACGAACACAATTGAAAATTTGATTTCAGTTTTTGTACTTACTTAAAATTACATATGCATTATTAGTTTTATGTTTTGGATTACATAAATTGTAATTACTGTTTTCCTTTAGTTTTAAGTTCGTTGCAATGCTCTTAGATAAACAATGTTTTTGTGATTCAATTTGGCATACATACAAACAAATCCATTGCATTTCATTCTTAGGAGCATGGAACATCTAATTGTCCATTAGGAAATTCTTTCCATTTCCATTATCCAATAATTTTATCGCAAAATGTTCTGCAGATGTTCGTTTTGAATTTAGAATGCATGTTTGCTGTCAACGAAAATTTATTAAAATGTCTGCGTAAATGTAATGTTTTAAAATACACGTTTACTTCATCAGCCGACGTCGAATGTGGAATAGTAGGTAAAGTCTGTCAAAATCATCTGCTAATAATATTAGCGCACCACCGAATGGCCGTTTGTTTCCACGTAAACCTTGAAATGTTTGACACAATGTTTGCAATGATTTTTATCTCGATTACTGGAGTATTTATTCATTCGTGGTATTTCTAAAATGTTGATAAGTTGGTAATTTACTGTTTTGTGTATTCAGTGGCAAATTAGGAGCTGAATGTCCTGTTCTACAACCATCCAAAAGATTCGCTGTAATTCGAGATGATCTGATTGCCAATACGATATCATTATATGTAGGTATAGTTGCCAGTACCATTGAAATAAGAAACGTGTTTCCTGTGCCACCTGGCGTATGCATTGAACCATTTCTTCTTGTGAGCAAGTCTTGGTTTCTTTCTACTGGTCGGGTCGAGGATTTCAATAGCTTTAAACTTTCTCCGGACAACGCGTAACATTTTACTATATATATATATAATTTGGTATAGGCCTGGGTCTAATGGGTCTAGAATAGTTCCCAGTTGGCAGGAAGGTTGATTATTTTGTCCAGCGAGTTTTTATAGCTCACGTCTGAATGACACTTGGTCTATTTCTAATCATTGCTGGGCCTCCCAAGGGAGATTTAAACCAAAGTTGCATTGCACACAGAATCTAAAAGTGATGAAAATTAGTTTTATGGACAAAAAAATACTTCTTAAAGACAACGTGCGACCTGGTACAAGTGAAATATGAACGTGTCCTGTATTTAACCCTAAGGGTTCACTCTCCAAGATTTGAAGAATTTCCGTTGAGTTTGAAAGAAGTTATAAGTAGGCTATAAACGAGAGACAGAGACTATACGTATATAGGTCAGCTTCAATGAAATCATCTGAGTTTAAATGTGCAGTAAAGTGGTAGTGAATTGTATTGCTGAATGTAGTCTGGAGCTGTAATCTTGATTGACCTTTTAGGGTAGTGAAATGCCTGCAGTGCCCACGAGTTTCGAGCTAAGAGGTAAAGTGTCTGGCTTAATCGCTGTATGGTATGTTTCGGCAATCGGCACGAGAAATGTCGTTACGAGACACGCGATTTCCCAATTTTCTGTGGCTCATTTTTATTTCTTGCCGACGGCCGCGACACGCTAAGGACCTTTCCCATAAGCAGGAAGAAACAGAATATTAAATCGATTCGTACTAAACCTTACATTAATTTTTTGTTCCAGAAGATCTTGTTAGTACCCAATAAATAAGGAGTTTTTTGGTATTAAGTCGGTTTCTCACGTTGAAATTAGACCCATTTATTCAAATCATTAGTTCAGACTGTTTTGTGACAATGTAATTGAATAAGAGATGATATTAAAGATTAAAACATGGCCCAATACATGTTTTCGTTCTGAGTTGGAGTGATAGACACACAAAACAAGCTTTGGTGAAAATCATGTTAGAGGTCTAAAGGCTTAACAGAATTCCGGCTGTAGTGGCAATTAGAACCGCTGGTATTTCTGCCTGCAACATCTTACCAATTGAATACCAGTTCGACGTTGATATAGCTATTGATTCCCAAAAACGTCTGACGCATTTCGAAAAACAAAAAATGGTATCTTCAGTAATTGAGCTATTATTCGTTAGTTCTGGAATTATCTTCAGCATGTTTTTAGTGGTAAAGTGTGTTATATCTCCGATTTTTTCTCACTGATGAACATTCTAAAATATGCCGGGTAAAATATTTCGTTCTTTTACTGGCATAACATAAGTCTTGAATTGAAATGTAAAAATTTTTTACGAATTTTTTTTGTTACAATAGTCTGCTGAAGTTTTCAAATTCCACACTTTTGTGCCATTTGAAAAGGGTTTACAATGCTTCAAATCTTTACTGGTGAAGCATAGTTTGTCATTTGTAAATAAAATATTATATTGGGAATGCTGTTTTCTATTTTCTTGTGGCTGTTAAAGTTTTTCTAACACTTTACTTTCGGCTTGTATCAGCAACTATTTGCGTTTCGATTTACCACAGTTGCATTACTCGTAAAGTAGAAGGTTTCGAACAACGCGTAGAAAATACTTCATTATATAATTAAAACTTCACATGCCCGATGCCGGAATCAAATCGGTGACCATTGGCGTGAGGCCAATACGCTATTCTAGTTTACATGTGACACCAATTTGCACGAAAAAATAAATTAAACAATTTCAGGTGTTTCATTATAAGCTCATTCCATTCCAGGTCTGTAGCACGAATTTACCAACCAATGTTCTTGCTCTTCAAACAGCATTAATAAATTCAGTATGAGTTACCCTTCCCGATTTTTGCCGTAGTGGAAGCTCTGTAATGAGGAGAGTTTAGCGTCGTGTGCTCAATCAGGAGATACACTCGGTAGTGAAAGAATAAGACTATGAAAGCGCGCAACAAACTTTGAATTGTCTTCTGCAAAAGGAGTTAAAGAGGAAGTTAATTCTACATGGCTACTCAGAAATTTAAAACTGTGGAAGGGAGGGAGCGGAAATTGAGGTGTCTTTTACCAATGATATCCTCCCATTCCCGCGCCAATACTAACGCTAGCGTTGCACAGAAGAGGAAACACAGTACCGGTACCTTATTTCCATGATTTGATCTATCCTGTAATGACGATGAGTGAAGAAGCAAATCAGTGCAGTCGCCAATAAAATCAGATGATCGAATATCAGTCAGGGAATTGAAGCGGAATGTACGAAATACGAGGTCAACCTTTAACTTCGTGCCTTGTCCGGGAAAACAAAATTAAAAAATCCTGCAAAAAATGTATATAATTATTTAGTTCCTTTGCAGAATATTGATAAAAGTTACAATGCCTACAGGAATGTTAGAAAGTGAACACCTGAATTGAAACGTGAGAGAACCAGTTCTCAGATTGATCCTCGAACAGTAAGGCTATTGAAAACAATCATACAGAAAAAAGTGAACGGAGTTCATCTCTATCCCAAACAAAAATGCACGGAAGGTGCTCAATTGGAAATGAACAATGCCACACTTTACATGGTGGCGCTGTAGGTGGCGAAAACATAAACTGATAACAGCAAAACTCCATAGCGCAAAACAGCGTAATCATCGACCACCTGCACAATCATCACAGATGTTTCAGCAAATATAATAAAAAACGAACTACGTTTAAAAAAAAAAAAAAATCGTGTGTGTTCCACGACAAGTCATCTATAACGAACTGAAATAAAATATAGTAACGACTGAACTTTCTATCCGCAGTTTCCGTAAACTTACAAAGCAATCATTGTTCTGCAATCGTCGTGATACACATTAAATTCAGAACTCAATAGTTTAAATAAATATTACAGTGGCGGATCTACGAATTTTCCGATCCGGGACATACATAAACTTGAGGTTCCTGCCCCTTCAAACATGAATTTGCCGCCCGGGGCAGTATAGAACTGTTCTTCGATTTCGCTGCCCCGTGATGTTTGCCGATTGGGGCATTAGAGCTAAAAAAAAAGGTCGCCTCCTCAAGATTTTGCCATTTGCCGCCCCTTCAAAGATGATTTTGCCGCCTCCTCTGAAGTTGCAGCCCGGGGCAAGCGCCTCCCTAAATCCGGCAATGATAAATAGCTATATCTCCCAATGAAGGTTTACTGTTTTGTTAATTGTAATAAACATTAGAATTAGGAAATTCCCAGCTAATTTAACGTCTTTAAACAAACAAAATCATTTCCTACTTAAGGTTATCTGTTTATCTTCTATAAGCTGTCACCTGCCAGTGTGGCTTAGTGCGCAGAGACGCCGAACACAGGGTCGGGAGGTACAACGAACCGGGCACGAGACCAGTCCTCCGCACACCGACCATTCTGATTGCTGTTTTAGGCAGTTTTTCACAGGCAACAAGGAGAATGCTGTCACGATCCCCAATCTCCGCCTGATAAACTACACGTTTCACATACAAAAAATACACTTATCACACGCTGAATAACACAGCCAGATGCAACACTTCACTTTTCCTGTTAGTACTCAGTACGACCTGGCAGTTGGTATAAAATGTTTGACGTCAGCAAGGACATGCGGCCGTGAAACCATAGCTCCAAATTTGACGATGCAAAATGTTGGGAAAAGTTGTGAAGAATAATATCTTCTATCTGTTGTGATAGTGGCCAACAATAATTAATTTATTATTATCTAATAATGTTAAGATTATAACATTACGATCCTTCCCATGTTAACGGAAGCGGCGTATTTGTTTCTCTTGTTGATATAAATGAAAGTTTTTAACCATATGGAACGACAGTAGTGATTACTTCTGAATTGTTAACGCTAAAACTTAAATAAAAATCTGCGGTAATGTCTCCTGTTTCCTAACTTCCCGAAATCAGTTTGAATAATTGTGTAACATCTTCTTCGCGACATTCACGGAAACTCACGAACCCTTTTTGCTTTATTTCAGGTACTCTTCTGAAAGGACACTCAAATGAACATTTATGAAAGGATTAAAAAGAGGTTAATGGATGGTTCCATTTTACGTATCACTCTGCGAAGCAATGCCACTTCGTGCGATTTCCTTTTACCAAGTGTTGCTGCATGCAAGTATACTCAGATTCCAACTGCCATGAAAGTAATAAAATTGGAGTGTAGAATTTAGGCATAGTTGCTCGCTCGAATGTGCTTTCTTAACAATGATTATGGTTTTTTGGTTTCCCAAATCACTCCAGGCAAATGCCGGGATGCTACCGGGATGCCATGGCCGAATTCCTTCCCATTCCTTGCCCCCATCCTTTCCCGTCTCTAAAGACCTCACTGTTAGAGATACGTTACGCAGATAAAAAAAAACAATGATTAGTCAGAATTGGAGTTTTAGGCTGTTCTCCCATTGAAACCGACTACGTCCGACTGCCGACTATGGACGATGACTGTAATATACTTGTCGGCGTCGTTTGTATTTCACAAGCGGTTGCTTTTAGTAGCTTTTTTCGCATTCGATTATTTTGAAAACATAAATGAGTTCTTTTATCTTGTTGAAAGTAGAAGTTTGCTGATTAAACAAAGACGACACATTCAGAATGAACGGAATGTGTGGGTTTAAAAAAAAAAAAAAAAAAATGGCCTTCGGTCTCTTTGACCATTTAGCCAGCTCAAATTTGTTTAATTTAATTTAATTGAGATGGAGCTCTTGCTCCGGTGGCAAGTTCCCTACACACCCCTTTTTCCCTCTACTAATTTCAACTTCAAATTCTTTTAGAGGTTTTTTTTGTGCAAGTTATTCATCATTTCTCTTAGGAATTTATTTCAATCCATTATTTCAGTCCCTCTCACACCCATTTGCCTGAAATCGATTGCCAATTTGTGGTCATGGTAATTTTTTCCCTTCAATGCGCCTCTCCTAATTCTTCCACCAATATTCTTTCATGCCTCTTCACCAATATACGTCTTGTACACTCCCATGATTATCTTCACACTTCTCCTGGCTTGCAATGAATCTCAGCTCCTATATCGTAACACTTACTGATTGTGTTCTGCGATAATTTCCAGAGACAAATCTGGCAGCCATTCTTTGCGCACCCTCCAATTCATGTATTTGATACCCAAAATCTGGGTCCCATCATACAATATCATATTCAAGCAATGGTCTGACCAGCGTTTTGTAACAAAATTCCCTTACTTTTCTAGTAGATCCCCTTATTACTCTTTCCAACAAGTGAAGGATAGTAGTGCCAATACCTGTGTGTGAGCCAGAACCCCGGACCAAAACACCCCATGTATTCCTTATGTACGGGGTTCAGTTGCCAGTTTTTGGACCACCCACGTCGCGCAGGTGTTCGCCAGTCATGCGCCCGGCCGCGCAGGCGGAAGCCATTAGTCATGTCAACACCTGTCAACAAGGCCATTAATTATCGCTCCCCTTGCAGCCGGCCGCCGCGCACAGCTGCGCCACACCCGGAAGCCATTAATTATCGCTCCCCTTGCAGCCGGCCGCCGCGCACGTGTGCTGCAGCCCCACCCGGCGTCAGTTTGCAGCCATGCCTCGTCTAGTGATGTTGTTCTCCTCTGTCTACCAACTCAACGCTGGTGATACGAAACGTTTGACGATAGGGTTATCGTCCAAACACGAGTTTGAACCTGTTGTTGTTCTGGAAAAAGTGGGACACAATAAAATTGTTTTAACATACTACGAATGGAACATCCTGATCCAGGAATTGGACGTAGTGTCCGAGTTATTCAACGCCGGCATCGACAGCATCTCGCTTGGTGAGCACACCGTCTCCTGCCGAACGATTGCCGGGGTGAAGACTGTTTGTTTCCACCTCAATGACGATCCTGCCAGCGGCGTCTTCTTCGGCCAGTCTACTTGGAGGAACTTCGTCGACGCGCAGCCGGCCGTGACCAACGCCTTGACCGTCAAGCAGAAGTGGGGCTACTTGGTGGCGCGATATTATACAGAATTTGTGGACATTCTAGCTAATAAAGTGCTACGAGACTTCAATATGGCTACAGTGCAAAAACTGATTGACATGCACATTAACAATGTTCGTGTAGCGCAAGTGACACCCAGTTCATCATTGGATTATGCATAATTAAGACTTGAACTCATTGCATATAAAAATTTGTTAGTATCTGATGATGTAAATAATATTGTAATTAAGAATTATGAACCTGGATATGATGTTTGTGGACCTTATTAACTAAAGTGTTTAAATAAATAACACATTTTTATTTTATTTCTTATTTTTTATTTCACCCACCATTGGGCAATTAAAAATACATTTTCAACAGCGCATATAGCGTTACAAAATAAATGTCCTTTACAAAGTTTTATCAAATTATTTTTCTTGAGTTCATGTAGAGGCGGGCATCCTAAATCTTCTATATTGTAGCAGACTTTCTTGCGAATAATCTTCTGAAACCAACGAGCCTTCTCCCGTCCTTTAACGTAAATAATGGAGTCATCTTCATTTGTGATTGCATGTAGAATAGTACATAGTTTGCTAAAGGTTATACCAGCAGCAGTCCAAGGTATTCCATGGTAATTATTTGTCAGCCATTTGACTGTTGGCTCATTACCTCCACGTGATGGTGAATTTACAGAGATGCAATGTGTGGCGATAATGTTGTCTGATTGCACTACACAGACGGCAACTTCTTTGAAGATAAACACTCCTTCTCTCGTCTTGAATCCTTGAGCGTCCAGGAAGATGGTCGGCATGATACTGGGTGGCAA
>JARYHS010009186.1:160169720-160195737 GCA_031002005.1 Vandiemenella viatica
ATTCCAACGGCCACTTTTATTAAGACAGCCGAACTAACCTTTGGGATTTCCGGTCTGTAATACCGTAGGGACTGCGTTTCTTTTAAGAACCCAACATAAAGATCTCGGTGAAATTCAATGAAAGCAATCATTATTGGGCTTTCTAAAAGGTTTTTCCGCAATTTTTGGACCCCGGGAAGTATATTTTTAACAGCAGTATATTATTTCCCCACCAAACTGAATATTGGTGAAATAGGACTCTCCATCCTATTTTAGTGCAGTGGCAGTCAACCTGATGCCTAATGCACACTGATTGGCGTTCCAGCTTTCATGGTGGGCGGAAGGAATTTTGTCCGATACTGAAGCACTTTCGTTTTGTTTTAAATTTCATTGACTATTTAAAAACTTTTCAAAAGATTTAATGATGTCAATTTTCAGCTTCAGGGAGCTGATAAAACTCTAATAGGCTGGAAAAGTATTGCGTCATTATTTGTTGACAAATTTTGATTTATTTGTTATAATCTATTAGAAAGAGGATTTCCGGAATTATCATCTATAAAAGGCAAAATAATTCCAGAGGATATTGACAGAAACAGTAGCCACCACAGCACATTTAAATTGGACATGAAGAAGAAATGTTGTAAATGAGATTTTACGAAGGAAGTAAATATAAATTCTATAATAGTGAATATGAAAACCTGTGGCAAAATAAAAGTAATGTCTGTCTCATATCTAAAAATGTGGAAAATGATATTCAGTTTATTGATAGCCTTCACTATCTCGTATCGCGTGTAATCAGGCTTCAGTGCTGTAAATCGTATTATGACCCAGTTTCGCGTCTAACTTTAGCCTAAAGGGGAAAGGGATTGGATTTTTGGAAACAAGATGTAGATAGTATTTTATTTTTTGTTTTAAAGTATGTGAAAAGCTGATCAAGATCTGATAAAAACTGCGGGTTTGTGTGTTGCCACACCAACTTTAAAACAATTTTTAAGTTTCAAGTTCGTATTTCTCTATCACTAACTGTCCAAACGGAAACAGTCTAACACGACTGAACAGGAGTATCCACTTTGGTCGATTCACAACGGATTTCGAGATATTTACAAAAACTTGAAACGCTGCACGTGTAAATTTTCCTTAAGACGGCGATGGCGGGTTTTTGTGTCCAAATGTAGACAGTATTTTTCCCCTTGTTTAAAAGTTTACGTGTGCAAAGTTTCGTCAAAATTGGATAAAAACTCTAGAGTTTTAAATAAGACACAAATGTATATATATATACATCCATTATTATGTATATAGAGATTTTCAAATCATCCAGCAGATAGTCTTGACTATCGTTCGGCTTGTTGTCCTATAAAATCGCAGAGACTATCTGAAGGAGCATATGGCTGTCGCAAGATTAAACCTCGTGGTTAATAAACGATTTAATGTCTCATGAAACTGAATCACAGTAGATACGAGTCTACACGTAATTCATTTCTTATGTGAGAAACGATCTGAAATCACTTCAATACTGCTGAACTTGAACCGCATGGGCAGTGGCATGTGTTTCTTGTGGAGGTACGAATTTAGATCTCTTTACGATAGAATTGATAAAGCATCAGGGTTACGGAGATAATAAATCGGCTCGGTTTGCTGACAGCGTCGAAGATGATGGTCGTCTTGGACTTGTGCAAGCGGAACTGTAAACCCACTAAGAAGCGCTTACAAGCCGACACGGGCGCAATTCATTTCGTGTCTTTACTGCTGCGACGTCGTAAAAGCGAGGACGGCCTCCCGGATAATAAAGATCGTTAATACGCGGCGCGTCTGGCGCATTAATAACTAGTAAATCCTAGGTAACTGCCTCCTAGAGGCGCTCGCCGACCCTTTATTGCCAAAGAAAACGTAAAGACGGGCTGCACAAACTTTTAGGCAGTGCTCGAGGGACCGTCGATTGTAATAAGGGTTGTGGGACGGCGAGTTTCTTCTCGGAGCCGCTGTGCAAATTAATGAGGTGCTGCGGATGAGGGGACTACTTTCATTTGTCACTGCGCTCGTTAAAGACGAAACAACAGATACCGCGGCAGTGCCATATCGCTTTCAGTCGCAGGTTTCACGTAGAGAGAAGATATGGCACAGCTGGAGGATTATGTCAAGGATTCCGTGTATATTAGGCGATTTTACAAACTTAGAAAAATAATAATAAAAAACTATTAAAGAAACTGGTAGGAGATTAATTGCGCAAATTATATCATTTTAGGCTAGTAAGAGACTGTTAAAGTTTTTTTTTTTTTAAAGAATTCAACGCCTCCTTCAATAATTCTTATTTGAGATTTGAGCGAATAATACAAATACTAAGAATTTGCTACAAATGTGAATTAGAACGCCATTATTTTTATGATTAGACTCTTTATATTAACTCGACCTGAATGAATGTAGCGGTATATTTAATTCAATTTTCACCCACTTTCAGATGTACGAATTGTTTGAAATTTTGCACTAATATTAAGAACCGATGACAATACAATAATTTTATAGCTATGTCCTGGCATTCTCATTACTTTGATAGTAACAACAGAAAAGATTTGAGAAAGCGCCTGAAGGAAGATAGGTAACCAACAATGCTTAGACGTAGTAGTTTAATACAGTACAAAAAGTAGGTTACTTTTCACTCCCACACGTCATTATTATGAACTTCATCGATTTCCACTCCAACGGACAGGGCGTAGAAATGAACAAGTCTCTTCCGTCATCACATACAAATGAAATTTTAGTGTTGGGACCTCATGATGGAAAAGCTGGGAATTGTTGTAGATGATAGCAATGTTCAGAAAGGCTCACGTCTACTGATCGTGCAACACCATTTGAAAAGCTCAACGGCTGACTTTCCCTAGAGTCTAGATAGACGAACAAAAATAAAAATATCAGCCAATTGCGAGTTGCAAGGAGTGTAATAAGGCTACCATAATCTAATGACCTTCACAGATATAGGTAAAATAGTCCAGACGCCAGTATAAAAACATCAGCCAATTGCGAGTTGAAAGGAGTGTAATACGGCTACCATAATCTAATGACCTTCACAGATATAGGTGAAGTAGTTCAGACGCCAGTTGTTTGATGCAATGGTTTATGTTTAACATATTCACACATTAGCTAAGGGACTTCACAACCCTCCAAACCCGTGCTGTATTGTTGCTCGCAACGCTAGTTCATTCGTTCAGTTCAAAACAAAATTTATTACCGTCGGTGTCTATGCCATCCATTGTAATGCAAGTCAGTCTAAATTTAGATAATTCTTAACCAAACAATATTAATATGTGGCAAAGTATTCGCCAAATAAAATCTAACGTTGGCTGTGCTCGCTTACAAACTAGAATACATAAGTTTTTGGTGTTGGTTATATGTACACAGGATATGATTGTCATTTGAGACATTCCACTTTCCATGGTAATAATATTTTTGGGATAGATATATTAAATTTGGATAAACGTCTAAAATTGCCTCGAAATGCCTCCCAAATTCAATATACTGACGTCACTAGACGCTTATCAGGATCAGTGGTAAGTTGTGAATGACAGGTTTATGCTTCAAAACAACTGTTGTTGGAAAGATTTGTAACTAGCTTCATACATTTAATAAAAAAATATTTACCTTCATATTTAAATCGTCTAAGAAAGTTGTAAATAGAAAATGCCTTGGTGGGATTTTAAGACCAATAGGCGAATAAATTATTTTAAAGACATCTATTATACAGGGCGTTCGCCGTGAAACGCAACCCACTGTTTGCGCTACAAGGAAGAAACTGCTCCCGGCGAGCGAGCGGTCAGTTTCCGGCATTGTTCGACCGTCGGCCGCGGACTATTTCATAATAATTACGCTTCATAAACTTCATAAACTTGTGTGCTAAACATTTAAATGTGACGTAATTCATTAGCTTACCTTATAAAAGATGCTGGAAGTGTTGACCCTCTTGTGTAATGCACATTTCACATCTTCTGAACATATTTCGAGACACACGTTGCCCTAACTGACTTAATGATTTTTTGGGTGACTGTTGTAGTCGAAAAGCGATATCGTCAATTTTCTCCTCTGTGAGAATACGGTTGACCGACAGTCTCTTTTTGTTAAAAAATGAACCCGTTTCTCTTACTTTTTTATCCAGACGCAGAATTGTTGATTTAGCTGGCAGTAAAGCGCCAGGAAATTCGCGACGAAATTTACTGCGACACTTTTTAAAACGACTTCTTCTTCACATATGTATCGTAGAGAAATATTCTTTGTTGCAAACTGTAACGTACCATAATTTTACTCACACTCAAACACGGTACAGTTTAATAAGAGTATGAAGCCCCAAACCAGCCAAACCGCAAAGAAACGTTTATTCACAACACTGATTAATAAGAGACTGAAGTCACAAACTATCTACAATGCAAAGAAACCGTTCTTAACAATGTAAGGGTCACTGCACTGCACTGTTGGGGCAGCGGAGGTATTAAACAGTGCGGTGATTCACGGTGCCGCGTGGCGGAAACTGCTGGCTATACTGACCGAGGAAGTTGCCGACGGCAACAGACTGGGAGGGTAGCGTTTTCCGGCGAACGCCCTGTACTTACCTACTTTAATTGTGATTTTGTTAAAGGATCTTCTTTGCATTTTTTCTGATTAGTTTTCGTTTCAAGTACTCTACAATACATGGAAGGATATTTAATAATTATTTTACTAAGTAGAATTTACATGAAAAATTTCTAACAAACTTAATTGCTTTTGTTACAGAAATACTACATCTTTTGAGTCTCATATCTTCTTATAAATGTAATTTTTCTAGCACAGTTATGAATTTAATTAGTAAATGGATCAAAACAAAGCTTTCCAAGAAAGGAACACAAATAAGAAAATCTAATCACATGAATTTTCCACACAGAATAAGGAATTTCATGTAATTTTGATTACGGATGTTTCAGATGTCCTGTTCACATATGTGTAAGCCAGTCATACCTACGGACGGATTGAAAGAAATGAATACTAAAACAGTTAAAATCTCTAATTAGTTCAGCGAATATCAAGATATACATTATATATATATATCAGTTCTATAAAGCGTTCTTTTGTGACGAGCCAGTTACGTTCATTCATAATGTAATTTACATAGTCCTTACCGAAAATTATGGTTTGTGTTGTAAATATATATGGGTTGTAAAAAATACAGCAACCAGTCACACTATGATGGTGTTTATTAAACCATTACCGGTTTCGAGCTATACCCGCTCATCTTCAGATGGTTTGTATTTTTTACAACCCATATTTGACATCACAGTCGCGGAAGTTCCACCAATCCATCATGGATAAAATGTTGTAAATATACTTGAAATTGAGGTCACTGTGTATTTTTAGCTTCGATAATTTATTTTAAAGGTCAAAGACGCCCGTAAAGACAGTGCGGAGCATCTTTGAAAAACAGATGAAGAGAAAAGACGAAAAAGAAATGGTTCTGATGAAAGCATGAACGGATAATAAATTAAAAGAAAGAGGAAGTCTCGAAGAATAAACTCTCGATGAAGTTGTATTTTGACAAGTAGTGTGTAAATGTTAAATGTAATCGATGCAGGAATCAAAGAGAATTAATTTATGGTTTGTAAGACATTGTGTAATAGTAGGAAGGAATTTATCTTGAATATAACTGAAGATAAGTATAAACTGTATATTATCTTGTTGATGTGAATCACAGCAATAAATTGTATGCTTTATAATCTAAGGAAACTGAACGAATTATTCCAGAAAATAAATAAATGAATGAAAACTACAATGACATCAAAGTAAAGATTTTTCAGATGTTAAGGTATCGGATGAAACCTGATATTTAAAGCCAGCAAGAAGCAATTTGAATAACGGTAAATATCTGGTAAGTTTATGGAAGGAATAAAGTAAAAATAAAAAAATAAAAAAAATACATGAGGCTGCATACAGAAAAACTGTCACGAAAGGAAGGTAGTAGAGAAAATAGTGCGACGCACCGGCAGCAACGCCTCACAGTATCTATCCGAAATCGGTAAATGAAGTATCATTTTAAAGGTTAAGGTCTTCGCATTGGTAACATCAAAAATTAAGAAAGGAATTTTTCTTAATTTGGCCCATAAATGGCAAAAGTGCCCTCATTTTCTAAAAGGTGTTTATTGCGATGAGACATTTATCTCCCTTCATACCTAATCAAAATGGATGCATTTTAAAAAGTCTCAGATTTGTTAAAATCATAAATTAAGAAAGGAATTTGTTATAAGTCAAACCTCAAAGGGCAAAAGTATTAAATATCAAGGTCACGCGTACGCGACAATTCTGGGCCAAACCGCTAGTCTTCGCTGCCGTCGATAAGGATTGATCAAGTCACCGCTAGATAGCAGCACAAAATATCATAGAGATTTCGGTAAACTGTGTGTTTTTGTATAATAAGTACCTTTTTTTTTTTTTTTTTTTTTTTTTTTTTTTTTTTTTTTTTAAGTAACGTAAATTAAGTAACGGCGAAGTTGTACCGTATGTATGTTGTACGCCTCCAAAGTTTTTCTAATAGTTTAGTACGTCGTGGTAGGTATTTTGTTTAAGTTGACAAATAAACTATTTCTACAAATAAGCCGGTTCTTCTTTCATTCTACTACAAACTCGCTATTAATCGTATTTTATTCACGAATTTTAATTATTAATGTAATTGTGATGGAGGGAACGTTCCGGTGGCAATTTCCTGTCAACTTAGTAACACTTTTTTAATTTATTTTGAATTATCTTGTATAATTTGAGTGTTAAATTCGTTCCTTACTTACTTTTGCGATTTAAAAATTTTAATTTCAAATTCCTTCATCGTTTTTGGTAAATTATTGATCACTTGGTAATTTGTTGTATTCCCTGACACCCTTACACACAAAAGAAAATTTTCCACTCCCTTATGCGTGAAATCGAGTGCTAGTTTGTGATAATGGTCCCCTTCCATGCACTACACCTAATTCTTCGACCAATATCATCCAAGCCCCATCACCGACATATACCCCGTACATTCCCAGCACTCTCTTAGTCTCTTCACCCTCCTCCTGTCTTCCAATGACTCCTGATCCAGTTACTTTATCATATCAGTTACTGATTGGGTCCTGCGATAATTTCCACAAACAGCTACTCTTCTTCGCACGCCCTCCAACTCCGGTAGTTGATACCCAAAATCTGGGTCCCAAATCCCAAACTACACCACCATATTCAAACAATAGTCTGACCAAACTTTTGTAACCAAATTCCCTAACATCTCTGTTACATCCTATGCAATAAAGGTATGATTTTGTAACCGTTTCCTATCACCTGACTAATGTGCTCTGCGCAGTTGAGTTTATTATCAAACGTCAGGCCAAGATATTTACACTTCAAGCCTTCAAGAAGGAATTATGACCCGCACCTCATAAACAATCTTTAGTTTTTTTTTTATCTGTGTACCTCGCACGGGTCATCTAGTACATTTGAAATACTGTTTAGTGACGATAAAAATCGAATTATTTAAAATTATCGTGGTCTATACCGGGCTCGCTGCGGCCACTCGTCATAACTACCCTGTGCATCCAAAAAGTAAAGCCTGGCTGCTGCACTGGCTGTGGTTTGTAAGCTGGTCACTGCGCTGGTACGTGGTCAGCACAGCCCGCGGGGACTGTCCAGTGGCTCTTCCTGAGCAGTGCGTGAGACTGCGGGTCATCAAACATTAAAACCCGTTTCAGCTGCCGGCCAGGAGGCCCGGAATTATTCATGGTGGCGGGTCGGCAGCGCTCTGCTCCCTCAGTTCGACAACCACTGTGCGATCAGCACCGACGCGAAGGCCCTCACCGCACTGCGTCGCCCGTCCCCTCCGCAGCGCTCCAAACGAGGCGCGGCCTTGTAAATATAAACACATAGCGATTTCTCTGCCGATGTTGCAATCTGCAGTAGATTTGGAGTTATTTAATGACGTAATATGATGTAAGCTCATCGCTTGGAGGAGATCAGAAACAGCATTTATAGAAAACTAGCTCGTACCCGCGACTTCATACACGTGGATTAAGAATTTTTTTTGCCAGAATTAAATATAGAAAGTTGTTGGTAACGAAGGATTGGTCCCAAACAATATCGAGTCGGAATAATATGACAGGAAAGCTATCACTATATCATTGCACCGTCGAACCTGTCTCTTGAAGAGAATCAATTTCCAACATATTTCTGTCACCATTCGATAAGGTCTCAAAATTTCGTGACTACAACTGTTAATCATACTGGAAAAAATATCCTGTGCCCTTCATACAGATTTCTTTATAAAATTCCATCACAACGATATAGCCATTTAGTCGTCAAAACGTAACAAAAAGACAGAGACTTACTTGCGTATTTATAATAATATTACTGTGGTTCACACTCACACACTGACTACGAACAACACCTGAGGTATCATTATAACGTAAAAAAAGTGTACACCTACAACATTGCAAAACTACCTACGATTTGCCTCGCATTGCACCCCTAACTTTCTAATATCTACAGTTTAACATTCAATCCAAATAACCTACGGCCCAGGCCTGACTCTTACGATCAAAAACAATTTTTAAAAATCTTAGTCTCAACGGAGATTTGAACCGGAGAACACGACGTTTATAATCCAGCGCTTTAGCCACTCAGCTGCCAGTCCACTACACGAAAACACGGTCTGGAGAAGTCCATATCCAACGTGTCTGTCTATCGCCGTATTTCGAAGTTATGAGACAACATGTGTTGTTTATACAGATAATTTTTCAACCAAATGTAGACAGTATTTTTCTCCTTGTTTCAAAGGATAAGTGTGCACAGTTTCATCGAGATCGGATGAAAACTGTGGAATTGTATGAAGAACAAACAAACAAACATACATTCATCTTTATATATGAAGATATTTCTACAATGGTGTAACTCAAGACGAGATTACAGAGGAATGGCATATATAGACCTAAAAATCGGAGGAGGAACAGTTGACAGAAAGAAAATCGCAACCAAACGTTTATCTACATACGCGTGCTACACAAAGTGTTCAGAGCCAGTGTCATAGTATTTTTTTGATGAAATATTAATAAAGAAGAAGTTTATTATTATTTTTTAAATTTTTATTTGCTTTAGATAGCAGAGGCCGTACAGCCGTCTTAACCATGATATACGTTCGTTATTGCATACAAATTTCATAAGGTTAAATTTATCATTAGAACCATCTTCTAGGTGAACAATTTACATAGTTCATTAAAATAAGATTTATTGTAATTAAAATTTTCTGAGTATACTATTGCTTTATCAAACACAATTCATCGAATAAAATTTATCATATATAAACTACACTTTTAAGTTGGGTTAAAGGAGGTTGTTAAGTGTCTAAGAGACGAAAAAAGGAAGTTACATAGCATTTAAAGAAGGTTAGGAACTAAAACACTAAATCTTTCTTGGTGTTGTATTTGAAAATAACTTTCTCAATAAAATACCAGTACGCATCGTCGATATCGAGGTGATTGCAGGCAGGAGAGAAGAGAGGACAAGAAACTGGAAGGAACTCGGCCATGACCTTTTTAATTTAATTTGATTCCGACGGACGCACGCACCGGTGGCAATTTCTCTATACATGCATTTTTTTCCCTTTCCTGTATCCGTCTACTTTTGCTCTCTACGAATTACAACTTTAAATTCTTCTAACGTTTTTGGTAAATTATTCATCATTTCTCTTAGTAATTTTTGCAATCGCTGACTCCGGTACCTACAAAACAGAATATTCCAACCTTCTTGTACCTGAAATCGAGTTCCAGCTTGTGGTTATGGTCATCTTCTTTCTTCCATGCGCGTCTCTTAATTCTTCCACAAATATCGTTCCACGCCTCGTCACCAATATACGCCTTGAACACTCCCATGACTCTCTTCACCCTCCTCTTATCTTACAATGAATCCTATTCCAGCCCCTTCATCCCAGCTGGAATGATTTTCGGGAAGCCATTGAAATCTAGATGGCCGACCGGGAATTTGAACCCGTTTCCTCCGGCATGCAGTTGATTGAGTCCGATGTTAAAACACGAGATTTCGGCGATCAAAGGCCCTGCCGCCATTTCAAGTAACTGCACACCTACCGGCAGCAGTCACTTGAAAGGTGGCTGAGACCTTGTTCGCTGGAACGTCTTGTTTTATCAACGGACTCATTCGGCTAGTTTGTCTAGAAAGGGATCTGTCGATCATAAGAAGACGACTGACTAAATCGTTTCAAGAAATAGGAGAGCTCATCGTGAAAGATATTGCAAACTACGACTCCAAGATTTTACGAGCTACGCAGATTGAATGTTGTGCAATAGTGACAATACTATTCGAAAACCAATTGAATGGTTTCTTTCCGAGTTTGCTAAACGAAAATTTTTCAGGAATCAGGTTGGTGGCAATAAACGGCATTTTTAAGTAATAACTTTTATTATTTAAAGTGCTAATCCCAGAACATTTCAGACGAATTGAGTGGCCTGAAGGTTGCACAATACAGTGAAATCGGGAGGCGAGGTTTGATGCCCCAAGTGATTTCATTTTCTTCGTCAAATATGAACCATGAAATATTTTTTATATGATTCCTTATGCTGTTCTTCTACCAATCATTAATTTTCACTATCATGAAGTTCAGTGAAGTTGTCCATTTACGAACAACATAAACAGTGAACTTTCAGGTTGCTTCTGCCGGATTAGCAATAATATGCTTAGTAACAATTAACATATGAGCGATACACTGAAGTTGTTTATGTTTTATATATCCGTATCATTTCCCATACTGCCTGATACGTCATCATCTACAACTACGAAGAAATGTAACGTTGAGAGAGAGAAATGAATATTTAATATACAAGTGTAATACGAAACGAAGAGTACGTCATTTTAAATAGATAAATTAACTTTAAAGAAGTGATCTAACGTGTTTTCTGTCAATTAATAGAGAACCAAGGTTCTAAAAGAAAACATATTTTTCCCTGTTGCAATTTAACTTATTGCTGTATTTATTTAGCTAAATGAAACCTTCAGAATATATGAACAAAATAAATCTTCCGTTTCGTGGACTCGAGAGATAAGATGGATCCAATTGTTACTCTGCTTGTCGAAGCTGTCTATTAATAGGGTTTTTTGACAGTAGGGTACAATGATTTAGACGGTTTCACATCATTGCCAGAAGGAACCATCGCGGCATTTGTATAAGAACCCATGGGAAATTTAAATATGGATGGCCGGACGGGAAATTGAAACCGAGTGTTTCTTAATATCAAACTCGAGCGTTACCGCTCACGCACCAGACATGTTCCGTTGCCAACTGCCAATACTCGGATTACTAAATAAGACCAGAAACCTTTTTGTTATCTACTTGTTGCAAATGAAGATCAAAGCAAAAAAACAAATTATTACGATAGTCAGTGGTTTCTCAAAAGCATAGTTGTTCCACTGAAATTTTTTAATCTAATCAATGCTTCTATCCAACTGAACATGGTGTGCTGGTGATTTGAGGCAGTTTTGTGAGTTTTGAGACCCTCTGACAAGTAAGTAGCTCCGATGATCAAATCCTTCTTTCTCCCAAATAAGAGTGAGACATTCTGTTGAATAAACAACAGTAAAAACAAATTACTTTATCTGAAGATTTAGAGTAAACAAGTCATTTTATTTTATAAGTTTCTCCATTTGCCATTACTCTTTAAAAATGCGTATTTGAAAAATGACGTCCATGATTGTTTTCTTGGATTTTTTCGTTGATCGAATAATTATTTCTTCTCTGGCCGCAGAGTCAAAGAGTGACCATTTGGAAATATCGTCATAATTTGTAATTTGAAAAGGCGACATAGTTGGTATGTCTTTGACACCCCATTCTGTAATATTTTGAACTGCAGAAGACGCTCAAATCTTTGCTAATTTTTTTCATACATGCTGCTCTTTATCTCCGTGGGCCTCGCCTAAAGAACTTATTTAATAAAAGTTTTCTTCCGTCACGTGTTGAATTAGTTCCGGGGCCGACGATTCAGTCTCTAAAAGTCTAAACAATTTTGATGCCTTCTCAGCTTCGTCTTGGTTTTGTTTTCTTTTTAAGTATTGTGCATCAGACAGGTTTTCTTATAGATAGCGACTTGTCTGTAAACGACACATTATGCTTTGTAAATATTTATAATACCAACATTAATTGCAATTACTTAAGGTCTAATAATAATTTACCGAAAACTTTGAAGAATTTAAAGATAAAATTTGTAGAGGGCAAATGTAGGTGGGTGCAGCCGTGAAGGATAGGGGGAAGATGGGTGTGTAGGGAAATTGCCACCGGAGGCCTGTGCTCCATTGCAATTAAAAATTAAATTAAATTAAAAATTATTTAGGCAATTGGAGGAAACGTTTTAATTTCTCGCTTGAGACAGCAATTTTTCCGAATAATTTTACCCATAGCTCGTACAAAAGTAGCACTTTTAGTGTTCATTTTTACTTTGCTTTGTTCGTGCCTTCCAGTAGTTAAGCGATGTGCTCAAGCCGCCTGCTTAAGGCGTTCGTTTCTCACTTAACAACTGTTCGTTGAGTAGTCACATTGTACAAACAGACTGTTGCCTCTTGAAAGAACAAATTTTAATAGTGATATTGCAGATCACTATATATGCTAAGGAAGTTGTTTAGACACATGATATTTGTAGATTGAATACAATATATATCATTTCCCACTGCCTGAGCCTGCTGCTATTTAACCACAAATATTAATTACCTATTACAGAGCTAGGTGGCTGAGCGACAACGCTCCAGTATGGTACTCGGCTATAAATCACTGTCCAGCCATCTACATTTTGGGCTTTCCGTGGTTTTCCGAAATTCTACAGGAGAATGTTGGGATGGTTCCTTCAAAAGACGATGCCTGAATTCCAGGCCGTTCTTCGGCCCCAATCCTCTCCCGCAAGTAATGACCTCGACGTAGACGAGGGGTAAAGCAATTAGGAAAAAAACTACCGATTGACTTATGCATTATTTCTTTTGCTTATCAGACAAATTATTACTGGGTGCGCGCAATCTGTTGAACTTTGAGATGTCTAATTGGGTGTCGAGAATTCATTGGTTCTAATCTAGGTTTCAGCCAAAAAACTTAAGAAGTGATCTAACGTGAGGGTTTTTCTGTCTATTTATAGAGGACAAAATTAATGCATCAGTTTGGGTGCTGGATAAGGGCAGCACGCCCACATTCAAACCCCAGATTAATTCAGCGGCCTTCATGATCATTGTTTGTAGGCTGTTTTCCATTATGTAAGCGAATGCTAGGACGCCAATGTAACCACACAATTTACAAACAAAACCACACTGTTCACAGAAAGATGCTATAGCCTTTGCCTGCTCGTAATGGGGCCTCCATTAATTACGTGAAGTATTTTTTCGGAAATCCCAAACCCTACCCCGTTGGTGAGATTTGGTGAGATCTGGTGGGACCCGCCTTTCACCATGGTGAGGTTTGTTGAGGTCTGGTGAGGTTTGGCGAGGTTTGGTGAGGTCTGGTGAGGTATGGTGAGGTTTGGTGATGTCTAGTGATGTCTGGTGAAGTCTGGTGAGGTTTGGTGAGGTCTGGTGAGGTTTGGTGAGGTCTGGTGAGGTTTGGTGATGATGTTTGGTGAGGTTTGGTGAGGTTTGGTGAGGTTTCGTGAGATTCGGTGAGATCGAGTGACCGCCCCTCCCCCTCCCACCCGCTAACGACGTCATAATTTTGGATACCCTTTTTTAGCTCTGCTTTTCTTCCAGGAAGTAGAAAGATGACATGAAATTTCTGTCGTCCACCTTTTGATTTCACCGGATCCCCCCCTCCCCCGTATTTGAGATCATGTAATTAACGGAAGCTCCCTAAACATATTGTAGTATCTTTACACTTAAAAAGCTCACCGAGGAGCAGAGGACAAACGGTAGAAACAACAAGAAGAAAAACGAGCACAAAAGCCATCCCACCATTACTAAAGCAAACTTGCTGGTAGAAAATTGCAGCCGATTTATAGATTAATCTGGTTTCATACAGTGAACGGTATGAGGTCCCGCCACGAACCTGGGATGAGGCGCGTCTGCCACTATTTGCGCCCTCCCGCAGGAGCCCTGCTCAGGATTTCATGGAGCCCATCGCGCCGGAATCAGGACAAACGGTTCCTGCAGTCAATATTCTTGCCTTCGGGGAGGACCGGCGTTTGCCGCCACTAACACGAGAGCCGAAAGAGGGGTACCTTCACGTCTGAAGCATTGAAGAACTGGGATAACTGATGTCAACATGAGTTCGGTCACCATGAGTAATTACAGCGAGACGGACTCTAAAATTCATCACCAGTCAATGTTCCTAGTAAATGCATATTTGTTCTCATGTTTCTTTTTTCACTGTTACGACTGGTTGTTAGAGGAAAAACTGTAATAGCAAGAAAGCTAACAACAGATTTTTGAATTTCCGTTTCTCTGTTAAAGAAACATGTGTGTGTAGTATATACGACTACGCTTTTTCCTTAAGTATGTTAAAAATTTATGAACAGTAGAGGTACGCGCTGTTATAGATGAAAAGTTGCGTCAACTGTATGTTTGTTACCGTGGTTTGTCCTTGAATCTGGTTAAATATGCACCAAAATTTTGCGACTGTCAGACCTTATGTTTAGAGCGTGTGTCCAATGAATGAAAGGAACAGAAAATAAAAAAATCAGTCAAATGCCTACTATTGTTGAATAACATTAGAATATTAGTAAAATATTTCACTTACTTTTGCAAGATTCACGCTGCTTTCAATGATGTATTATAAAACACCGTTGAAAGCAGTGCTAATCCCGCAATAGTAAGTGAAATATTTTACCAACGTGACGCCTTTTAAAAGTGTAACATATTATAACATTAGCGCATCTTTCTGACAAAAACTTGGAATGTATACAAGACGACTCTGTTTATACACTCTGAATGGCTGGGGAATCTCTTTCTCTATGTGTGTGCAATAAAAGTAGAGGTGACTGTAAAATAAGAATGGAGTAAGAGGGACTAGTGGTATCCGCTTGAAATTTAGCACATTTGTTCCTGTGGTCACACCTTGTAAGAAAAAGTGTACATGGAAGCGAAATCACACTTACCTTAGACGTGAAGCAACATAAAAGTTACGAATTAACACTTCAGAAAAACCGCCATTGCACTACATATTGGCACGTCAAAGATGATGTTATAATAAAAACTCTAGCTTTACATGATCAAAACAACTGTGAAATTTCTGATGAATTTTTCTGACACAATATAAATATGTTTCTGTGCAGTGTTTAATAGGGCAGAGGCAAGGATATTTCCATGTGAATTGCCTTGGAAACGCACTTGATTTAATGACAAAAGGTCGTAGAAGCATTTCTTGATTCTATTAATCCGACATTGACTGATTTATATTTTATTCCATTTTTCAGAATATGCTCGCGTGGCTGAAATGATTATTACAATCGTGCATACGAAAATATATAACATTTATGAAATATGATTCCGTCAACAACCTTTCGCGTTTAGGTTGTAATACAGCCTGGACCACAGTAATAATGATAGATACTATATGATAATTGGAAATCCGCAATATCGTGTGGTTATGTTTTACTATGGTCCAGGCTGCAATACGACTAAAGGCATATTTGTAAAATATAATTTCGTCAATATTCGTTCGAGTTTATGTTTTTTTTTTTTTTTTTTTTTTTTTTTTTTTTTTAACAGTTTAACGTCCCTTTTTAACAACGTGGTCTTTAGAGACGGGAAAGGATGGGGGCAAGGAATGGGAAGGAATTCGGCCATGGCCTTTTGAAGGAAGCATCCCGGCATTCAGCTGGAGTGATTTGGGGAAACCATGGAAAACCCAAATCTGGATGCCCGGACGGGGATTCGAACCGCCGTCCTCCCGAATGCGAGGCCAGAACGGAGTTTATGTTGTAATGCTGCTTGGACCATAGTAGTACCGATAGACACGACATGGAAATTTGCATTACAATCGTTATAACGCCATAGCAGTATATTCAAATTGCATTTATCATAGTTGCTAGTGTTTCTGCAGTCTTTCCTCCATAGTGCGCGTAACTTGCATTTGGCTTCACGTCTAAAGTAAGTGTGATTTTGCTTTCACGTACACTTTTTCTCAAAAAGTATGAGCACAGGAACATATGTGGTAAATTTCAAGCGAGTCCTTCTTACTCCATTCTTATTTTACAGTCACCAATGTAGAAATACGGGAATATATGAAATTTCTGCTATTGCTGTAGGAAGGAAACCGAATCTGACTCAAGTACGTGGAAATGAGGTGTTTAACAAAACCTAGGTCACGTTTATAGTTCATCTCTACTATCTAATATACACTTAAACTTTTTACATTTATGCTGAGAATGATGCATAACTTTTGCTGAACTTTTTTGTTTGTTGAACGTTTTCAGCTTAGAATATATGCTTTTACAGTAAAAAACTCTGATCAAAATCCAATGAAGCCAATATTTCTGTGGAATTTTAGTTATCATATTCAAGCAAACCATCTTGTTGTTTCTGTCGTTTGCACAGAAATTAGCAATACTTTTTATTTGTCCGAAACTACATTATACGGAAGGCTACATGCATACATAGGCGACAAAATATAAAGTAAATTATGTCACTTTTCCACTTGTTCGATCACCTAAAGACCTGTTATAAAGTTTACTCAAGAATAACTTATTTCGATTGCATATTCTGAGAAACGCGTCCTAGAATATCATCATGACGTGATTAATTTCACACACTTAACGGTCTTAGTTGTATAGGCTCAAAGCCGATGTCAGTTTTGAGTGATGCAATTTATGACTGAATAATTTAGGAAAGGACTGTTGTACTTACATAAATGTTGGTAAGAAATGTGATACGTCATTGAAAATTGCGAATTTGTTAATGATTTCGGCGGGCTGTATAATTCAATCACCAAAAAAATCAACGATTTTCAATTAGTTCCGAAGAGGAAACTTCTTTAGCAGGTAATCAACGGAAGACACGTGATAGTGACTAGCTTAACTCCTCTATCTCTAGAGTGCCAAAAGTAGAGAATGGGAATACAGGGCTGTGTCTCTGCGAATCTCCGTCACATCTCTCACTGAGGAGCGTGCATTAACTACGTGGCTCGGTCTAGGGGGGGGGGAGGGGTTGGTAGGAAGGCTACTCTGCGCTACGTGGGGCAGGGAGGAGGGGGGGGGGGGTCCGAGCCAGGCCACGTAGCTTTCCATACATATCATTTTTCACAATTAAAACGAGGTACTGAACACACAACAGCATGTGAAATTCATTTCCTTCATTTAATTAACGCCGCATGTAATTTACAATAGTCTGAGTAGAGAAGACGGTAGAAAATCTCTTCTGGAATGAGAAGGGGAAAAAGCTACGTGTTACGTGGTTGGAGGGGGGGGGGGGAGGGGTAGAGGCAAAAGCCACGTCGGGGTACATGCGGGGGGGGGGGGGGGTTTCACAGGAGGCCAAAATGGAGCTACGTGGTTTATGGACGTTCCACTTGGCCTTTTTTCCGTCAACAACTTTCCGTACTCCTCCATACTTACATTATGTATGTTACCGGAATAGTAAGTTCTTCTTTTGTTTCGGTCCATATCCTTACATCATACTTTGCCACATTCCAAATAAAACGTCAGGTAATGTTTTCGTGTATTTCAGTTAAGACTTGGTGGTAACATCAAGCGATATAATAGCCAAGAGCCCTGAGTGCGACGCAACTCCGCTCGGTGCCGTGGTCATTAACTAAGGCACTTAGCTCAAAGCTGTGCAGTATTCCGCCCACATCACCGAGCTGTGCGTGGGAGTAGCATCGGCAGCCAAGTTGGGCATGCCCCGCCCCCTCACTGCACTCTGCACTTGTTTGTCTCCGCAACGAGAGCAGCACATGAAAGTCCCCTGCAATAAATCTTCCACTGTACCGCCGAACACTTCCAACTCCCTGCTTGTTGTGGCCAACATCGATGCAACTGAATGCAGCGGAACTCATGGATGATAAACTATGAGTCGTCTCTATGATAACTGGCAATTCAAAGATACTTCTTCGCTAAATCTCGGTTAATGCTGCTCAGTTTGGCACTCTTCCCGTTGTAAAGAAATCTTTATTTTGGCATCGTTGATGACATATGCTGTTTTATTATTATTTTTTATGGTCAGGGCTTTACGTCGCTTCGACTTCGAGACCATTAGGGGCGGGAGACGATTGGTGGCAAGAACTGCAAAGGACCTAGAGTAACACTGTGCTGTAACATTGTAAGTAAGATTCACTGGTGCTATTTCATCTGAAACCATCAGTTGTCCTCTGGACGTTTTAAATCCACATACCCTTTGTGATATTTACATACTACTATTACTCCGCGATTCACTAAAAGTGTGTGGCGGAGGGTGCATTGCACCTATCCGGGAAGGTAATGGTTTGAAAGAGATATACGGGATATGGCAGGAGGCGCCCATGGGCTATTGTGAGGAACCATCCCAGCATTCGTATGGAGTGATCTGGGGAAACTATGGAAAACCCATATCAGGATGGCCGGAGTACTTTATCGAAAGCTACTCCTGTCGGGTTTTATGTTTAGTCGCCCGGTAAATCCTTTCTATTCCACTCCCTAATCGCTCGTGGAAAAAATGAGTACGGAAATGAATACCTGTGGGTGGTACGGAAATGTATACTCTGTAACTAACTTCTCCACCTCATGACGGCACTACAGAAGTAAGAATGCAAATAACAGTCAGTACGGCACCTTAATCACCGGGAAAGTAATTGATAATGTCCTGCAGTGTCTAGCTTTTTGAAAAAAATTTAACAAATATGAGTTACAGCACGTGAATTTGTGTTGCAGTGTTTGATGTTTTAAACAAATATGGTTTTAAAATTCCATTGAATTATTACTGGACGAAAGTGACGTTTTCAGTTCAGTACAAAGATCACATTGAAATATACCATTTGACTAGATAATTGTTAGAATTATTTTAAATGGATCTCGAGTATAATTATTCGAATTAATAATTACTTTTTATTATTAATGGAAGCAGTTTAAAAGAGGAATTCTTTAAATAAATTCTCAGAGTTTCGAGAAAATTAACAGTAATTTTTTTTTTTTTTTTTTTTTTTTTTTTTTTTTTTGAAACGAATGGGAATCGAATGTTACCTTTCAAAATAAGAATCTTTTGATAAATGTTAGTGAAATAAGTAAAATGGAGCATCATTGTCTTCTCAGTTATCTGCTATGGATTGTCTGCTAAATGTTTATACTGTAAGTGAATGCGAATTTTAATATACAATTAGACAGTGCTGCCAATAACTGAAGTCCAAAGTAACTTAGGAAATCTCGTTCTGACATAGGATCCCACCTCAGTTAACGGATATCGTTTTCACTCGAGAATCTACTTAACGGTAGACTTACCACTGTCTACAATTAAATTATTCTACTGTGAGTGAACGGTATCATTAAAGCCTGATGATATTTTGGATGAGCCGCTTTCGGCTCAGGTTTTCCAAGGCTTTCAGAAATCATTTAAAACAAATAGGGGGCTTTTTCCACAAATTGGAACGCAGTGGCATTTCTACTCGTTACTTGGAAAGAACGCTATAACTTTGATGCCGAAGACCCTTTAAGCTGAAAAAATCTTTACTCCAGCTTGAACGACAAGGTTAGTTGAAAGAGGAAGAAACCATTGATTCTACACCTGTTTGCAAATAAATAATCTGCAACTACTGTCCGAGCGCGGTGGGTGAGCGGTTAACGCTCTGGCTTCGCATTTGGGAAGATGGTGGTTCGAATCATTGTCCGGGCATCCAGATTTCGATTTTACATGGTTTCCCTAGATCACTCCAGGCGAATGCTGAGATGCTTCCTTCAAAAGGCCATGACTGAATTCCTTCGCGTTCCTTGTCCCCAGTCCTTTCCCGCATCTAATGATCTTGACGTCGACAAGGCGTAAAACCACAAGTATAAAAATGGAATTATAATTTTATTTGAAGAATGCATTTATATGTAAATATCTGCAAGAAATATGGACTTTAAGGAAAAGTCCTTCTGTATTAAAAAAATTCTTGATGTTGCTACTATTTCAAAAATACACTCTAGTTGCAGGCGCAGTTATAATATCTATTACTGTAATACGAAATTATTTCAGCTATGCAATTATAAATTTTTTATGTTATGAGTAAATCAGAAATTATCTGATAGAGCCTGTTGGATGAACAGAAACTTTTAGGCGTACAATAAATGATCTTCAGTTCGTGCATCCAGATTTCAATTCCTGTTTTCCCACAACCACTTCAGGTAAAAGCTTCCTTCCGGTCCTTGCTACGATATTCTTCAAACTCTAATACTACAGACGTCGGTTGTAAATTTCTTTTAAAAAATAAAGTAATAAAAATGTAAGTAGTTTTTCTAGATAAGTAGGCGTTTAAAAATATTTGTATAGCGAGAAATTTATTCAGATCGAATATTTTAAGTGAATCGAGAATGATTACAGTCATTTAGGTTAATAATATCTTCAAAACTTTCGCCCGTCCAGTTTTAATGAATTTCGCCAGTGTTATATTCTACATATTTTGTTGTAAAACTATCTAACATTTGTTTCAGTTAGAATAGTTTTTAATGTAGCTATGGAAATAGAATGTAAGTAAATTGACTTATAGTTATGTACGTCACAAGAAACTATGTTAATTTTGATGGAAGATTCAATAACTGAATTTTCATTGGCTAAGAGATACACGTCATATACTTGTCCAGCATTATATTCCTCATATTTGGAACTTCAAGCGTCTTTAAGCGACATTGTAATAATACATCAGTAGTATTGTATGATAACTGCTCCTTGCAATAACAGGATGCGTATTACAAAACTCATTCTATTGTGCCGGCTAACTTGCGTCTCAATTAAATTGTTTTTATTATTTTGTTGGTGGTGACTCGTCATAAACAGCTTGTTGACTATGTAAAAAGACATTTCATGTTATAAGTATTAATAGTAAATGTATTGTTATTGGACGAAACATTATTCTACAGTACAATCTTATTATTTGTTAAAAGAATTTTCATATACGAATGGGAGTTTGATTTAGATACATATGGCAGAGGTAGACGCCATCAAATGCTCGTGTAACTGAGTTTTTTATAGTCGAACAAAAATCGACTTTCACGAAATGCTAAGATTACATTCGATATTACGTTTCAAGTAAAATAAAACACTGGTTACATCTTTCGTCTCCGGTGAACACGCACAAAGAATAGCTCCGCATGTACTTCAACGGAGAGAAATATTTTCTCGAGTCATAAATTTTTGCGGGAGAGTGACTTATTTTGTTTCCCGAGGACTCAAGTGTGAGGTAATGATTTTGCTAGCGAGAAATGACCTTCATTTCAGATTAAGTTGTCCTGTGGTGGTATAGTTGCGAAAGTATTTGAGATTGAAACCCAAAACGAATGCAAACAAATGTACGCGAATACCCGGAATAAATTACGAAGTACTACGTTATCTGATTTTCATATAACAAACCATTTTTCAGGGACGTTAGACACGAATTAGAAACCATCAAAGACTTACTGTGTTTATTGCTTACTGTCCTTAGGCAGGTTTTTTTGTAATCATCTAGGCGAATTTTGAGATAATTTCCGTTTTCTGACTGCGAAATACATGTTTCATTAATAGATTATATTACATAGTTCAAAGACAGAACAAGGAGTCATTTTCCTCCATTTGATTCGATCGCCATTAATGACCCCACAGCTGTCAACTAAAAAAAAAATCTTATTGATGTTGGAAGAATTATTAATTTTCCTATTACTACCAATAAAAACGCTAGAACACTCGTCTTATGTCGGGATGGTTCCTTTAAATGTCATTGAGCATGGTGGGTGAGCGGCAACGTTCTGACCTCTCATTCCGGAGGACGCGGGTTCGAATCTCCGTCCGACCAACCAGATTTGGGTTTTCCATGGTTTCCCCAAATCAGGCCGGGTTGGTTCCTTTAAAAACATGGCCGAATTCCTTCCCGTCCCTTGTCCAAAGTCCTTTCCCATCTCTAATGACCTCAACGTCAACGAGTAGTAAAGCCACAAAAAATTCAAATGTCCATGGCTGAATTCCTTCTTGTTCCTTTTACCCAGTCTTCCGCTGCCTCTAATGATCTCGATGTCGACGAGAAGCAAACCACTAATAAAAAATAACTTCTCGTGATAGGATTTAACTGTTTTAAAACTTAGCTACAATGTGTCTGGCGCTTGCTTAAAAAATTACGTTAAGGAAAGTAATTTGGATTTTTTTATCGCCGTTAAAAAAGAAACCATAATTAGCAATTCTCTTAAACAGAGAATAAAGTGGCATGTTATTTCGAACAAATCTTATATATATATATAAATAGACGTGTGTTTCCATATATTTCACTTTTCAACCACCAGTACAGATCACTGGTGTTTGTGTGTGGAAGTAGCACTGAGTTTCCTGTTGTACACAACGTTGGCCGAATACCGATAGCTGTGGGGGTGTGGGAGATATGATGGTTAAAAGTGGTAGATGCTGGGCATTTCATATTTCGACCAAAGACTTGTGTATCCTTATATTTCTCTTTCCTGCCACAACTACATAGGATGAACCATTGATGCTCGTGTGTGGTAATAACATCGAATCTCCCATCGTGCACTATGGCGGTTAGATGTCGGTAGCTATGGGGGTGTGGGAGATATGGCGGTTGAAAGTGGTCTACCTGCGCCACTTTCATATTTCTACCAAAGACGTATGTGTCATGGTGTATCACTTTTCGGCCAAAACTATCTAGCGCAGATCATTGGTGTTTGTGTGTGGTAGTAGCACAGAGACACCCGTCGATCACAAGGTTAGCCGAATTTCGTTAACTATGCGAGTGTGGAAGATATGGTGGTTGAAAGTGGTAGATCAAGGATTTTTCGTATTTCGAACAAAGAAATGTGTGTCCGTATGTTTTACTTTGCTGGCTGAACTACATAGCGCAGATGACTTTCTTTTGTGTGTGGTAATAGCATCGAGTCTCCCATCATGCACTATGGTGGTTAGATGTCGGTAGCTGTCAATCCAAATTCTTTACAAACACGAACGAAGTCGTAGGCACCAGCTAGTTCAGAATAAAACGAGTCTTCTGGACTCCCTACAAGAAGTTAATAACGAGAAAAATGACTTCTTTCTCTCGGGAGCTTTTTATTTGTACATCAACGGAATAAGGTGACACAGTGAACCATGCACTTTGCCAGTGCGACAGTACTTTAGCTGTCTTTGGTCAGGTCATATTATCAAGAGCTAGGTACGCTCTGAACTTTATTACACCTTGGCGACATGAATACGGGGCCTCTTCAACAGCAGTGTTTTAAAAGGACAATATTTTGTAAGTTCACGGTTTCAGTGTTACGAGAAGAGAGAGGTTAGATAGCGGAGGCCGAACCCGTTATGTAAATGTTTATTTCTAGTGATTATTCCATCAATTTCAAATAATATTTTACAGTTAAGGAATGTCAAAGTTTGTCTGAAGAATTTTGAAAATTAAGTGAATAGACAAAGTACGAAATGAACGAGTTTTGAAAATGATGGATGAGGAAAGAAGTTTGTGGAAGAAGCTTACAGAAAGAAGAGACAGGCTCGTAGGTCAATTTTGGGACATGCAGGGAACAGTTGAAGGTGAGAACTGTAGAGGATTAGAATATATGAAGCAGATATTTGAGGACGTGGGTTGTAAGAGATATGTAGAGATGAAGATATTAGCGGGATGGTCCATTCAAAAGGCCATGACCGAATTTCTTCCAGTTTCTTGTTGCCAGTCCGTTACCGCCTCTAATGACATCGACGAAGTCTAAACCCATAACAAACTGTGATAACCACCGTCTTTGGGGTATTATGATTTAATTATCATATCAGAAATATCTAATCTTCTAGGAGTAACAGGGCTCTGTAAACTAGGATGGGAGTGTATTTATTAGTACTTCATGGCAAGAAGTCTACGCAAATTTAACAGTGTCAACGGTACTTCAACGAATTGCGTTACGAGAATCATCTGTTACTGGCCTGTGGTTGTTGTGATGCTATCTCTTTTCACATTATATTCTACTAACAAAACATCCGGCGTTCCCGGTTTAGTTGGAGCTGATTTACCCCTACAATATTTTTAGTCACTCCAATGATAAACATGTGTACCAAGTACCATTAAATTGGCATCAGCCATTTCCGGAATTAACCTAAACGTTGATTTTCCTGCACAGTTGCTGTGATGTGGAAAATCAGTTTTTATTTTAGTCCGAGCCGTACATAAACCTAATCACAACATCCGCTAATACATAAATACATAAATACATAAATAAATCTGATATAAGTCTTATGATGCTACGACATATTTATTTTACGAATAATCTAGGTTAGTCTGAAAAACTACTGAATCGATTTTGACGGTATATTCATCTTATCAAAGATTAGCAATGTCTCATTATGTTGCATCATCTGCCAATTAAGCTGAAAATTGTCTCATTATCTACTTCATCTGGCGCTGAAACTCAAAATCTGTTCTGCAGCTTTACAGTTGAGTATTAAGTATTCAGAATTACTTTTCAAAATTGCTTTTACTTGTAACACGAAAGGCCACTTTCACGTAAAAGACAGTAGTTGTGCATGTTAATGTCGATAGTCAGAGATTGAAGCTTCGTTGCCTAAGATAACGTCGACGGCAGTGATGGTCTCTGGCTTTTATTTTTGTAATTATTAATTTGCGTAGTTTCCTCTTTGCGTAGCTTCTTCTTCGCAGTACCCCCCGCCTATGGTGCTTAAAGACTGAAATTTAAAGAAAGAACCGGTAGACGCCATATTAGTTTTACGAATTATGACGTTTGCTACTTCTGTTTAGTATTAAATCTTTGGTGTTTCTTACGATACGTTTAGAATTTCATTTTCCGCTCTGCTTTGCGTAACGTTTGAAACATATAAAATGCCACTCATTGCAAGTCAGATCTTAAACTTTTAAGCGGAAAATACTGAGATCTGCTCAGTAGTTTTTGAGTTTTTCTGGAATAGCTAAACATGGTTTTTCGTTTCACAGATATAGTTTGATTACTAAGGCTCTGGAACACACAACAGCGAAGCACCAAGGTGCAAACGCTTCATAGCATTCCATAGAAGCCTTTAGTCACCATACATATTATTTTGGACATTTAACTTTTAAGGAAATTATTGGCTTTTTCAGAATTTGAATGTATTCAGTCGTCATAGCGACTGAGTCACAAAGTTATCGCTACTCAGGTTATAAATACGGACCCAAAAGAGCTCAATACGTTGAAATCTCTAAACCATTTTATTCTGTAACTTATTTCTTTCTCTCTCATTTGTAGGAAGCGAAATAGAGAAAGAGCAGTGGTAAAGAAGGAAATGCGAATGCATAAGGCAATGCCAGAAAAAGAGGAGTAGGAATTACGGAGTGGACTCGTGCTGTGGCGAGCCTTGCGGAATGTTTCGTGGGAGGACGCACTTCGCGTGTAATATCGGAATATTTGTAGGTCTGGTGGACTGAGGTAACTGTCCGCCCAGATCAGTTTGTTGGAGTTGCAGACTGCCACAAACTATGCGCAGAGTGTATTGGACATCGCCGGAGGACGGCAAACAAGCGGAATTCGCAATCAGCTCAGCTTTTCCTGCCTTCCTCGTCTGCCGCGTGGACTGTGGCCTGTCCGCAGCAAGGGGGATGGTATGTTGCACAAAGCTCAGCTGTGACAATGCGGCCAAGCAACATTCGCACATACCTACGCATTCATTCGCCACGGAGGAAGACTATCAATTCATTATTATTATTATTCTTTAATTGAAGTTTATGTTCCTTTAGGAATGCAAATAAATGCCCTTCACCGACATGCGCGTGCCATATGCGCGTTGGACGTTTTTTGGATGGATAAAATATTATGATTTGGCGTCACCAACATGCTGTAATAGCATTACATCTGTAGCTAGAAGTATGACGTGTTGCACTTGGACAGCAGTGAAAGTATAGATTATACTTGTATCTAATATATATAAATGAACAATG
>JARYHS010009186.1:160196737-160222550 GCA_031002005.1 Vandiemenella viatica
CCAACACTGCCGAAGGTCGTTAGTTGAATTCTCTCTATCATTAACGCTGTTAACGATTAATTATATTGGAATCCCACCTTACTGATGCTTATATTCGCTCAGAGTTATAAACATCCTCGAATATCAGAACTGCATTGTATAGATATGAATTTGAGCTAAGTCAGGACATTCCATAGTTCATTATCACGTTTTAAACGTAAAAGTTACGCTTTCTCATGGTCTATTTTTTAATTAAATACAAATACTCAAGCAGTTTTTCTGTTCGCCCAGAATGAAAACTAAATTTTCGTTTTTAAAACACGTTATTCTGGCGAGGGATTAGGCTACCATAAAAGATTCTTATATTTGTTCTACGAAAACTGACATATAATAATTATTCTCATCTCGTAATAATTTCTTCTTGAACCGCAGTGAATTTCTATGTATCCTGCTGGAATGCAGGACACCTGAACAAATAACAAATACACATGAAGCCTGAGACTCTGCAATATGTATTGGACGCCCTAATTTCTTTGTCCGCCAGCTATGCTTTCACAATGGTGGATGGCCTAGCTGTATCGCTCTGTAATGGAGCCATTTCGTAACCTGTCGGACTCCCGAAATATTTCACGCATAATGGTACACCCGCTCCATCTAGCGGCAAATGTCTACTACCGTGTGCTGACCTCTAGCGAGAGTTATGCAAGTTATCGCGCATGTCGCAACAGGGTCTCGGCGGCCGAGCAAGTGCGTACATGTCGACACCTGTTCAAATACGCCTTAGGGCTGGGTTTTCCCCCGCTGGCTTTCACTCTCCTGGGGGAGTGGAATATCTGCGCCCAAAGAAATTAAGCCCTTGGGAGATGCTGCCCTCCCAGCGGCCGGTTGAGGAACTAACGTGTGACGTCATACGACCTTGGCCGCCATTGGTCCATTAGAATTTCCCGCCATCCAACTGTGACGTCACGCGGACGAGTGGAGTCTCTTTACGGTTGTCCAAAGAGCTTATCAGGCTTGAACTCTAATTATCTTCCTACTACCACTAACCTAAGGTGATGTTTAATTCATAAAAATTATTATTTTTAATTTGTATTTGTATAATATTTTATACAATTATATATAATACCTTAGCTGCTTTTTGCTTAAAATTAAATCTGTTACATCAAATATTTAAACATTCAATTTAAAATAAGTCAGAGAAACAGTATCTAGCCGTGTGAAAACCAGAAAGACAGATTTCCGAAATCGGTATGTTTCACAGCAGAAAGTTGGATATCGTATGCCAAACTATCGCAAGTTATTATAACTGCCGCATTTCCTCCTAAATATAAAAAATAAAAACCATTATTCTAAATCCAGCAACGCCACAACAAGTAATTCCGTCAACAAAGTACAACCATTGCTGAAAATATGCTGTTCACTTTATAAAACAGTTGGTCCACAGAAACATTTTGAAGAGTAACCTGAATAGAACCAACACAGTTCATACCTGCGCTTTCATTTACCTGTTGTGCAGCCATTATTTTCCTGGGATAAGATATCAAGCCCACATGCGAAATTCTTCCTACGATCTGATCAGGCAAACGCAAAGCAGCGGTATTTTTCAGAGATGAACGTCACAAAGGTTGCATACGAACCTCTTAGATATTTTTCTACGTTTGTTCTTCAAAGCTGAACCTGCGGTTCTAAACTTCGATACCATGAGCAATCTTGTTTTCGTATCAAATACCACAGAATTTAGTTCTAACCTAACATGTGTACAAAATAACCATTGTAATGAATTGACAGAAACAAAATTTTTAAATAAGTGTCAATATCGAAAGTATGACCTTGCTGCATTTTCAGCAATCTTTTCGATATTTGTAACATCTTACATATTCGTTAGTGTAAATCTTAAAAAGTTTGCGAACAGAATGCAAAATAAGTTTTTTTAAAAATAAAAATTAAAAAAGATGGTTGGTTTCAATTGCCTTGTTTTTCAATAAGTTATTAACCATATTTTTGTTTTAAGTTTTTAAACACTACAGTACAACTCAAATTAATAGTTTTTACCTATTGCAAGTGATATTATTTCATTAATTACTTGACTTCCTAAATAAATATTCAGTATACAGACATTCAGTTGAGTTGTGTGAAGAATCAAGGCAAAACTGCAATGAACCAGAAGTTCAGATATTCAGAGCTCATAAAATATTCATTCTGTAAAATTCTCATGCTGCTCACAAATTTTTAACCCGTTGTGTAGAATCTCTTGATTGTGAAAAATGCTAACAATTGCAAATTCACACAAAATGAATACTGCTTATTTTCAACTATCATGAATGTGAAAAATCTCCAACAGAATGGGTTCAAACATTGGATACAACTCGTAGGAAAAAGTTAAAAGACTGTATAGGATATGAAAAACATTAATACAAAACACTTTTTTAGTTTTGGAGTTAAAACCGTTTTTTCACCCACATGCAGGAACAGTGACACAAAACTGATGACTATTATATTAAAAATCCTCAAACATACTTCAGGTAACAGGACTTGGTAATTTAGCTGAAACACGAAAGTAGAGTTTTTGCACAGTTCTATAACTTCTGATTTCGAACGGAGTATATAAAAAAAGAGGAGTTAGTTTTTACTTTATGTGTGACTGTAACACCTGGTACTGCAATCAATATTTCAACATTGAAACTATCAGGCTGGCCATCTGCTAAGGACGAAGTCCTCAGACATAGTTTGCTATTTAAAATTTTCACGTTCGTTTCAGTATATGAGAGATTAAATCCAAATGACGAAAAGTAAGTGAAAATTGCGAAAAAACTTACAGAATACGCTTGACACACAGATTCACTGCTTTTTTATGCATGCAGAAATCTGAGATCGATGTGAATTTGTAAGTGAAGGTGACGAGATTAGCAAATCATAGGAAGATGTAGATATTAGCACGAGATAAGTGGAGGTATTGATGACACAAAGTGACCTTTCTTGAAAAAAATGTGTTTACGTTTACATTTTTTTTTTTTCTCATCATCTTAAGCTTATAACCCTCCAGAAACCGGAATTTCTTTACACTCGCATTTGACCAGACTGTAATTGGTTGGTTGAGTGGGATTACGCTGTACGCCACGTTCTCTCATTGCGCGCTCCGCTCTGTGACCCTCTCTCATTTCAGGCATCGTTGGTGGGCGTCTCTTTGCACTAACCCGATGACATTTGCAGCCGCCCACGCAACACCACCCTTGTTCTCACATCCACAATACTTCGACCCACAATGAGTCATAAGCTCTTGTCAACCACTCAGCTTTTCTATACGATGGTATTTCTGCTGCTCGTAAATGCACCGCTTAAATTATTGTCACTGCAATATTTTTTGATTGGCCGTAAAAAATATGATTTCTTTACATGTACTGTACTTATATTCGAAATCCTCTGTAATCAACATCCCTATTTAAACAGTGGCCATTTATTTCTGGAAAATACCGCAGAATGCAATCTGGAACAGATGTGATAAAAGAGCTGGAATGGGATTCTTTAGAAGACAGGAGGAAGGTGAAGATGGTCATGGGAGTGTACAAGTCGTATATTGGTGATGAAACATGGAAAGATATTAGTGTAAGAATTAAAATTAAAGCACGGAAGGGAAAAGATGACCATGATCTCATGCTGGCACTCGATTTCAGGAACAAGGATGTAGAAAGATTCTCTTTTTTGGGTAAGGGTGTCAGGGATTGGAATAAGTTGCGAAGAGAAATGATGAATAATTCACCAAAAAGATTTAGAAAATTTAAAGCTAAAATTTTCAGAGGGAAAATGTAGATGGGTGCAGGAAAGAGATGGGTGTCTAGGGAAATTTCCACCGAAACGTGCGCTCCATCGCAATTTAATTAAACATTATTATTATTAATAATAAGGTATTTCAAAAAGGACTTCAGAATTTTAAATTTATATTGTTTCAGCCAGATAAGTTGCAGAATTGGTTAAAGTGTCAGTATCTCGCATAAACTTTTTATGTTTTACGGACATTGGTCAACAGTATCAAATTCAGTCACCTCAACCGCTAGCTGCAAACACAGTTCATGGTGAGGAACTTCCTGTGTGTTTTGATTTCACTGTAACTCTGCAACAACATTTCAGCATAATCTTCGTACCGAGTGTGGTGAAGAGTTTCCTAGTAACATACTGTTTACTGTTCCAGTAGTGTCTTCCGATATATTTAAGGAGATTGGCAAGAAACTGATTTCTCGTGCGAGTTCAGGCACATTACCAATGTCAACCACATTGCGCTAAAATTAAATGTTGATGTAAAAATTGAGAGATAACACTTTAACTTTACCTGGATAAATACGCTTTTGACTTTTGACTTTTTCAAATCACATTAATCTATATGAAATTTATAACTTTTTTTTTGATCGTGTGTAAGGTTGTTCCTTAATTAATATAAGTTTGTAGCCAAATAATGACAGGAGGCTTCAGACTCAAGTTTTCGGTGTCTACAATACATGTCACTGCAGTTGGAAAACCAAAAAGCACGAAATTTCACTAGTTTCGATTCTCACCAGCCTTTCTCATAAATTTCTCAAGATATTTTGTAAACTTATTCATAATTAAAACTCTGATTATTATTAGCCACTGTCGGATATGATGGGAAATATTTCAAGACACCCTCTTTGAGTCAAGGAAACCGAATGGTTGCCAAAAATCAGGTATACAGTCTCATAAAATAAAATGGAACCCCCACAGCAAACCATTAATACATTTAGTTTCCACAAGTGAGCACTCGATTGTATTATTACCATACTCATGAAGATATCGAAATTGCTACTGAAAACAGCTTGAAGTCTGATACCAGTTTTCAACAACAACAAAAAAAGGAAATTTTAAAACAAACAGAAACACCACGATTCTCCTTGACCAACGATGTGAATTTTTAAGATGAAAATAACCTCTTTAATAAAAATTAACAAGAACTTATGAAGACCTGCTCCTGAAGAATTTACTTTCTTTACATGATTTGATTGACATTTTGGACAAAGTGTCACAAGTCTAAGAAATAAAATAGATGTTTCAATTTTTGAAGTTAATAGCCGCTATAAGATAGTAAAAGGAGAAGCGCATTTTAATATAAACCATATGTAACGGGAGGCCTGAAATAAATTACTGATCAAGGAGCAATTCCAGCAGGAGATTAAGATAATTCCAGGCAACTAATCGGTGCTGACCATTGCTTAAAAATCTAACGTCGTGTGCATACAACAAGAAAGAGATTTTTTAAATTACACAAAAAGCACTCATCAATTTCATTAATTTTTTCGTTTACTTTAATACAGATAAAGTAATAAAATTTACATTTACAGATTTCTAAATATGGTTAATGTGTTTAGAAGTCACTGAAGGTAAGTTTTTTTTTTTTAATTTGAAAACACGTAATAAAATGATGACCATGTTGACAAAAATTTAATATTAGCTGTCCACTTAATGTGTACAAACCTAGCTATATTTTGGAGTGGGTTTTTGTTCATACATTTAATTTTTCTCTTGAGAACAATTCTCTTAAAATTCGACTGAAGTAAGAATCATTTACATTAAAGTCAGCCAGAATCTATGTCTCGTCGAAGCAATCAACACTATTCCAAATGGAATCAATGTTTATTACATCTATTCAAATACAATAATGGCTGGCTGGTATAGTTATTATAATTTCCTTTTAACATAAAATTTTTTTGTTGTTTATTAGGAGACCCACCAACACAGTTACCAGAGCATGTTTGTTGGTTTTATTAATAAATCTATTCTAACTATATATGAAGTTGCCTTTTCTTCCAAATGAGAATTACAGTAGCCATTTGAATCATTTAATTTAGAAAATACCATCTTATTACAATTTTTATTTGGCAGTATTAGTCAGAGTCACGAAGATGTTAAAGAGGCAAAAAAAAAAAAAAAAACAATTGACGCAGTCAGGTATTCATGTCAGCTTCGACCGCAAAAATCATCACAGTCGTGATGTGGAAAATATCGCTTGGTTGTTTCATTACGTTAGTTAACAACACCTTCCGAATTATGCACATTTATTACTATAACATCATCTCTTAATCTAGGGGAAGTCCATTTTAATTTTTTTATATTACAAGACAAATTAATGTCGCTTCGTGCGTCCTCTGACATGGGCGTAGCCAACTCCAGAGCCTTCCGGGGTATATATATCTCATGCACATTGTGAACCGCGTTCTATAAAACTTTAACGCCCTCGTACTTGCAGAGTATAGCTGCTGAAACAACTTGGCGTTCTTTTATTTGGGACACACGTTGGCAGGGCTCCAGCCTCAAGAAATCAATGCTAAGTAATAGTGCCGGCTCGCCCTCCAAGCCGGGGTACAGAGTTACGAGGCGACCTAAGCCGCAGTGAGGAGAACGAATCTAAACGGCAACAGTCTCAAATTACCGCACACAAGCCATTATACCCCACTGACAGCTCTTAAAGAGCATCTCTGGAGCACCCAGACCTTTAACACTCTGTTATTACTGAGCGCAGAGTGGCTAGCTGCTCTGCCATTCTGGTGGGGGAGGAGGGGGGAGGAAAGCACGTAATGTACATGGTTAAGGTTGATTTGATGAATCAGACTTCAAACGTTCTGACGTATTTCCTTCATCACAAAATAATTCATCTAAATTCAACTGTTCTAATGCGCCAAAAAAATTTTGGTCGCTGTCCCTGAGTTTTAACGTTTCATCTAAACTATCTGTTTTTCGCTTACATAATTATTGAGCTTCTTTTTTTATTAATTTTTCGTATAGCAGACTAAGGTAACTATTTCTTTCCACTATGTTGATCCATATTGAATTGTATAGAAATTTCCAGCAGCTTATATATATTCCAATGAAGGTCCCTAACTGGTTCCTTGCTAAAACCACCGTCCACCTACCACGCGACAACCGGCTGACCTTTCCTACTTTCTATTGTTTTCTTTGATCAAGTGTGTTATGAGTCCATATAATGGGACATGGTTGATTTCCTTCCATTTAGTATCGCATCGATAAAGACATTAAAAGTCACAAAAATAGAAGAAACATTCTCTTTTAATGTTGTGTGAAAGCTGGAAAATTATACTTCCCCGTCAATGTCATCAAATTGTATATTGTCGGATTTACAAAGACGTAAATATTAATACGACAGGAAAGAAATTGTTTATTAGACCCACTGTTATCAGACTTACAAAAAGCAAAGGTTAACACAGCAACAACTTGTGCTATCGGTATTGTTTTTATATGCCTGAAAACTACAGTCGATTGTCTTTAAGATTAACACACCGACGTTCGAATTCTGTTAAAAAAAAACTAGAGAACTCCTAATTGTTTTATTTCTCCTATCGACCTTGTATTCTGATATGCCGAAACGATCAAATTGTGGATTTTGGGACCTTCTGAGCAGGAAGTATAAAATTCATTCCTCATAGAAACTGATGCTTAAAACATCATTTGCGGATAAAAATTTTGGGCTAATGCAACCAGCGATTATTTTTTATGGTTTGTCTTAACGCCTCGTTGATGTCACGGTCATTACAGGAGGAAGAGGATTAGAGACAAGGACTGCTAAGGAATTTGACCATTGAAGGCAGCATCCCTGCATAAAATTCTCGAATAATACAACTCTTATTCTTGAAAAAGCACTACTTGTAGTGTTTTTACGTCTATGAGGATCCAGGTTTTCATCAACAATAATTCTTAATAATGGTGAAAAGTCTGTCGCAAAAAATATGTATTCCTAGAAGAAATTGTTAGAAGACATGGACATTATCATAACTAATCTTATAGTAAGATACTTGTCAAAAAATAATTTGTAACTGGTTAAACGGAATCCACTTTACTTTACTTGACGCAAATTCTTCTGCATTTGACTCCTGCTGCTTTTCCTCATTCTGTATCTAAAACAGAGTAGCTGTATCACCTAGTTCAACATGTTAATACTGTCTACAGTGCAATAATTTTATTTGAACCGCAGTGTATTCGTTATTTCATTTAGGTGCGCTTAATATGCCACGACATTATTTTCTTCTGCCAACCACTGGATGCTGATATCTTTTCCGTAAAGGATGCAAATGGGAACCCCTTGCGTCTCTAGCACCGCAACCTGCCACACATTTCATTCCGTTGGTAGAACAACGGTCGTAAAAGCGTCTTCACAGAACTCTTATGATGCATATCTGTTGCACATTGTAAACAACCACCATACCACAATGGCTTTTAAATTGGATCGCCTCACCTTGCCACTCATCACTATGTTCAGTCTACCATCCCAGAATTCCAGAGCGTATACTACTCTGAAGTGTTACGCTGGCCTGTGGTAAGAGAAAAGAATTTTGAATACGCGATCCAAGTTAGTTAAGAATTGTGTTTTATCTGCGTGAATTTCTTATGCTAAGTGAAAAATTTCATATACCTAACAATACCTTCGTGTAATCATGAAAATGGTATGCGTGATATGGATTAACACGAAATAAAAAAGTATTTATTGAAAACATAGTTTAACAGAAAATTAATAAACCAAAAGAGTACTTCCCGGCTTGACCTTTCAAGTGGACGGCTAACAGGCGCAGACTGTTGAAGCCAACTCTACCCGGTTTATGACTGTGGAAATGATTTTGGTAAAATTGTGTTAAGAATACCTATTTATTTAAGATCATTTTGTAAGCAAATTTGGAATGTTTATTATAATGGCGAGGGGATGTGGCAAGAAAAATGTCTCACGCCCTTCACCATGAAATAATGTGAGCGTTTGAGATGTTTATTTATTTACTCATTCTTCGTCCATAAAATTATGAATCTTTTCTCTTGAATGAATTTACTGCACTGCTATATTATTAACTAAATAGACTGCTCTGTGGGCATTGCATCCAAATCAGAATTGTTCGTTGTCTGATTCCATATACTATTACATGAGGTGTATTTTAGGAGGTTTGCTTCGTTCCGTGAGAAGCGACTGTTCATTTTAATAATTTTACTTGTCAACTAGAAACATACAGTCACCAATTATTTCATTCTCTAATACCGAAAGAATTTCCACGAATTAGATTCTTACCCTACTTGCAATTTCCACAAGCTACAGTTTTTTCACTTGTCATTACTTCTTAAAAATGTTTCACCTCGATTGTATTTTAGTCAACAGACAAATTGCTTCAGTTGGAATGTCTCAGTATTTCCATTTATTATTTTTTATGCTGAAAAATCAAACAGTGCTCTGAATATGAAAATTTTAAATATGCCTCTTTTTCATCGACATTCACATTAATAAACGATTCTGAACTTTTATTTTTTAACTCAATCAGACTTTTGGTTCCATAAGATTTTAGAGAATAGTATTCTTTAATATAAAAACCAAACCAAAATTTATCTTCTTTGTAGTAGCTTACCTCGTTATTCCTCGTCGAAGTTATGACCAAATTTATCTAAAAAAGAAATGTAGACCTAGTTGTGGAAATCGTTTACTAGTTCACAACAAATCAATGATGGGTAATTATATGAGAAGTCTGTGAAGTACCTGTGACGATCTCTCTTTGTGAAAAGGTTCCAGAAAAATCGTACGAACTCATTGTTCCTACCAGTTTGCTGATTACGTCGCCTAAGGGAAATCCATTTAATCAACATTATCCATGCCACTAAACTGTGATGAAAATTACTTCCGCTGAGCAGAAAAGATGATGGCCGTGTTGTCATAATCTAAACAAAAGTCACTAGCTTATTACCTTGTGGCAGTTGACTCGAGATATTGGTTACAAAAAGGAATAAGTTCTGAACTATATAAAACAATAGAGACTGCGCTTCCTAATTTCGATCTACATATGGAAAAAAAATTGCCCTACTGAAGAAACTTAACATGCTCCTAGCCACCAACAAAAACATATAATGCTGTTCATCCTACACTGGACAGCTGATAAAAACAGGAAACAAACTTCGAATTTAAATATATGGCATTGTCAGCTATGTCAAACACATACAAAATGTCGAAAATAAATTATTTTATTTTTAAAAACAAATATTCTGACGGAAGCCTCGGGTATTAAAAGGACTCATTGGAGTGTTATCACATTGAGCATCCTGGAAGGGAGAGAATGTAAGTTGTGTCTTGATATCTTAAGTGAAGCATAACATCATATTCTAAACATAAATTTGAAGTTGATAGAAATTATTGGGATTTAAAGGCCTAATTTACTACCGTGGGACGCTCTCAGCATAGCAGATTATTTGGTTGAATCACACATTTCGTCATCCATGTTCGCGTTATATCATCTGAAATGTTTCAAAGTATCTTTTATCTTTAGGGCTACTCTTACACAAGGACACAAAAGTTAGGAACCATAAAACCTTCAACACTGTTTCATATATTGGCGGAGAAACCAATTGTGGCAAACTCTTCTTCCATACTCACTAAGTTTTATACATTAGCACTTATCTTCAGTTAAGCAAATCTTTGGTGAGTGTTGTATCTTCTGCTATCTTCTTTGTTGATTTTTTCTTCGTTCTGCAACACTTGTGATTCACCATAATCAAAATTTAACGTTGGTGACAATGCAAAACCTGTAAACAATAGGGTGAGTGGCAAAGCCTAGCATTTTGGAGTACGCGGATTCAAATACCCTCCCGGCCATTAAGATTTCAGTTTTTCATAGATTCCCAAAATCGCTTCAGGCGAACAGAGGCATAGTTCCTTAAAACAGCCTTGGCCCAATTCCTGTTCGTTTCTTGTTTATTCCAGATCTAATGACCTCGACGTCGACGAACCGTACACAAAAGTAACAAAATAAAAACAAAAAATATAGGACAACCATCCATATATTTTCAGTCTAGTATGCAGTACACTGGCAGTTTGCACACTCGAATACGCCGCTGCTGTTGAACGCTAGCTTATTTTAACCGGAAGCACATTTTTTTACTTACGAACTCAAATGCCCCACAGCTATTAGCGGGAACAATACACTTGCCTAAGTAATGGCTTCTGTAATCCCCGCCTTACAATAGTACAATTCTTGCTGCACTGAATCACCGTAACAGAATTAACGCTGCGAAGCTTTGTGCTGGTTTACAGTGTCAGAGGCTACAAATCTTAGAATAACAGACGCTCCACTAGCATGCTTTATGAGGCCACATTATGGTCTGCACTTACATAACTCTACTGTCTAACACTAGGTCAGGTCAAGGATAATTCACGTTATATCTTCCAGAGGTTTATTTTGCTCTGGTGCTACATGTCCACTTCTCGATTAGAGTACAGATACTAATCTTGTTTATACTCCTTGGACAGTAATATACCGAGAGTGGTAAGTGAGGGGTAACGCTCTGGCCTCGCATTCGGGGGGACACGGGTTCGAATCCCCGTCCGGCCATCCAGATTTGAGTTTTCTATGGGTTCCCCAAACAACTTCAGGTGAATGTCTGTATGGTTCCTTCAGAAAGCCATTGACCAATTCCTCCCCGTTCATTGCCCCCACTCCTTTCCTAAATACCTCGAAGTCGGTAAGGTATAAAGCGATGAGCAACAAAAAAAAATGTAGTTTAAAAAACTAAAAACACGCTTTCGTTAATGAGAACTAAAAGGTTAAAAATAATCTTTAAATATAAAGATTTTGTTTAACAGTGATGGGACGTCCCACAATACAGGATAAATTAATTTTTTTGAATAAGCTTAAAGAATAAAGTCACTGATTACAAAATTAACTTTAATGTAAAAAAGCATGGGGTGCTATATAAGTTGTCTCATATTTTTTGTCGTTCGCTGTTTGTAAAGGTAGAGTCATTGTCAAAAGTTGTGTAGAGAGCATCCCACGCTTTTTTTTTTTTTTTTTTTACATTAAAGTTAATTTTGTAATCAGTGACTTTATTCTTTAAGCTTATTACAACAAAAAAAAAAATATCCTGTATTGTGGGACGTCCCATCACTGTTAAACAAAATGTTTATATTTGAAGATTACTTTTAATCTTCTAGTTCACATTACTATGAAAGCGTGTTTTTAGTTTTTTAAACTACAATTTTATTTTTAACTTTTTAGTTCAGATAGTTTCAAAAGTATGTTTCCTACCGTTGGCTTTTCTTCGCCAATCTCTCTTTATCTTTGTGTTGTTGTTTCATTTTTAATTATTACTTCCACGAGTTAAATACAATTAAATGGCAGCTCAGCCAGAGGTCCAATAGCAGGGTAAATGTGGAAGACTACTCTTCTATAATAATACGAAATAATGTTTCGAATACTCACTATTCAACATCACGTTAAGTGACTGCAGACAGAGAAACCTTTCTGGATAGCACACAGTGGAAGACGATCGTCGTCAGCAACCAAGGCTCGTAAACACCTGGGAAACTGGAGATGGTCAAAGTAACGAGAATAGCAGGACGTGGCTAAGAGGCTGCTGTATTGTCAACGGTTCTTAAAACGTGTGCAAATTTGTTCTGTTTTTACTGTCAAAGTAATAGTAATATCAAGATATAGCTACGAAATTATTGTATTGTAATCAGTTATCAATACATCAGCAAAATTTCAAACAATTCGGACATCTGGAATTGGGTTAAAATTAAATTGCAAAATTACACGACATTCAACCATTTTTCTTTTGTTACTGTCAAAGTAATGAGAATAGCAGGATATAGCTATGAAATTCTTGTATTGTGACCGGTTCTTAATATGTGTGCCAAATTTCAACCAGCTCGGATATCTGGAAGTGGGTCAAAATGGAGTTGTAAAATTCCGTTACATACATACAAGTCAAGCTAATATAAAGCGTGTAAAAACAAAAAAACTCTGCACTCACTGTCAATGGTTGGTAGAAAATTACGTGAATGCCTTAAATTTAGTGTGATTGACATCTGCGCAAACTCCCAATAGGCACTCTATATGTTGTACACGTTCGTGGTATTTAATTGGCTACAAAATGAGGCAGTTAAATCAGGATTTATTGGGAAATGAAAATAATTTACTCATTTACAAATTTAAAAAATTCCGCTAGATCTCCATGTTTGAATAGTGGTCAGAACAGTGTTTTGTACGACAGTGTAACAAGTCTGGTATTCCGGACGACGAGTATTCAAATCCCGATTTACGTAGGTAGATGCTAGAAAATACCCAGTCTTCGTTAACAATCCCGTAATCATGTGTGAATATGCCAGGACGGTTCCTCAAAAAGAGTATAAACGAATTCCTTCCGCATCTTGTCTTCATTCCTCTATCGTCTAATATCCCTGACATCGACGATGTGTAGAAATGAGGAAAAAATGACTGTGCTACCCAAAATTAAAAGTTTTTCTTGATTTGCTTTCAATTTTTAATTTAGATTAGACGTTAGCATCTTCAGAGTTTCTTGTGTAATTTCAGGGTCAGGCCAGTACAAGAGACAAATTTCAAGTTCATAGATAAAATAGGTTAATTTTTAGATAGAGCTGTTAAAAAAAATTTCTAAAATTAAGAAGAGTTGCTAAAATCTTTATTTTCCAACAAAAAAATAAAATAATAACCTAGTCTTCTACTTAAAGAGCTCTAAATAACGAGGCCTCGCACTCGGGATAGAGAAAAAAAATTCGGCATCCTTTAGTAGAATTGAATCCTCCTAGAAAATTTATGAAAAGTTTTAAATAAGATATTCTTTTTTCGATCAATGAAAAAAAAATTGAAGTAAGCAACTTATTCCATTTACGAGCTACAGGCCTGTGGTACAGGCAGCCTGGGACAACAGCGGTCCATTTCTCTGCGGGCATGGAATCCTAAAAAGGGTATTTTGTAACTAAGTCAAACAGCATTTTATTATGCGCGTACTTGTGTGATTTTTCTCAGTATGTTATTTGCGTAATATTCATACTGGTTGCTATGTTCTCCATTGCCAAATACTGCGTAGTCGATTATTTTGTTTGAAAAAGTTTAATAACTAAAAAATAGTAACAATAAAGCGTAGAACAGGACATATCGAATTTTATAATTCTTTGTAGTTGGAAAGAGTTTTGTTAAAGTGATAATACCCATTTTATCATATTAGAATCAGTCATAAATTCTCCGAGAGTTTGTTGTTCTGCTGTGATTAATTTCCACGTTCACGATACCCAGAATTAATCACATGAGATGCATGTTTCGACATGTTTGGAGATGAATAACAGGCTTTAGATGTTGTTTGAAGAAGAAAAACAAGGGTCAGATTTATGTTGTGCCATATAAATCCTACTATTTATATCATCTCATGTAATAAACGTCATATCGAAACATTTACATTACATTTCGTAGTAACTTACGTTTACAAATACTGAAGGTCTATCTCAAGTTTTTAATTACATGTAGCGTCCCATTATAGTTCAACAATTTCATTTAATGTTTCAGTAATCCAAAGAAGATTAGTCGGAAAGGAAACGTTGATAATATCTGGCAAGATAAAATAGTACATGTTGGAAAAAAATAAAGTTTACATAGCGGTTGTTCTCATTAGATATCACGCTGTTTTCAGTTTATAAATGGTCCCAAATTTATCAGTTACCAAAAAAAATCGAGAAGCATCCGTGTATCTGCATTCATAACTGACGAACAATAAAATGTCACAGGATACTTGATAATGTCAAGATACTCCAGTGGACAAAATTAGTTTTGAATGTGACCAGTACAACATAGGTTTGAAGCTCTGTGGAATCAAAATCAAAACAGATTATTCTAAACATAGCTGTATTCTCTACTATATGCCAAAAAATGTAAACAAGTTGTGTCCGTACATCAAACTTACTTCAAAAATACGAGTGAATAGTAGTAAGTCGTAGTAAGTTCAACGTATACTACTAAGGTCAAAACTGTAAAATCTCGAATTTTCATTCCGTCCCTTCTGCTTGTCTGACCGCGTATAACGTAAAAAACTAGTGAAAGGATTTTAAATAAACTGCACATAGTGACTGCACCAGATGACAAATATAATACATTTTATCTAGATTAGCAACATCCCGATAATACGGAGGCGAAAACGGTAAATTTTGTAATTTTTTGAAATCTCTGCGTGGATCAAGCAAAAATCAACGGACTTATTTCAATCACAATAAACTCACAGATAGTGTAAGCTACTTTAGAGATGGCTTATTTTAAGTTTTGGTGTGAAGCCAGGAAGATGAGGAATAATAAATAGTCCCAAAATTTAATTTTCCTCAGTAGAATTTAATATCGCCTGGTGCTAGACTTTTCGCGGCTGAAATATTAGAAAGTCCAAAGTAACATTTGAGTAGTGCCGGCTTAGATATAACGCATTTCCATGTTTATTTATTTTTTTATTTATCGAATAGCATCGCAACAATTTTTACAGAAATAACAGTTAATTACAGTAATATAAAAAAAATGAATGACTCATAAGTCTGCCAAACACTTCTCCATATCGAGCTTCTGTAGCCATCAATAAATACCTTTAGTTGTCCCTCATATTTTCTTAAACTGTCTAGTCGCAGGCGGCAAAGTTATTAAAGTTAAAGTACATGATGCATATGCCGTAGATTATTTATATTCTGTTATCGAATCCTTTCGCTTCACCACGTAGACAAAGTCATGGGTAATAGCTAGTCTTATCCTATACCCTACAGCACTTCTATACGTCATGATTTTCTAGCTTAATATTTCCACATGCGTGAAATTACGGAAATATCATAATACCGTAGTTAATTTTCAGGCATAAAAATTCTATTAAGTACTCGTTTAAGAACTGAAAAAATGGTCAAGCTTTAAACTTCGAGCGGTTTTAAACTGCATCAGACACTAAGATCCCAAATAAGAACATCGTTTTCATTAAAATAATTTTTAACCTCTTTAAGAGGCTAAATCGTCTGAACTGCGGATTAGGTAAACTGAAATGGGATCAATTCTTAACATTTTTCAGCAGTAATTATCCGCCTCAAATGTTACAATCTGAAGGCAAATATTACTCAAATATTTTTTTCCAATGTGTTTTTCTAATTTTTACCAGCAGAGAATTTCATACTTAAATTTGTGAATAAGTAATACAAAATTAGTAGGAGTCCTTTTCTATCACAGTAATATAATTACAATCTCAGTTCTAATGGAGAATGAAAACAATTACTTCATCTACATTAATTTAGGTAAGCAATAATTGCCCTTTTAATTAAAATAGGATTAATAACTGGAAAAATAATCTCAAAATAAAAATGTTACTTTTTTGCTAAAAACTTAGAAACTATATTAGCCGGGAGATTTTTTAGTATTTTTCGTTTAATTACATGATATGATCGATATTGGGGACATCCTACAAGATCCTAGGTAATGCAATTTTGAAATAAACCGGCCACAAGAAATGGTCTAAAATATATAACTATGATTGCTACTCGCGTCTTTACTTTGAAATGAAAAAAAAAATAGCTGTGTGTATATTTATAGCTTACACGCTGGACTAGGGAAAAAATCTTTTTTTCGTTCTCCTTTATTTCTATGAAAACCCCCCACGACTTAGTTTCACAAAACTTTAAATACCATATTTTGTTTCTGATAAGCGAAATTCGATGTCTCCAACTTACGTTCCTAGGTCTGTGACAGGGCAGAGGGTGGGACGGTAGTAGCAGGGCTCCATATAGGAAAGTGTTTGAGAAAATTATAATACCTACCCTGTTCGAAGATAAGGGAAAAAATAGATTTCTTTCCTTAAACATTATCTGTGGTTTCAAACTATCGAAAAAAGATAGAAAACTATGGCCCTCAGTGTATGCGAAAGAGAAAATAAGAAAGAAAGAAAAAACAAGCTTTATTTTGTAGTACAAACAAATATTTCTTCTGTAAGCTTAAATTATTCGAGTGTAAAAAGAGAACTTAGTGAGGCGGCAACAACTTGCTGAAGACGGCTTTCTTTTGTCCTCTCGGCCCAGATTCGCTTGGTTTACCGTCTGTGTTAGAGAGGCCTCTCAGCCCGGCCTTTAACCTCTGACCGCAGCAGTTCTTCCGTTCCCGAGGGAAACACCACTTCCCCGGGGACCACTGCGAGAGGATGAGAACAGTATGGCCAGAGAGAACCAATTAGCTGCCGCCAACGCCCTCAGTGGCTAGTAGTGGAACCATTGCTGCTTCTACCGCACCTGTTTCTTAAAGCATGTATATTAATGTCAATATGTAAACACTTGATTTCAATAGCCCAACAATCCTACTAAATCCATCAATCAGCTTTTACCTTGAAAATCCAAACACGTAAATTCAAAAACATTCTCCTAAATCAGGTTTTCGAACTTTTAATGATTGCAGATACGTAGAATTATCAGATTAAAGACAGGTTATTGATAGAAGTATTAGGAGGAGGTAAGAGATGACTACGGACACAAACTACCACTTTATTTAAGGCGTGAGTGAGAAAATTTTCTTCTGGAGGTGATGGTGTCAATGATGGAAGTAAATTACCGAGGAAAATTATGAATAATTTATCTGACACAGTTAAAGAATTAAAGATAAAATTGAGTGAAATGCGATAGAAGATAAGCAAGGAAATTTGCACCAAGGCTTATGCTCCACTATATTTTTTTAAAATTATTTTGTAACACATATGAGATATTTCTCTTTAATATATCACGAACTTAAACATAAATTATGAACTATGCAGATGTTCACGTAGATTTTACTTCCCGAAAGCAGTCCAGTCAACCTTTGACAATATTCCCATTTACATATATGTATTATGTATAGTATGTATTAATGTTTTAATATAAAGAATTAACATACCCTAATACAAAACAAATTCAGTATTAACGAGAATTATCAGTATTGCCTCTGTATCAAATGGACGAAATTAATTATTTCAAAAATATGTCAAGGTTAACGACCGCACATAAAATTTTAACATATTCTTTTAGCTGATTAACTTAATTAAAACAGACCATTAGATAATTTTATATAAAATAATAAACTTAGTGGTATATATACTGATTTTAAGAATAATTTTTTTTTCAAAATTTATTTTAAACTAAGCATCGTAAATATCCATTTAGTCAATCGGTAGAGAATTAAGAAGTGGTTAACAACAGACAAAGAAAGTCCTCTTGTTGGCGTAAAACAGAATTTGCTGTCCATCGTAGAGAGGGTGATAATTAGGTTATCAAGATACATTAATGCTCTTGAAAATCTCCCTCAACCGGCGCGCCGACGACGATTATTAAAGTAGCAACACAGATTCCTTTAATTACCCAAGTAAACGAAGCTGTTTTTCCAGTTTCCTCCACAAATAATTCACATTAAGCAAACAAATTAACACATAAAACAAGTCAAATGATTCTCAGCCACAAGGGAGCTCTCCAAAAACATACATCTCTTCACAAAAAAGTGTAAATAAATAAGTTAGGTTATCATAAATGACAATAATATACAGTATATCTGATCAGCAACAAAGAAAGGGAGGAAAATTTTGGACGTGCGAGTATATTCCTCGAAAGATATCAATGACAATTATCACATTCCTTTATACAGTCGAACCTCTATAAGACGAATTTCAAGGGGTAAGGGAAAAATTCGTACTACCGAGGTATTCTTAATAAAGAGGTTCGTTTTATCGAGGTTTAATACTGCCGTTATTCGTCTTATAGAGGTTTCTCCTCGCTCTGAGATAACCTCTATAAAACGAAGATTTTTATGGCCAACCTCTATAATACGAATCATTGTTACCGTTACACTAAAGTTATTTTTTCAATGTAGGAAAAAGGTTAAAAAGAAAAAAAAAAAAAAAAAAAAAAAACATGTATGTAGCAATTTTAAAAATACATACTCGTTTATATTTAAATCACTCAAGTATCAAAACAAACAATAAACTGTTTGAAAACCATGTACTGTATAGTAAAATGAAAACAAATCTGAAGCCAAAATACGGTAAATATAAATGGAAACCAAACTTATACATATGTAGTATGTACATATAATAAATAAGGACTAACTAATCTTAAAAAAGTCATCAATTTTAGATTGCTTACTTGCATGAAGGGTTACCATATCCAATGTGGAATCCAAATCGATGATGGCTTTCACTACACTATCACTTAAAGCATTTTTCTTTAAGAAAAAACACTTGAGCACATCAATAGCTTCTCTTGCGTCTTTCGTTGACAGTTCCGGTCGATCACTCTCCGCGGCTGCATCCTCCTCATCATCTTCAGCTGCGTCATCTTCTTTATGATTTGAGGGTTGAACAGAATCCAGGATATCCTCATCCGTCAGCTCTCCACATACTGCTACATTATCATCGAAATCAACAAATTCTTCAAACTCCATTTCTTGGACGCCTAGTCTTTCGGTAACTTTGTTCCAGTTTTGATCTGGGCCTACTTCTGCATTTTGGGGTGCTGGAGTTCGAGGTTGGTCATCGTCCTCATCTTCGAGGTCCGTCACACGAAATCCACATTTTGCAAAACAGTTAAAAACAGTTTTGTCGGTTACGTTTGACCAGGCCTTGTTAATCATCCACATTGCATTTAAAACGTTGATTTTAGTCGGTACGTCTTGATCCATATCTGTCAAAAACTGCCGAACAACCTCCTTTCTGTAGTTCACTTTGAAATTTTTAATAATTCCCTGGTCAAGTGGTTGGAGCTTTGATGTGGTGTTTGGGGGAAGAAATTGGACTGAGATGTTTGACAAGTTTGGAACAGTTCCGTGTGCACTACAATTGTCAATAAACAGCAGGATCTTTTTCTTTTTCTTCTTCATTTCTGTGTTTACAGTTTTCAGCCATGCACTGAACTCATCACCATTCATCCACGCTTTTGAGTTGGCCTTATACAGTGTTGGTAAACTGTTCACATTTTTAAAACATGTAGGTTTTTGTGACTTGCCAATAACCAAAGGCTTGAGCTTATTTTTTCCCGAAGCGTTGACTCCAAGCAACACAGTTAATCGGTCTTTGCTGTGTTTGCCTCCATTGCAAGGGTCTCCTTTAAACGTCATTGTTTTATCTGGTAGGCACTTGAAAAAAAGTCCGGTCTCGTCTGCATTATATATATCATCTGGGTGGTAACCCTGAGTAATGTCAGCAAGTTTTTCTTTCCAATCATCGCATACTGTACTGTCCACAGACGCACATTCACCACACACATTTTTAAAAACAATATCATTCCTTTTTTTAAATTTTTCCAGCCAGCCATTACTGGCACGAAAATCAGGGTGTCCCAATTGTACAGCAAACTGCTGTGCCTTTTCTTGGAGAATAGGGCCTCCGATTGACAAATTTTTATCGCGGCACTGCTTTAACCACTTTAAAGTGGCTTTGTCTACTTCCTGAAATTCACCGGTCTTTGCGCGTTTGCAAAACTTAGAAAGTCCACTTGCTTCATCGTACTTGTCTCTATTCTTTATAATCGTTGCTAACGTTGTTGAAGGGATGTTAAACTCCTTAGCAATGGTGATTTTCTTCTTCAACGGGTTTTCTTCCACATGCTTCAAAACTTTACGCTTGAACTCTACTGTTAGCGCCGTTTTTGACTTTTTCCCTGCCATTACTGTTCATACAATAAAGATACGCACAACGGTCAGTCTTAAAACACAGCCGGAAGGGACACTTAAAAACACAGCCGGAAGGGTTACTCAACACTGCAAAGGCACGTGCCAAACAATGACTGATGAAGGAAGAGGGTAGGGTGGGGAGTTTCATGTTAAGACACGCTTCTGTTTGTTTTGAAAACTACGCACTATGGAGATTAAGATCATAAGAAATTCGTCTTAAAGAGGTAACATTCGTCTTGTAGAGGTCTTGTGCTAAGAATATTCGTTGTATAGAGGTTAATCAGTCCTAGCCCATGTCACAAACAAATTCGTCTTATCGAGGTTTTTAACCTAATTACTGCTTTGTATAGAGGTGTTTTTAGCATTGACCTCTATGGAAGTTTCAAGGGGATTTTAAAAAATTCGTCTTATCGAGGAATTCGTTTTACCGAGGTTCGTACTAACGAGGTTTGACTGTATATATATATAAGCTCGCCAGCGTGGCTTTGCGCGTTATGGTACCACTACACTGGATTGAGGGGGTGCGGGGGGGGGGGTTTACAGAGGGGCCAGATTCGTGTTCCGGACCCTTCGTACCGCCAGTCCTGATTGTGGTTTTGCAGTCGCTTAGACGAAGGCTGGGACGGTCACCATTCTCCTTCTCATAGACTTCACGTTTCAGAAACAAGAATGCACATATCATAGAAAACATAAGTTACACGAAAAGCAGAAATAATACAACAATCCCCTCATTGCTCCAGTAACTGACAATTCCTGGTTCTAACTACCCAATGTAAACATCGGATAAATATTTAATTCCAAACCATGATGAGAATCAAGGCTTTGCGAGATACTATAGGGAACATTCGCAATTACATTTGTGTGTGTCTGTGTTGTGTGTGTAACAAAATAGGGGAGAGGCTAAGGTTTGATGATATTTTAAGTTGACTTACGATACATCTACAGGGAACAAAATTACTGGTTATATACTTCAACTATCTTAGCACACCCTAGAATTCTATAGTTACGTTTGAATTAAGTTTGGTGCCTAAAAAAAATATATTTAAAAAAAAAGTAACGTAAATGGCCACTTAGCTTCAAAATCGGAAATGAGTGATTAAAAACGCTCTTAAGTTGTAAAATATTGTACTTTATTTATTATAAAAAAAACTTATGTAGCTTGGAAATCATAGAAATTGCAACAGGCAAAGGGAAAATTGACATTAACTGCAATTTTTATATACGAAACAAAAGTTGTTTTCTTCAACTTCAGCATAGATAGTGAGCCCAAATGAAACACGTTTAGCAGTGGATCTATTGTTCTTGCGATATTAAAGCTGAAACATTTTCGTTCCATTACAAACAACGTGTGTCTCCTTGATCAGCATCGTCATCAAATAACTTTATTCTTGGGTTATATATCTTGCGCTTCGTGGGTTTCTTTCTTTTTCCTTTAGCTCAGTTTAGTATTGGCTTGATGTCAGAACCTTTGTTTTGGTTGTTGATTTTGCGTTTACCTACTACTGTTACACGAAGCACTGCAACAATGTCCTGTAGGATCACAGAAAAGAAGTTTCCGTCATTGAAATACCACCGCAACATTAACTTTTAAATAGATACAGTTTCATTTAATTTAATTTTTTATTATTAATAATATACTCACTTCAGCTTCAAATAATAATAAATCATCTATTGAGAGTATGGTAGGTCGGGAATGTTAATAATCCGAAAGCAACAGTGTTGGTGCTAAGCGAACGAAGGGTACATGACCACCAGCAGCATCGAACTTTGCCCGGATTGACGCACTTACAAAGATATAGTTTAACTTAACAATGTGACGAAACAATGCGATCACCAACCCGTGAATCTGTTGCCAAAACACCACTTTACCAAAACAGTTTCGTTCAGAAGCGGTATGGATACAAAAACTTCAGGGTGTTCTAATAACTTCTAGAGATGACATCCTAACCGGATATGGCTTCTCAAGGTGACTAAGGGCACTAAGTCGAACGAGTTATGATTTTTTCCGCACGATGGCGTCACCCCTTGGCCCCCAAAACGCCCGTGGCTATTTTTCCCGCCATGGCCTCTTTGCCTGGCTCTAATTATTCATGTTTACAAGCTTTACTTTGAAAATCTCTCAAGGATAAAACTTTTATCCGAACTGGGTGAAGGCCGACGTTTTTAAAACTAAACACCAGTGCCATTCTCATCAACACTTTCGCAAATCTTTCGAGAGGCTCATGAAGCAAAGTGTTTATGCACATACAAAAAAACTTAAAATTTTTCAGTAATGTTCATTTTAGGTTACTTGCAAGATGTCCACTCCGATACTTCAAGCCCCTCCCACTCCCCTCATCACTCATTCATTCCAGATACCGTACAGAAAGATCTAAATATAACACTAACTTCCCTGGGGACCATCAATGGTCTTAAAATTACACTCAACAAATTAAAACGTTATGAAGTTATTGGGTAGTTAGGATTCTCGCTTAAAGTGTATCTAGAAAATAAGAAGCATGCAATTTAATATAAGTTATGGATTCGTCTTAAATATAACTCAGCACCATGCAATATTGTCTTGATGAGTGCTACAATTGCTCTTTTCTTTTTCGAAGCTGATTTGGTCACTGGATGATAAAGAAATGATGATCTTATCCGTCTCAAAATGTAAGAAAAGAGAAAAGAAAATAGTGGAATCAATATCACTCCGTTCCCAATGTGCAAAAGTTTTAAAGCTAAGATGATGATGTCCTTTTTCTGGAAACGACCCACCTGTTAAGGAGCAGATTTTTGTCAAATCCTAGATAGGCTAGGTACTGGTGGTCGAACAACGAGGAAATCTTTGGATTTTATTATTATTGGAAGAAGTTGAGAAGCGACAGTACGGGTCCAATCTCCTCTTTGCACACACTGAAGATATTCCACTCTCCTAAGTGACGTACAAGTCATCATACAAATGGCGCATCACCCCGATGACGGGAAAATGCAGGATTTAGACACCAGGTGGCAGCACCCAATAGCTTGCATCCGTGATGGCGCTACGGTTAACCTTTCTTAAAATCATCAATAACAACAGACGGCATTATACTAGTACCGAGAAAAGAAACGAAATACATCCCAGGTCACGACGCTATTACCTATCGCCATACAAATGAATTTACACTCTCCGTCCTATAAATGCTGTCTCTTCCCTATATCACTGTCCTATATACAGAAATCTACCCGAAAAACAGTGGAAAACATCGAAAATCATATTATTCTCAGAACCCAGTATGCACCGAATCCGAATTCTCATTTATTGTCATATCACCTCAGTCTTAAGCAAACTATTCGAAACAGTTCTCCCACAATGTATCCACCCACATCTAGAATAGTTCCTTCCACCGTCACCCAGCCAAGCATGTTTCCGACCTATCTTCTCTGTAGACCTCCAGCATCTCCTGTGTAAGAAGACCGATAGGTGCTGACCAATAGAACCACATCTATGTGAACTGCAGACTGCGAGGAAAGGTTGAACACAGTGACTCAAAATTAGATGTTTTTATTACTTCGTATCCACAACGTCGCATCTAATTTTTTCTGTGATAGCAGCCGATCAACTGAGTCACTAAATGAAGTAATGTTTGCCCACAGAAAGCAGTTTGGTCTTCTCGCATAGCTCACCACGTCCGATTAGCGATGTAAGAAGTGCGAGGCTCGGATCTTAATTCTCAAGACTTCCAACTGCAGTTAATATTCAGAGCTGTCACTTGTGACAGCGAACTCGTCGTCCCTGGAGGAATGCTGGCCTCAGATAACGTCACATTCCGCCTTCACTGTCACTGGGCTGCCAGCCCACGAGCAGAAACCTGAAGTATGCAGGGCTCTTCAGCTTCAGCCGCAGATAAAACGAATTATGTCAGATATCTTGAGCAAAAATAAAATTATAGTTAAAAAAACTAAAATAAAAGCTTTTGTAGAATGTGAATTAAAATGTTAAAAATAATCTTTAAAATAAAAATTTTGTTCAACAGCGCTAAGATGTCCCACAATTCAGTATAATTTTTTGAGTAAGCTTAAAATAAGAATAAAGTCACTAATTAAAAAATTAACTTCAAAGTAAAAAAAAAAGTGTGGGATGCTAGACATTAGAGATATTAATTTTTTTATCGCTAACTGTTCTTAAGGATAGAGTCATTATGTATAAGTAGAGAGTACCCACGCTTTTTTCAACATCGAACTTAATTTTTTAATTTGCGACTTTATTCTTATTTTAAGCTTATTCAAAATGGTTACGCTGAATTGTGGGACATCCCAGTGCCGTTGAACAAAATTTATATATTTAAAGATTATTTTTAACCTGTTAGTTCACATTGCTACAAAAACTTGTATTTTAGTTTTTTAAAGTATAATTTTATTTTTAACTTTTTAGTTCACAATGGGAATTACAGGACATAGTTATGGAATTATTGTATTGTCAGTGGTTCTTAATGCGTGCGCCAAATTTCAAACAATTTGGGCGTCAAGAAATGGGTGAATATTGAAATGAAAAATTCCATTGCATTCAACCAGTTTTATTGTCAAAGTAATGAGAATACCAGGCGATAGCTATGAAATTATTGTGTTGTTATCGGTCTTCAATACATGTGCAAAATTTCAAATAATTTGGACATCTGAAATTGGGTTAAAATTCAATTGCCGGATTCCATTACAATCAGCCACTTTCATATTGTTGCTACCAAAGTAATGAGAATATCAGGACATAGCTACTAAATTATTGTGTTGTTGTCGGTTCTCAATACATGTGCAAAATTTCAAACAATTCGGCCAACTGGAATTGGATTAAAATTCAGTTGCAAAACTCCATCACATTCAACAATGTTTATATTCTTACTGTCAAAGAAATGAGAATAACGGGACATTGCTATGAAATTATTGTATTGTTATCGGTTCTTAATACGTGTGCAAAATTTCGACCATCTCGGACATTTGGAAGTGGGCGAAAATTGAGTTGAAAGATTCCATTACAAACAAACAAGTAAAGCTAATAAATGGCCTGTTATTAACGCAAAAGTGAAGATACTTTTTAAAGAAAAATACTTATAAAGCTGCTGTTAATACGGATTTCTGAAAGATTTTAAATTAAATCAGAATCACATCATAATTACACTGCCAGCTTAGCGGCGCTGATTTCGGCAAGAGAACTGGGTGACAAAGATTTTGTTTATAATTCAGCAAGCTCAAAGTTCATTAACGAAATCATCCTTCGTAACACTGGAACCTGCTTTACTGTTACGACATTTTAATGTGGATTACTCTGACCACACTGAATGGCTATGTTAACACGTCACTGAACGATTACCGATTCGTGATGTTTTATTATCAGTAGATACATTAGTAATATGAAATTT
>JARYHS010009186.1:160223550-160249048 GCA_031002005.1 Vandiemenella viatica
TCCAAGTTTCCGCAATGACTGTTTCTATTCGTGCATTTTGTGTTAGTTTTTTTTTTGTTTTTTGTTTTCTTTGTTTTACGTAATTACTGTATTATTAACCCATATATTGTAAAGAGACTGTTTCATAATGCTTCAAGCCTAAGATCACGCAGGATTTTGAAAATTCTGTATGACTTCTCACTTCAATAGTTAAAAAAATATTCTGGGAACTCATCGACGTTACCCATAGACATTCCATTCTCTTACCAGAACAAAAGCAGGAAATGAGACGCGATTACGTGTAATTATGTACTAAAGTAATACTACTCCAGATCATTCGGTCATTAAGTTGAAGGCTAAAGCTCGGCAACTACACCGCACTAAGAGTGAACAAACGAAGTCTTCAAGTTGTATAGCGGCGGTAATGTTTCACTTGTAACGGCTGACTGCTGTGTAAGTCCAATATACGCAGCTGAAATAAGGAACTACTTTTGGTGTACAGCAAATGTCAAAGCGGATAATTACAGTGACAAAGAAATATACGACCGTAGAGGAATGCGTGGCACGGTTTTTTAACAGAGAAAACTATTGTGTGTGTTTGTGTATGTTCTAGATGACCCGGCAGTGCATCGCCATCGCTAAATTTGAGTAAATATATAGATTAAACGAACACAACTGAAAATTTGATTTCAGTTTTTTTACTTATTTAAAATTACATATACACTATTATTTTTATGTTTTGGATTACATAAACTGTAATTACTGTTTTCCTTTAGTTTAAGTTCATTGTAATGCTCTTAGATAAACAATGTTTTTTTGTGGTTAAATTTGGCATATATACAAAAAAATCCATTGCATTTCATACTTAGGAGCATGCAACATCTAATGTTCTGTGAGGTAATTCTTTCCATTTCCATTATCCAATAATTTTATCGAAACATTTTCTGCAGAAGTATCGTTTTGTAATTTCGTGTAATGCATGTTTGTTGTCAACTAAAATTTATTAAAATGTCTCTATAAATGTGATGCTTTAAAATACGCGTTTACTTTATCAGCCGGCGTCGAATGTGGAATAGTAGGTAAAGTCTGTCAAAATCATCTCTTAATAATATTAGCGCACCACCGAATGGCCGTTTTTTTCCACGTACACCTTGAAATGTTTAACACAATGCTTCCAATGATTTTTATGCACCATATTATTATCTTCATTACTGGAGTATTTATTCATTCCTGATATTTCTAAAATGTTGACAAGTTGGTAATTTACTGTTTTGTGTATTCAGTGGCAAATTAAGAGCTGAATGTCCTGTTCTACAACCATCCAAAAGATTCGCTGCAATTCGAGATGATCTGATTACCAATATGATATCATTATATGAAGGTATAGTTGCCAGTACCACTGAAATAAGAAACGTGTTTCCTGTGCCACCTGGCGTATGCATTGAACCATTTCTTCTTGTGAGTAAGTCTTGGTTTCTTTCTACTGGTGGGGTCGAGGATTTCAATAGCTTTATACTTTCTCCGGACAACGCGTAACATTTTACTATTATATATATATATATAATTTGGTATAGGCATGGGTGTAGAATAGTTCCCTGTTGGCAGGAAGGTTGATTATTTTGTCCAGCGAGTTTTTATGGCTCACGTTTGAATGACACTGGTCTATTTCTAGAGTCTAATCATTGCTGGACCTCCCAAGGGAGATTTAAACCAAAATTGCATTGCACACAGAATCTAAAAGTGATGAAAATTAGTTTTATGGACAAAAAAATACATCTTAAAGACAACGTGCGAGCTGGTACAAGTGAAATATGAACATGTCCTGTATTTAACCCTAAGGGTTCACTCTCCAAGATTTGAAGAATTTCCGTTGAGTTTGAAAGAAGTTATAAGTAGGCTATAAACGAGAGACAGAGACTATACGTATATAGGTCAGCTTCAATGAAATCATCTGAATTTAAATGTGCAGTAAAGTGGTAGTGAATTGTATTGCTGAATGTAGTCTGAAGCTGCAATCTTGATTGACCTTTTAGGGTAGTGAAATGCCTGCAGTGCTCTTGAGTTTCGAGCTAAGAGGTAAAGTGTCTGGCTTAATCGCTGTATGGTATGTTTCGGCAATCGGCACGAGAAATGTCGTTACGAGACACGCGATTTCCCAATTTTCTGTGGCTCATTTTTATTTCTTACCGACGACCGCGACACGCTAAGGACCTTTCCCATAAGCAGGAAGAAACAGAATATTAAATCGATTCGTACTAAACCTTACATTAATTTTTTGTTCCAGAAGATCTTGTTAGTACCCAATAAATATGGAGTTTTTTGGATTTAAGTCGGTTTCTCACATTGAAATTAGACCGATTTATTCTAATCATTACTTCAGACTGTTTTGTGACAATATAATTGAATAAGAGATGATATTAAAGATTAAAACATGGCCCAATACATATTTTCGTTCTGAGTTGGAGTGATACACACACAAAACAAGCTTTGGTGAAAATCGTGTTAGAGGTCTAAAGGCTTAAAAGAATTCCGGCTGTAGTGGCAATTAGAACGGCTGGTATTTCTGCCTGCAACATCTTACCAATTGAATACCAGTTCGACGGTGATATAGCTATTGATTCCCAAAAACGTCTGACGCATTTCGAAAAACAAAAAATGGTATCTTCAGTAATTGAGCTAATATTCGTTAGTTCTGGAATTATCTTCAGCATGTTTTTTAGTGGTAAAGTGTGTTATATCTCCGATTTTTTCTCACTGATGAACATTCTAAAATATGCCGAGTAAAATATTTGGTTCTTTTACTGGCATAACATAAGTCTTGAGTTGAAATGTAAAAATTTTTTACGATTTTTTTTTGTTACAATAGTCTGCTGAAGTTTTCAAATTCCACACTTTTGTGCCATTTGAAAAGGGTTTACAATGCTTCAAATCTTTACTGGTGAAGCATAGTTTGTCATTTGTAAATAAAATATTATATTGGGAATGCTGTTTTCTATTTTCTTGTGGCTGTTAAAAAAGGTTCTTTTTTTTACACTTTACTTTCGGCTTGTATCAGCAACTATTTGCGTTTTGATTTAGCACAGTTGCATTACTCGTAAAGTAGAAGGTTTCGAACAACGCGTAGAAAATACTGCATTAATGCAATATATAATTAAAACTTCACATGCCCGATGCCGGAATCGAACCGGCGACCATTGGCGTGAGGCCAACACGCTATTCTAGTTTACATGTGACACCAATTTGCACGAAAAAATAAATTAAACAATTTCAGGTGTTTCATTATAAGCTCATTCCATTCCAGGTTTGTAGCACGAATTTACCAACAAATGTTCTTGCTCTTCAATCAGCATTAATAAATTCAGTATGAGTTACCCTTCCCGATTTTTGCCGTAGTGGAAGCTCTGGAATGAGGAGAGTTTAGCGTCGTGTGCTCCATCAGGAGATACACTCGGTAGTGAAAGAATAAGACTATGAAACCGCGCAACAAACTTTGAATTGTCTTCTGCAAAAGGAGTTAAAGAGGAAGTTAATTCTACATGGCTACTCAGAAATTAAAACTGAGGGAGCGGAAATTGAGGTGTCTTTTACCAATGATATCCTCCCATTCCCGCGCCAATAATAACGCTAGCGTTGCACAGAAGAGGAAACACAGTACCGGTACCTTATTTCCATGATTTAACCTATCCTGTAATGACGATGAGTGAAGAAGCATATCAGTGCAGTCGGCAACAAAATCAGATGATCGAATATCAGTCAGGGAATTAAAACGGAATGTACGAAATACGAGGTCAACCTTTAACTTAGTGCCTTGTCTGGGAAAACTAAATGGCAAAATCCTGAGAAAAAAATGCATATAATTATTTAGTCCTTTGCAGAATATTGATCAAGGTTGCAATCCCTACAGGAATGTTAGAAAGTGAGCACCTGAATTAAAGCGTGAGAGAACCAGTTCTCAGATTGATCCCCGAACAGTAAGGCTATTGAAAACAGTCATACAGAAAAAGTGAACGGAGTTCATCTGTATACCAAACAAAACTGCACGCAAGGTGCTCAATTGGAAATGAATAATGCCACACTTTACATGGTGGCGCTGTAGGTGGCGAAAATATAAACTGATAACTGCAAAGCTCCATAGCGCAAAACAGCGTAATCATCGACCACCTGCACAATCATCACAGATGTTTCAGCAGATATAATAAAAAACGAACTATGTTTTTTTTAATATATCGTGTGTATTCCATGACAAGTCATCTATAACAAACTGAAATAAAATGTAGTAACGACTGAACTTTCTATCCGCAGTTTCCGTAAACTAACAAAGCAATCATTGTTTTGCAATCGTCGTGATACACATTAAATTCAGAACTCAATAGTTTAAATAAATATTACAGTAGCGGATCTACGAATTTTCGGAGCCGGGACATAAACTTGAGATTCCTGCCCCTTCAAACATGAATTTGCCGCCCGGGGCAGTATAGAACTGTTCTTCGATTTCGCTGCCCCGTGATGTTTGCCGATTGGGGCATTAGAGCTAAGAAAAAAGGTCGCCTCCTCAAGATTTTGCCATTTGCCGCCCCTTCAAAGATGATTTTGCCGCCTCCTCTGAAGTTGCAGCCCGGGGCAAGCGCCTCCCTAAATCCGGCAATGATAAATAGCTATATCTCCCAATGAAGGTTTACTGTCTTATTAATTGTAATAAACATTAGAATTAGGAAATTCCCAGCTAATTTAACGTCTTTAAACAAACAAAATCATTTCCTACTTAAGGTTGTCTGTTTATCTTCTATAAGCTGTCACCCGCCAGTGTGGCTTAGTGCGAAGAGACGCCGAACACAGAGTCGGGAGGTACAACGAACCGGGCACGAGACCAGTCCTCCGCTGTTTTTAGGCAGTTTTTCACAGGCAGCAAGGAGAATGCTGTCACGATCCCCAATCTCCGCCTGATAAACAACACGTTTCACATACAAAAATACACTTATCACACGCTGAATATAGTTACACATTTCACAGCCAGATGGCAACTCTTCACTTTTCCTGTTAGTACTCAGTACGACCTGGCAGTTGGTATAAAATGTTTGACGTCAGCAAGGACATGCGGTCGTGAAACAATAGCTCCAAATTTGACGTTGCCAAAATATTGGGAAAAGTGCTGAAGAATAAGATCTTCTATCAGTTGTGATAGTGGCCAACAATAATTAATTTATTATTATCTAATAATGTTAAGTTTATCACATTACGATCCTTCCCATATTAACAGGAGCGGCGTTTTTGTTTCTCTTGTTAATATAAATGAAAGTTTTTAATCGTATGGTACAGGGTGTCCAGAAAAGGACTCCCTGATTTCAAAATTAAATATCTCGAAAACAAAGATCGATAGAGGAATGCAGTAAACGGTATGTTTATTGTGACAGCTGTAAGAAGTGTATACAGCAGTGTGAAATAATAGTTACAAACGCTGCTAACAGATGGCACTATACGATGTACAGCTCATATCAGCATACATAAGTGAAACAATCGTAAGAAAACAATCTTTGCAAACAATCACATCACAATGTTTTCAAAATGTTCACCATTGTCACTACCCTGAGCTTCGGATCACTATTTAGGCATTACGTATGGCGATTACAGCGCCACCTGTTAGCAGCTTTTGTAACTATTATTTCACACTGCTGTATACACTTCTTACAGCTGTCACGATAAACATACCGTTTACTGCATTCCTCTATCGATCTTTGTTTTCGAGATATTTAATTTTGAAATCAGGGAGTCCTTTTCTGGACACCCTGTATGACAGTAGTGATTTCTTCTGAAGTATTAATACTAAAACTTAAATAAAAATCTGCGGTAATGTCTCCTGTTTCCTAACTTCCCGAAATCAGTTTGAATAATCGTATAACATCTTCTTCGCGACATTCACGGAAACTCACGAACCGTTTTTGCTTTATTTTAGCTACTCTTCTGAAAGGACACTCAAATTAACATTTATGAAAGGATTAAAAAGAGGTTAATGGATGGTTCCATTTTACATATCACACTGCGAAGCAATGCCACTTCGTGCGATTTCCTTTTACCAAGTGTTGCTGCATGCAAGTATACTCAGATTCCAACTGCCATGAAAGTAATAAAATTGGAGTGTAGAATTTAGGCTTAGTTGCTCGCTCCAATCTGCTTTCTTAACAATGATTATGGTTTTTTTGGTTTCCCAAATCACTCCAGGTAAATGCCGGGATGCTACCTTCAAAAGGCCATGGCCGAATTCCTTCCCACTACTTGCCCCCATCCTTTCCCGTCTCTAAAGACCTCGCTGTTAGAGATACGTTAAGCAGATAAAAAAAAACAATGATTAGTCAGAATTGGAGTTTTAGGCTGGTCTCACATTGAAACCGACTACGTCCGACTGCCGACTATGGACGATGACTGTAACATACTTGTCGGCGTCGTTTGTATTTCACAGGCGGTTGCTTTTAGTAGCTTTTTTCGCATTCGATTATTTGAATAAATGAGTTCTTTTATCTTGTTGAAAGTAGAAGTTTGCTGATTAAGCAAATACGACACATTCAGAATGAACGGAATGTGTGGGTTTAAAAAAAAATGGCCTTCGGTCTCTTTGACCATTTAGCCAGCTCAAATTTGTTAAATTTAATTTAATTGAGATGGAGCTCTTGCTCCGGTGGCAAGTTCCCTACACACCCCTTTTTCCCTCTACTAATTTCAACTTCAAATTCTTTTAGAGGATTTTTTTGTGCAAGTTATTCATCATTTCTCTTAGGAATTTATTTCAATCCATGACTCCCTTACCTACAAAAGAAAATCTTCTCACACCCATTTGCCTGAAATCGATTGCCAATTTGTAGTCATGGTAATTTTTTCCCTTCAATGCGCCTCTCCTAATTCTTCCACCAATATTTTTTATTGCCTCTTCACCAATATACGTCTTGTACACTCCAATGATTATCTTCACACTTCTCCTGGCTTGCAATGAATCTCAGCTCCTATATCGTAACACTTACTGATTGTGTTCTGCGATAATTTCCAGAGACAAATCTGGCAGCCATTCTTTGCGCACCCTCCAATTCCTGTATTTGATACCCAAAATGTGGGCTCCATGCTACAATACCATATTCAAGCAATGGTCTGACCAGCGTTTTGTAACAAAATTCCCTTACTTTTCTAGTAGATCCCCTTATTACTCTTTCCAACAAGTGAAGGATTTTGAAACCTTTTCCTATTACCTGACGAAAGCGTCCTGCCCAGTTGAGTTTGTTAGTAGTGTTTTAAATATTATATCAGACCTTGTTTCTGTAACGATGGTGCATGGTGAATGGTATGTAAAATACAAGACGAACACACAACACTTAATTAAAACACCCATGCCCGAGACTGGACTCGAACCCGAAACCCTTACAATGCGAAGAACTAGCCCAAACACTGCTCGAGCCCACTAAACGGAGGGGTAACCAGATATATCTGAAGAGAGAAGAGCTCGACGAGTTTCACCATTTAATGGGAGATTTAAAGCAAGATCCTGAGAAAATCTTTAACTACTGCCGTATGAGTTTGAAGTCGGTTAACTATTTCCGGAAAAACTCAAATCTGAGTTGACAGAACGCAGAAATTTCGCCTTGTCATTAGCCTCTTACGCCAAGGTGAGTCAATAAAAAAATTATCAAAAGGAAATTTTGAATTTGCCGGATGTTTCATGGAAAACAAATTAAACTTACAACTGTAGGACAACAAGAAATAAAAACGAACTTCGCCAGCAAACTGCACCAAATTAAAAAGTCGTACTTAGAACGAAGGAACATCTCAGCCTGTTAGGTTGGTTTCACTTTAAGAGCACTGATTGCATTCTGAAGATCGAGAAATTTTGTTTGTTTGGTTTTTTTATTATTTTTTTTTGTATTTATGGGTTTACGCCTCGTTGACGTCGAGGTCATTAGAGGCGGGATGGGACTGGGTACAAGGAACGGGAAGGAATTCGGCCATGGTCTTTTGAAGGAAGCATCCCGGCATTCTTCTGTAGTGATTTGGGGAAACGAAGAGGAAAACCCAAATCTGGATGCCCGGACGGGGATTCAAACCGTCTTCCTCCCGAATGCGGTTTTGGTCCATAGTCGTGCGACTAAATACGACCAAATTTCGGATGTGGTCCCTTCCAGTGTGAGACCAGTGCAATGCAAATGAAGTAAATGCATGCTACATGGATGTCTTTTCAGGACATGGGCTTGAACAACACCCAAGTTCAATTTACCGCCCTTCAAACGCGATTTTGCTACCCCCCCCCCCCCCTGAAGTTGCCGCCCGGGGCAAGCACCTCGGTGGTCCCCCCCCCCTTTTCCACCTCTCCACCCACCCTCCACCTCCCACCCCTAGATCAGGTCCGGCACTGCACAAGTTCAATGTTTTGGTGTGGAATACTACATCCGGATACGGTGGTTGCCCTGTTTGTCACCATGTCTGTGTACTTGGGCAACAATTAAATTAGGGCTAGCCGCAGACCGAGCCCTCTTTGACACCGAACGCCCGGATGTGCGGTCTGGCTGATTAAACGCGCAGTCTCGTTAGACCCCCGACCACAGCGGAAGCCGGCCGTGATTTTGACTTCTGAATTTCCCGGCCGGAGACCCTACGCGCAAAGATACACTACGAAATGTTTTAAAATAGCTACACTCACTACTTTAAAAATTTAATGAATTTCATTAGAATTCATTTGTTATAGCCCATTCTTTCACATTTAATGGTTAAAGATTTATAAATTAAAATACCGTCTGCAAAACAACTGAGCAAATAAAGCTGTTTCTACCAAATTCGTAAAAAGACTGTACTGCATTAATAATTACTTATGTATAGAAATAAAGCAAATTTCTTAGTAACACCATGGAAGCAGTTTTCAACAGACAGTGCTTCCGTTTACAAATCTTCATGAGAATTTACCAAGCGTGGTGCGTGAGTGGTTAACGCTCTTGCCTCGCATTCGGGAAGACGGCGGTTCGAATTCCCGTCCAGACAACCAGATTTAGGTTTTCCAAATTTTCCCCAAATCACTCCAGGCGAATGTCGGGATGCTTCCTACAAAATTCCATGGCCGAATTCCTTTCCGTTCCTTACCCGCTGTCCCATCCCACCTCTAATGACCACGATGTAGACCAGGCGGAAAGCCATAAGTAAAAAAAAATCAGAATTGTTTTAGTGATAAGGACAACGAGAAGTAAACCTTTCCACCATTCATAGCACAAAGGCACAAGGAACTTCATTACCTCAATATTCTAAGGTTAATACCTGAAGTATATGTAATGGCTATGTATTTGTTTCTATGTCGAGTAGTAGTTAAACTGTATTAATTAATATGTTGAGAATCAGAGAGTATCCGGTTCATTATAAGTATGTATGTAACTATTGGTGCGGTTGAAACTACTGTTAAATGTTCAGTGGCTAGCCTATTGACTACGGTGTTGTTCATTAGTCTGCCGCCAGGGTAAGATGGCGAGAGGGTGTGGATGTAAATGCATGTAAACGGATAGCGCGAACTTGCACTTTTGGCTGCACACAACATATGACACATTGAAAGAATAGCGTATTATTGTCGAGCGATTTACGGAAATATTAATGCAAGCAAGGCAAATAATTGAAACTGTGGTAACCAATATAAATAATACACCTGCAGGTTGTAAAGAAGAATTTTCTCTTTCTCGAGTTGTAAATTAATGTCTTCAAACATTATACTTTTTATTCAGAGTTGAACCCGATCAAGAACATTTTTATCGTGTGCAGTCAACATTTTATTGGAGGTTTAAAGACATAAGTCATCATAAGGGGAGAGGTATATTTCATCGTTCTTAACATTTAAAGAACGCATAATAGGCGCAATTACTTCACCAGTTATCTAAATTAACTCCTGACAAGTGGCGATGTGTTTGTAGAACAAAACGATAGTATTTAGTGAGCTAAATTACTGTTCATTAGGAAACCAGTAATCAACTGAAGTTGTGCTGATTTTTGCAAGTACTCTTTTAAATTTTATTTTCAGTGGTCCGCTTTACAAGTGCACTAATGGAAGACGACAGTAATAAGGTGTTTCCAATTAGCAAAAACAGTAATCTGAAATTGAAGGAAGGGATATGGTCGAAATTTTATAGCAGTAATTGTTTACATTAAATTAAAAAGAGTAGTCCTATGATTAAATAAATTTAATTGAGCCGAGAAACCTTCTTTCTTATAAATGAATAAAATTTTATAATGGTTCGCTGAGTGAAACTGCTGCCAGTAATTTTTAATGTAAATTTTAGGGGAACTGCCCTACTTTTGCCCCACCAACCCGAAAATGATCCTAACCTTTTGAAAATTAATTTAACTGCTTCGCGTTCCCAATATTTTTTTACGGAAAAGTCGCCACAAATTAAATTAAAAGCAGTATCGGAATAGCTAAACTAAATTTCAACAGGTTAGTACTATTTCTGGCAGGTGGTGAAAGTGGTGCAGTCCCCGATTTTACTATTATATAGTTAGAGTTTGTATGTTATTGTAAGATTCTTCATTTCAAGAAAGAAATGTTAATTTACCACTCTTCTAGATTACTGTGTTAGCTTCTCAATGCAGAATCAACATACTGAATACATGAAATTCCACGCATTTCGGTTTAGGCTGATGTCTGAAGTGAAAAGCACTTGTTACAAGGGGATTATAAAACGAAACAATAAAGCCATTGCGCTCTGTGTTGCCAAGGTGTTGGTACTGTGAAGTAATCATGCTTTTGCAGGTGGCCACCGGTGCTAATAGGTGAGTGGGTAACGAATAAGACGTGGAATTCGGGAGAAATCGGTTCAATCTCCGACGTCCATCATTTACAGAGGTTACTCCAGGTGAATTCGTGATGAGTGAGCGGTAACGCTCTGTCCTCGCATTCGGAGGACATGGTTTCTAATCCCCTTCTAGCTCGGTCAACATAGACATTCAGGGTTACAATAATTCGCATAGAACTAAAAAATCTGTAAGAAATTTCAGAACACCAATTTAAATGAAACACCGAGCGTGGTGGTGTAACGGCTAGCGTTCTGGCCTCGCATTCGGGAGGACGGCGGATCGAATCCCCGTCCGGGCATCCAGATTTGGGTTTTCCATGGTTTCCCAAATCACTCCAGGCAAATGCCGGGATGCTTCCTTCAAAAGGCCATGGCCGAATTCCTTCCCATTCCTTCCCCCCCCCCCCAAATCCTTTCCCGTCTCTAAAGACCACGTTGTTAGAGAGACATTAAGCAGATAAAAAAAAAAAAAAATGAAATGTGAAAGGTCCCCAAACGAGTGTTTCGCCAATACTCAGAAATGGAAATTCTTAGGAAAAAAGTGTAAGAACAAATATTTATAGATTAGTCTAATCCCGTGACTGTTTTTTTGCGTATCATCACGGGTCAAGAATAGTTCCAGTTTTTGCGATGAAAGATTATGACAGGTTGATCTGATCTGGCCAAATATAAGCTTGACCTGTGTTTCACCCTTAGGATGAATAAAATATCTTGAGCTTGAAGAACTCAGAAGCATTAATAGAGGTTGTTATTAAACACGGAAAGGAACGATCGCGCTATCGTGTAACTGTTTCAAAGGTCGTACACTCGAACTTGCTTAAATACGAACTTAACTTGTATTTGACCCTTAAAGTTCATTCTGCATTTTTTTTAAAATCCTGTTGGTTCGAAATCATCACGTTGTTTTATTACTGAGACTGGGCAAACACTCTTAATGTAAACATTGATCATAGTATCTGTGGCAGCCAGAGAACTTAATACACATTCCATATTATGAAACAGTTGAGCAACTCCGCAGAAATAAGTTGCCAGAATAGTCGATTCGGTGACACATTTGGTCTGATGTCCACTTAAAATAACCTAATAACTCACATACAGCGAACATGAATAAAGGTCAATAACGAAAGTGGTCAGTAAAATGACTAAAAAGCAAATAAACCGTAATGCATAAATTATGGTCAAGCAACAACATTAGTGAAAGTTGTAATTAAACTGAAATTTATCCTAAGCCGAAATGACAATTGGCATTCGTGGTTACAGCAGAGACTATGAGTAATTTAATTTTCTTAAGTTTTTTAAGTTGCTTGAATTAGTAACATGTTACTGAAAAGCAGATCCACGTTTTTTCAGCCGCAAAATTTAATAAAAATTTTTAACTATGAAACGCTATGAAAAGCAAACTTAATGAATGTATTATGCCAATTAATTTGGTAGCAGTTGCTTAGATATTAAATTGTAGACATAACCACGAATTCCTTCTAATGGTATCTCTGGTCGCTGTTTTGCGAGCGAAGGCTGACACGTGACACCGTTCTCCAGCCAATAGCTATCGAGGTGAGTGAGTGAGTGAGCTTATCTTATATCTTTAAACGAGCAATTCTTGTATATATATATATATATTTCGGATCTCGGAAACGGCTGTGATGATTTGGATGAAATTTGGTATTTAGATAACGTTTTGACTTTTAAGATTACATAAATAGTTGTCTTCCCTACAAAAAAGCGAGTTTACAAAATACGAACAATTTTGTCACTCCGTATATCGAAAACGGCACTAGCGCCATCTCGTAGAAAATTCAGGTACCAGAAAGCCTACAAATTGATTTTCTTTGATTTCAAAGAATAATTAAACGAACAGTTCTTGTATACTGGCTGACCCGTGGAAATATTAACACTGCAAGTTTAATTGTAAAACATTTAAAAAGGAAGATAATTAAAAATTTATCAATGGTTTTATCAGAAACTTCTTTATAAAGTAATCATCGTTTACTTTTTGACCGTAAGAAGTGGTTGTTAGTTAGTCATTAAATACTACCTCCTTAATTATAAAACATCTTTCGATTTCTGTTCAATGTACAAGATTTCGAGTAGAGTTTGATAATAAAGTAAAAAGCCACGTGCGAGTGCACATACGAAAAAAAGGGTTCTGATAAATAGAATCTTGCCTTTTGAATAGTCTGACCTTGTGCTTTATTAATGTTTATAACGAAGGTTACTTCTTATGGGAATTGTTTTATTAGCATTTTGAAATGCTGATCACAAGATGTGAGATTACTGCGATGTATGAGCATAGTTTTATCAGAGTGAATAAATTTAGCACAGATGATGTTCTATTAACGTCACAACCCGATGATGAATTCTTATAGAACTCGATGAAACATGTTCTTGGTTTTCGAGATATAGCATGTCAAATGTTCTTGGTTTTCGAGATATAGCATGTCAAAAATCATTTATAGGTATAGTTCCTTGTGCTTTTGGCGACGTTTCTTCTGGTCCAGGCTGTATTTAAACCTAACAACAACCACTAGGTACAAAATAAAACATTGAAATTACATTTCCACCATATAGACATAGTCATTTTGGTGGATTTTTTTTTCTACTCCAGGCTGGAGCTAATTCTAACCTCTTCACTTTTGAGATATAATATCCAGAGAACTAAGCGAGATATCAGAAAAATTCCTTTTTTTTCGATTTGTCTCGACGAGTTTCATACGAATTCACCATCTAACTTGGCTATGGCGAAATATGTCTTCTGGTTCAGGTCGCATTTCAACCAACCGCGTAAATTTTGAGATACGATATCTCGAGAACTAAGCGAGATATATATAAAAAAATATTTTTTACTTTCAATTTTTCTCGTCGAGTTACATAAGAATCCATCATCAAGGGTTATCGTAGAATCCTCTGAAATACCACAAATCTCGCACCATTAATTAATAGGGCCTATCAAACTGGCATTAAGATTTCTATTTTACATAATAATAGCATTTTTTTTAAAAGTAATATGTGAGGCGGTCTCGCAAATGGATCTAGCGATTTGGATGAAATTTCACATGTAGATAACGCTTTGCTTTTCCGGTTTTTAACACGATTTTTTTTTAAAAAAAGAAAGGAGCACATTTGTATTTGTTTTCTCGAAAACGGCTCTAACCTCATTACGTAGAAGTTTCAGGTACCAGTACGCCTACTGATGTTAGTTAAGCTTCTCTTTGGTGAACTGTGCACCTCAAAACGCCTAGGAAGCCTTCAAGCCTTTTACTTTAATCAAACTTTACTCGAAATCTTGGATATTGAACAGAAATCGAAAGAAACCGAGCGTAGATCGGTCACCCAGGTACTGAAATTATATAGTAGATACTTTAATGCTTTACAAGTTTTGTCGTACCTACTTTTATGATAAAACTTATCGTTCGGCTGAAAAAAAAATTGCGAACTTTGACATTGAATAAAATTTTTTGCAGATGTGGGATCGATGGGGATTTTTCACATTTCATTTAAAATGGTGTTCTGAACATTCGTACAAATGTTTTGCTTTATGCAAATTATTTTAACTTTACCCCTATTTTTCGAGCTAACTTGAAGGGACTATTCCGGCCATCCATATTTCGTTTTTCAATGGTTTCCCCCAATCACTTAAGGCGAATGCCGGGACGGAACCTTCAAAAGTCCATGACCAAATTCCTTCCCATTCCTTGCACCCAGTTCTTTACGTCTCTAATGACGAGGCGTAAAGCCAGCAGAAGAAAAAAATAATAATAATAATAAATAAGATGTCCATTGTAGAAATTCTTCCCGTTTATTGACTCCCATTTATCTCCGGCCATTACAGCCTTAAGAACATGGGCGTCGGGAGAGGGTGCAAGGGGGTGCACTTGTACTTCCCTGCTATGAAAGAAAATACACAGAAAACGATTATAAAATAAAAAAAAATTATTATTAAATTCACTGTTTGAATAATAAGTTAGGGCGCCTAGGTTGTTATCCAATTTTGTTCAACGCGTTGTCAATAAATTCAGTATCCTTAGTTAATAAGTAATAAGTGATAGAAAAAGATACATGCACCTCCCTTTAAGTAATCCTGTCGGCGCCCATGCTTAAGAAGAAAAAAGTGATGGGGTGAAATTTTATAAAACAAAAATAATAATGGAAATGAACGTTATCAATCAGTTTTCTGATGGCATATATATATATATGATAGACTCTCATTCGGAATTTAATTTTGTAAACAGAAATAGAAAATGAAATAAAGGATACGACAAAAGTGAATGTTGGCAACATAATGCCGAGTAACTGGCCGTTTGTTTGGATGTTGTTACAGTCACCAATAGGTACGTAGCTGTTTTTTTCATTCTGTATTGATCTTTAACCACGTACAACATATAGCTTGTTCTTAGGAAAGTTATTCGACTCGAGCAGAATAGTAACAACGCTCTTCGTCTCATAAATCGAACTTACGAGAGCTAGAAGGCGCCTCGTTACTGTGGAGGCTATCTATCGGTTGTCTACTCACCACTGATTAATACAAGTCCACTACCGACAAGAACTGTAAAATCCGAAACAATTTTTCCTCGTGCTACCATGCCCCATTGTATTTCAACTCAGATGCTGCAGACATACGGCGTACTTCTGGCCCGAATTGCATTCAAACGCTGTGCCCACTTGTTTCTTTACAACTCCGACATTAGCATATTTCAGTCCTTAACGGGATGCCGGCCAAGTGCCACATCCTTCTTTAAGAAATTTCTCTGAGACAATTTGTACTCGACAACGGCAGAACACAAAGCAACAAATCAAGCAGTGTCTCATTCCTATTTCGAACAAGCGCTAGTTTGGCTACATTCAAATTTTATCGCTTCTTTCAAATGCAGATCTGCGATCTGCTCATGAGCGTTCCTCTGAGGTATAAACGAAATGAGAGCACAGTGATTGAGGAAGACAACATCACACGAAGTTCTCCTTCTCTCTCCGTTGACGGTGAGCACTCAAGCGCCCATGTTCAACTTGGCGGCAAATTTCTGAGCTACTTCCCGGGCGAATCAATCATCGCGAGCTTCCAGCTGTGAATAATGCCCGCCACCAAAGACAATGCAGGTCACCCCAGACAGCGGAGAAGCATTACCAGGAACCATTCCCTCAGCCAAGTCCTGTTGATGGAAGCTCCAACTGGGGCACTGTCGACACAGCACTTGTTTTGCTGCAGAGATGTTTGTCGACGGGGAGGTACGTAAAAAACTGCTAGTAGCAGTTGGAATAGGGCATTTTGACAATAGCGTGAAATCGTTCGAACACGAAGATTATTAATGGTGCTTTTGGGTTAGAATTCAGTATAACACGGGTAAAGTTTTTTTTCGTAAAAAATATATTATACAAACGAAACATTTCTTAATACTCCGCAACTACACTACGATACAGTTATCCTATTAAATGAAAATATACTTTGACAGCAGTGACAATACAACGAAAGCTAAACAAAATTATATTACAGGACAATAAGGGGGGGGGGACATGATTTACGTAGTCCTAAACTAGGTTTCAAAGATAAAAACACAATAGTTTTTTCCAATAAGTGTCTAGTAGTAAAAAATAATTGAAAATGACTAACTTAATACAAAGTAACTTAATCAAATATGATTACTTCATATAACACGAACTCTTCGTAAAATAATTACAGTATCGGCCAAATCGAAACGACCTGTCTGCTGGTTGTCAAAATTATACACGGGATTCTTTCTCTTTACAAACTCATGACGGAGGATATTTGTTTCTGGACGCGTGGAACCGAAAATTCTTTGATAGAACGTGTGGCATCTAACTTTTTTCGTTTCGCCCAGCTTTGGTCCCCATTAATTCATTTGTTTTATTTTTATTTTATTTTTACTTTTCCTCACCCTCTATTATTTTTGCATTCATTTTCGAATCGGTTGCTTTCTTTCTTTAATCTCTATTTTCTATTATCTTAGATTGGGCTTTTCCCGGAAACCAAGAAGACTAAATCGTTAGTTTTAATTAAGAAGTTAATTTTTCTTATTGTTATAAGAGAAATTTTATCACATTTTTCTATTTTTCTGTTCGTCAGTCACTTGTATGATTGAACACTGAGAAATATACTAGATTTGAAAAAAGGTAGGGAGATTGTAAAGAAACACTTATTATTATTTGTGACTTATTTTGGTTTAACGTACATAAAATACGAATAATTCATTAACGATCATTTCTCGTCAAACTTTCTTGTCACACAAATATTCGCTGTAGTTCGCAGATTCTTGTTGTACGATCGCTATTGAAGAGTTACTCCAAAATTACTCCTGGAAATGAGTTTAGAATATTGAAACAACTTTTTTAGAACACGCTCTGTGCTTTAACACATCTGTTTTTGAATGCTGTTAAAAGACGTAAATGCAACAAAAATCATCGTAAAGCGCTCTGAATGTTAATCCGAAAGTTGCAGCTTACTGTGAGAACAGAAAAGTTTTATTGCACTGTAAAGTTTTACAGTTACTGTAGAAATATTTCTTTCGTCCTAAATCACTTGACCAGCTCTCAGTTAAAAACTAATTTCCTCTGACCCATATTGACTTGTATCTTCGGTTTAACTAATTATGAGTTTTCAGAATCCCGTAGCACCGGTTATTTCATATCAAAATGTGTTCCTGCAGTTACTCACTCACATACGATTTCACTACATAACACTTCTTATCGGCACCGAGTGTGATGAGTGAACGGTAACGTTCTGTCCTCACATTAGGGAGGACATGGTTTTGAATCCCCGTCCTGCCATCCAAATTTGGGTTTTCTATGGTTTACCCAAATCACTCCAGATGAATCCCGAAATGATTCCTTCCCGTTCCTCTAATAACCTCGACGTCGACGAAGTGTAAAGCCATAAAAAAATAAAAAAGCTTCTTAATAGCGGCTTTTGCAAGGCCTCTCCCGGAAAAATTAAGTCCAGATACGATGCACAAGAATTCACCTACTATCACTTTTCCTTCGTAAGCTGGAGTTGCTATTATTAGGACAGTTTTGCTCGCTCCGAGCTGATCGATAAGCGGTAACGCTCTGGCCTCGCATTCTGATGGACGCGGGTTGGAATCCAGATTTTGGTTTTCCATGTCCTAAAATCATTCTAGGTGATAGTTCCTTCAAAAGCCATGGGCGAATTCCTTACCGTTCCATACCAACAATCTGTTTCCGTCTCTAATGACCTCGACGTCGACGAGGCGTAAAGCCAGAACCAAAAGAAGAAATAATTTCTCGTGAATTAAAGCTTTGTTTCCTTTCCATTCGCATTGCTGCTTCTCCTATAACCTATATTATAATTCTTTTGATCATGTACAAGCACAGTTAAGTGAAATATATATACCGCTTTACGGTATGTGTTAATGCTACCAAACCGTCTTGTAGACTGCTTTCTTGTGTACAGACTCAAGGATCCTCTTGGATCTCGGTAATGATTGGCTTCTTCATAACGCGCAGTCTTGGTCAACCAGATAGTTAATATTAAAAATGTGCTCCCAAACAAGTCGCAGCTTGTACGGCTTTTAGACTGTTCCAGTAATCATTTCGTTACCATCCAATGAATCAAAACAACTACTAGCATTATCAAATCAATACCAATAATTTTCTGTGTTTTCAAAGACCTGGAGACAGAATTTCTTACCGACTGTGCAATGTGCCTCTATCGTACCCGGCTCATCTAACTTAGTACATAATCTTACCAAGTATAGGAAACCCACAATTTAACGTAGAATCCAAACCATGTAGCGTTCTAGCATCTTCACATTAAAAAATTAAATCTTCACCATACGTGAAGGTCAGTTTTAAGGCTCTTAAAAATTCAAGCCGGGACCGGAATTCTAACTGTAAACCTTCCGTATCTCAGTCACACGCTTTAACCAAACGAGCCCCTAGACCACTCGCATTATGAAACTGAAATGATTTAAATATAACATAAATTATATAACAATTAACACCTTATTGCCTCTCGCAGCAAAATACTTCAATATCAGGTTAAATTTAATTAGTTAAATTATTTAATTAATTACTTAATTGATTAATTAGGTTTTCATGGTTACCGAAATTACTCCTTTTTCTAATTTAACAGCAAGAGACATAAAACTATAAAAGTCAGTTGCCAAATATGATCGTAGAGCAAAAAACGGGCAGAGCTATAATCGTTGATATGGCCGTTGTTGTACATGATACATCTGCTCTCCCGGGGACCTTTTGATTTGAACTAAATCAATCAAGCAAGAACATTATTTACATAAATTGTACTGCAGCTATTAGATTATTTCCAATAGTAAGTGCCAAAAATATATGGAAGAAGTTGTATACTGAATGCTTTCAACTGTATTTTAATTTCTCTAAAGTATTTTGAAAAGCAGTGAAGCACTGTGATACATATTTTAAGACAGATGATCTAAAATCAGCAGAATGTCTTCCGATGGACGCAGCTAAATTGGAAAGAAAAATATTAAAGCAAATCCAAGGAACTAAGTACAAGTCTGAAAATTGCGAAACTAATAGTAACAATAAACTACACGAAAAAAATAACTAAGAAAAATGCTGATACTTTTTAAGGATATTTGAAAAAATATACGTCAAAAAATAATCAAAATTACATATTTGATTATTTTGCTACTTTATAAAACAATACAAATGATTGGCTTCAAGAAGTCGTAAGAGAAATTGAAACGACGTAAGTGGAAGCGAAAGGTAGAAATGTTTTAAGAGAGAAAATTAAAATAATGATAGTGTAAAGAAAAAAGAGGGCAGTAACTGCATGGACAGAACAAAAAATAGAATAAATGAGAAAAATAATTAGAAACTTCCAGGGATGCAGAATTGAGAAAAAATAAGAAATTGTGACATTGGTTTATATAGCCAATAGTTGACCAAAAGACAGAGAGAGAAAAATTATAGTATTTAGAAGATAATATACAATAGGACTCAAATGGTTCTGACTGTGAACAGGGTTGAAAAGTTGATCACCTATCATCAATGTGGTTACTTACTTCAGTCTTGTAATTACATTTTAATAACTTTAAAAAAAAAACTAGCATACTGTCCGGAGTTGCCCAGTACGGTTAAGGTTGGTTTGCTCCTACAGTAATATTAGTTGCAAAATTTAAATATGTAAAACCAAATTTTCTCCTATTTCCGGAAAATAAAACTTTTTAGAAAGTTCGACAGACATGCCAACCGACCGGGAAGGGGGGCGGTAGTTGTCATTCTTAGTGTTAGAGAAGATTTTACTTTTTTTCTTGATCAAAATTTTGAAGCGACGAAGATTATTAGTACAAGAAACGTGAGATATCATACTATTTCCATGTCCAAATTGTGATCTCACAGAAATTAGTGAAACAGAAGGCTAAAAAAACATTAGATTTCATGCACATTTTCATTTGCTGCTCCGGAGGCAGATCATGTAGCGTCATAAGACATACGGTAGATTCTAAGTCAGATCCACAGCTTTCGAATTTCGTAAGTTAAAATAAATGGTTTGCTGAAAATACCATCAAAATGGATTCAACAGTTTTCAAGTTATGCTAGATTATTTGTTAAAAAATGTTGAAGTTCTGCACCTTCAAATCAAATTTCAGGTGTCAATCGCTCCATTTGTTGTATGTACTAGAACTAACCACCACCGTAGCCCAAAGGAAATGGCTTGCGGTTGATTTATTCCAACAGTATTTTTAGTCGCCCAGTCAGAAACGTATATCAGGTTTCGTCAAAATAACTTCAACCATTCGTGTAGGAAAAGATATTGTTCAGCAATAAATCTTAAATGGATTACTGAATAACATAATTAACTGTAAAATGAATAACTGCTATATTATACTGTAGCAGAAACTGGCACTTAGGTATTTAATGCAGAATGTGTTGCGATCTGCAGTGTTATCAAAAAAGCTTCAATCCAGTTTTTTATGGCTTTACGCCTCGTCGACGTCGATGGCATTATAGGCGGGAAAGGAATGGGGACTATGAACAGGAAGGAATTTGGCCTTGACGTTTTGAAGGAAACATTCCGGCATTTCCCTGGAATGATTTGGGGAATCTATGGAAAACTCAAATCTGGATGGCCGGAAGAGGATTCTAACCCACGTCCACCCGAATCCGAGGCCAGAACTTTACCACTCATCCACCACACTCGGTAATAAGTATCTAGAATCATTTACCTAATCTGCTTTTTATACCAACACTAAAGGCTTTAAACAGGTCACTTTTCGTGTTAAATCCCATCAGATATACAGTAATCACTATCAATAATGAATATAATTTCACTTTTAAAGTTCAGAAATTGTAGTTATGCGGCCAGAGATCGTAGCTTCAAAAATCAAAGACGCATTCGAGACATTTTTCTCATAATATTATTAATTTACGTAGTTTCCTCGTGTGCTGTTCACATTAAATGCGGCCATCTATATGGTTTGAAGAGTAAATAACCGAAACAATAAGAAAACCAGTAATTGCCGTATTATTTTTTACGAAGTATGACGTATGCAACATCTAGTTGGCATTACATCTTTGCTGTTTCTCGCAATACGTTCAGAATTTACTGCTCCGGCGATATGTAATAATGCCAAACAATTCATGTCTGATCCTAAGCTTTAAAACCGTGAAAATCACTTCCAAATCTGCTCAGTAGTTTATTTTTTTTTAGAACATACATAAACAGGTTTAGTTTTATAGATAGAAATTAAATAGAGGTGCAAAAGTATCCATTAACATCCGTGTTCCAGAACAACTAAAAAGAAATTTCATTGGGTGAAGATATTTCTGTAATGCATTCTTATACCAGTTCCTGATTTTTTTCAAATGGCCCAAAACTTATTCCACTTATTAACCGTAAATGAGAAAAGTGAACTAATTTTATCAGTATTCAGGTCAACAGACCACAAAATGGAGTTTATTCATTCTTGCAGCGCTTGCTGCTATTTTGGAGTCGTTAACTGTAACATCTATACAGGGCAGCCACTTTTTGTGTTTACAGTGGTACTTGTCCCAAATGCGTCGTGTGTGTGAACCGCCTGCTGCTTTATGCAACTGTTACTGCCGTGGTCCAGAGTGTGTTTTATGCGCCAGCTTTCTGGAGCTCGTATGTGTGCCATTAAAAACTGCACTCTGAGTGCAGTCATGGGCAATTTGCCCTGCTTCACTAAGCCAGATTTCTTCCTCGGGAAGGCAGCTATGACACGCTTATAAAGGAATACACTTTTTATTTAACTCTCTTTAATTAAATTTTTTAATTAGTTATTCCGAAGGATTATTCAGTCACAAGAAGGAATTTTTGTTCATTGGCACTCAGCTTGCGAGATTTTGTCTAGATATATGTGAGCTTCCTTCAGCACAGGAAGTTACTGTCTGGTGAAATAAGAGTTGCATACGGCCTGATATTAGCTTACGGAGACGAACTTGAAAGCTGTCTCATTATTGGGTACATTGAGCCAGTGGAGTTATGAGATATGGCAGATTAAAATTGTCCTAACAATATCTTTCTTTTTCTAAAATGTTTTTATTAACTCGCTTTGGCCTTTGTCTGTCCGGGTGGAATTTTGTAATCGATTTCAAACTAACTTCTCGATGAGCTAGAGACTTGAAATGTTTACCATAGCTCAGAAATGGATGACAATGCATGAAAATGTGAAAAAATGGGAAAAGTTATCCGGAAAATTTGAAAATTCGTTAAAAACTAAAACTACTCTTCTATGGACCGATTTGGCTAATTTTTTTAAATGTTCGTAATAGTCTAAATAAGGTTTTTAGCTAATGAAAAATTGGAAAAGTTGCCCGGAAAATTCAGAGCAAACTGAAGTCTTTTTTCTGTGCACCAATTTGGCCAATTTTTTTAAATGCTCATAATAGTCCGAATAAGTTTTTTAAAGACAGAAAAATTGTAAAATTTACCTGGAAAATTCGGAAAACTGAAAGTACTTTTTTCTTTGGACCAATTTAGCTATTTTTTAATAGTCCGAATAAGGTTCTTAGAGAAAAAAAAAAAAACAGAAAAGTTGTCTGGAAAATAGGAAAATTCGGTAACAACTGAAATTAGTCCAATTAGTATAATTTGTTTTTAAATGTTAAAAGTAGTCTGAATAATGTTTTTGGAGAAAGAATATTTGGAAAATTTGAAATTCCAGAGAAACAAAGTATTTTTTCTGAGGACCGATTTGGCTTACTTTTTATAAATATTCGTAATAGTCTGAATAAGGTTTTCAGATAATAAAATTTGGAAAAGTACCCCAGAAAATCTGAAAATTATGGAAAACTGAAAGTATTTTTTTTCTGTGACCCCTTTTGGCTATTTTTTTTAAATGGTTGTAATAGTGCGAATAAGGTTTTTAGGGAAAATAAATTAAAACGTTGCCCGAAAATTTCTTGAAAAAATGGAAAGTTTTTCTATGTACCAATTTGACTAATTTTTTAATGTTTGTACTAGTCTGAATAAGATTTTTAAGGAAATCAAAAATTTGAAATGCAGCCTGAAAAATTGAAAAATTCTGGAAGAGCTAAAAGTGCTTTCTTCTATTAGATTTTTGTTCGAATTCAAGACCATAACTTATAATTCAAGTGATGGATATGCATAATTCTTTTTTTGTTTTGTTCCTTATTTCCCCAGGGTGTAAATTACTCAATTAAATGTTTTCTATTAAAAAAAACTATGGAATTTGTTACATGACGCATGTCTCTGTGATTATGTCATCAACGTATTTAAAATCAATTCCAAATTTTCACTCACATAATCCTAAAAAGCAGAAAATAATAATAAAATAAAAAACTTTTTAATGTACCATGTTTTTATAACTAACTAAAAAGTATAAAATAATTTCTTTAATCCTTATGAAGGATAAAACCACGTAAAGATTTCTAACTTCTAAATTGTACTGAAAACTTATACTTGGAAATTTTTTATAGCTATTAAAATACTTGTAAGATTGGTTACATGGGGCGTATGCAATATATAACTGAAGCATAGATAGTAGCTATCAATGAAAAAACTTACTTGTCAGTTCACATTATTTGCCGTGCAATAAAATTGTTAGTTGAGCTATTGATGCATCAATTATCTGTTGCATGCGCCCCTTGTTTTTCGTCACCAATGTTACAAGTATTTTAATAGCTATCAAAAATTTCCAAGTATAAGTTTTCAGTACAATTTAGAAGAAGTTAGAAATCTGTATGTGGTTTTATCCTTCATAAGGATTAGAGAAATTATTTTATACTTTTTAGTCCGTCATAAAATCATGGTACATTAAAAAGTTTTTTATTTTATTATTATTCTGTCATCAGTCTTGTTGCAATCATCTATACTCATCAAATCCTCAATTTATTACCGCATACTAAGTTAGTATCTAGATCTTCAATTACATGCATCTACACTGTTAAGAAATCTGTTACCTCGTGAACGATGTCTTTTTAGTTTCTGAGATTGAAGACAGGCCTCATTTACGTTATAAAAATATTTCTAGAGTCAGAAAGGTTGAAAGAGACCGACGAGTATTTTTCAGTGTTCTGGGGAAAAAAAATCAGTAAAGAAATAGTGATAACCATCAAATTGAAATTCACGCTCATCTACATCAGATATGTATTATTTTTAATGTTTTGATTTACTGTTTCATTTAGCAATATTTTCGTGACGGCTGAAATTTATCTAAAGCAAAATCCGTCACTCTAACCACGATCCTACAGAAACATCTAGATACTATGTTATCTCTTGAGATCGATTTTCTCGAGAATGCTTGAGGTTGCACCACTACTGCATCTCACATTTGAGAAAAATCCGTTAACCCAATGTCTGGCAGTCACTTTGAGCCTATATCAGGTACAAGTCTATACAAAGTACCATAAACAATTGACTTTGGTGGGGAGAGCATTTCAAATGATCGTTGACTGAGTCACAAATGGAATAATTTACTCTAATATTCTAGGCAGCAATGCTATCTTCCCATGCTGCGGAAAGAGCCACATTACGATAATATTCCGACAAGTATTACGTAAGATTGATACTACTCGATTACTGAAAGTGAGTTAAGTACAGTACATTAATAAATAACCAAAAATCATACGACTGATATACAAACGCCCGCAATATTGCCAAAAAGAAAACTCCCCAGAGTTAAGAACCACGTTGTCCATAAAGGCCAAAACGAAAAAGAAGAAGAAGAAATCGCCCGTAATATAGATTGATATAGTGCTAAAATGGGAATAATCATGGGTATCGTCAAAAACATTATACTTTTACCTACCATTCTTTGTTGGGATGGAGGTTTATTGAAGTCAGGTTGAAAATATTTTATCTCGTAATATTTTTTTTAATTTTATGAAAGCTTCAATAACAGAATAATCTCTAGTATGCGGTGAAACAGTACATCAAACTTAGTCTGCTTGGAAAAAAATGATCAAAAAGAAATTATTTCTTTCTGTTATGAAGTGCTTTGCTGTAGCTAGTTTAATTCTTAATTTCTCCTCCTTTTTTTTTGTCTTAAGACACTCTTCGACTGAGACTACACTTGCAATATTACCAAGCAGGGGCGGATCCAGGGGAGGGGGGGCTAAGGGGCTCAAGCCACCCCCCCAAAAGTATCTAGGTCGATCCCCGACACTGTAATTTTGAAGACCGGAGACCTTTTTTTTTTTTTTTTTTTTTTTTGCTCTACGGATTTGAGGCTCGAGAAGGCTATAAAGACTACCCTAAGGCCGACTCTAGAAGCCCCCCCCCC
>JARYHS010009186.1:160250048-160300504 GCA_031002005.1 Vandiemenella viatica
GGTTTAAAAAATAAATAATAAAGCCATTTAGACGATTTATGACCCGTAACTCAGGTTAAGAAGTGGCCAGGCGAACACCTGCGCGACGTGGGTGGTCCAAAAACTGGCAACTGAACCCCGTACAAAAGGAATACATGGGGTGTTTTGGTCCGGGGTTCTGGCTCACAACACAGGTATTGGCACTACTAAGGATTTTGAAACCTTTTCCTGTTACCTGACGAAAGTGTCCTGCCCAGTTGAGTTTGTTAGTAGTGTTTTAAATATTATATCAGACCTTGTTTCTGTAACGATGGTGCATGGTGAATGGTATGTAGAATACAAGACGAACACACAACACTTAATTAAAACACCCATGCCAAGGCTGGACTCGAACCCGCAAACCTTACAATGCGAAGAACTAGCCCAAACACTGCTCGATCCCACTAAACGGAGGGGTAACCAGATATATGTGAAGAGAGAAGAGCGCGACGAGTTTCACCATTTAATGGGAGATTTAAAGCAAGATCCTGGGAAAATCTTTGACTACTGCCGTATGAGTTTGAAGTCGGTTAACTATTTCCGGAAAAAGTCAAATCTGAGTTGACAGAACGCAGCAATTTTCGTCTTGTCATTAGCCACTTACGCTGAGGTGAGTCAATAAAAAAAAAATTATCAAAAGGAAATTTTGAATTTGCAGGATGTTTCATGGAAAACAAATTAAACTTACAATCAAGTTATTTACTGATAATAATTAGTATACAATTCAATTTCACATTATACAACTTGTAGGTAATTAAAACAAAAACTAAAACCTTCACGCTGACAAATCAAGCCAAGCTTTTCATTGATCTGTAGAATTTATGTCAACAACTGTAGGACAACAAGAAATAAAAACGAACTTCGCCAGCAAACTGCACCAAGTCGTACTTAGTACGAAGGAACATCTCAGCCTGTTAGGTCGGTTCCACTTTAAGAGCGCTGATTGCATTCTGAAGATCGAGAAATTTTGTTTGTTTGTTTTTTTTTTTTTTTTTTTTTTACTTATGGGTTTACGCCTCGTTGACATCGAGGTCATTAGAGGCGGGATGGGACTGGGTACAAGGAACGGGAAGGAATTCGGCCATGGCCTTTTGAAGGAAGCATCCCGGCATTCGCCTGGACTGATTTGGGGAAACGAAGAGGAAAACCCAAATCTGGATGCCCGGACGGGGATTCAAACCGTCTTACTCCCGAATGCGGTTTTGGTCCGTAGTCGTGCGACCAAATACGACCAAATTTCGGATGTGGTCGCTTCCAGTGTGAGACCAGCCCAATGCAAATGAAGTAAATGCATACTACATGGATGTCTTTTCAGGACATGGGCTTGAACCACACACAAGTTCAATTTACCGCCATTCAACCGCGATTTTGCTGCCCCCCTGAAGTTGCCGCCCGGAGCAAGCACCTCGGTCCCCCCCGCCCTTTTCCACCTCTCCACCCCCCCTCCACTTCCCACCCCTAGATCAGGTCCGGCACTGCACAAGTTCAATGTTTTGGTGTGGAATACTGCATCCGGATACGGTGGTTGCCCTGTTTGTCACCATGTCTGTGTACTTGGGCAACAATTAAATTAGGGCTAGCCGCAGACCGAGCCCTCTTTGACACCGAACGCCCGGATGTGCGGTCTGGCTGATTAAACGCGCAGTCTCGTTAGACCACCGACCACAGCGGAAGCCGGCCGTGATTTTGACTTCTGAATTCCCGGCCGGAGAACCTACGCGCAAGATACACTAAGAAATGTTTTAAAATAGCTACAGTCACTACTTTCAAAATTTAATGAATTTCATTAGAATTCATTTGTTATAGGCCATCCTGTCGCATTTACTTGTTAAAGATTTGTAAATGAAAATACCGTCTGCAAAACAACTGAGCAAATAAAACTGTTTCTACCAAATTCGTAAAAATACTGTACTGTTTTAATAATTACTTACGTATAGAAATAATGCAAATTTCTTATCAAATTCGTAAAAAGACTGTACTCCATTAATAATTACTTACGTATACAAATAATGCAAATTTCTTATCAACACCACGGAAGCAGTTTTTAACAGACGGTGTTTCCGTTTTCAAATCTTCATGAGAATTTACCGAGCGTGGTGGGTGAGTGGTTAACGCTCTGGCCTCGCATTTAGGAAGACGGCGGTTCGAATCCCCGTCCGGACAACCAGATTTAGGTTTTCCAAATTTTCCCCAAATCACTCCAGGCGAATGCCGGGATGCTTCCTACAAAATGCCATGGCCGAATTCCTTTCCGTTCCTTACCCGCAGTTCCATCCCGCCTCTAATGACCACAATGTAGACGAGGCGGAAAGCCATAAATAAAAAAATATATATATATTTTTTAGTAATAAGGACAACGAGAAGTAAACCTTTCCACCACTTATTGCACCAAGACACAAGGAACTTCATTACCTCAATATTCGAAGGTTAATACCTGAAGTATATGTAATGGCTATGTATTTGTTTCTATGTCGAGTAGTAGTTAAACTGTATTAATTAATATGTTGAGAATCAGAGAGTATCCGGTTCATTATAAGTATGTATTTAATCGTTGGTGCGGTAGGCACTACTGTTAAATGTTCAGGGGCTAGCACGGCGTGTTCATGAGTCTGCCGCCAGGGTAAGATGGCGAGAGAGTGTGGATGTAAATGCATGTAAACGGATAGCGCGAACTTGCACTTTTGGCTGCACACAACATATGACACACTGAAAGAATAGCGTATTATTGTCAAGCGATTTACGGAAATATTAATGCAAGCAAGGCAAATAATTGAAACTGTGGTAACGAATATAAATAATACACCTGCAGGCCGGCCCAGTTATATTGTAAAGAAGAATTTTCTCTTTCACGAGTTGTAAATTAATGTCTTCAAACATTATACTTTTTATTCAGAGTGAGTTGAACCCGATCAAGAACATTTTTATCGTGTGCAGTGAACATTTTATTCGAGGTTCAACGACATAAGTCATCATAAGGGAAGAGGTGTATTTCGTCGTTCTTAACATTTAAAGAACGCGTAATAGGCGCAATTACTTCACCAGTTATCTAAATTAACTCCTTACACGTGGCGACGTGTTTATAGAACAAAACGATAGTATTTAGTGAGCTAAATTACTGTTAGTTAGAAAATCATCAATCAACTGAAGATGTGTTGATTTTTGCAAGTACTCTTTTAAATTTTATTTTCAGTGGTCCGCTTTACAGGTGCACTGATGGAAGACGACAGTAATAAGGTGTTTCCAATTAGCAAAAACAGTATTCTGAAATTGAAGGAACGGACATGGTCGAAATTTTATAGCATAATTGTTTACATTAAATTCAAAAGAGTAATTCTATGATTAAATAAATTTAATTGAGCCGAGAAACCTTCTTTCCTGATAAATGAATAAAATTTTATAATGGTTCGTTGAGTGAAACTGCTGCCAGTAATTTTTTTATTTAAATTTTAGAGGAACTGCCCCACTTTCGCTCCACCAACCCGAAAATGATCCTAACCTGTTGAAAATTGATTTAACTGCTTCGCGTTCCCAATCTTCTTTTTACAGAAAGGTCGCCACAAATTAAATTAAATTAAAAGCAGTATCGGAACAGGATCGTAATTTTTCACGGCGTTGAATATTAATATATTTTTCTCGGGCTTCCAGCCGTGTTAAGATGTCACATTTGCGGGACGTTTCGAAGGCGTCCATCTCTGCCTTCATTCTCAACCAAATGTCAATGATTAACTGTTTGTTTATTCAGCCGCTGCTACGGAAATGGTGGAAGACATTTGGTTGAGAAAGAAGGCAGAGATGGACGCCTTCGAAACGTCCCGCAAATGTGACATCTTAACACGGCTGGAAGCCCGAGAAAAATATATTAGTATCGGAACAGTTAAACCAAATTTCAACAGGTTAGAACCATTTCTGGCAGGTGGTGAAAGTGGTACAGTCCCCGATTTTGCTATTAAATAGTTAAAGTTTGTATGTGATTGTAAGATTCTTCATTTCAAGAAAGAAATGTTAATTTACCACTCTTCTAGATTACTGTGTTAGCTTCTCAATGCAGAATCAACATACTGAATACATGAAATTCCACGCGTTTCGGTTTAGGCTGAAGTCTGAAGTGAAAAGCACTTGTTACAAGGGGATTATAAAACGAAACAATAAAACCACTGCGCTCTGTGTTGCCAAGGTGTTGGTACTGTGAAGTAATCATGCTTTTGCAGGTAGCCACCGGGGCTAATAGGTGAGTGGGTAACGAATAAGACGTGGATTTCGGGAGAAATCGGTTCGATCCCCGACGTCCCTCATTTACAGAGATTACTCCAGGTGACTGTCTACATGGTTCCTTCGGCGTCCACCGAGCGTGGTGAGCGAGCGGTAACGCTCTGGCCTCGCGTTCGGAGGACGTGGTTTCTAATCCCTTCTAGTTCAGTCAAAATAGACATTCAGGGTTACAATAATTCACATGTAGCTGAAAATCTATTCGAATGTTCAAACACCATTTTAAATGAAACGCGAAAAGTCCCCAAACGAGTTTTTCACCATTACTGAAAAATGGCAATTCTTAGAAAAAAAATGTAAGAACAAATATTTATAGACTATTCTAATCCCGTGACTATTTATTGCGAATGATCACGGGTCTAGAATAGTTCCAGTTTTTACGATGAAAGATTATGACAGGTTGATCTGTCCTGGCCAAATATAAGCTTGTACTGTGTTTCACCCTTAGGATGAATAAAATCTCTTGAGCCTGAAGAACTCAGAAGCATTAATAGAGGTTGGTATTAAAAACGGACAGGAACGATCGCGCTATCGTGTAACTGTTACAAAGGTCGTAGACTCGAACTTGCTTAAATACGAACTTGACTTGTATTTGACCCTTAAAGTTCATTCTGCAATTTAAAAAAAAAAAAAAAAAAAAAAAAACCTTTTGGTTCGAAATCATCACGTTGTTTATTACTGAGACTGGGCAAACACTCATAATGTAAACATTGGTCATAGTATCTGTGGCAGCCAGAGAACTTAATACACATTACATATTATGAAACAGTTGAGTAACTCCGTAGAAGTCGATTCGGTGACACGTTTGGTCTGATGTCCATTCAAAATAACCTAATAACTCACATGCAGCGAACATGAATAACGACCAATAACGAAAGTGGTCAGTAAAATGCATAAAAAGCAAATAAACCGTAATGCATAAATTTTGGTCAAGCAACAACATTAGTGAAAGTTGTAATTAAACTGAAATTTTATCCTAAGCCGAAATGACAGTTGGCATTCCTTGTTACAGCAGAGACTATGAGTAATTTAATTTTCTTAAGTTTTTTAAGTTGCTTTAATTAGTAACATGTTACTGAAAAGCAGATCCTCGTTTTTTCAGCCGCAAAATTTATTAAATTTTTTTAACTATGAATGTATTATTCCAATTAATTTGGTAGCAGTTGCTTGGTTATTAAATTGTAGACATAACCACGAATTCCTTCTAATGGTATCTCTGGTCGCTGTTTTGCGAGCGAAGGCTGACACGTGACACCGTTCTCCAGCCAATAGCTATCGATGTGAGTGAGTGAGCATAGGAAATTATATAGTAGATAATTTAATGCTTTACAATTTTTGTCGGACCTATTTTTATGATAAAACTTACCGTTTGGCTGGAAAAAAATTGCGAACTTTGACCCTGAATAAAATTTTTGACAGATGTGGAATCGATGGGGAATTTTCACATTTCATTTAAAATGGTGTTCTGAACATTGGTACAAATGTTTTGCTTTATGCGAATTATTGTCACCTTACCTCTATTTTTCGAGCTAACTTGAAGGGACTATTCCGGCCATCCATATTTCGGTTTTCCGTGGTTTCCCCCGATCACTTCAGGCGAATGTCGGGACGGAACCTTCAAAAGTCCATGACCAAATTCCTTCCCATTCCTTGCACCCAGACCTTTCCGTCTCTAATGACTTCGACGTCGACGAAGCATAAAGCCAGCAGAAGAAATAATAATAATAATAAATGAGATGTCCATTGTAGAAATCCTTCCCGTTTATTGACTCCCATTGATGTCCGGCCATTAAAGCCTTAAGAACATGGGCGTCGGGAGGGGATGCAAGGGGGTGCACTTGCACCTCCCTGCTATGAAAGAAAATACACAGAAAAAGATTAACAAATAATAAAATTATTATTAAATTCACTGTTTGAATGATAAGTTAGGGCGCCTAGGTTTTATCCAATTTTGTTCAACACGTTGTCAATAAATTCAGTATCCTTAGTTAATAAGTAATAAGTGAGTGTTATATAATGTATAGAAAAAGATACATGCACCTCCCTTAAAGTAATCCTGCCGGCGCCCATGCTTAAGAAGAAAAAAGTGATGGGGTGATATTTTATAAAACGAAAGTAATAATGGAAATGAACGTTACCAATCAGTTTTCTGATGTTATATATATATATGATAGACTCTCCTTCCGAATTTAATTTTGTAAACATAAATAGAAAATGAAATAAAGGATACGACAAAATTGAATGTTGGCAGCATAATGCCGAGTAACTGGCCGTTTGTTTGGGTGTTGTTACAGTTACCAATAGGTACGTAGCTGGGGTTTTTTTTTATTATTCCGTATTGATCTCTAACCACGTACAACATATAGCTTGTTCTTAGGAAAGTTATTCGACTCGAACAGAATAGTAACAACGCTCTTCGTTGCATAAATCGAACTTACGAGAGCCAGAAGGCGCCTCGTTACTGTGGAGGCTATCTATCGATTGTCTACTCACCACTGATTAATACAAGTCCACTACCGACAAGAACTGTAAAATCCGAAACAATTTTTCCTCGTGCTACCATGCTCCATTGTATTTCAACTCGGATGCTTCAGACATACGGCGTACTTCTGGCCCGAATTGCATTCAAACGCTGTGCCCACTTGTTTCTTTACAACTCCGACATTAGCATATTTCAGTCCTTAACGGGATGCCGGCCAAGTGCCACATCCTTCTTTAAGAAATTTCTCAGAGACAATTTGTACTCGACAACGGCAGAACACAAAGCAACAAATCAAGCAGTGTCTCATTCCTATTTCGAACAAGCGCTAGTTTGGCTACATTCAAATTTTATCGCTTCTTTCAAATGCAGAAATGCGATCTGCTCATGAGCGTTCCTCTGAGGTATAAACGAAATGAGAGCACCGTGATTGAGGAAGACAACATCACACGAAGTTCTCCTTCTCTCTCCGTTGACAGTGAGCACTCAAGCGCCCATGTTCAACTTGGCGGCAAATTTCTGAGCTACTTCCCGGGCTAATCAATCATCGCGAGCTTCCAGCTGTGAATAATGCTCGCCACCAAAGACAATGCAGGTCACCCCAGACAGCGGAGAAGCATTACCAGGAACCATTCCCTCAGCCAAGTCCTGTTGATGGAAGCTCCAACTGGGGCACTGTCGACACAGCACTTGTTTTGCTGCAGACCATGCGAGATGTTTGTCGACAGGGAGGTACGTAAAAAACTGCTAGTAGCAGTTGGAATAGGGCATTCCGACAGTAGGGTGAAATCGTTCGAACACGAAGATTATTAATGGTGCTTTGGGCTAGAATTCAGCATAACACAGGAAAAGTTTTTTTCGTAAAAAAAAATATTATACAAACGAAACATTTCTTAAAATTCCGCAACTACACTACGATACAGTTATCGTATTAAATGAAAATATACTTTGACAGTTGTGACAATACAACGAAAGCTAAACAAAATTATATTACAGGACAATAAGGGGGGAAAAAACATTATTTACGTAGTCCTAAACTCGGTTTCAATGATAAAAACACAATAGTTTTTCCAATAAGTGTCTAGTAGTAAAAAATAATTGAAAATGACTGACTTAATACAAAGTAACTTAATCAAATATGATTACTTCATATAACACGAACTCTTCGTAAAATAATTACAGTATCGGCCAAATCGAAACGACCTGTCTGCTGGTTGGCAAAATTATACACGGGATTCTTTCTCTTTACAAACTTATAACAGAGGATATTTGTTTCTGGACGCGTGGAACCGAAAATTCTTTGATCGAACGTGTGGCATCTAACTTTTTTCGTTTCGCCCAGCTATGATCCCCATTAATTCATTTGTTTTATTTTTATTTTATTTTTACTTTTTCTCACCCTCTATTATTTTTGCATTCATTTTCGAAGCGGTTGCTTTCTTTCTTTAATCTCTGTTTTCTATGATCTGAGATTGGGCTTTTCCCGGAAACCAAGAAGACTAAATCATTATTTTTAATTAAGAAGTTAATTTTTCTTATTGTTATAAGAGAAATTTTATCACTTTTTTCTATTTTTCTGTTCGTCAGTCACTTGTATGATTGAACACTGAGAAATATACTAGATTTGAAAAAAGGTAGGTAGATTGTAAAGAAACACTTATTATTATTTGTGACTGTTATTTTGGTTTAAAGTACAGAAAATACGAATAATTCATTAACTATCATTTCTCGTCAAACTTTCTTGTCACACAAATATTCGCTGTAGTTCGCAGATTCTTGTTGTACGATCGCTATTGAAGAGTTACTCCAAAATTACTCCTGGAAATGAGTTTAGAATATTGAAACAACGTTTTTAGAACACGCTCTGTGCTTTAGCACATATGTTTTTGAATGCTTTTAAAAGACGTAAATGTAACAAAAATCATCGTAAAGCGCTCTGAATGTTAATCCGAAAGTTGCAGCTTACTGTGAGAACAGAAAAGTTTTATTGCACTGTAAAGTTTTACAGTTACTGTAGAAATATTTCGTCCTAAATCACTTGACCAGCTCTCAGTTAAAAACTAATTTCCTCTGACCCATATTGACTTGTATCTTCGGTTTAACTAATTATGAGTTTTCAGAATCCCGTGGCACTGGTTATTTCATATCAAAATGTGTTCCTGCAGTTACTCACTCACATACGATTTCACTACATAACACTCTTATCGGCACCGAGTGTCATGAGTGAACGGTAACGTTCTGTCCTCACATTAGGGAGGACATGGTTTTGAATCCCCGTCCTGCCATCCAAATTTGGGTTTTCTATAGTTTACCCAAATAACTCCAGATGAATCCCGAAATGATTCCTTCCCGTTCCTCTAATAACCTCGAGGTCGACGAAGTGTAAAGCCATAAAAAAATAAAAAAGCTTCTTAATAGCGGCTTTTGCAAGGCCTCTCCCGGAAAAATTAAGTCCAGATACGATGCACAAGTATTCACCTACTTTGCATTTTCCTTCGTAAGCTGGAGTTGCTATTATTAGGACAGTCTTGCTCGCTCTGGGATGATCGGTAAGCGGTAACGCTCTGGCCTCGCATTCTGATGGACGCTGGTTGGAATCCCCATACAGCCATCCAGATTTTGGTTTTCCATGTTCTCAAATCATTCTAGGTGATAGTTCCTTCAAAATCCATAGGCGAATTCCTTACCGTTCCATGCCAACAATCTGTTTCCGTCTCTAAGGTCGTCGACGAGGCGTAAAGCCAGAATCAAAAGAAAAAATAATTTCTCGTGAATTAAAGCTTTGTTTCCTTTCCATTCGCATTGCTGCTTCTCCTATATTATAACTCTTTTGATCATGTACAAGCACAGTTAAGTGAAATATATATACCGCTTTACGGTATGTGTTAATGCTACCAAACCGTCTTGTAGACTGCTTTCTTGTGTACAGACTCAAGGATCCTCTTGGATCTCGGTAATGATTGGCTTCTTCATAACGCGCAGTCTTGGTCAACCAGATAGTTAATATTAAAAATGTGCTCCCAAACAAGTCGCAGCTTGTACGGCTTTTAGACTGTTCCAGTAATCATTTCGTTACCATCCAATGAATCAAAACAACTACTAGCATTATCAAACCAATACCAATAATTTCCTTTGTTTTCAAAGACCTGGAGACAGAATTTCTTACCGACTGTGCAATGCGCCTCTATCGTACCCGGCTCATCTAACTTAGTACATAATCTTACCAAGTATAGGAAACCCACAATTTAACGTGGAATCCAAACCATGTAGCGTTCTAGCATCTTCACATTAAAAAATTAAATCTTCACCATACGTGAAGGTCAGTTTTAAGGCTCTTAAAAATTCAAGCCGGGACCGGAATTCTAACTGTAAACCTTCCGTATCTCAGTCACACGCTTTAACCAAACGAGCCCCTAGACCGCTCGCATTATGAAACTTAAATGATTTAAATATGACATAAATTATATAACAATTAACACCTTATTGCCTCTCGCAGCAAAATACTTCAATATCAGGTTAAATTTAATTGTTTTAATTAGTTAAATTTTTTAATTAATTACTTAATTGATTAATTAGGTTTTCATGGTTACCAAAATTACTCCTTTTTCTAATTTAACAGCAAGAGACATAAAACTATAAAAGTCAGTTGCCAAATATGACCGTAGAGCAAAATACGGGCAGAGCTATAATCGTTGATATGGCCTTTGTTGTACATGAATACATCAGCTCTCCCGGGGACCTTTTGATTTGAACTAAATCAATCAAGCAAGAACATTATTTACATAAATTGTACTGCAGCTATTAGATTATTTCCAATAGTAAGTGCCAAAAATATATGGAAGAAGTTGTATACTGAATGCTTTCAACTGTATTTTAATTTCTCGAAAGTATTTTGAAAAGCAGTGAAGCACTGTGATACATATTTTAAGACAGATTATCTAAAATCAGCAGAATGTCTTCAGATGGACGCAGCTAAATTGGAAAGAAAAATATTAAAGCAAATCCAAGGACCTACAAGTACTGTACAAGTCAAAAAATTGCGAAACTAATAGTAACAATAAACTACACGAAAAAAATAACTAAGAAAAATGCTGATACTTTTTACGGTTATCTGAAAAAAATTTACGTCAAAAAATAATCAAAATTACATATTTGATTATTTGGCTTCTTTATAAAAAAATACAAATGATTGGCTTCAAGAAGTCGTAAGAGAAATTGAAACGACGTAAGCGGAAGCTAAAGGTAGAAATGTTTTAAGAGAGAAAATAAAAATAATGATAGTGTAAATAAAAAAGAGGGCAGTAACTGCATGGACAGAACAAAAAATAGAATAAATGAGAAAAATAATTAGAAACTTCCAGGCATGCAGAATTGAGAAAAAATAAGAAATTGTGACATTGTTTTGTATAGTCAATAGTTGACCAAAAGACAGAGAGAGAAAAATTATAGTATTTAGAAGATAATATACAAAAGGACTCAAATGGTTCTGACTGTGAACAGTGTAAAAACGTTGATCACCTATCATCATTGTGGTTACTTACTCAATCTTGTAATTACATTTTAATAACTTTTAAAAAAAAAACCTAGCATACTGTCCGGAGTTGCCCAGTACGGTTAAGGTTAGTTTGCTCCTACAGTAATATTAGTTGTAAAATTTTAAATATGTAAAACCGAATTTTCTCCGGAAAATAAAACGTTTTAGAAAGTTCGACAGATATGCCAACCGACCGGGAAGGGGGGCAGTAGTTGTCATTCTTAGTGTTAGAGAAGATTTTACTTTTTTTCATGAACAAAATTTTGAAGCGACGAAGATTATTAGGATAAGAAACGTGAGATATCATACTATATCCATGTCCGAATTGTGATCTCACAGAAATTAGTGAAACAGAAGGCTAAAAAAAAATTAGATTTCATGCACATTTTCATTTGCTGCTCCGGAGGCAGATCATGTAGCGTCTTAAGGCATACGGTAGATTCTAAGTCAGATCCACAGCTTTCAAATTTCGTAAGTTAAAATAAATGGTTTGCTGAAAATACCATCAAAATGGATTCAACAGTTTTCAACTTATGCTAGATTATTTGTTAAAAAATGTTGAAGTTCTGCACTTTTAAATCAAATTTCAGGTGTCAATCGCTCCATTTGTTGTAAGTAATAGAACTAACCACCACCGTAGCCCAAAGGAAATGGCTTGCGGTTGATTTATTCCAACAGTATTTTTAGTCGCCCAGACAGAAACGTATATCAGGTTTCGTCAAAATAACCTCAACCATTCGTGTAGGAAAAGATATTGTTCAGCAATAAATCTTAAATGGATTACTGAATAACATAATTAACTGTAAAATGAATAACTGCTATATTATACTGTAGCATAAACTGGCACATAGGTATTTAATGCAGAATGTGTTGCGATCTGCAGAGTTATCAAAAAAGCTTCAATCCAGTTTTTTATGGCTTTACGCCTCATCGACGTCGATGGCATTAGAGGCGGGAAAGGAATGGGGACTAGGAATGGGAAGGAATTTGGCCATGACCTTTTGAAGGAAACATCCCGGCATTTCCCTGGAATGATTTGGGGAATCCATGGAAAACTCAAATCTGGATGGCCGGAAGAGGTTTCTAACCCGCGTCCTCCCGGATACGAGGCCAGAACTTTACCACTCATCCACCACACTCGGAAACAAGTATCTAGAATCATTTTCCTAATCTGCTTTTTATACCAACACTAAAGGCTTTAAACAGGTCACTTTTCGTGTTAAATCCCATCAGATATACAGTAATCACTATCAACAATGAATATAATTTCACTTTCAAAGTTCAGAAATTGTAATTATGCGGCCAGAGATCGTAGATTCAAAAATCAAAGACGCTTTGGAGACATTTTTCTAATAATATTATTAATTTACGTAGTTTCCTCGTGTGCTGTTCACATTAAATGCGGCCATTTATATGGTTTGAAGAGTAAATAACCGAAACAATAAGAAAACCAGTAATTGCCTTATTATTTTTTACGAAGTATGACGTATGCAACATCTAGATGGCATTACATCTTTGCTGTTTCTCGCAATACGTTCAGAATTTACTGCTCCGGCGATATGTAATAATGCCAAACAATTCATGTCTGATCCTAAGCTTTAAAACCGTGAAAATCACTTCGAAATCTGCTCAGTAGTTTATTTTTTTTTAGAACATACATAAACAGGTTTAGTTTTATAGATAGAAATTAAATAGAGGTGCAAAAGTATCCATTAACATCCGTGTTCCAGAACAACTAAAAAGAAATTTCATTGGGTGAAGATATTTCTGTAATGCATTCTTATACCAGTTCCTGATTTTTTTCAAATGGCCCAAAACTTATTCCACTTATTAACCGTAAATGAGAAAAGTGAACTAATTTTATCAGTATTCAGGTCAACAGACCACAAAATGGAGTTTATTCATTCTTGCAGCGCTTGCTGCTATTTTGGAGTCGTTAACTGTAACATCTATACAGGGCAGCCACTTTTTGTGTTTACAGTGGTACTTGTCCCAAATGCGTCGTGTGTGTGAACCGCCTGCTGCTTTATGCAACTGTTACTGCCGTGGTCCAGAGTGTGTTTTATGCGCCAGCTTTCTGGAGCTCGTATGTGTGCCATTAAAAACTGCACTCGGAGTGCAGTCATGGGCAATTTGCCCTGCTTCACTAAGCCAGATTTCTTCCTCGGAAAGGCAGCTATGACACGCTTATAAAGGAATACACTTTTTATTTAACTCTCTTTAATTAAATTTTTTAATTAGTTATTCCGAAGGATTATTCAGTCACAAGAAGGAATTTTTGTTCATTGGCACTCAGCTTGCGAGATTTTGTCTAGATATATGTGAGCTTCCTTCAGCACAGGAAGTTACTGTCTGGTGAAATAAGAGTTGCATACGGCCTGATATTAGCTTACGGAGACGAACTTGAAAGCTGTCTCATTATTGGGTACATTGAGCCAGTGGAGTTATGAGATATGGCAGATTAAAATTGTCCTAACAATATCTTTCTTTTTCTAAAATGTTTTTATTAACTCGCTTTGGCCTTTGTCTGTCCGGGTGGAATTTTGTAATCGATTTCAAACTAACTTCTCGATGAGCTAGAGACTTGAAATGTTTACCATAGCTCAGAAATGGATGACAATGCATGAAAATGTGAAAAAATGGGAAAAGTTATCCGGAAAATTTGAAAATTCGTTAAAAACTAAAACTACTCTTCTATGGACCGATTTGGCTAATTTTTTTAAATGTTCGTAATAGTCTAAATAAGGTTTTTAGCTAATGAAAAATTGGAAAAGTTGCCCGGAAAATTCAGAGCAAACTGAAGTCTTTTTTCTGTGCACCAATTTGGCCAATTTTTTTAAATGCTCATAATAGTCCGAATAAGTTTTTTAAAGACAGAAAAATTGTAAAATTTACCTGGAAAATTCGGAAAACTGAAAGTACTTTTTTCTTTGGACCAATTTAGCTATTTTTTAATAGTCCGAATAAGGTTCTTAGAGGAAAAAAAAAACAGAAAAGTTGTCTGGAAAATAGGAAAATTCGGTAACAACTGAAATTAGTCCAATTAGTATAATTTGTTTTTAAATGTTAAAAGTAGTCTGAATAATGTTGTTGGAGAAAGAATATTTGGAAAATTGGAAATTCCAGAGAAACAAAGTATTTTTTCTGAGGACCGATTTGGCTTACTTTTTATAAATATTCGTAATAGTCTGAATAAGGTTTTCAGATAATAAAATTTGGAAAAGTACCCCAGAAAATCTGAAAATTATAGAAAACTGAAAGTATTTTTTTTCTGTGACCCCTTTTGGCTATTTTTTTTAAATGGTTGTAATAGTGCGAATAAGGTTTTTAGGGAAAATAAATTAAAACGTTGCCCGAAAATTTCTTGAAAAAATGGAAAGTTTTTCTATGTACCAATTTGACTAATTTTTTAATGTTTGTACTAGTCTGAATAAGATTTTTAAGGAAATCAAAAATTTGAAATGCAGCCTGAAAAATTGAAAAATTCTGGAAGAGCTAAAAGTGCTTTCTTCTATTAGATTTTTGTTCGAATTCAAGACCATAACTTATAATTCAAGTGATGGATATGCATAATTCTTTTTTTGTTTTGTTCCTTATTTCCCCAGGGTGTAAATTACTCAATTAAATGTTTTATATTAAAAAAAAACTATAATTTGTTACATGACGCATGTCTCTGTGATTATGTCATCAACGTATTTAAAATCAATTCCAAATTTTCACTCACATAATCCTAAAAAGCAGAAAATAATAATAAAATAAAAAACTTTTTAATGTACCATGTTTTTATAACTAACTAAAAAGTATAAAATAATTTCTTTAATCCTTATGAAGGATAAAACCACGTAAAGATTTCTAACTTCTAAATTGTACTGAAAACTTATACTTGGAAATTTTTTATAGCTATTAAAATACTTGTAAGATTGGTTACATGGGGCGTATGCAATATATAACTGAAGCATAGATAGTAGCTATCAATGAAAAAACTTACTTGTCAGTTCACATTATTTGCCGTGCAATAAAATTGTTAGTTGAGCTATTGATGCATCAATTATCTGTTGCATGCGCCCCTTGTTTTTCGTCACCAATGTTACAAGTATTTTAACAGCTATCAAAAATGTCCAAGAATAAGTTTTCAGTACAATTTTGAAGAAGTTAGAAATCTGTATGTGGTTTTATCCTTAATAAGGATTAGAGAAATTATTTTATACTTTTTAGTCCGTCATAAAATCATGGTACATTAAAATGTTTTTTATTTTATTATTATTCTGTCTTGTTGTAATCATCTATACTCATCAAATCCTCAATTTATTACCGCATACTAAGTTAGTATCTAGATCTCCAATTATATGCATCTACACTTTTAAGAAAGCTGTTGTTACCTCGTGAACGATGTATTTTTAGTTTCTGAGATTGAAGACAGGCCTCATTTACGTTATAAAAATATTTCTAGTCAGAAAGGTTGAAAGAGACCGACGAGTATTTTTCAGTGTTCTGTAAAAAAAAAAATCAGTAAAGAAATAGTGATAACCATAAAATTGAAATTCACGCTCATCTACATCAGATATGTATTATTTTGAATGTTCTGATTTAATGTTTCACTTAGCAATATTTTCGTGACGGCTGAAATTTATCTATAGCAAAATCCGTCACTCTAACCACGATCCTACAGAAACATCTACGTAGATACTATGTTATCTCTTGAGATCGATTTTCTCGAGAATGCTTGAGGTTGCACCACTACTGCATCTCACATTTGAGAAAAATCCGTTAGCCCAATGTCTGGCAGTCACTTTGAGCCTATATCAGGGACAAGTCTATACTAAGTACCATAAACAATTGACTTTGGTGGGGAGAGCATTTCAAATGATCGTTGACTGAGTCACAAATGGAATAATTTACTCTAATATTCTAGGCAGCAATGCTATCTTCCCATGCTGCGGAAAGAGCCACATTACGATAATATTCCGACAAGTATTACGTAAGATTGGTACTACTCGATTACTGAAAGTGAGTTAAGTACAGTACATTAATAAATAACCAAAAATCATACGAGTGATATACAAACGCCCGCAATATTGCCAAAAAGAAAACTCCCCAGAGTTAAGAACCACGTAGTCCATTAAGGCCAAAACGAAAAAGAAGAAGAAGAAAACGCCCGTAATATAGATTGATATAGTACTAAAATGGGAATAATCATGGGTATCGTCAAAAACATTATACTTTTATCTACCATTCTTTGTTGGGATGGAGGTTTATTGAAGTCAGGTTGAAAATATTTTGTCTCGTAACATTTTTTTTTTTTTAATTTTATGAAAGCTTCAATAACAGAATATTCTCTAGTATGCAGTGAGACAGTACTTCAAACTTAGTCTGCTTGGAAAAAATTATCAAAAAGAAATTATTTCTTTCTGTTATGAAGTGCTTTGCTGTAGCTAGTTTAATTCTTAATTTCTCCTCCTTTTTTTTGTCTTAAGACACTCTTCGACTGGGACTACACTCGCAATATTACCAAGCACTAATATTTACCAAGGGACAGATTTGGTGCTGCAACCATAACAAAGAAATTGAGGTGGATGTTTTTGTGATAGTCATTGGCTAAAAATGTACAAGGAGCAAATCCAGTTGAAATGTGAAATTATTCCTGTCCAGTCAGGCAGCCAAAGGAAACAATTAGTAACCAGATGACGACACTTTTGGTAGAGTTAATCCCCAAACCATAAAAGGCTCGAGATAAATCACTCTTTACTGTTTTCCCATACCGCAAGAAGAACGAACCCTTTCAGATGCCACTGATTGAATGCAGCTTTTGATGGCAGAAAAAGCAAGAAGCTACAGAGCTGAGACGAATGAGCAAAGATTTGGAAAGACGCCAAAGCATCCTATGTGTTCTGACACAGACCGTAAGTCAACATACGTTGTGCAAATATCCATGTAGCTTTCTGTCCTGCGATTGGCCAATTCCTCATATTGCCTGAAAGATAATCCGTATAGGCTGATCTCACGTCAGTCCACAAGCTATTTACTGTACGTGATCTAATGGGACCTCCGTGTCCCAGCATTTGCTTTTACGAATTGGGAAAACTGATGGGGAACTTTATGCACTTAACCCGATATTTGTTTATTACCATTGCTCCCACTTTATGTGGTGTATTAATCACAAATGAAAATATGCTAAACTACAAATTAAATAACGCAGTGCGATGTTACACCGAGTAATCAAATCAAAATTAGTATCTTGTGTTGTATTAGTGTCATAAAACTTCCAAACCATTTTTAAAGGTTACAAAGTCGCTCTGTTAATGAAAGTTATTTGAAGCAACGTCATACTACGACTAAAACGCACTAAATGAACTGTTCTTTGGTTAACAAGTAATTTTCTACAAATCATAGAACACAGGGTGTTTTAACGCCTCCTCGAGTAAGTATTTTATTCCGATTAATAAAATTTAACAGTTCAAAAAGCATTTATCAACGTCTCGTTGGTCTAGGTCGGTAAGATGCAATGACGATGGTAGAGTTTCCGGTGATGAAAGAAATTTTCATCATTCGGCACTTGGAGCGAAGCCTGGTAGTGGTGATGCCTGGTAGTCCGAGAGCTGTGAAAAATTTAGGTTAGGTATTTGAGACACCGTCAAAATTTGTATAACACCTCCTTTGTAATTTCTGAATACAAAATCGAAGACCTGGCTGAAGGGAATTGGGGCATAGTTCACCTCTGAAATTTTAACTTTGCAAATTTTTATTTACAAAAAATGTACTTGAGGCATTTTGAAATTTTAATATCTTAAAATTTGGTATGTAAAAGAAAATAAAAATAAATAAGGCAGATTATTTGGTCGGGCCTAAAATATTTCCAGGCCGTTTCAAAATTGTATTTTTTATTTTCGAAAAATGTATTTGAGGCACGCTGAGATTTACACAAGATAATATTTACACCTAGAAATAAATAATTCTGAAAAGGCAGGCGATTTGGGTGGGACTTAACACCTGCCAGGTGATCGGAAATATACTATTGCGCGAGTGAATTGTATATTGGGGACCGGCTGATTTGAAACGTGTTGCGGTGCGATTGGCTCCCACCAAACCACGTGACTCATAGCAAGCGGGCAGTTGTTTAAAACGATAAAGCGTTTAAATGCAATGAAATATTTCATTTCAATGATCACCCACCTCCTGACGTCCAAATTGTTTGAAATTTTGCACGCGTATTAGGATCAGTGACAATAAGTTACAATAATTTCATATCTATGTCCTGAAATTACCATTGTGAACTAAAAAGTTACAAATAAAATATACGCTTTTGTAGGAGTGTGAACTAAAAGGTTAAAAATATTTTTTAAATATAAAAATTTTGTTCAACAGTGCTAGGATGCCCCACAATTCAGTATAACTTTTTTGAATAAGTTTAAAATAAGGATAAAGTCACTGATAAAAAAATTAACTTTAATGTAATAAAAGCTAGGGGTACTCTCTACTTGTACATAATAACTACCTTTACGAACGGCTAGCAATAAAAAAATTAAAAATTAAAAATAGATTAATGATATCTTATTACTGAGCGTGGTGCGTGAGCGGTTAAAGCTCTGGCCTTGCATTCGGGAGGACGCAGGATCGAATCGCCGTCCGGGCCTCCAAATTTGGGTTTCCCATGGTTTACCCAAATCACCCAAGGCAAATGCCGGGATGCTTCTTTCAAAAGGCCATGGCCGCATTCCTTCCCGTTCCTTGTACCCATTCCCATCCCGCCTCTTATGACCTCGACGTCTACGAGGCGTAAAGCCATAAGAAAAAAAAATCTTATTTTTAACATTTTAGTTCACATTGCTAGTTTTTCAAACTACAATTTTATTTTTCTTAAATGTACTTACGGCACTGTAGTATTATATGTGTCTTTCTGTTCGGATGAATGGGATTCGCGCAAAAACTACTTATCGGATTTTAATGGGGTTTTGAATACCGGTCCTGTACATCCCCAGGTCCCAGGGGTAAAACTAAAACAGGGTAAATTTCATTTTGATGTGAAGTTGCAAAGCTGAGAAATTTAAAAACCAAAGTTCTCGCAAATTAGTATCTAGGTTTCGTCGAACACGATTCACGCAAAAACAAGTGGTCGATTATATACGGCATTTTGAATAATGTAGCCCACAGATCCCGGAGAAAAATAGAGTACCGGTAGGTTTCATTTTGATGTGATATCAAAAAGACGAGAAATTAACATAAAAATGTCCACCAATTAGTTTCCATTTAAAGCTTTTTTACTTTTTGCAGCCGAAATGTTTACTATAATTTCGGCGTACGAGCAGCACTGTAATTCAGAGGAATTTGGGTAAGCTTGTTGTGGAGATAATTCGTGCCAAAAAAAAAATGCAGTCAGTGAATTTAAGTGAGAGAGACCTATACACTAACAGTCCACGCAAAGTTGCGGATAGCAACTACTTGTTAATAATGTTAATTTAATTTCAGCTGCGATGAAGCACATGTAACCTGAAACTCACAAAATTATCATCAGGTATTATTAGCAAAATATCCAACATGTTTTGTTCCCTCATCTATATTCTGCTGCTTGTGTGCAGCCACCTTCCCTCATAAACATATTTGCAAACCTCTGTTTCCTTGTGCTATTTATCTTATTTCACAGCTAGTCAACATCTGATATATAGAAGTCCATACCATTTTAATGACCATTCTATTCTCATCTCTGAATTTGAATTTAATTTCTCCCCAAGAACTTCGTCGTCAGCATTCCATCATCCACTATGATAAGGAGCTAAAACCACGATTTTTTCTTTTTTAGATTGTAATTAATAAATTAAATTAATCTATCCCTAATAACTCTTAAACATGATCTACGAACAGTGAACTGTGATTATCTTTGTTAACCATAATGAAAACCACTCTACCCTATCTCTGCGGTACACACTATCCATCAGGAGAAACCTCAATGTCTAGCATCCCTTCCTTTAACCAAAAGTATAATCCTATAAATGCTTGTGGTTTGTGTATCTGTCTTATATTACCAAATTCCGTTACATCATTAGTAACAGTCTTATAAATGGCGGTGTGGTTTTTTTCAGCACTACTCTTCCTACTTGTGACCCCAACTTTTATTATTTCATCATCTTCAACTAATTCTTTGTTATTCATTATTTTTCCCATCATTTAGCTGCATTCAGCACCCCTTTAGTCACTTACTTTTATCTCCTCACCTGCAGCCTCTAACTTAAAAAAAGCACAGTCCTGACCACATTGTAGCTGGGAATGGGTTCTCTTACAGATTTAGCTAACAATTCAGAAAGTGCACACTTCTATTTTGGTGTAAGCCATGACTAGTGAAAACCAACTTGGCACCACAGGCACAATCCCCAAAACCTTTATATATATATATATATTTTAGCTTGCGGCTTTACGCCTTGTCGAGATCATTAGAGATGGGAAAGGAATGGGGTCTAGGAATGGGAAGGAAATTGGCCATGACCTTCAGAAGGAAGCATATTGAAATTCACCTAGAATGATTTGGGGAAACCATGGAAAATCCAAATCAGAATGCCCGGACAGGGATTCGAAGCATCGTCCTACCGAATGTGAGGCCCAAGCATTAACCACTCAACCACCATGCTCGGTAAAGACAAAACCAATGCTGCTGATTGACCGATATGGGCACACCAACTGTGCATGTACCGAGTCAACCAACAAACTACAAAGCCCTTATGCCGCATCCTGCAATTTACCAGAAGATGGTGATGGAAATTTTTATCACTATAGTGTCCTGCGTAAATACCTTTAGTTGTCTAGTTATCCAAAAATTTTATATTAATTCTCAACACTGAGAAAAACTTCATTCTTAATTACTATTCTTGTTTCATTCATGATTGCAAATTAAGTTCTGGATTTTATTCCCACCAATTACCAAGTATTCCTGCTAAGACTTCAAAACACACATAAATGTAATTCAGATCTGTACTCCAGCTGCTGGCAGAGATGATGGGGAAGCAGAAATTTTTGTGGGAAATAGTAGAAGAAATAAAACTTATGAGATAAGGTAAAACAAAACTGGTCATGTAATAATTTTAATTCAAGAAATGGTGTTGGTGTGATGATATTTCTGTCAGCAACTACAGTTCTGTGTACTGAATAGCATGTTTGTTTCAGACACTGTTGTCTAAATTCACCCAAGACATTTTCATGCATGTAAATTGACTTCTGATAGTGATGCTGGGACTGCAAGAAATCAGCTCGTTTTATCATAGATGAGCAGGCATGAGATAAATAGTGTAAAATTTGTAAAATCTTATCCTGATGTATACAATACCAGTGATCATACGGTAGTAGTAATGGAATTTAAAATTCATTGCTTTTGCAGTGTTAAATGCAGAATTACAGAGCCTACCAGCACACATATCAGGAATCCAGGAAATGTTGGCACAGGAGTGTAGGGAGAAATTCTCTTGAAGAAAATAGGAAATATTGGTCCAATAGAAGTGGAATTTAACTGTAGTTTTCTAAGAAATGCTGTAACTGACAACCAGGAAAATGACAATGATTATAAGAACAACACAGAACGACAAAATAGATATTCATATAATATGACACCCATGGGGGGAAAAAATGCTCTTGCTTTCAGTAAAAAATGATCAGTAACACATTTTGCTCTTCTCTATACTCCAATAATATGTAAACTTAGTGTTTTGTCAATTATTAAGTAAATAATTATTGATTTTTACTGATGAATTGACTGAGTATCTGACATTTATTAATATTCTTATGCTTGCTAAAACCATTTTGAATTCATGATTAACATCGGTGCCACAAATCTACAAGACATTCTCCATTGTCACTAAAATCTTCTTCTCTATATGGTCCTATGATACTATCTTCATCTCTTTTTTTCTGTGTGATGATATTTAGTAGATGGCTAAGTGTTGTATCATGTGAGTATTTAATAACAACATCATCATCACTGGATGGAGCAAACACTAGCACCCAATAACCCTTGAGTGTGACTTTAACCTTGATGATACATTCATTCACCTCATCCAAGTCCTTGATATTTTTGGTTTATCTCTTTTAATTAATAATGAAACAAATGCTTCTACCTTGCTTGCCGTGTATACACCATCAAATATATTAATATACTTTTTTCAGTTGTCCAGTTCCCTTTGTGGCAGAAAGACAGGTGACCTGTACTTATTGGTGAATACATATGATTTGATTGAGCAATAGTTGACCTAAACTGTTCCGCCTACTAAGACTGTGTGACAATTACCGGTTGGCATACTCACTGGATTTGCAGCATTCAGATCTTGGATGTCACTCAGGGAATTGCACCTTGAGAATACTAGAGTTCTGACATCTCATCTCACTATAAAACAATTAGTAAATGGTTGTATGATAATAAATCGAACACCAATGTTGAATGAGATGTCTTTGTTGGTATCCAAAGTATTTGCTAACACGGCCTTGTAAAATCACATCGAAACTTCGTCTCTACCTCTGACTACAGGTTCTAATTGTAAAACAGTGCCACAGTTCACTCTCATTAATAACGACTAATGTATATTGTCTTTTCATACTTCGGGCAACTATTATTGATATCGACTTACACATTACTTACTATTCATTTTTCACAGGTCACTTTGCATGTTTCTGGGTGAGGTCAGTACAATTCTCATACCAATAATAGTCTTTAATTATGCCAGTCTATATCATCAATGCCATCACTCTATAGATAATTAACTGATCCAACAATGGGACTGTTCTCTATTCATGTTATTACTTATCTACCAACTTGTCTACGACACTCTTGAAGCCTTTTTAAGTCATTATATTCCTTCAAAGCTTTTGAGACTTTTACTTAATTGAATCATAATTCTCTTTAAACTGTTCACAGGGGATACAATAACTGAACCTGTCACTTCCACATCTCGTGCCCGACTCCAGAGACCTCCTGAGTCTGCCTATGTGCTCCCTCCTATGAATCACATGAGTTGGCTCTGCCCGTCTATGGCTTTCCCTTCCACTTTGAAGCCATTTCACAATATGTCTACCACTCTTTCAACATTCCTTAACCTTGTAAGTACCAACCTTGACTTGCTACACCTTGCCTTTTCTTCGGTTCCAGTGAGAGCAACTATGTCTATTTGTAATTGTATCATTTCATTGTTTACCTCATTTTGTTTTGTCCAATACTATCATAATACATATTCACAACCCATTTCTGTTAATTATATTGTCCACTGTTATGCCAAACCAACTTTAAGTTCTGACTAAGATCTTCAGTAATAGAAAAAGATCCCCTGGCTGCATGATAAAGGAGCTGGAATGGGATCATTTCAAGACATGAGGAGGATGAGGAGGGTCATGGGAGTGTACAGGGTGTATACTGGCAATGAGGCATGGAAAGATATTGCAGTAGGTATGAAAAGTACTTCATGGAAGGGAAAAGATGACCATGACCACAAGCTGGCATTCGATTTCAGGCATAAGGGTGTGGGAAGATTTTCTTTTTTAGGTAAGGGTGTCAGGGATTGGAATGAGTTACCAAGGGGAATGATGAATAACTTACCAAAAATGTTAAAAGAATTTAAAGTTAAAATTTGTAGAGGGCAAATGTAGGTGGGTGCAGGATAAGGGGAAGTTGGGTGCGTAGGGAAATTGCCACCGGAGCATGTGCTCCATTGCAATTAAATAAATTAAATTACATTTACCTTTTGGCATATTCACTGGATTTGCAGTATTCAGATCTGTGTTTGCTAAGTGACTCCCTTTTCCCCTTATAATACCTTCTGAATAGAAAATAATGTAGATCATATTTAGAAGAGGATGACAGTATTAAATTTATTAAAATTTTAAAATAACCAGGAAATAGTACTGTAGAGAGGCTGCCAACCCACTATCTCCAGCTTGCAGGGCTGTTCCTTCAGGCTGACATTCCCTACCACATTTTAAGTTACTCTTTGCTTCACCACTCCCATCAACTTTACCTGTTAGGGTAGCCCTACCAGTAGCAAGGACTCCAGCTGGCATCTGGAATTTCAGAAGCGCTGTGGTTACTGAACCTCCTCATCATCTCAAGATGGTCTAGGTTGCTACTCCATTTACCTAGACAATGTAGTGGCAGCTCATGGCAGTTTCCACAGCCAAAACAACTCTCTTAAAGTGAGTGCCACCAGTCTCTTCCAAAAAATTATAATTTCTTTTGAACTCTGTAAGTGGTAATTTTCTTACGAACACATTTTCAATGTAAGTGTTCCCTTGGCCTCAGCCTCTGGTAAGATTTTACCAATAATCAATCGCTCACTACTAGCTATTTTGAAATTTTAATAAATTTAATACTGTCACCCTCTTCTTAATATGATTTACATTATTTTCTATACAAAGGATATTATAGGGGGGAAATTGAGTCACTTAACCAACACAGACCTAAACCAGGGAAGAAAAAGGAACTATTGCTCACCACAGGTGATGGCATAATGGACAGCAAAAACACAAATATGAAACATGTAGAATTTTTCAACAGTAGAACACAGAATGGACAGGCTTGGAGTTTTTATTTTCTATAAACATATTAATTTATAATTATTATTTTATAATTTTATATTTACACCAGAACCCCAATAATCCGAACATTCGGTTAATCCGAACATGGCAAAAAATTAGTCTAAGTATGAAAAGTGGTAAAAGAATTAAAAGACATTTCATGAAAATAGTTCATACTGTATTTAATTGCGGGGTGAACTGCTGTACACACACACTACAGTACACACGTATTACAAAAATTAGCAAGTGAGTCTTACCTGGTTTTTGATGGCGTCCATTTTCTTGGATGTCTGCAATCATTACCCAGTGGCAGAACCCTGCCACTGCTTCATGTCTGCTGCTTGTTATCAACTGATACTATTATGATGATGACAAGAGAGGGACAGTGAGATGGTTTACACAGTTCTCCTCACTCTGCACCAAGTGAGTGACTAAATCCAATCACTGGCATGCCTAACACAATCATTAAGACAGGTTTCAGTACTTAGGTGTTTGGTAACTGCCATTAACATGACAGTTTTCTACTTTATCACTAGTCTTCTCCTCCTGTCATTGTTTAATTGTCCTCAATTCAGATTTAATAAAATTTTATTCTCTAATTAAATAAAACCTGCCTGCTATGAGAAATCTTGTTCAATAGATAAGTGAAAATGTTTCGAATCTAAACAGGTCGCTGTTAATATATACACAAACAGGATGAACATTAATCACAGTGAAAACTATTGTATGTTACATGTGTATGTCTAAAGACTGGAATATCCAATTGCATTTTGTAAAGATCCTATAGAGGCAATTAAATGTTATGAACAAATTCCTGACTGGAGTAAGTATTGCCAGTTAGATTCTTTCAGTTTTTCTTTACATTTGTGATTATTACTTGCAGATTGTTTTGTACTATCCCAGGATAATCAATACCTCTTTGTACTAATGATGTATAAATTTCATGCACACTATTTCTGTTTTTTATACTGTGCCTGTCTGTCATTGAAATGGATATAGTTCAGTGTCTTTCCATCATAAAATTTTTCGTTTGGAGAGTTTACACCCAACAGAAATTCATCTAATGTAGGTAAATGTTTATAATGAATCTTACTCTCCATTTTCAACAGTGAATAAATGTGTGGCTGAACTTAAAAATAGCCATATGTCTTTTATAGATGATGCCTGTGAAATATGACCTAAAGCTGCAATCATACAACATTATAAAAGTACTCAGTATGGTATTAGGTACATGGCAATTAAAGGTGTATGATATAGCCTCGGGTGTAGACACATCAGAAGAAAGGGTACAGTACATTTTACATCAAGAATTAAGCAAGCTTTGTGTAAAATTGGTGAAATTTCTTATATGCTGACCAAATGTCAAAACAAATTTCTTAAATGTTTGTATGATTTTTTTAAAAGAAACCTAGCAATTTTTATACACTAATTTCATTACTTCAGAAAAGAAATAAGTCCAATATTACATGCCAGAGATGAATCAGCAAACTAAACAGTCTGTGGCCCTGTACCCAAAATGGCAAGGTCAATTTTTGTCAGTCAAAAAGGTCATGGCCATGTTTTCTATTATACAAAAAGGATTCCTTTTATTGATTGACTTGAAAATGGTAAAACAGTAATTGTTGAATAGTAAGCAAGTATTCTTGGTCAACTGGATGTACAAATTCATCAGATGAGGTCTGATATTACAAAAGAAAAGAAAAAAATTCTTGCATCAGGACACTGCACCTGGCTACAAAAGTGATTCATCAATTGGAAAAACTGAAAAATATAGAGAATGAATCATTGGAGGATGGGGTAGCAGCTATAGACTGGTATTTTTCAGACTTTCCAAAACCAAATGTTTGGAGAAATGTTGATCAAATGTATTGAACTATAGGGGGAGTACATAGAAAAATAAATACATTTTTAAGTAAAACAACACTTTCACCACTATACTGAGAACTTTTCACCTTACCGCCTAGCATGTTAATTGCTAATGGCAATAATAAAATATTCTTATAATTAATGGCAGTAATAAAAAATTAATTAAAATCAAAATACTAATACAAGTATACAAAAAAGAGTAAAATTATGAACTCATATTTTTTTATTTTTCTGATACAAGATTGTGTTTACTTTTGTTATTCCAAGTCATCTTTGGCCAAGACTCATTTCCGAATTTATGTTTCTCACTTGCAGACTCTTTCGGCATCATTGATACCTGATAATGCCAACCCTGACTTAAAATAATCGCCCACACACGCTGCATCTAATTGTATTTTGTGCACATGGTTGGGTTTATTGAGTTTTTTGTCTATTAGAAGCTTCTAGTGCCCCTTCCTTTTCAACTAGTGTGACAGGTGCAGAAGTAGTTTTGCACCAGATACTGCAGTCTTCTGAAAATATAGTCTCCAATGTTCAGGCCTCTGTATGTGCTGTTCATGATCTTTTTAACATGGTCTTTGTAGCATTTCAGCAGATCACCACAAGGTCTTCAGCTACTGTTGAGCTCACCACATAATTTTAAGTAACGAACCTGTAATTCAGTGACATAACAATAGTGTATCAGGATGGACATAATGACATTCGGGGGGAAGGGAGGGGCTCCATCTGGTCCAGTATAATTACACCATTGCTGTAATCATAAGTTAGTATTTGTATTGGGTTGTTTAGAATCTACAGTATAGCTTGTTATCAAATGAGATCAAATAAATATATCTAATCTATTCCAATCATGGAGAAGGATGTAACAGTTATATATAAAAATAAAGGTCTAATTTCAATTGCTTTCAGCAAAACGTTCTTGCAATTTATAAAAAGTTCCTCACTGAAGACTGATTCCACCCCCAACTCTCTTTTCCCTATATTATAATAGTACTATAATAGCAAATCTCAAATCTATTATTTATCTGTCAGGTATGAAGTCAAACTGCTAGTATCAGCTTTTTTCAAGTATTATTTTTTCTGGTATGACATTAGTGTGATTGCTCTATAATTATTTAAGTATTTTTTGCTTCCTTATTTGAAGATAGGTACCATTATCTCTCTTCCTAGCTTATGAGGCTGACATCTCATTCCATATTGTTCTCATTTTACAATTTAACCACTATTTTCTTATAACTCCTGCAGATTTTATATTTTATACACTCACTCCATCAATACCTGGTAACGTTCCATCCTTCATCTTATCCGAAGCTGTTTTCACTACCACCCATATTACGCCTATTTCAGTTTTCCTTTCTTATTTTTTGTCCTTCACTAGTATAGTCTCTTCTCTTGTCCAATTTGTGTTCAATTGGTCTTCAAAGTAATCCTTCTACACCCCTCTTGGATTTTTCTTTATTGCATATCTCATTTCTGTTTTCATCCAGCATGTTTATTCTTTATTCATACCTTCCATACTGCTTTTTACCAGTTCAGTTTTTCCAATTACGTTTGCAATCCTCCTCCATCATCTCAATCCATTTAATTTCTATTTAACTCATTTATAAGAAATATTAATGATACTGAGCTAATACTTGATTTTCAATAGGGTCATTCAAAAGAACAAGCTATATTTGTATCCATTCACAATATTTTAGAAGGATAAATGATAAATTAATGCCTGTATGAATTTTCTGTGACTTGTCTAAGACATTTGACTGTGTTGATCATGAAGTTCTTATTCAAAAATTAAAGTATTGTGGTATAGAGGGCATTGTTAATAAATGCCTTATTTCTCCTTTTCAATAGAAGACAAAAAGTGTCACTGGAACATTTTAAAGCTGCATCATGTGGTATGCTTAGGAAAATATGATCCAACATTTACCACAGATTAAGGTGGCTGGGACGACGAACACAAAAAAACAAACACAAGAGAAGTGCAATATTTCAGCTCACAGCCTTATACATGTAGAAGTGAGACACCAGGTAGAGACAGATATATGATCTACTCTGCGTTACATCTAAAGACTCAAAATTTGTGCAATTTGTAGATGGCGGAAGCATAGAAATTAAAGATACTCCAGATTTCTCTACTGAATATATTTCAAATTACACCCATGACCTTATTAATAAATGGTTTACCACTAATTGCTCGTACTTAAATTTTTCATAAAACTCAATATATACAATTTGGTACATCACACAGAGTAACATCAAACATAGAAATAAAATTTGCAGGCCAGTGCATTCAAGGGGTAAAGAGTGTGAAATTTCTAGGTTTGAATCTGGACATAATTTAATTTGGAAGGTGAGTGTCACTGACTAACTGAAGCATTTGCATAATCTTAGAAATAGGTGAACTCCATACGAGGAAACTATTTTATTTTGCTTGTTTTACCCCTTAATCTGATATGCAATAATATTGAGAGGAAAATCTACTAATAGAGACTGTAAGGTATCCCTCGTTCTATTTTTCATATTTCGTTAGAATCCGGTCAAGTTTAAGGTTAGTTGGAGTACACGATACCACACGTAAAATCAAGTTAACAGCACTTCTGGTATAATAAAGTGAATAAATAACACATACACAGCATAAATAAACCATAAATTGCCATAAAGACATGATAGTTCAGCAGGAAATAGGTTATTTCACATAGGAGTAAATTTTTAATAACAGATACTAACGTTGGTTGGCGAGATGTTTTGAGCAGATTTAAACGAAGTAAATGTTGAACAATTGCAAATAATATGCATAAATAAACCTCTTATCATGTCTAATACACATTATTTCAGAGATAAATAAGTAATTTCAGTAAAGGAAAAATCTAACCCATAAATTTTGGCATATTCCAGTTTTAGTATTTCTGAAGAGATTTCCGTACAGTAAAGACAATAAAGAACCTATATTACACAGGCCTAGACTCACTATAACCATAACTTCAGAAATAAATATAGTTTGGTAGGATTTTTAAAGAAATAAACTGGATGATAAAATAATAGTCTGAAACAGAATGAAAATAATTCATTGTAATGAAACTTGACCATCTTAAAGCTCCAAAAACAGCAATAATAATCCCTGAGACAGCCTAGTAGATAAATTAATAGATTTCTTATAGTTTTAAAGCATCTAATAACCACAAGAAGTAATTACATTGGATTTTTAATACTCATTTGCTTAAACAGTTCACTTATATAATTGGAGGTCTGTTAAGTAATTTCAGGATTTAGAAAGTAGACAAATATAAAGGAAATAAACTAATCTTTCAGTTTTAATAGGTGTTCAGCTATTTCAAGCCGTAAAATACGTGATATCAGTGAATAAACAGGCGCCGGTAAACCAACTAATTTGTTCGACTTTTCGGAATTAATTCTAACACTATTAAACCATTTCAAAAGCGCTAAGAACATGTAAATACCAGTTAACACCCATAATTAATTTTCTAGACGCATTTTAAGACATTTTACTAACCTGTTGTATGGTAATCCAATTTTTGAAGCAACTTTCTACAGACACTGCACACATGAAATGCTTCCACACGGATTGTAAACATTGCCACGCGATATAAAGTAGCTAATAAATTAAAATAGCCATAGAGAGAATCAAATTCATCTAAATCAGATAATTTCCAACGTTCTGAGTATTTTTAAACATAATATGAACACGTAAAATTGAACACCCAACTTGAGCATTTTATTATTCAAAAGCCTACTTGAATTCCGGGTTATAAAATAGTTTGCCGGGACAATCAATTCCTTTAGCTTCACACATATTAATTCCACGCAATTTGAAGCCATAGTACCGATGTTATGATTTTCCTAAAAACACTCGACATAAAACACACGTGTAAATCACTAAATAATTTATTGTGTCTCAGAAATAACAGCTACAAAGATAAAAAAACTTCAGAATACGCAGTTTAATTCAGGCTACACTTTGATAATTTTTCCGGCTTGATATTCAATAAACTTTCAGAGTTATAAATAAAAACATAAATTATAGTTACACTTGATTGTTAGAATTACTCGGTTTACCTTATCTCAACAGATTTAAACAAAGTTCATATGTAGAGACAGTTTAAAATCAGGAATAATATTTTAAACATAATTTCAAGTTAATTACTAAAGCCGATTTTAAATAAGAAGATAACAGAACACTGACTTAGGTGGTGGGCAATATAACACATCCATATTTGGTAATTTGTTGAAGAGAGATGCATCACGTGACTTCAAGTTAATATAAGGCAGCTTAGAGGTGTGAATTTGGTCGGTCGTCTCCAGTCTCATTTGTGAATCGGTAGTGGGCGCACGTTAGTGCGAGGTCCGAGCGGGCTGGCGGAACGGGCGGAAACGAACCAAACCGGTCGAAGGAACGCGAGACAGCAGCCATGTTGTAATTTTCTGGTGAACAGTTTTTAACCATGTAACCTGTCAGTTAAATTCAGTTTTGGGGTTTTAAAAGCGGTGTAGCTCTGGAATCTCAACTTGCAATTCTTGGAGAAGATTTAAATCCGATAGCCTTAGCTAACAGTGCCTTATAACATTTATGTGGAAATTTTTGAAGAATATATGACTTTTGATTTCGATTTGAGACTTTCATTTATTAGAATAATACCTTTCTTGCAGAAGGCCAAGCCTGCAAGTGGCGACTGTGGTCATTAGAACTGTTAGCATTATTAATTTTACACGGTTTCAGAACTTTCTTACAGACATAGAAGAATTTTGGAAGACTATTGGTTCAGGTGTACTAGCCGGGTACCTAACCCCAGTACTACGCTTGTCCCTGACAAGACAAAGTATTCATATCCCAAAAGCAAGGAATAATAATTATGTGTGTGGTTACAGTAGAACTGCATACAGAGAGCTGTACAAGAAGTTAAGGATTTTAACATTGGTGGCCGAGGGGAAAAGTGGGTATGTTGAGAAATTGCCAACGGAGCTTCTGCTCCATCACAATTAAATTAATTAAATAAATAAGTGATAAGGTGTCGGTTGTGATTGACAGATGAGAATTTAGACAACCAGTGATGACAAAAGATGTAGATATAGCTGTGATTATAATAGAACACAAGTTTTTGAAATTACATGTTTATTTTAACAAAATGGAAATAAATTTTTCAAACAAATAGTACAAAGAAAAGTTAATTCCAATACAAAAATAATGAGGTGAAGAGTTAGAAACAGCTGGCTAGAAAAGGCCAATGTAAAGAAGCATGAAAACATTAGGAACATGTGAAATAACTAAACAACAGCAGCAAAGAGGAAAACTCATTACCATTAATAGGGGATATATGAAACTGAAACAAGAATATAGAAATGTCTGTGTGTATGTTAGAAAACTGAGAGTACATTAAAGAATTATGGATGAGGATGGGGAGGAAGTAATAAATAGAGAGTTGTTAGTGACAAGCAACGTTTACAAATTTTGTGGGTAAGGTTACGGTCTAACCTTACCAATATTCGGCTTGTATGGAGAGGAACTGAAAGACACATTTAACTGAGGCATAAGGGTTCAAATACCTCAATTAGTATGTTAAATTAACTGATTACATTGTCCTTTTAGCAGATACACAGTCAATGTGGTGTTGACTTTCAGTTCACATGATGAATACAGAAGAGGAAGCTGTTGAAATGTTGTGTATGACAGAAGAACTTATTCAGCAGATCACCCAGGAAGAAATCAGCTGTATACTGGGAAAGAATCAATTCTCACATAGTAACAGGTTGATAAGTAATATATAAACTGTTACATGATGCATCAAATTACAACTGATGACCAAGCCAAGAATATTCTGAGAAGCAGAATAGCATTCTTCGAAAAGAGAGTGCAATCAATAACTAATATGATAAAGGAGCTGGGTTGGTTTTCATTGGAAGACAAGGTGGATGAAGAGTTTGATAGGAGTATATTTGTAATGACAGAATGGACTGGATACTTGTAAAAGAAATAGGAATAGTATGTGAAAAAATAGATAGCCATGACCAAAAACTAGAACGTAATTTCTCCTGCAGTAAGAAAGTCAGATTGGAACATATTACCAAAGGAAATGCTGAACCATTTACCTGAAACACTGAAATAATTTAAAATTAAAATTTATAGAAGGTGAAATTGGGTGGATAGGAAAATTGCAACTATTAAATATTAAATTACTAATATTTTAGTTTCAAACATTGACCCAGGTTTCAGAAAAAGAATTATAGCATGAAACAGCATTTTATGGAAGTAAAGCTGGATATACCAGGAATAGAGAATAGTGTTTAAAATTTAGTGGATGGATAAGGTACAAATGAACATATTTTGGAAAAAATGTTTGAAGAAATAAATTTGTGGAAGAGTCTGACAGAAAGAAGAAACAAGATGATTGGCCACAAATAAGACACGTGGAATTGGCCAATTTTAGAGTGGACAGGGCAGTAAGATATTTTAGAGAAGGGTAAATAATATATTATGTGGTATACCCTGTTACTCCTAACTGGCAACTCAAGGTCATTTTTCCCTGCCCCCTTTCCTCACCTCCTTCACTCCTCCCTTTTCTACCTCTCTGTGTGGAATGCTGTGTCCAAATAAGTGGTTGGTAAATTTCCTCTTTAAATATATGGGTAAGGGCAGCAGAGTGGGGACAGTGGCGTAGCTAGGTCAACAAGGGCCTCAGTGCAAAAAATTTATTTTGGGCCCTCAGGCCAGACGGGCGACCTTTTTTTTGCTTTGTGTGCTGGTAGGGGCCCCCTGAACTGAGGATGAGGGCCCTTGAATTATTCTTTAGGGGCCCCTGAGCAGTGGTTGGTGCCCCCTGAGCACAGCGAGGGCCCTTAGTGAGGGGCTCTTGTACTCTCAGGGGCCCCTTAGGCGACGGTAGAGCTAAAAAAAAAAAAGGCCCCTTGAGGTATGCTTGGGGGCCTCCTGAGCGTGAGGGCCCCGGTGCACTGCACCGCCTAGCCCCATAGTAGCTACGCCCCTGAGTGGGGATAGAACAGACTAACCATGAGCTGTCTCCATGAACTGAACAGGCTAAAATGGACACGTTAAAACAAAGGAATTGGTGCAGGATAAGACTAATGACTGACGAAGATCAGGGGCTACTATGGGGCTAGGCGGTGCAGTGCACCGGCGCCCCTACGCTCATGGGGCCCCCAAGAATACCTCTCGGGCCTCCCAAGCGCCGTTCAGAGGGCCCATGAGCCTTCAGGGCAAACTAGCGATCTTTTTTTTTTTTTTTGTTCTACCGTCGTCTAAGTGGGCCCCTGAGACACAGAAAGCCCCTCACCGCTCAGGGGGCCCCTAACCACTGCTCAGAGGGCCCCTAAGCACAACCCTCATCTCAGGGAGCCCCTACCAGCAACACAAAGCAAAAAAGAGGGCAACCATCTGCCCTGAGAGCCCAAAATAATTTTTTTGCACCGGGGCCCTTGTTGACTTAGCTACGCCACTGACGAATATGTATAACTTTTAGCTCCTGCCCTGTTTAATTGAAAAGACACCACGAATTAAATTACAAATGTGACACGGCTATGCAAATGCCGAACACTGTCACCACTGCAAAAATAACACAAATGTAGTCGGTACGGTAATCATATCAATGATTTTTTTCTTAACGGTTGTAGCAAGTTGAAATGCCACTTGTACCAATTCAAAAAATCTCGGAAATGTCATATATAAATTGAATTTTGTGATCTCCATCTGGACATGCAGTATTTGCATAAAACCAGAAACAGTATAAAACGAAAAACAAATGGAAATCCTATATCCATACAACATAAATCCATAGCAGATGTAGCTCTTATGGAGCAGTGGCAAATGTTTTTTATTTGTAAATTTCATGTGACTTTTTACAACGGAGAAGAGCTGAAATGCCAAGAACAAATTACGATGAAGGAATTAACCAACGTTTTAAAATATTTGTATTTATTTCGCTACGTTGGCAGCATCTTATAGCTGCATGACACCCGTATATTTCGGCATTTTTAATTTAATTTGTGATGACTTTTCTGTGTAATTTGAGTGGGTAACAAATAGAAGATATCAATATCGAAGCAAATCCAAATTTCTAGGGTTTAGTCTTGCAGTTCACATGCCGTGTTCTCAGGTATATCATTTGGAGTAGGAACAATCCCCGGAAAAGGCAGAACCCAACTTCTAACAAATGTAACATAATTAAAATTACATTTAATTCCTTTTATTTTATTGAAGTGAATTTAACATATCTGTTCTACATTCAGATTTAGCATCCCAGTCGCTCACTTTTTCTTCTGTGATACTGTTCTGTTGCAGTTCATTAATTTCCAGCTAGATGTCAGTTGTTACAAGTTCTTATTTCGGAACATGGAGCAATGGCAACGATCTATTTTAATGCAATGATTAACAGCTTACTAGTTACATTATTTACATTCTTAATCTTGAATCAAACGTCCTTCATCTCATTTCTTTCTTAATTTTATTTAATATAATGAGACTATGGTGTGATTAAGAGAACTCTCATCGTTTTACAATCATTGTTTTCCACCGCGATTATTGACAAATTTTATGGCGCTGACCTGTTCCGGCAACAATGACGCAAATTTCCTACCGAGCGTGGTGGTGTAACGGATAGCGTTCTGGCCTCGCATTCGGGAGGACGGCGGTTCGAATCCCCGTCCGGGCATCCAGATTTGGGTTTTCCATGGTTTCCCCAAATCACTCCAGGCGAATGCCGGGATGCTTCCTTCAAAAGGCCATGGCCGAATTCCTTCCCATTCCTTGCCCCCATCCTTTCCCGTCTCTAAAGACCACGTTGTTAAAAAGGGACGTTAAACTGTTACAAAAAAAAAAAAAAAAAAAAAAAAAAAAAAAAAAAAAAAAAGCAAATTTCCTAATAGCAAGTTGGATAAAATAATGAAATTCTGAGTAGTAAAATAATTATTAAACCACTCATGCTGGCAATGATCAGGGTACCATTAATATTTTATTATTTTTGTTTTCTTTCTTGAACATACTTTTCAACTTCTTCGTTTTATTCGGACATGATTGTGACCATGCAATCTAAAACTACGATTTGGACAATTTTTGACTGCTTTTTCGATAAAAAAAAAAAATTAGTAAATGGCCGTACATGGGAACGAATTAACAATAACATTTAGATTGTTTATCGTGATACTTTACACCACTTGTGATTTCATTCACAGAAGCTCTCAGCAGCAATACTATGTTATCATTGGTCGGTAGACTCTCCCACTCATTCTATATTCTGAGAAATAACTTCAGCTGTCGCATCAGGGGCAAACACAATTCTCTTTGTACTCTTTGGTCACAAACTTTCCGGATCCTCTCACTGTTCAGCAGATCCCGTTTCATTTCATTGTTTGCTGAATGTCTGTTCGAGATATTCTCTTCCGCCACTGTACAGAAACACTCGTCTGACGTCTGGGGACCATCCATTGAAAAACAAGATACTAGTGTCGACCAAATCATTCCCAGGAAGGAGTCGCTTGCCTCCCTGCTTCAACGTCGGCTGATACCGCTGTAGCAGAAAGACCACATATGGGTCATTCAGTACATTTTTTTTATATATAATATTTTGTATATTCTTACATATAAAAAAAAAATAGTAAGAAAGGAATTATTGGAGAGGATTGTCAGTGTTTGTGGGATTTCCCAGTTAGACGCGCCAGATTGTCGCGCCAGGCCGGCGGCTGCCAGGGACGATGGACACCAGCTACCTTTTCTAACGGATTTGGTCAAGCGTATAATCCCTTAGCTCCGGGAAACGGCACACTGGGGTGAATGCTCGTATCTCATCCCAGGTCCCCGAGCGGGCAGTTTGGAGGTCACAGCTGACGAATAAGTCCGAGGCTATGCCGAGTTCGCACGAATCGAAAAAGAGAATGTTCGCCTATCGTCACAGCCGGTAGGAGGAGCTTGAAAACAGCAGAACCAATCAACGAGAGACTATCCTTTGCATTTTGTAATGCCGGTGTATTTTTGCTCTATGTAAACCACGAGCGACGGGAGGAGGCTTTTCCTGCGGACGCTGGAGAGCACTTGACGCGGAGTCTTCAGACTGGAAGGATCGGATCTTCCGAGGTTGGAGATTGCTCCGTCTTGGCATCGAACCTGAGGGTCGATACGAGCGTCCTGTACAGTGAGGTCACTGTGCACTCATTCAGTACGCTGACTGAAGAACGTGGTGCATTGTCCGCGATAGCCAAGGGGCTATAGTAATTCCGCCGTCGCGGGAAATACATCGCCGTCACGGTAATATTTCTACAGTGCAGTGTGGTACTTTCATTCGGTCATTGGGTACAGCCCTGTAACGACCTCTGAATGATTATGAGTTCTCGCTCCTCCCAAATATCGAGCTAGCTGGGGCAGACTTTCTTAAAGTCACACTTGGTGAATAATTTAAATTATCCTGGCGCCCGGCATTTGAGATCGGATACAGTCAATGTTAATACTGTGTTGGATTTATTATTCCCGATTGTTATGAAGGGAACTTTCATTTAAAAACCAAGTGTGAAGCTTTCTTGCTTGCCAATTAATATGGGGAGTTTGCTTCAAGATCAATTTTAAATGTGGTGGTGTTTTAATGCTTTGTTTGTTTGTTAATATGTTGGCAATTGTAAGAAGAGGCTTTGCTTAGTTCCTTTTATTAATATTTCAATGTTTCAATGTTAAAGATAAATAAGCCTCGCCTGTACGCCATTATGAGTACCAAATAAATTAGCAGCCTAGGGTTTCTTTGAATTATAAAAAGAAGTAAAAGGTTTTCACCCTAACCTCCCTCCCGATACCTACCGCTACACCGCCTAGTTTCTCCCTTCATCAGTTACACTTTGCTTACGGGAAAATATCAATCAACTGATCCCGCAACCAAGCGCGCAAACGAGCAATTGCAATAAACCGATTTCCTTCAAAACACTGTGTTTAAAATCGCAGTACCACAAACAATTGGCTATTTGTACCACAGCACAAGCGGTAATAAAGCGTAATGTTCACAGCATCGGCTTCTCCAAATATGTAAAAATAAGCAGATTAGGAAATTAGAAACAGAAAATGAGAATATTCTAAGGAAACTAGTTAGATAAAATAAGCGCATATTGGGTGATACGGATAATTTTAATGCGGACGTCGCAACTGAATATATGATCGTACCATAATTAGACATATTATTTGAATTGAATCTGGAGACTTGTTACATACTAGAAGATTAGAAAAGTAGGATAGAAATACCAGTTCACAGAAAACGGAAGACAGTTTTGTGAAATACAGGCCTATTAGTTTATCCTCGTTGGAGGGTAAGTTGAAGGAGAGCTTGATTTTCAGGGATATTTTGTTCGAAAGAATGGGGTTTGTAAATCAGTAAGATAATTTAGCGGATTTTATTTATGTGAATCTCATTTAGTGTGCTACGCGCATGATATTTTAGATGAACCTTGAAAAGAGGACAATTCGTTGGTACAGCACTGTATCTCTGCACGTGTGTCGGTTGAACGATTCCCATCACGAAAAGTCGCCTACTTCTTGCCAACAGCCTACAAGGAGCACCTCCTGTCTGTAGACATCATACAGCGTGAACCGTAGAAATGTGGTAAACACGGAAAAACCATTGGGGTGAGTCAAAAAATGATAGGTTGAAAGTAAACAGTTAGACAGAAAGTACAAGCGGGTGTTTTCTGCAAGGCTAACCCATGAAGGAAGCCTCCATGGGATATCCCCCCTTTCTCTCACACAACGGTTAACAAGAACGTGAGATATGCCGCAGTATGTTACCACTGATATTCATGCACAAAGGAAAACAATCTAAGAATAAAATGACTCGAACTTAATATTCTCAGAGTAATTTGAGTTAAACATTTCTAAGTTAGACAGGGGTGAATATAATGCCAATTGTTCATGAAGCTAAGTTACAATGAATAATTAAGAGCGTAATGAGGACTTAACAAATATTATTCATTGAAATTAAATTCATCTTACGAGTTAACTGTAATATTTTTAGTGGATTCATTGGCCCTTTAGCTATTATTTGGTAACAAACTTATATTCACACAGGTTTTTATAATATTTATTAATAATTTGATTACTTTGCGATTGATTTCTAAAATTGATAACATGCTTCATGACAGTGAAGCATTGTGAACTTTTAGTAGAATATTGTCGAGTTTCCAGGATGCTCGATCGAAAGAATATTTTAAGTTACCAACTTCAATTTGACAGGGTAATCTGCTTGGTTGAAGATATCGCAACTGTCTATACAGTACTCATATACATAAAGTGACTCGCACATACCGTAGCCTGCAGGTCGGTTTTTTAATTTTGGTCGATATTTTCGTTTTCTCCCCGAACTTGCAATCTTTAGATATAGTAGATGTTTAGGGATATAACTCAATGTGAAGAAAGTTTAAATTTGACTTTACGGTGTAGAATTTCAAAAATATGTACTGAATTCAAAAAATAAATAAGCCAATAATCAGTTAGTATAGTTCTTCAGGTTTCGGTCACAGAATAGGCTATTTGACAGTATTCAAAACATATTACAAATCGTAGTCATTCGCGTAGATTAATGCTTAAGGAAGCTATTTTTGTTAAATTTGAAAAGAAAGATGGATTGTTTTTAATTAAAAAAGCGAAATAAAAATCAAATTTTTCTTGCCTATTGTCACGTGACAGAAAACTTTCTGGGATTGGATGTCACTTTAGTGACGTTACTTGCCTGTAGGCGCTGCGGCTGCGTATGGAGTGTTTCCCGCTATCCAAGCTTTCAATTATTTGTTGCTGGTTATCTCTTGTTACTAATGAGATTTTGTGTTGAATATAAAATGAAGAACAATTTGTAGAAGCCTATTGCGGAAAAATATCGAAAATTATTTGTCGGAGAATCTATAGAAACAACCACTGACTTTTATTCTACCGAGCTTGATAATGTAATAATTTCAATTCGAGAATCATTTATGTTTAACTGGAAGTTAGAGATTAACAGAAATCCTTCATAAGAATTACTAAAATTTAAAATTAAGTTGGTTGTTTTAGGAGATATTTAATAGAAAAACGCAAGTGTTGTATAAGGTAAGCACAACAGTTAAATAACTGGATGTTATGGACAATATTCCTTAACTGCGGTTAATAATTATAGATAAATAATATTTTTTTCAACGAAACTGAATTTATTGTTTATTTATTTACCGACCGCGTTCAATTAACCGCACGTAGAAACTGTGATGTTTAAGTGTTCACTATTAACGAGAATAAAAGTAAGGATGCCATGATATCCAGGTAGCTGCATGGTTAAAGAGTGCTATAGGAATTTGAAGATCCTATATTCGAACCATGATTAGGATAATATTTTTTCGTGCGTACATTTTTTTTTCTTTTCTGTTTGCCGTTTGTTGCTTTACCGAATTATGTTTTTATTAAGAGTCATAAAACATGATACAAACGTTTGAATAGGCCTAATTATCCGGAATTCAAATATATCAGATCATTGTTGAATGACATTATAATAAGAATATAATATATAAATAGAACTGCGTAAATCAAACGCTTAATCAAATGATACACACTAAGCCGGGGCGCACATTGAGCTGCGTGGCCCAGTAGGGGCAACGCAGAGCAGGGCAGGGCAGCACAGACTGCGGCAGTTTACAAAGCATTGTGTTGTTCGAAAACCCGACAATAAAACTCGATTTTTGATTTCTGAATCAGATTGGGATGCCGAGCTTGGAAAATTGTTATTACTTTAACAGAAGCTGAGTTAGATAAAACTATGCAAAAGTGAGTATATGAAAAGAAGAAACTCTCATCTGGCTTTTGCAGTGACAAGAGAATTCTCAAAAGATAATTTCCGAATGACTCGAGCAGAGATTCACGGCATAAAGTAACCTGTTGTTTTCTCGACAAAGCTCAAATATCTATTAGAACTGAAGAATATCTCGCTGTATTTTCGTGGTTATTTATTTAATTATTTAACGTTTGACGGTACATGACATTTATAAGAATGTTTCTCTCTTTTATTTCATATTATATTTTTAAGAAAACTATATAACAGAACATAAACACTTGAAACTAAAAAAGCAGTGTCAACAAATTAAGTGTTTCTCGGGGTCACTATTGAATGATGTAGTACAAATAATAAGAAAACAAATAATGTGATAATAGCCTATATATATCAATCTTTTTCGAAGTTTTATTAAAAATGAATTCAAAAAAATAAAAGTGAAAATTGTAAGTGGACAGTTGTATGATAAATAAATGCTGAATTTACTCGCCAGTTGTTGGGCTCATTGTCCAAATCTCTTGTTTAAATTTAATTTTTATGTATTTTTTATGACTGATATTGTGAATCGCAGGTTGGTTACGCACCAGATTAATCAATTTTTCTTATTCCATAGTTGAAAATGATTATATGTAAAGCAAGATTATAAATAACGCAAGAAGTGTTACGGCAAAAACCGGCACTAGTGAGCTGCGTGGCACAGTTTCTGTGTCGTGATCACAACGTGGCGCAGGCCACGTGCGGCGCAGTACTGCGCTGCCCTGCTCTGCGTCTCAATACGCGCTGTTCCGCCCCAAAACATAGATACACAGAAACTGTGCTGCGCTGCGCTGCGTCGACTGCGCGTCAATGTGCGCCCGGCCAAGAAGCAGACAAAATTGTTGTTTGGAAATTATACATGCGTTGCACAAATAAGTTACATTTAGTCCGTGTAGAAACTTCATTGCGCGAAAAGTACAATAACCGAGTTAAAATAAATCTGGAAACAAAAAATAAATAATTTAATAAGATAAAAAAAAAATCTTTTTTGAAAAGTCATCGCTTAGGAAACTTTACTTTCTTTGTTTGCTTTCGTAAATCACATACATGAAATGTTACTTAATTCCAGTTGGGTTAAGAACTTCGTATGATTTTCAAGAAAACAGAAAGTGTGCTGATTTTTCGTAGCACAAACCCTGCAAAAATTTATAATATATATGTGTAAAAATAAGTACTTACTCAAACCGTATTTGGTTTCTCTCTCAGGCGAAAGTCCAAGCAAAATCGAAGTAGCGGTTACTGTCAAATAGAAATCACAGGCATTTCTGAGAGATCACAAAACTTATTTATGCTCAATACTTATTGTTAACAGTTTCCGTTATCACGTTGTGTCAACAATAAACATTGTACACGGTGGTGCATATTGTCTCAGTTCATTTAAAATAAAAAATGACTAACTAGAAAACTGAGTACAACACACTGTATATATTACATGGAATAACGTTAGTAAAAAATAATGAAATTAAAAATAAACATAGTCAAATGTCTTGACAAGCTTTATGCTAACAGGATATATTATCGATGGGACAAGTAATATAAACCTTACCGCAAACTAACGAAGTAATTAATTAAAGAGTCGCATTAGACTGCTTGCATCCAACTGGCGTATGATGGCTGCAGTGCTTTTATCGTAGTTTACCAGATCAACAGTTTTCATATTAGACGATGAGAACATCACTAGAGTTGTTTATTTCGCAACTTGACCCTGTCCTTGCTCTAGCATGGTGCCAACTCAGCATCAGCAAGCAGGTCAAACTGCAAGACATCATTTCGGTGTCTCCTAACACATGATTACAATTTTCTCATACCAGCAAATTCCCGTTTTGAATTCTAAGAGTTCGGTGTAGCAATACGTAACGAAACGGAGGAAACAAGCGAGAAGGTAATTGACGATTAGGCTAGGCGAAAATTGATACGCATATAGCGCGTGTGACATGACTTATCACAGCGCGCTTGTTTTGTAAACTACGGAATCAAATACAACAGCGCACATTGGGAACACGACGCTACGCGGTGCGAATCGCGGCTGCTCACAGTCGCGCTACGCTGCGGTCGAGGCAAAGTTTCTCGCGCCACGCTTGTGAACGGGTGGAATCGTTAACCTGCCTGAGCCTAACTTCCTTCTTCAGCCCGTGAGCTGTAGAATTCATGGTTGAAGTATTTGCCTAGTTGGCATTGTCTTCATTTTTATGGGTTGTAATTTTTATCTTTTACTTTTTTATTTGTCTTTTCTTGCTAGGCTTTCTTTTGTATAATCTTTCTTAGTAAGTAGAGCGTTCTCCGGTGCATGTCTTTTCAGTTGCTCTCTGTTATTTGAAGTTTGTGGGTGTGTTGATCGTTCCATCACTGTTGGTTTGGCTGGAAAGTTGGGTTAGCAACTCGAGAATTGTAGTCAACTTGGGCCCCACTCCTGCGCGCCGGTGTGCCCACATCAACTGGGGCACTCGGCGTGGCCAGGTGGCCGGCTGTGAATCGTGTTGAGTGGGCTTCTTGTTGATTTCCTCGTATCCTGACGTGGCTGCGCGGTGTTCGCGGTCGACTGCGTCTCGCCGTTTTCAGTGGCGAGCATGGATGTTTGCCGGCTAGTAGTTTGTCTTCGTGTTCTGGCGCGGAGAGCCGGTGTAGTTTCGCGTCGTCTGCCGGTTGGTGTTTTGAAGCATCCTCCGCAATGGGCACCCACGGAAACACGCTGCATGGGGCCCACCGCAGTTACAGCAGGTGGCTTCGTGCTTTGGTTTTGGGCACTCTTGCTTCTGATGATCACCCCCGCAGCGGACGCACCTCGACTTGGAGGTGCATTGGCGAGCGTAGTGGTGAAATCTATGACACCTGTACCATTGGCAGGTCCTGGCGAAGGTTTCTTGACTTCGGTGTTTGTGGCCTTGTTTCTTGTTGTCCTGGCTGAGGGTAGAAGTTCCTTGAAGGCTACCTTTAGTTGTTGGAGCTTGCTGCTTATTGCTTTCTGGTCCGCCAGGCAGGATGTGATTATCTTGAGTCCATCTGCTGACGGCCAGGCAAGCAGGGGCGGCATGGTGTTCTGTTGTAGTAGGCCTAACAGGCATACCCAGTTTGACTGGTATGCCACGTGTAGCGGTGGTACAGGCCCCAAGTCTTGCTCTGAGACCTGCACCTCCATCGGAATATCTTGTTGCGGCGTGTCTGAAGTCTCGTTGACCGGGCAAATAGGAGTAATTATTGGCCCAGCCGGAGCATCAGTAGATACAAGAGTATCTGTAGGTTGCTGTTGGATAGCTGGATGGTTGAGCTGTTCTGTCCCCTCATCTTAGAGAGTCACGACGGTGTCCATCTTCTCAGGTAGTTCTGGGCCCGCGTTCGCGGCCGACCCGAATGGCGGTGCTGCTGGCCAGAAAGACGGCGGATTCTTCTTTGCTTCCACCACCATTCTGTCCAAGGCACCTAGGTGAGAAACGGTATTCTTCGATGATTTTCCAGTCTTCTTGGACAGCATGCTTGCGGTGACTACACAACGTGCTGCTTAAGTACGTGGACCTAAATCACGCTCGATGCAGTGGCGCACAGTGATACCCGTCTCGTCTGACCGTCTCGAGACACTGAGCAGTATCGTTAACCCTCTAATCTGTGCCTTTTTAAAAGACAATGATGTAGCATAAAGAGCTTTATTATACAAAAAATGTAAAAAAAAAACTGAAGAATCCAAATAATTGTATTCTGAAGGACGATTAATGTTACCCATATTTCCACAAATAGCCATTAGATATGACGGATGGCAAAAAAATGCCCCATGACAGGACCACAGCTCAAGAGGAGCCTGGACTGTTTCTGTAAAAAAATAATAAAAAGGAAATTTGTATCCGAGAATGAAGGGTGAGGTGGAGCTAGGAGTACAGCCAATGGGGGCAATTTTTAATAATATTTATAACTAAGGGCGGTTTGTTGCATGTCTCGAGCCAACCAGCGGGCATAGCGTCCCTTCTAATATGGACTGCATCAAGAGGGGCGGAAAGCGACGCGTCTTCAGGAATGCGGAGGAGAAAAGAGGATTGGTTGGTTACCTACCGAGAGGGGTAGATCGGCAGCCCAGCTGACCACGGGAGCGACAGCAGGGAGGCGGCCGGTCGTCATGCAGCTGGTCAATCCACCGACTGCACAACTTATATTCGCCTGCACGGTAATCACCATTCGGAAAAAGGAACTTTTGCATTATCGTTGTACCCTAGTTATCACCCCGAGACAAACTCTCTTGCTCCACGGAAAAAGTGATGTAACCTTGTGTTCTGAAAACATTTTAAAATTTTGTAAAGCAATAAAAAAAAAAAAAATTCAAATGATTAAGTAAATCTTAAAGTCAGATTATTTTGTGGTTAGCCAACACACCTTCTTTTTCACCCTCCACCAAAAGTTTCCCTAAAGTTGTCTTCTGTAATGGCGTTTCATTGCTTTGATAACAGACTGGTCCATTGGTTAGTACAAGCTTGTAACGTTTGGTGGTAAAAGGGTTGTTTTAAACTGGCTATTCCCTCTTTCCAATACTTCTTCGGTGGCATGAGTTGGTGCATTATCAACAACCAAAAGCTTTACTTCCTTCTAATCCAAGAGATTTTAAGGTGCTTTTTCACTTCAGGGATGAAAATTTCGCCGTACAACTCTGTAAACAATGCTGCAAGCATACAAGCTTTGGGTTGGTTTTTATAAAAGAGGGGAAGCTTTTTCGCAGTATGTTTCCATCTTAATTAAAAAAAGCGATTCAGATAATCAGCGATTCGGATAATCGGAGTTCGGATAATTGGAGTTCTGCTGTATCTGCAAAGAATGTATATGAGATATTGGCATATACTTGCTGTTACAGATTTATCTTTGGTTGGTAACTAATTATAAATGACAGTCTAAGTGGTGACTGACTAATCACAATCCAGCTATAAAATAAATAGGAACCATTATGCTGTTATTAGCATCCTGAAGCCCAATTTAAACCCATCTATTTACAGTAATCAGAAGTGTATCTTTAATCCTAACTAGATCCATTTTCTCAGTGAGTCTTACCTAGTATTCTCTTGGATGTCTGCAATCTCCCAGTAGCAGTACCCTGCCACTGCTTGATGCCTGCTGCTTGCTATCAACTGATGCTATTATGATGATGAAAAGAGAGGGACAGTGAGAGGGTTTACACAGTTCTCCTCACTCTGCACCAAGTAAGTGACTGAATCCAATCACTGGTATGCTTAACACAATCATTAAGACAGGTTAGGTGCTTGGTAACCGCCATTAACATGACAGTGTTCTACTTTATCACCAGTCATCTCCCCGTGTCATTACTTAATTGTCCTCGATTCAGATTCAAGAAATGTTTATTCCCTAATGAAATACAACCTGTCTGCTATGTATCTTTTTCAATAGATAAGTGAAAATCTTTTGATTCTATAGCAGGTCACTGTTAATATATACACATACTTGATGAACATTAATCACAGTGGAAACTATTGTATGTTACATGTTTAAAGACTATAAACTGCAATTCCATTTTGTGAAGATCCTATAGACGCCATTAAATGTTATTAACAAATTCCTGACTCGAGTAAGTAGTTCTTAACATTTGTGTTTATTACTTGCAGATTGTTTTGTACTATCCCAGGATAATCAATACCTCTTTCTACTAATCATGTATAAATTTCATGCCGACTATTTCTGTTTCTAATACTGAAATTTTATAACTGGAAAATCAATTTAAGCACATCAGAGAATACATGCACTGAGAAGTGACTGTAAGAATACTGAGTTTTCTAAAGAGCTCTGTGTGAGAAGTTTTTTTTTGTGTTATATCCTAATAACTTCTTTCTGTATCAGGATTTTTTTATATTTTTTTTTTTTACTTATTGAATATTTTTCTAAGAAATTATGACATAAGACATAACTAAATGAAAATAGGAGGACATCTGCTTTATATTTTCCAGATCTGCTGTTAGAGAAAGTGTTCTTATTACAATGGTGCAATTATGTAAGTTGTAAAGTGATGCATTTTTATTTACTCAAGACTTTTATAGCTAGTTAGCATAGATGCAGTGGCGTAGCTAGGTCAACTAGGGCCCCAGTGCAAAAAATTTATTTTGGGTCCTCAGGCCAGATGGGCGAGCCTGTTTTTTGCTTTGTGTTGCTGGTAGGGGCCCCCTGAGCTGAGGATGGGGGCCCCTGAGTTGTGCTTAGGGGCCCCTGAGCAGTAGTTGGGGCCCCCATGAGCAGTGAAGGGCTTCCTGTGTGTCTCAGGGGCCCCCTTAGTCAACTGTAGAGCTAAAAATAAAGCTCGGCAGTTTGCCATGAAGGCTCGTGGGCCCTCTCAACTGCGCTTGGGGGCCCCCGGAGGTATGCTTGAGGGCCCCCTGAGCGTAGGGGCCCTGGTGCACTGCACTGCCTAGCCCCATAGTAGCTACGCCCCTGCATAGATGTCACAAGAGCTGGGAAAGCAGTGTCACTTGGAGTGATTTTAGGAAAGGATGAAAAACTGATATCTGGATAATCGGATAGGTGATCAAATCCAAGTCCTCCCAACTCCCATGCTCAAGCATTAAATACTCACTTAATGGACTTAGAATTCTACATGTAAACCTTCTACACATATCATCTTCTATTGTTTGGTGCCTTTTATACAGCCGTGTTAGTATTGTCAGCAAACAACATGTTCTTCACATTGATGGAAGAGTTTGCAGGAAGACCACTGATGTAAAATCAAAATGTAATGGGTTCTAGTACAGAGCCTTGCAGTATGGAGTATTGTATTTTCTCCCAGGCAACTGATATAAGTTAAATGTACTAATTTAATCGTTCACCGATGATTCCATGCATATAATAGTATTTCAGTTTTTCTCAGTGTCATTTCACAAATGACATGCACAAATACTTTTTCAATATCACAAAAAAAGTTCTACAGGATATAGTTCATTATTCAGTTCCACAAATATATTATGTAAAAAAATATATATATTAACATGTCCCTGGATAATTAGAATAATGTGATTAGTTTAGAATATTAGTTGTTGTATTACTATGTATTAGAATAAAAATTTGATAGGATAGGGAAAAATAAACAGATACCCGTCACTTACCACAGATGAAGGCAGGAGGGCGATACGAACACATAAAAACAAACAAATTGCACAATATTTCGACGTAAGTCTTAGTCATGAGAGAGGCAAGACATATGGCAGAATAAGTTTTCAAGAATACAAGAAATGGGTTGATAATTATCTACAACTGTCATTTCTTTTTAAAATAATGCTTTTACAACTGCATATTTTAGCCTATATGCAAATGTACTATGGATTCATTACAAAAAGGAATAAGTATATAATTAATAATATTTAAAAACCGGAATGTTTAGGTTTTAATTATTTCATGATTTTATTTATTTCTGAAAATCTCATTTATATCCCCACAAATATATTTGGGGAAAAATCCTTCACTGAAAATGTATCCATTTCAAAGTGTTCCATTACTTCACTAAACACAAATCTATGGATTAAAATTACTGATGACATTTTACAGACTAAAACGCAATTGACAATTATAGAATAAGGCCAGTACAAAAAAATATGTCAGGCTGCAATGCTCAAGTCTATATGTGGTTATATGTGTTGCCTGCACTGCAAAATTTGCAATTTATTGGATTAGTGACTAAATTTCCATGGATATATTAGTTTCAAAGTTTAAATTGACAAGTATTTTGATAGTTGGTGGTTTCATTCATACATACATTTATTTTACATGTACTTTGTTTCATGTAATTGTTGTGTTAATGTATTGATATTACTTTAACATTAGACTTATGAGTGGTCTGTTGGCTTAGTGGTTAACCTCTGTTACAGCTTGTTGTGTAACGTGAAGTATACAAGAACGCTTCCCTGGTTTGGAGTTCATCTTAAAGTGTAGATCCCTATATCTTGTAGAATTACTAGGTTGGGTTAAGGCAGCTAGAACAGGGGCAGAATGCGCAGCCAATAAATACCTTGTCACCAGATCATTACAACCACATGAGCCTTGATGGTGAATATTACATTAAAAATATCTGAATGCTTGTTAATTAGATTAAAATGATTTGTTATAATTAAATTTTATTGTGAAGTTTAGTAAAAAAAATTACAACCACACAAGCTGAGGAGAATTTATTTATTTGATTCTCAGTGCACTATGCACAACCTGCATCAGATGTAATGGACAAATAACAGCAAGTTGGGAGTATTTCATTGGACCTCTTAAAGAGATTTAAGAGAGAGAGTCGTAGAATAGTGGTAAATAAGGTAAAAAGCTTTTGGGTCAATCAATAAGTGACTTTGGTGGAGGAATCCTTATGAGATAGGAAACATAGTATCAAAATAGTAGGAAGTAATAACTGGAGTGTAACCGATAAGTGTATCTGAACTATTGCTGTTAATTATTTTAATATATGATTGCAGTGGAGGCTTACAGTCAGAGGTTAGGTTGTTGCCAGATGACGTTTTTAACAAAAGGATTAAACCAAGAGAGGATTGTTAAGAGATGTAAGTTAGCCTGTAAAGAATATATCATTCAGTATATAAAGATTGAATGGAGATAAATGCAAAAAATAATCATCAAATTTGGTACAGAAATATTAAAATAAATCCTTTGTATAGTTAAAAGGTTGAAGATGAACTGTTTCATGAAGCAATAATGTCTACATCTTGGCATATCATTTCAAAATAATGTGAATTGCACATGACATACTGAGCAAATGGTACAAAGATTTTCAGACTTCTGCATTAACTGGAGCTGATGATGAGAGGACGGACCAGGGCAGAAATGGAACAGGTATACAAAAGTATGATCAGTCTCTTGTTTGAGAATGATGATGAATATAGGACCAACATGATGGACATCAAATACAGGAGTTGGAGAGGGTCTAACACAGCAAAGGTTTCATACCATAAACATCATTCAAGAAATTACTGTAGAACAATATCAGTGACTAAGATGAAAATAGGAGTGGGGTTAGGAGTCATTGTAAGACATGAGATTGGGAGGAGACTTCTAGCAGACACTGTCATGCATTTGTGATGAGGTCTGGATGGGAGAAGACTTATGAATAATATTGACCATAAACTAGCAATTGATTTCACACATACTGGAGTTGAAAATCTTTCATCCACAGGTAAGGAAGGATGTGGTAAAGAAGTTAGCTCATAAGACGAAACTATCTATAAAGCAAAAAAAAAAAAAAGGGTAAGGTGAAAAGTTCTTGGCCTGGCATGGAGATGACATTGTATTTTTTCAGAAGTTGATATGTGTCAAAATACCAAAAAAGTTTCAACTTAAACTGTGGTTTTTCTTTCTATGACCTTTCAAAGTTGCTGCACTGTGCCTGTGTGTCATTCAAATGGATATAGTACAGTGTCTTTCCATCATAAAAATTTTTGTTTGGAGAGTTTACTCCCAACAGAAATTCATCTAATGTAGGTAAATTTTTATAATGAATCTTATCCTCCATTTTCAACAGTGTGAATAAATGTGTGGCTGAACTTAAACATAGCCATATGTCTCATATAGATGATGCCTGAGAAAAATGACCAGAAACTGCAATCATACAACATTGAAAAGGTACTCAATATGGTATTGGGCACTTGGCAATTAAGGTGTATGATATAGCCTCAGATTTAGACACATCAGTGAAAGAGTACCTACAGCACATTTTACATCAAGAACTAAGCAAGTTTTGTGCAAAATGGGTGACATTTCTTATATGCTGACCAATTACCAAAACAAATTTCTTAAATGTTCGTATGATTTTTAAAAGAATTCTAATTTCATTACTTCAGACGAGAAATAAGTCAAATGTTACATGCCAGAGATGAATCGGCAAACTAAACAGTCAGTGGTCCTGTACCCAAAATGGCAAAATCAATTTTATCAGTCAGAAATGTCATGGCCATGTTTTCTATGATACAAAAAGGATTTC
>JARYHS010009186.1:160301504-160547252 GCA_031002005.1 Vandiemenella viatica
GCAGACATAGACTCTAACCATAATTTGATGGTAATGAAGTGCAGGCTGAAATTCAAGCGAATAAGGAAGCAGTATAAGCAGAACAGACTGGAAGTGAATAAACCGAAAGAATCTAGCATGAGAGAAAAATTGCAGAAATGGTAGACTTGGGTCTAAGAGTAACTCTGAAAGGAGCTCAACTGAGGACGAGTGGAATCCATTAAAGACCGAAATAATGAAAGCTGGTAAAGAAACATTAGGCTTTAGGGAACAAGCTGCCCAAATATCTTGGATCACAGAAGAAATTTTGGAGCTGATGGATAAGAGGAGAATGCACAAAAATGCTCAAGATGAAGCAGAAAGAGAGCAATACAGGCAATTTAGAAATCAAATAAACAGGAAATGCAAAAAGCAGAAGAAAAATGGATACAAGAAAAGTGTGAAGAAGTAGAAAAGGAAATGGTCATGCGTAAAGCAGATGTTTCATACAGGAAGATCAATCAGAATTTGGGGAAAAAAAAATGAAGAAAAAAGATGTGAACATTAAAGCTGCAGATTGGAAACCTCTTATTTAAGCTTAGACGATAGAGCTAACCGATGGAAGGAATACATTGAGAAAATGTATGATGGGGACGACTAGAACAATAGCATAATGGAAAAGAAGGCGATGTCGACATTGATGACTTAGGAGATCCTGTTTTGAGGGCAGAATTTAACAGAGCTGTGAATGACTTGAAAGCAAATAAGGCAGTTGGAACTGGTGAGATCCCTGCAGAACTTCGTAAATCCCTAGGAGAAGAGGGAATCGAATTCAAGCTGATATCAAAAAGTTATGAAACAGGAGAAATTCAAACAGATTTTAATAAAAATATCATCTTCACACTTCTGAAGAAAGTACAAGCCAACAAATGTGAGAATCATCACACCATTAGTCTAACATCACATGCTTCAAAACTACTGACCAGAATAATATACAGAAGAATGGAAAGGATAGTAGAAGAGAGAGAAGGTGAAGATCAGTTTGGGTTTAGGAAAAATTGAGGTACAAGGGAAGCAATTCTGGCTTTAAGATTAATACTTGAAGGGTGGACAAAGATACTTATATGTTGTTGGTGATATAGAAAAAGCTTTTCATAATGTTAGGTGGAACAAGATGTTTAGGATTTTGAAGAAGTCGGGTCTAAAATATCGAGATAGAAGAATATAAACTTTTTAAGAATCAAGTGGATATGATAAAAGTAGAGAACCATGAGAGACATGCATCAGTTAAAAAAGATGTGAGGCAAGGTTGTAGTCTATCCCAGATAATATTCATCTTGTATGTAGAAGAAATAAAGAAAGAAAAGAAAATTTTTCATGTGGCATAAGTGTTCAGGGAGAAAAAAATCAATATGCTACAATTATCTGATGACTGTCTTGTTAGCAGAATGACCTAAGGATATTGAGAAGCTACTGAATGGCATGAACAAAATACTGAAGGAAGATTTTGGACTGAATATACATCAAACCAAGACAAAAGTGATGAAATGTAGCAGAAATGATATCAATACTAGAGGATTAAATATAAAGATAGGATCGGATGCAATAGGAGAAGTAAGAGAATTCTGTTACTTGGGAAGCAAAATTACAACTGATGGCCAAAGCAAGAATGATGTTAAAAGCAGAATAGCACTAGCAAAAAGAGCCTTCATAAAAATGAGAAATCTTTTAGTTTCAAATAATGATCTAGAAATTAGAAAGAACTTTTTAAAACTATGTGTGGAGCACAGCACTTTATGGTAGCGAAACATGGACTTCAGGAATACCAGAAAAAAAAGAAAATCAAGCATTTGAAATGTGGTGCTACAGAAGAATGCTGAAAATTAAGTGGACAGACAAAGTACAAAATGAACGTGTTTTGGAAATGATGGGTGAGGAAAGAAGTTATAGCGCGTTCAGTTAACAGAGGCGGCTCAAGGTCACCTTGCTCTATCCCCACTCCACTGCCCTTACCCCTACATGCGGAGGAGAAAGAGTGCCAGCTGACAAAGTTGCCATTTGACTGTCTGGCTTGACACAGTGGGAGTGGGAGGTGAGATAAGGAAGGGGGCAAGGGAAACATGACCCTGAGCCGCCAGTTGAGGGTGAACAGAGTATAGTGGAAGAAGCTTACAGAAAGTAGAGAGAGGCTGGTAGATCATATTTTGAGACATGCTGGATTGGTTAATTTGATGGTGGAGGGAACAGTCGAAGGTAAGAACTGTAGAGGAAGACAGAGATTAGAATATATGAAGCTGATAATTGAGGACATGGGTTGTAAGGGATATGTAGAGATGAAGAGGTTAGCTCAAGAGAGGAAGAGAAGGAGGATTGCATCAAATCAATCGAAAGACTGACAACAGCAAAATGAAAAAAATAAAAATCCACTAGCATTCATATACCTATTCACATTGTACTCCAAAGGTACTTGTGTATATATCATTGTTTTTCCTGTTCTTGTGTGTTCACCCCATGAAACCATCATCTAAGGTAAGTGATGGTTCCTTTCGCTATTCTTTTTTTGCAAACCCATTCGCTACTTAGTTCCTATTATTTCCTGGTTACTATATATATATGTGTGTGTGTGTGTGTGTGTGTGTGTGTGTGTGTTATTTGGAAACAAAGGCGCTGAAAGCAGATATATTAAACATTAGGATAGGATAAAAACCACCACTTACCATAGAGGAGGATTCCTGCAGCGTTGGTACACGAAAAAAACAACACAAACACACATAGAATATAATTTTCAAGCCCATGGCTCTTCATCAGTAGGAGTGAGAAGGCTGCACACTGGTGGCCAACTGTGTAAGCTACAATACCAGTAGCTCATGGTGGGAGGGAAACAACATGGCGGGAAGTGAGGGTGGGGGTAGGAAAACATAGGCTGGAAAATGATAATGAATAGAAAGTACTTTCTTTATCATTTTCTAGCCTATGCTTTTCTAAACCCTACCCTCACTTCCCGCCATGTTGTTTCCCCCCCCCCCCCAAAGCTACATTTCAAACTAAATGGCAACAAATTTGAAGCTTTATGTGCAGCAAATAATTGACAGGCATCAATATATCATGGTCGATTTTCAACCAATCGCAAGTGTCCATTATCCATAAACAGGATTGTGCCCTACTAAATAAATCCAACAAAAATTATTTCTGCAATTTCTGTTTATGAATGCAGTCTACTGGAGATTGTGATTTCGTTACAACATTCAGTAATGATGTTATAATACTGCTGTAGTCAATCGCAAGATGTGTAATCTTCAAGCAGTAATTCCATTTTAATACAACCTGGAACATTATTTTCAAGCAGAAAGTGGGTTGTAATACAGCCTGGACCAGCATGAAACTGTTAAATGTACTTCAGAAAGTATTACTAGCGGAGTCTTGCATTTGACCACTGCAGTATTATGATGCCCGTTCCTGGTGGAATTGTGATCTCCCTATGAATGCTCCTCCTCAAAATATATGTTTCTTGCCATGGTGTCCACTTTCCATTACAAACCAAAATAAAGCCACAATTTGGAGATGCCAATTTTTGGGATCACCCTTACTTATTTAGCAACTGTGTGAATGCTTTGCTTGCAGCTTCTTTTCATCTATAATACTCATTGTACTATTGAATTACAATTACCATCTTTGTATCAGCTGTAATGTATCATTGCACACTAGAGATAGTAAATTTGTTATGGTAAAGACAGAATTAATCAATTTTTTAAAATGAATGTCTTCATATACTGACTATTCCTCTGACTAACCAGCACCAGAAACTCATCAATCAAACAATTCACAAATTTTGCTTCACAAAAGTAACATGGATTAACTGTATTATTTTCAAGCAGTAATTAGTCTGTAATACATACTGGACTAGCAAGACACCGTTAGGTGTATTATAACCAAATTACAACTAGAAAACAATAAGTCTTGTGATGACTACAACAGTATTAATATGTAGTTACCTCACATGGCAAGAATTAGTGGTTTAATTCTAGATGGGGATACCGCTGCCTCGCGACTGTTAACGTGACGTCATCGTGACATCGCATTCACGTACAGTCATCCGCGTAAAGACATATATATAAAAGTCGCGAGGCAGCGGTATCCCCATCTAGAATTAACCGAATTAGTTGCAGCAGTATTATCATCTACAGTAAATCTACTAGAAGATACAGACATTTTGATAGTCTGCCTAAAAAAATGCTATGAATTCAAAATAGGGGTCAACTGATAATCATAATACCACAACAACAACATTCCTCAGTACTGACTATCCACGCCATAATACCACAGTAGTCATTTCCAAGTCATAATATTTTCAAGCATCAATAGGTAAAATACATCCTGGATCACTATTTTCATGCAGTAATTAGGTTATAACACAACCTCCAACAGCATGACATTACTAAAAGTATTTCAAAAAGTGTTTCTAGCAGTATCTTGCACATTTGACTACTGCAGTATTATAATACCAATTCCTCGCTGAAACATCACCTCCAACAATCCCCAAAACAGGTGGTTCTACTTCCCATGCAATTTTTTCCCCTATAATATTTTTATTTTTAATTCATATCTTCAACACTGCATTCTATACACTGGTAAGCCGATTTGATACAATCACAGACTACACAGAAAAGTTGGAACTACTAGAATGAATATGTATTACTTTTTAACTTGGAATATTTCCATTTGTTGTATTTTTCTATCATTCTTCCAAATGTATGAGCAGCCTATGCCAGGATGAGAACATAAAGTAAGATGATTTTAGTATGTATTTTTTATTTACATTATTCTTTAGAAAGCCATATTACGACTACTTCTGCTTCATGTAAACACCTTAAAATGTATAGTGATTTGGAGCATGTCCAAAAATAAGCACATTGTATAATTATATCATGAATTTAACACTGAATGTATGTATATAAATACTAAACCTATTATGTTAATGTGTGGACCCGCAAATGTCTCTGATAATCTGGAGCCCTTAAAAACATTCTTCCACACTGTGGGCACGTATGGGACCGCCGATCAAATCCACTGCTTTTATCTGAACGAAGAGACTGGCAACTACTTACACGATTTTCTGTCGATGACTTAAATGTGGGTACGGACACTGAAGAAGAAAGTAATTCTCTTAAGGACCTTGAATTACGGGAATTTGTATTCATTTGACCACTTTCAAATCCTACTGATTCTGCAAATGATTTTCGATCGTAATTTCCAAATGTATGTTCACTGTCACATAAATTTTCTGGGCCAAGTGGGCAGTTTTGGGGGTTATGTAAAACTTCAATCTTCTGCTGGCTGGCCACAGAACTTTCACCATGATCACACCCATCTCCACTATATACCTCATTAATTTTAATAAGGGTAGTATCACACAAGGTGGGTAAATCAGGAATTGAGCTGTTGTTACAATATTGGCATTCTTGAGTTGCAAAGAAAGAACCACAATCTGTACAACAATGTTTCTTTTCAACAAGGAAATCATCAGAATTGCAATAGTCTGTTTTTGTCAAGATCTCTTCAGGCTCAGCTAGTTAGAACTCTATACCCAGAAGTTCTTCCTCATTATGGTTACTCCAATTTTCATAACGATCCTTTATAAATTTCTTTTAATAGGGAAACACTTTAACATAATGGTTTGTTTTTTAATTTTGATATAAACATAGCGATGGCAAATGAAAAATCTAACACTACTTTATTGGTATTAACTGAAAAATCACAATATTCTCCTCTCAATCGCAGGTTAACTGGAGATGACTATTCCAATATAGCTAGAATATTCTTCGATCTAATGTAACAATCACACAGTTCTCAAAGGCTAAAAAACATTCTCTCTTTAACCACAATCTACTTCACTACAACTCAAAACCAATAACAGAGTACAGCCAATAACATATTTCATAACTCAGCAACTACCAGAGACCTCACTATAGTGCGCTCCACAAACAACGGCGGCCCGCGCAGAGAGAGAATTAGTAATGGCACACGGTATGTGACGTTGCCATGTTTCCAGCCGGACACGAGCGACGTAGGGTGGGGAAGAAAGTTTAGTAATTGTGCTACTCTTACTAATACTTCTATATAATAATAATAATAATAATAATAATATGAGTTTTAGCAACCCTTTACATGATAATACTCTAAAGAGAGACAAGAATGACAGAAAGTTTCAGCCGCAGCAAACAATTATGTTCCAATTGTTACAACAGTGAACAACCTTCAATAAACGAATACAAAGCACTTCAAATATATCAAACGTATGTCATTGCTTAGACTTTGTTTAGAAAAATAACAAGTAAAAACAGACACAGTTAAATTGAGGTAAGTAAGATACATTCGTATCCTGATATACCGTCATGATTTATAACAAGCAAAAGTGCACTGTCATACCTGTATTTATACTGTGTCTTGATCTTCATCACTCGTATCAGTATCTGATCCAGAATCTCGTAGGTTAATAATAAATCGCTGCAAGGCATTATCTATAAAACTCTCCCTCTTGAAGTCTTCTGCTTGAAGATTTTTCGCGAGTCGAACACAGTCTGCCCATGATTTTACAGTCACAGTTTCAATAGCGGCATGAAATAACTTTTCTGTATCGGCGATTTTGAAAGTACTGTTTCTTTCTGCCACAAATCGCTTAACCTGTGCCCACACAAGCTCGATAGGATTGTACTGACAGTGATACGGTGGCAGATGCAAAACCCTGTGACCGTGTTCTTGAGCGATAGCATCAAGTTCATATTTCTTCTCGCGTGGACGGTACATTTGAACTAATTGTAATAATTCTGCGAGAGTCTGAGAAGCAGAGTGTGGAACTGAATTTATGGAGAGCCATTCAACTATATCAGCCTTCTTACTGTTGCTACTTGGTGCTTTTTCCCTTACAACCGAGTGATAACTAGCATTATCCATTACAATTATGGAATGTGGGGCTAAATATGGTAGGAACTGGTTTTTGAACCACTGACTAAATGTTGCAGCATTCATTTCACAATGATAATCACTGTTACTGCTATGTTTGGACCTAAAAACTAATTTACTTTCAGGAATGAAACCATATGCAGCAGACCCAGCATGGCAAATGATTAAACGGGCACCTTTACCAGTCGGAACTTTCAGGCCCCCTAAACTATGATTCAATGTCCAACAAGTACTTTTCGTGTGATTCTGGTTTACCCAAGTAATAAATTTCATTATTTCCATCTTGTTGCCTTATTTCATGCATTTTCCTCAGGAACATGGACCTTGCAGCAGCGATATCTGAACGTTCCATAAGAAATTTCCTCCCATCGTTACATTTCGCGTATTTGAAACCCATATTATATAAAATACGTAACATGGACCCTTTACTTCCCTCGAACCCTATAGATTCGCGCATTATTACTGTCAGATTTTTCGCAGTAGGAAATTTTCCTGCGGCATACATGTCATGTATCTTGCGCCTGAGAACGTCTTTATTAAAGTCATCTAAACCTGTCACAGGCTTTTGGCGTCTATGATGTTTACCTGGTGACTTCAAAAGCACGCTCCCACTTGCCTGTAATGAAGATTTACTCTCCTTAACTATTCGTTGCACAGTTCTAAGGCTAACACCACACGCTTCAGCAGTCCTCTCTTGAGCTTTGGCAACATCGTAGGTTGGCCCTCCAGCGTCTGCCTCGCGCTTAAAATATGTATAAACTTTAAAAATTTGTTCTCTGCTTTGCCTATGCAGAACCTGACGCTTATGCTGTTCGTCTTCCATTATTTAATATAGGAATTATAGCAATACTCACGGCCCACTACACAAAAACTTCGAATTCGACACTCGTGTAACCACGACAAGCGCTGGATTGCTACTGAATTCGATTGGCTACTGGCAGAGTGATGACGTACCTGCGCAGAACCTCGCTAAACTGGGCCACCATCGTTCGTGGAGTGCACTATAGTCTCAGACTATACCATGGACCTGCCTCCATTGTCTATACAATACACACTCCACGGATAACCAAATTCCAATAATGACATCAAGTGCGACTGCGGAGAAGATCAGACTATTCAGCACATGCGCCAGTGTCTACTGTGTCCAGCATCCTGCTGGGAAGGTGAACTGTCAGAGGCCTCAGAAAATGCACTGGAAGTGACCAAGTTTTGGTCTAATCCAATTTGATGTTTGTAACTGTGTAACAATATTTTTCTGACATGAAATAAAACCAGCAAAGTTATAAGGAAATAAAGACCTCAAAATTAGACGCAAAGGCGCAAATTTTCGTCAACTATCTTAGCTAGGTTCATGTAAAGTTTAATGTTCCAGAACTTTGTCCTTTGACTTTTGTCTGATAAGGTTTGATAGAATATTCATGCGAATCTCAGTTGGTGGGATATATGCAAGATATTTCAGATGAAATGGACAAGGGAGGCCAAATTAATAGTGTAGCACTAGATCTGTACAAAAGCGTTTGACAGAGTAAGCCATAAAATGGTAGTAAATAAGGTAAAAACCATTGGAGTGGATGAGAAAGTCATTTGCTGGTTAGAAGATATTTTAAAAGGTAGGAAACAGAAAGTTAGGGTAGGAAATGTAGTATCAAAAGAAGTGGAAGTAAAAATGGGTATGCCACAGGTTACCATATTGGGACCATTGCTATTCATTATTCTAATGAATAATTGTGTTGACTGTTTACTATCTGAAATTAGATTGTTTGCAGATGACATAATGCTGTATAAAAGAATCAAAACGATAGAGGATTGTAAACAGTTGCAGGGAGATCTGAATAGGATATCTAGTTGGGTTGGTAAACATGGAATGAAGATAAATGCAAAGAAGAGTTAGCTTATTAGATACAAAAATAAAATACAAAACGTTAACTATGAATATAAGGTGGGGAAAGAATTGCTTGCTGAAGACTTCAAATGTAAATATCTTGGCATTACTTTTGATAACAAGCTTAACTGGGCAGGACACATTGGACAGGTGGTAGGAAAAGGTTTCAAAGTTCTGCACTTGTTGGAAAGAGTGATGAGTGGATGTACGGGAGAAGTAAAGGAATTGGGTTACAAAATTTTGGTCAGACCATTGCTCGAATATGGTAGCGTAGTATGGGACCCTCATTTTACGTATCAAATACAGGAGTTGGAGAGGGTGCAAAGAAGGGCTGACAGATTTGTTAGAGTGTACAGGGACATATACTGGCGATGAAGCATGGAAAGATATTGCAATAGGTATGAAAAGTAGTGCATGGAAGAGAAAATATGACCATGACAACAAGCTGGCACTCGATTTCAGGCACAAAGGGTGTGGGAAGATTATCTTTTTTAGGTAAGGGTGTCAGGGATTGGAATGAGTTACCAAGAGAAATGATGAATAATTTACCGAAAACTTTGAAAGAATTTAAAGCTAAAATTTGTAGAGGACAAATGTAGGTGGGTGTAGGATAGGGGGAAGATGGGTGCGTAGGGAAATTGCCACCGGAGCCTGTGCTCCATTGCAATTAAATTAAAGTCATGGGGTATATTCTTGGTATGTGTTAATGATGTTTTTATTTGTCCGATCCTGTAGTGACGTGTTAGTGTCAGTAGTGATCGGTTATATGTTGGGCCGTATGGGTCTTGTCCTAGGCTTTGAATAATTTCGTGGGTGAAGCGTAGAATTTCGTCGATTTGTATTTTATGTAGTCTGTCAGTGTTGGTATGCCTAGGTCGTTATGGAGTCGTATGTTGGTCATGTACCGAGTGGCATTTGCTATAATCCTAATGTATTTGTTCTGAATGATTTGTAGTTTTTTGAGATTTCGGTCTGTTGCCATGCAATATAGCTCAGAGCCATATAGAATTTCTGGCCGTATTACCGATTTATAAATCTGTTGCTTCGTTGTGCTGAGGCTGGCCTGCTTGAGGAGGGTATGCAGCTTGAAGATTCCGGCATTGCCTATGGTGCATGCGTTTTGTATGTGGCTGGTCCAGATGAGTTTTTATATCGAAGGTCTACACCTTAGGTATTTGACCGTGTAGCTCTATGCGAGGTCCTTTCCATCAAGAGATACACAGTCGTTTGGCGTTGTTCTTTTTGTTGTGAACATTACTGCCCGAGATTTCCCTGTATTTATTTTAATTTTCCACTTATTATACCCTTGTGTAATTAGTTCGAGATGGTGAGATAGCTTCCTGGCAATGAATCTTTGACTTGCGGCAGGACCTGTATATCGCTGTGTCGTCTGCAAAAAGTGCAATTTCTCCGCCTGGCTGGTAGGGAATGTCATTGGTGTAGATACTGTACAGTATTGGGGATATTACCGAACCTTGGGGTACCCCTGCTTCAACTGATTTGAACTGGCAATTAGCTCCTTCCACCTATTTCCTGTCAATCATTCTAAGTAAGTGTCTAGGCTGGCGATATGTGTTCAGTTTGAAAATAAGTCTGTACGAGTCAAACTTTGTTGAAAGCTTTTTCGATGTCAAACATAACAGCGCCTGTTTGGTGTCCGATGGAGCGTGTCCAACAGATCTTTTCAACCAGTCGGACGGCTTGGTGGATGGTGCTGTGCCGCATACGAAAGCCGAATTGTTCAGAAATAATAATGTTCCGGTCTTTGAGGAATTTTTGGATGGATGTGTTGATAAGGATTTCGAGGATTTTTCCAAAGATGTTGTGTAGAGAGATGGGTATGTAATTTTGCGGAAATAGGAGATTTTTGTTGGGTTTAGGAAGTGTAATGACTTTTGTAGTTTTCCAGGCTGTTGGGAAGTAGGATAGTTTTAGACAACAGTTGAAAATAAGGGTGAGATGGGCTATTGCTGGTTGAGGCACGGTTTTTGAGATGGGAAGCTCTGATCCCGTCAGGACCGGGTAATTTTTTATTACCAAGCGCCCTTATGATTGAAATCACCTGTGGACGACACCACTGGGCGGAAAGAGTCGCGTGTTCTTTGCCTCAGAATGCGGGGCACTTCTCTAATTATTCTTTCCTCATGGATATCACTATCTTCGTCATCAATAACATGTTCTTGGAACTGTCGTTCCAAAGTGTTAGCCATGGCTTCCGCTTTTGTCAGCGCTGTGTATACTAAGCCGTTTGGCCCGTGTAGTGGCTTTGACGACTGGGGTTGTTGTTTGCGTGCTTTGATTAGTTTCCAGAACAGGTCGGGTTGTTGCTCTGCGCGGCCGGAGTGTTGTTCCAGCGTTGAGCTCTGAGTTGTTATAGGTGTTGCCTCACTTCATGGGACAAAGTCTGTTAGTGATCCTATGGACTATCGGGACGCGACATTTCCGCCAGCGTTTCCGATGGTGGTTTTTTTAATTTAATTAGTTCTGATATATGTGGTGGAAGGTCTTTTGTTCCTGGATCGTAGGTGATTTTTATTGTCAGCTTTCTTCGCGCATTACTCAATGGTTGTGACAAAGATGTCTATTTGCCTTTCGATTTCCTGTTTGTTAACCTGAAATGGCTGTTCAGTTATGTGAGAGTTTATAAGTTCTTTGTATTTTTGCCAGTTAGTGATTAGAGAGAATTTTTTACTCTCAGTTCGGCTTACGGCTGCATCAATACATCGTACCACTGGATTGTGGTCAGACTCGAGGTCATTGTATACAGTGGATGCAGCAGACCAGGTTATATTTTTTAATCAGAAAGATGTCCACCGATATCAGGCTGAAGTCTGGAGTTCCTGGGAAAGTTCAAGAGTTCGTCAGGCGCTGCTACAGTCACCCGTTGTTTTTTTTTTTTTTTTTTTTTTTTTTTTTTTTTTTTTTTTTTTTTTTTTTTTTTTTTTTTTTTTACAACAAAGTCGTAAAGAGTGCGGCCACTGCTACTGGTTGCGTTGCATCCCCATGTGCGACATTTTGCGTTAAAGTAACCCCCGAGGATTATTCTGTCAGCTGTGGTCAGTGCTACTAGGTCGGCAGCCGGCATTTTCCGGCCGGGCTGGTGGTACACTGCTATGAATCTAATTGCCTGCCCATTTATTGCGACCTCAGCAGTCGTAGCTTCTACACGCTCGAGCGCAGATAAATCAATTGATCCGCGTGCTAGGCGTGTTTTTATGAGGATTGCAGTTCCTCCCCCTGGTTGGTTTGGTCTGTCAGTTCGGTAAATAACATAATTCCTCACCTGGAATCTTAGATCTGCATGCAGGTGAGTTTGCTGAGTAGGGCTATATCTATGTCTTGTTCATCCAATAGAGGAACACAAAATTAGACGCAAAGATTTTGTTGTTTGAAATTTATATGTGTTTTGTAAGTGATCTTTGAAGTGTTGTTGAATTGAACTGCTGTATCAACTATCAACATATGGCAGTGATGGCAGAGTGGAGTAGATATGTGTTCTTATGTTCTTTTACATTATTAGCGTTTATAACTTTGAAAGATATCTTTCAGCCTATTATTTCGAATACGCAGAAGCAAATACCCACAACAAAAATAGGAATTAATAAGTTATCAGCTACAATTTTGAAATTTCAATATTGGTGAGCATGCAAGAAGACCTCCCTGAACACTAGCATCAGTTGATCAAAGTATTATTATTATATGAATTTCCCCATTATTGCTGTTTGTGGAAGAGTTATATCATAATAATTAGATAAACAAATTAATGGGTATTTACTGTGTTTCGAGATTGTTGTTTCAGTAGACTTTAGAAAAAAAAAATCACAGAAAATAAACAAAATTGTGTGTAAACGCAATACGTAATCGGTTTATTTGTGTTATCATCCAAACACAAGCTCGTAACTAATCTCGGAATATTACTTCAGGTGGACTACAGCGCATAACTCAATGTAAAAATCTACAATATTTTCTCATGTCTATTAGACTGCCTTCATGAATTGTAGTTGCCTTTGTCATTGACTATCCGGTCGTCGATGGTTCCCAAAAACGAAACAAAAACACTCCGGGTGAATGTTTGATAGTTACTTCAAAAAGGCCATGGCCAAATTTGTTCCCGTTACTTGCCTCTAGTCTTTTCCCACCTCTAATTATCTCGATTTCGAGGATGTATAAAGCACTAAGAAAAGAAAAGAAAAATATAACCTAAATGGTTTCTTTTAGATTCGCAGCACTGGCAGTGAAACTTTCTTCTGCATTGGTTATAGCAGGTTTGAAAGTTACATTATTTGTCTTGGTTGCTTAGATTAAGTAACAACCGTGTTATATGAAAAGCTGCAGTATTTAACAGAGCATTTGTTGAAATGATTTCTGGATCAATAATTTAATCCAAGTAACTAGTGTGCTTCATTAGTTCCTTGTTTATAAGGCCAGTTAGACTAAGCTGTAAATGTCTGTAGAAACAGTTGTCTTTCAAACAGACATCCCTTGGGCTGCTGTTTTGGTACAGTATTTGATCTCTTACAGTGTAGTGTGCGGAGGGCCTATTTTGTGATGTTTGTTAGTTACTGCATTCATACTATTGGTCCAAAGAGCATGCCAGTTCATGATACACAGAAGACATTAACATCAACAGTTAACAATGTGTCTGTCATTTTAAAATTGTTTTGCATGCATCTACATTCAAATGATCTTTATTTATTAATAACTTTGTTGTTAGCTATTTTTCTGCCGTTGCCGATCAAAAAATGTTAAAAATAAAGTGCTGTCCACAAACAACTGTTCTGAAAAATGTTTTTTATTCCACAGATAGGTTCCACCTTTGTGGTGTTACAAATCATATGTTTTCCCCAAATCTCTCCAGGTAAATGCTGGGATGATTCCTTCAAAATGCCATGGCTGATTTCTTTACCGTTCCTTTCCCCCAGTCCTTTCCTGCCTCTAATGATGTCAAAGAGACAAGAAGCAAAAAAAAAAAAAAAAAATATGTGTTTTGTAGGCGACACCAACCCTTTGCAATTAAATTAAGATATTTTCGGAATGCTGCTATTCAAAAAATTATTAACAAAACAGGAATTCTCTGTGGAAGACAACAACAAAATTTGAGTGAGCACAGATGTTATGACAATTTGTAAACATTAACAGAGGGAAGTATAAATTATGGACATCAGAAATTAAAAGCATTTGATTTGATAAATGAAACTCTGGAAGAAATTTTTAACTTCACTTCATAGGGACATAACCATAGGCTGATATCTTATTGTGTTGGAATCAGAATTTGGCCACTCTGCAATGTTCAGAATACAACAAAACAAATTGTAATACTCAATATGAATACTGATTTTACACCTACCTGCATCAGAAGATTTGGATTTGTTGAATTTCTCAGTGAATGTCACTATATTTATATACATAGTTCAAACAAGAATTGGGATATTGATTCATCATGTACCGTAGTTGAAAGCAAGATGTTTAAAACAAATTGAGACTAAGACAAAAATACAGTTTTTGAACCTATCCGTTGGTCATGTGAGAGAAAATTAAAAATGAACACATGGCAGGTATATTTTGTCACATCCATAATTCTTTTTCACATTACTAAAGGGATAAATGAAATAGTGTGTATTTGTGGGTCTTTTTGTGTGTGTAAATGGTGTGAACGTCTTACACTTTGTCTAATGGGTTTATATTCAAGCTTAAATAACTTGCAAAACCAGTTTACTTTCAGACTGTTAAAATTTGTAAAACCAACTGACCAAATCTAACAATTTAGATGTTACCTTGTACAAGGTTGTTTAATAAGTTCTATTGTTCAATAAGAAAAACATGATTTTATTGTTTGAAATACGTTTTATTATTGAATATAATGCTCCTGAACTTCAATACACTTGTCCCAGTCATCTCCCAATTTATGGACTCCATCCCTGAAGTGCAAATCCAGAAGACTATTGAACTAGGCTTCCACAGCTGCTATTACCTCTTCGTTCAATGAAAAATCGTTTTCCATGCAAGAATTTTTTTTAGATGTGGGAACAGCCAGAAATCAGAGGGAGCCAAATCTGATGAATAGGGTGGATGTGGAAACAATTTCTACTTTAATTCACTGATTTTTATGGTGGCTTTCTGAGCAATATGAGAGGGTACATTGTCTTAATGAAAAACATTTTTTTTTCTGTAAACCAGGTCTTTTCTCACATCCAGCTGTCCCGAAAGGTTACAGTAATAATCTGAGTTGATTGTTTTATCAGTTTTGAGGTAATCCCTAGCAAAATTCCTCTTGCATCCCAAAAAACTGATGCTAACACCTCCTTGGCCGATATCTGGACCCTAACTCATTTTAGAGCCAAAGTACTGGATTCAAACCACTCCTAAGCCTCTTGTTTTGGTTCAGGATCATGGTGGCTCATCCATAGTGATGAAACGATACACAAAATCCATTTTATCATTTCTAAAATGCTCACAGCACACAGCTTTTTGAAACCCAAAACTTCAGCGAAAATATTACTCACTCTGCCTAATGATATGCCTAGAGCTTCTACTAAATCTCTAATCGGCGATATTCCAAAACCATATCCTGTATTTTTGCTACAATTTCTGGTGTTAATGTACATTCGGACATTCTTCACACGGATTATCTTCAAGATTCATACGGGCACATTTAAATTCAGCAACCCATCTATCTACTGTTTTAAGTGAAGGTGGAAAGCCCTTGTACACTTTTAACAATATTCAAGACTTTGTTTTGGTGCTACACCTGCCAAAAATAAGAATGTTACTACTGCACGATATACAAAATTTTCCATTTTAGCAATATACTATGACACGTCAACTTTGAACAGCTGTAAACATATGAATAAGTTATCAGATCTACAAGAAACTTCACACGTGTTCATAAAAAAGTAGTCCGAACTTTAAAGATTAAACAACAAACCTATGAGCGCCATTTCTCATCAAACAAAAAAACTTATTGAACAACCTTGTAGAGATAACTTACACAGGTATTCAGACTCTTGTAGATAAGAATAGAGAAGAAGTTACTAGGGGTTTCGAAATGGCAGAAATACTGAGAGAATGGCTTAATAAGAATGTTAGGGACTGTCATTCTGGGATGGGGGAGAATAACTCAGAAGAATCCATATAAACAGAAATAAGGAAACTACAAACTTTCAAATAGGTCCTCAGGAAATAATGAAGAAACTCAGAAAGTGCAAATATTAAAGATACTAGGACGCCACCTTCTACCTTGACATTTTATTTAAAATGAGTGTGGAGTGTTGCTGCTCACCAGCTGACTGAGAAAGTAGTAGTAATTCATGAAACAGTGATGAAAAATAGATAGAAAACTATAGGCCAATTAGTTTGACATCAGTGAAAGGCAAAATGATGGAGAGATTGATATGCAGCTATATCAGAAATGTCTGTAAGGAAAGAAACTGGTTTGCATATTAACAGTATGGCTTTAGGCAAGAATATCCAAGTGAATCTCAGATGGTGTGCAATATGTAATATATTTCTGATGAATTGGACAAGGTATACTAAGTTGATAGTGTAGCACTATGCATTTGACAGATTAGGCCATAAAATGGTATTAAATAATTTGAAAACTATTGAAGTGGAAGAAAAAGTTGCTTTCTGGGTAGAGGAGTTCTTAAAATACAGAAAGCAAAGCTTTAGAGTAGGAAATACAGTATCAAAAGAGTTAGAAGTGAGTGGGAGTGCCACATTGTAGTGTACTAGCACCACTTCTATTCATCATTCTAATTAATGATTTTGTTGGTGGTTTACAGTCAGAATTTGTGTTGTTTGCTGATGACATAATGCTATATAATAGGATCAAAACAGAAGAATATCTAACTGGGTTGGTCAACATGGAATGAAGACAAATGCCAGGAAGAGTCATCTTATTAGGTACACATATAAAAAAAAACTAAAGGTTGTTTATGGTTTTAGGGTTGGGACAGAAATGCTAACTGAAGGCTTGAATTGTAAATATGTTGGCATAATGTTTGATAATAAATTCAATTGGGCCGGTAGTAGGAAAAGGTTGCAAAATACTTCTTTTTGGTAAAGAAGATGTATCAGAAACATTAAGGAATTGGATTACAAAACTTTGGTCGGACCATTGCTTGAATATGGCGGTGTAGTTTGGTGCCCACATTTTGGGTATCAAATACAGCAGTAGAGGAGTGTGGAAAGTAGAGCAGTTTGATTTGTGGAAATTACCACAGTACTCACTCAGTAAATGATACGATAAAGGAGCTGAATTGGGAGGCATTGGAAGACAGGGAGGGTACAAGGCATATGTTGGTGATGGATTTTGGAAGGATATTGCTCAAAGAATTAGGAGTATTGCATGGAAGGGAAAATATGACCATGAGCACAAGTTGGCACTCGATTTTATGCAGATGGGAGTGGGAAAATTTTCTTTTGTATGTAAGAGTGTCAGGGATTGGAATAAGTTACCAAGGGAAGTGATGAATAATTTACCAAAATCACTGAAGGAAATGTAAAATTAAATTTCAAAAATTGCAAAAGTAGAGGGAAAGGGATTTAACACTCAAAGTATTATAATAATAAAAATACTAAGAAAAGTGTGATAAAATGAGTAGGGAAATTGCCACTGGAACGTGCGCTCCATCGCAATTTAATTCAATTTTCAGACATCACAGTCTAAATTGGCAACTTCAGTACTTGCTAATTGTTCAACAAGAGAGGTTTGCTGACTCTATAATAATGTTCTGGTGGGTTCTAATAATTTAAATTGGAAGGCAGACATCATAGCTACAATATAATACAAAAGTCACTTGAATCAGAGAATGCTGCAGTGTGGCAAACTAAAAATGCTTAAAACACCTGAAAATGTGAGCAAAACCAAACGAAAATGCATGTCAGAATGGAACAGCTAACACAAATTTTCTTTCTAAAAAATATTTCCCCTGAAAATTTGGTTGAAAACAAAAATATCAGCAGAAATAGTACAAAATTCAAATGGCAGCCTTCTATAATAAGAATGAGCTAATGGCAAGAAACCCTCTAGATTATAAACCATATGAGAAAAATGTATGATTTTAAAAACTATTTAGTCAAAAAAATCTTTCAACTCTGATTTTTTGTCTCTCTCTCTCTCTCTCTCTCTCATAATCATTCACAATTATTACTTATTTAGTAAGAACGGAACTCCAACAAAGCACATTTCTTATTTTTCAATGGTTGTTCATTTTCTCCACTAAATTCTCAGGTAAGATATAACCATTCAGAAATATGTATCTACCATGTCCTTTTGCCTGGCCTGGGAAACTTTGTGATTAATCCCTTTGAATTGATTTTGATATTTAAACATCCATACTTCATAGTCCCTTTGTTAACATCTCTTTGATAACTGCTAAAATTTTATACAACTGTTGGGTAGTTACACATGCCTCATAGAAATGAATAACATTATCTTTACATAAAAATGTATAATAAATTTCATAAAAAAAATTAGTATGTATTACATTTCTAATTTTCAATATGGAAAGGAATGATACAATATCCATCGCTCACCAAAGTTGTAGGCAACAGGGCAGCAGTGACATAACATTCCACAAACACAACATTTCCATTTCCCTTACTTATGAAAATAGAAACGTAATTGAGCTCGTGTGGTTACCCATGGTCAACACAGCCATATGAATTGTGATTTTGATTGTTATGATCAGAGTGGAGGCAATGGGAAGGGGGGGGGGAAATACATCAGTGGAAAGGTTGAATTGTGTTGCAATGGAGCACATTCTCCAGATAATTACAGGAAAGGAATTATTCATAATAAAATTAAAAGGAGACATTTAAATGGGGCGAAAAATTATTTTGAAAAATTTTAAAAGGTAAATAAAAAATATAATATATTTATATGTTACTGAGTTATAACTTTAATAATGATTGAAAATCTGAAATGTGTAGTTCAGTTAATAACAACACACTTAAAATTGCTGAAGCAATCTATGTGTGGCTGTTGTCCGTAAATCTTCTGTGGTTTGAATCAGTGATAATGATATCATTATGAATTCTTTAGTGATTTTTTTTTACTAATCTCCACCATAATATTCTCAGAATCTGTTTGTACTTTCATGATGTGTTAATGTCTACTTATGTGGAAGAATTCCACCGGTACCTTAATATTCCTGTGCTTTCAATGTCCTTGGTAACTTCTTTTAATTTAATTGCAAAGGAGCACAGGCCCCAGTGGCAACTTCCCTACACCCCCATCTTCCCCCTATCCTGCACCCACCTACATTTACCCTCTACAAATTTAATCTTTAAATTCTTTCAACGTTTTCGGTGAATTATTCATCATTTCTCTTGGTAACTCATTCCAATCCCTGACACCCTTACCTAAAAAAGATAATCTTCCCACACCCTTGTGTCTGAAATCGAGTGCCAGCTTGTGGTCATGGTCATCTTTTCCCTTCCATGCGCTACTTTTCATACCTACTCCAATATCTTTCCATGCCTCATCACCATTATACACCCTGTACACTCCCATGACTCTCCTCATCCTCCTCCTGTCTTGCAATGAATCCCATTCCAGCTCCTGTATCATATCCGTCACTGACTGCATTCTGCGTTATTTTCCAAAAACAAATCTAGCAGCCCTGTTTTGCACCCTCTCCAATTCCTGTATTTGATACGCAAAATGAGGGTCCCATACTACACTACCATATTTGAGAAATTGTCTGAAAAAACTTTTGTAACACAATTCCTTTACTTCTCTCATACACCCTCTCATCACTCTCTCCAACAAGTGCAGAATTTTGAAACCTTTACCTACCACCTGTCCAATGTGTCCTGCCCAGTTAAGATTGTTATCAAATGTAATGCCAAGATATTTACATTTCAAGTCTTCAGCAATCAATTCTTTACCCACCTTATATTCATAATTAACCTTTTACAACTGTATCTATTATTATCTGAATGGTCTCTTTACTCTAAATTTCATAATACACCCATACAGATTTTTTCTCCACGATATTTGTCTTGTTCTTTAATGGCCTAGTGGAAATCGTCATCAGGACTTCTACCTGTTCCTGAAGCTGAAAATACTCCTGAATGTGAGCTGATTGATGGTGCCATAATATGCTAATCCATATACACTGATTTCCTGAGGAGATCTAGTAATGCAAACTGACATGCCTCATTAGAGGAACAAGGCCAGTGAGTGAGCATTAATGCTTTCAAGAGGATGTGGGTTTGAATCCCCTTCCAGCAGTCCAGATTTATTTTCCTTGGTTTCCTGAAACTATTCCAGACAAACTTTATGATGGTTATTTCAATAGGCTATGGCTATTTTCCTTCCTGTTCCTTTCCACAATTCTCTCTTGCCTCTTATTACTAAAAAGAAGCATAAACCCGAAAGGGGTGGGAGAAGCGGGACCATTGGGAGTACTTCAAACAAGACTAACTGTAATTTTCATGAGCATATGTTTTATTATATCTTATACAGTAAATTACAAAGACATACCCCTTCACATCTTTTTGTTTATTTAGACTTGCTTTTTGCTTGAGAGAAGTGTTGCGAAATTGAATCTCATTACTTGAGAACATTTAATATCTATTATGCAAATTCCATTGAAATTAATGGCAATAAAATTGCTATTTATTGAAGTTCCATAAAGTAGTTTTTAATAATAGAGAAGCTTCATATGTTACATACGAATATTGACTAAATTAGTCACAGCAGTACTTGTGTGTAGTAGGAGCAAATTCTCCTCAAATTGTGTGGCACTGGTAAGACAAGCTGTAAGTAGGATAAGGCATGCCATATTTCTCATTCTATATTAATGTCCTGAAACCTCATGAGACAAACATCATACAGAATTTTGTGGATGCAAACTTTCAATACTCATGATCATAAGGCAGACGGATGGAAAACTCTTATGACAATACTGCTGTTTCATCTTATGGTGTCAGTGTCATGAAGACAGCTTCCATGTCATTATTATCAAAATCTTTATGCAGTACTTTTATTGTTGGAGAATTTAAATGTCAACAAAGGTCCCTGATCTAAAGCTTACAGACCAGCTTAGGATAAATATAAAATTCCAGAGCGTAGTGTAAAAATTAAACTATTCAGTGGAAGGGATAGTTGGTAAATAGTATAACCTTCTGTTTTGGTAACCTTCTCCTAACATTGATGCTTTGATAGCACCAGAGGGCACAGTGGCTGTGAATTACTGCTTTTATAATTAAAGTATGAATAATAGCCTGAGTATGAGGCTATAACCAGAATAATTTTGTTTCAAATAATCAATTTTAGAGAGTTCTGAAATGAGATAAATCATTGTGAAATACTTTAAGCAAATAGCATTTATTTTCTAGAGTATGTAGAGTTTAATTACCAAATCTCATTGTATATTTTTTCAGTTATTCTTGTGGGTATCATAAAGCATTTACAGAATATGCCAGCATTATTCAACAGAAATATCCTCACATACAGGTGGAAGGAGAAAACTATCAACCTCCTGCCCTTTACCTGATGACTGCAAATATTCTGGTAAGTTAACATGTGTATTGGAGTGTGACAGTGACAAAGTCTGTGGTAGATTTTGTCTACTACTTTGCATTATTGTTTTGCCAGACACATTCCTAAAACTTAAGTTATGGAAAAGATTTTTATAATGTATTTTATGAAATATTTAAATTCTATTTCTTAGAAATCTGGAGCTTCATCAGCTTTAAAGAAGTTACGATGAAATGCAATAAGTAAGGGGCAGTCAAATGAAAATGAGATAGGTGGAGAAAAAAGTAAGTAATTTATTTATTATTTCAAAAGTAATTGCCATAAGTGTTAATACAAGACAGTCAATGCCTTCATGGAAATGTGTTTTACCGAGCGTGGTGGGTGAGTGGTTAACACTCTGGCCTCGCATTTGGTTGGACAGTGGTTCGAATCCCCGTCGGGGCACCCAGATTTGGGTTTTCCACGGTTTCCCCAAATCACTCCAGGTGAATGCCTGGATGCTTCCTTCAAAGGCCATGCCCAAATTCCTTCCCGTTCCTTGTCCCCAGTCCCATCCTGCCTCTAATGGCTTCAACGTTGACGAGGTGTAAAAAAAAAAAGGAAATGTGTTTGCAGTTGCCTATAGAACCTTCATTGTACCCAGGCGTGCACCTCTTCATCTGAAACAAATCGACGGCTATGAATGTCTTTCTTCAGGGCTCCTAAAGTATGGAAAGGCATGGATAGAGATTGGGACTGTATGAAGGATATGTAAAAGTTCCCAGCAAAACTTCTGCAACATAGTCAAAACAATGCTTGAAGATCTCTCGAGCATGCGGCTGGATCAATTAATTGTAGTTCAACAAATTTTCTTCGGCATAACGTGCCATCATCTTCAGATTGTGTCTGCTGACTGGCATGAGGAGCGCAGTCCATGACATGACTGCCATCCTAATAGACACAACCTGAAGATGATGGCACACTACACTGAAAATTCGTTGAACTACGATCAATTGCTCCAGCCAGATACCCAAAAGTTCTTCAAGCATCAGATTCACCTATGATTACATTTAGTCGAAACAATCTATGGGTGTGCATTATCCTGCAGCAGAATGATGCTGTCCATCAACATTTCTGAGCATCTGGACTTGATGGTGGACTTACATACCTTCTATACGGTCCTGATCTCTTCGTATGCGATTTCCATGTTTTTGGATCCCTGAAGAAATTCGTGGCCATGGATTTGCTTCAGATGAAGGGGTACATGCCTGGGTAGGATCATAGTTCCTAGGCATCTGCAAACACTTTTTCATGAAGCCATTGACCTTGTCTCCCCAGTAGGATAAATGCATGAACAGTTAAGGCAATTACTTTTAAAATAATAAACAGTTAACAGTTATTTTTTCCCAGCTGTCTCGTTTTTATATATGCATTCTTAAGAAACAAAGACACTATAAAGTGGATAAATTAAACTTTTGGATAGGAGAATAATCACCACTTACCAAAGTTCAAGGCTGCTATGGTGTTGAAACACTGCTAACTGCCCTTACTCTATTGTTAAAGAAGGAATACAAACACAAAAAATTCCAAAACTCAATGTGTAACCGTGTCTATCTACGTTTCAATACTGCAGCAGCTTTTAGTTTTGGCAAGTGGTGGTTAATCGCCTTTCCAAGAATTTAATGTATCTAACCTTAACAATATACTTTGAAGCCATTTTTGTTTTATTAGTCATAATGTTATTATTTCCAAGCATGAAAATAATATTATTATTTATACAACAAAAATGTTTTAAAAGTATAGTATTAACATTGCATCAGCTTGTTTTTCAACATTGGCAGTTTAGTCCTCATATAGTGTTTTTCATCAGGGTTCCAAGGATTTTTATATTATTAGCCTGTGACACCTCTCTGACATTCGAATAGTATTTGTATCTCTGTTTTGACATGTCACCCATCCGTCATCCAGAATTGTAACCATAGCTTGCTTACTCTACCAGAGTTAGCTGTTCTTATTTTACTTAATTTTTTGTTTATTGGGGTGTTATCCATTTTTTAGAAATATGCTCCAACAGTGACTCAATTGCCTCTGATCATAAATTTAATCATGGCCCAAGCCCTCATATTGGACAGTAACAGTATTTGAATTCCTTAGACAAACTACATATCTGGCATCTCATCAACATTACCCAAAAAACAGAAATCTAAAGAGTGCTGGTATAAAATGAAGATACTGTATAATTATTTTATCTGAATTACTTATAAGGAACCAAATTGCAACATGTATTTCCTGTACTCTCTTATCTCTCAGACCAGCCATAAGTACTAATGTTACATTAATAAGGTTCTGATTCATAAGAGAAGGCAGCCAACTAAAAGTCCCTCGCTTTTTAGATACACCGTGACAATAGAGCAAATTAATATTGCTTTTTGACTGTGACAGAACTAGGAATTTTCCGAGCCAGAGCAAAAACTGTGAGATTGCTGCCCCTTCAAATATTATTTTGTTGCCCTCATTGTCACCACCCGGGGCAGTAATGGAGTTAAAAAAAGTTGCCGCAATGTAATTATGCTGCCCTTCAAACACGATTTTGCCACACCCCTGAAGTTGTCAGCCAGGGCATGTGCCCTGGTTTGTCCTCCCTTCCCTAGCCTCAGATTTATCAATGATTTTTATGGTAACTGAAAATCAAATGCCGATTTATTGACTTTCTTTAATAAAGTTAGAAGAAATAAGTCAACTCGAAAGGAGTAAAAACATTACGTTAAAGTCTTCATTTGTAAAATACTATACTAATGCAATGTACAAATTAGTGAGGCATCAGTATGGAATAGAAATATAATTTAGACCCATTACTTACCAAAGCATATGCTAGGAGATCATGCGTGTGCACATGAATGAACCATAATATATTCATGCAACTGATGTGTTCAGCAGGTGGAGTGGTGAAATGGCATTCCTCACTGCATTTTTTACTGTTTCATTATTTCTTTAATGATGCATCATGTTGACAGTTCAATCTATCTCTTAAACATTCATCTTCCGTCAGCTGTTGGTTTGTAAAATTTTTGATTGCAAGCTATTATGTTAAGTATTGGAAGACATCTTCATCTTTAGGTTGATATGTGCACCAAATGGTTCAGAGATTTCATTGTCATTCCCTTAAAATATATGCAAGAGATGTGTTTGTTATGTGTCATGACTATCTGTTCATTTCACATCATTATATGATGTTTGTTCAAAAAGGAGGTGACTTTTTATTTTTATCAAAAATTATTTATTTATTCATCAATTTTTATGTTGTCCTTTCAAAGTAATCTCCCTCAGATATAATACACTTATGCAAAAATGTTTTCCAATCCTCATAGCTCTTCTGATAAGCACTGTTTGGTATAGACTTGAGCTCTTTCAGTGATGCCGTCTTTATCTCCTAAGTCATTGCAAATCTTTGCCCTTTCATTGGTCTCTTCAGCTTTGGGAACAGGAAAAAGTCACAAGTGGCCAAATCTGGTGAATATGGTGGCTGAGACATGATTGTGGTGTTGTTTTTGGCCATAAAATCACTCACAAGCAACGATGAGTGAGCAGGTGCATTGTTTTGATGCAAAAGCCATGAATTCTTTTTCCACAAATCTGGACTGTTTTTCATATTGCTTCCCACAAACAGCACATAACTTCAAGGTAATACTCCTTATTGACTGTACCACCTTGTGGTAAAAACTCCTGATACACTAAAACAGTGAGCAAAACCTTGACACTGGATCGAACTTAGCATGCATTTTTCGGTCTTGGCTCTTCCATTGGGACAACTGGGCCTTGGTTTCAACGTCATAACCATATACCCATGATTCATCACCAGTTATGACCCTTTTGAGCAAATCAGGATTTTCTGTGATGTCATTCAACAGCTCCTGAGCGATGCTTATGCAACAGTTCTTCTGATCAAAATTCAGCAAATTCGGAACAAACTTCGCTGAAACACGTCTTATGCCCAAAACATCCGAAAAAATTGCATGGCATGAGCCAATCGAGATACCGATTTCATAAGCAGCTTCTCTAATGGTGATTCTCCAATACCATTTTCCTCCCTTCTTCAACATTTTCATCGGTTGTTGACGTGCTGGGGCATCCAGAGTGAGATTCATGATTGACATCTTCTCGGCCATCTTGGAAGAGCCTATAAACATTTTTTTACTCAAAGTACATTCACAAAATGCCACTGTCAACATTTCAAGTATTTTGGAGCACTTAATTCCATTTTTTACACAAAATTTTATGCAAACTCTTTGATCCATTTTTTTCAGCAGCAGAAAAACACCGATCACACAAAACACTTCTAACAATTATGCCTCTCACAAACAGTGCAAAGAATGCTATATAGTTGAAACTGTAAATATATGTGTGGAAGAAGTGTACCAAACTAGAAAAACAAAAAATTGAAAATCTGTCGAAATTCAAAAAATCACCTTACTTTTTGAACAAACCTCGTATAATACCCATGAGCAGAAGCTACTGAGGAATATTTACAAAATATATCAGTAGTCTGATAAAATAATGTTATCGTTAAAACTACATCACCAGTTTTTATTTTCATCATTTCCTACCTTACCTGACCACACAAATGTACTTTTTTTTAAAGATTTGGTTTTAATTTTATGAATCAAAATGTACTAAAGTAATTCCTGTTATCAATTATTATTGGACACAATTTTAAAAGCTTTATTTTTTAATGCTTATTTTTTGTTATGTTTAATTAAGTAACTGTAATGAGAGGATGCTTGACATAAATAATAAAATATTTTCTTAAAAACAGCCATCTTCTGCCAACCACTACAAAAAGCTGACTGTCTGAAGATTGGAGGATGAAGCTTTATAGTTTTATTATCAATGCATTAAAAAGTGTTCTGTTTGTTTTAATGTTTTAATTTCAACAATTTTCGAAGTACACAATCACTCTACGCATTCCAAATTTTTGCCATTGAGCAATACATCCTTTGATGTACCAATATTCCTTGGTATCTTCTTTATTTTGTTTTTTTTTCTAAACTCATCTCCACACTATTTCTCCCCAATACAGTCCACCATTTTCCTAATTCTCTTTCAGGATTCTATTCTGTCTCCTCTCATGTAATTATGTCATCAGCGCATACCATCACCTTTAGCTCAAATGGATCTCTGTATCACTGGACATCTATAGTGACTTCAACTAACACCACATTAAACAGAATAGGTGACGATATACTTCCCTGACTGATTCACCTTTCCATGTGAAACCATTCTGAATGTCTACTTCCAATGTACACACATTTCTCATAAATGTTCCTTATTAGTTCCATGATTCCTTTGTCTATTCCTCTCTTGTTTTAAACTTAACCATATGTTTTCCCTTGGTACTTTATCATATACCATTTTTATGTCAATTCAAGCTATTATTGTGTCTTTGCCTTATCCCGCATTTTCTCTATGATTTGTTCTGAATATAAAAATTTCATTTACCATTGATCTTCCTCCCATGAAACCATACTGTTCTTCTTTAGCTGTTTCCTCTATTCTTTGTTTGACTTTGTTTAGGATAATTTTTTCATATATTTTCAGTAGTGTGGTATCTCCATAGTTCTTTCATTTTGATTTACTCCCTTTTTAATGAATCGGCAGTATCAGTCACTTCAAACAATCCTTTGCTATTTTCTTTTCTATCCAAACTGCCCGTATAACTCTGTACAACTATTGCTTTCCCAAGAAACCTGCTGTTTTTACCATTTCTCTTGTCAGTTTGACAACTTTCCGCATCTCACAGAGCCAGTCTCTTATATTGGGATCAATTGAAAATGAATGTATTGTATTGATCTATTCCTGGCAATTTCTCATTTAGTATTTATTTCACCACCAATTCTAACTCTGGCATTCTAAACTCTTCCATTTTCCTTTCTAAAGCTGTTATTCCACTCTCCTTTTTCTTTTGTACATTCTTTGATTCTTCCCAGGTTTCCTTCCATTCCTTCTGACAGGTATTTGAAGTACTCTTTTCACATTCTCGATTCTTCTTCTTCTTTCCATTACACTTCACTTGATTTGTCCAGGATTTTGGTCAGCATATCTTAGTATTTTAATATCTCCTTCATAGCGTGTATACAGTTTTTTCTTTGAATTTATCCCAAAATTTTTACCTTTGATATTTTTATCACTTTTCCTGAAGCTTTTACAAATATTTTCCATCAGTCTTGTCTCTTCTATTATGTCTTGAAAGTGTTTTCCTCACACTGTGTTCTTCCTTTCTACAGCTTGTGCGATATGGTCATTCCACCAGGGCCGGATTTAGGCATAGGCTACTGAGGCTGTAGCCTAGAGGCCCACACCACCCCAAAAAACATGCAAAATAATAATAATAATGAAACATGTGCAAAGTATGTAGCATATTTCTGAAACAGTTTTAACAGCAAAAGTCTTGAAATTCTCATGAAAACCTAAAACAATGTTTACAAATGGGAAGTTCAGTCCTGGGTGTACTGTAAAATAACATTTCAGTGCTATACCTGAAAAGTAACAATTTTGGTCTCAACGATGAGGACTTATAACCCTTGTAACATAAGGTTGCAGTATACTGTAGTCAGGTTGTATTTGAATGTAGATTGAAGTCACTGTCATACTTCTGCACTACAAACTAAAATTTCTTAGCCTTCATGTCTGGAAGGACAGATAAGATTAATTTATTTGTAGATGGTGTAAACAGCAAGTAGTGGTGGGAGGTCCAAGATTTAATGTTTCTTAATGTTTGTTTTTGATGTAAGTATTTATAAAAAAATATATTTGTTTATAATTGAAATAGGTACATTTAGAATTCAATATTAATTCTGTTTTTAATTAGTTTTTATTTAATTTGTTGATTTAAGGCTTTTTATTTATTTTAAAACTTTATTTCAGCAATTAGGAATATCGATCGCTTAGTGTGGCATAGGCAGGCTCTGATTACTGGTGAGCTGCTTAACAACAGTTTAGTCGCTGTCTTCTGTTGACATACATTTGCGAATAATCAGTATTTTTTTTTTAATCTTTCTTGATTGCATTGTTGGTGATCTTAATAATCTTTTGTCATTTATTGTAGGCCTACTCTTTCATATTGTTATTAAAACTCTTGAGTTTGTGATTCTGTGAGCTTTTGATGAGGGCGTTTGCTTGCAATGAAACAACTACAGTAGGCAGCAACTTATCTATCGATAATCAGTCGAAAAATTAAACATGTGAGCATCATTTGTTAACCTCATTCACCTTAGTCTCAAAAACGATACAGAAAGCATGTTTCGAACTTTTGATTTTCCGGTAACTTATACCTCAAATATTTTTACTGTAATTACATTAGCCAATATTTTTCATTAAAAGTTTATTACTTCGATAATAAATAATTGATATATATGCATATATATATATATATATGGAAAGGACAGATAAAATACACTCAACACTCACCACAAAGTTGAAGAGAGGAGGGCAGCAGCAGCACAAAACAACGCACTAACACATAAAATACGATATTTTGGGTTAAAACCTTTGTCAAGTTAAAAGAAGTAAGTGGCTGAGCTTGAGCAGTCAACGCAGCCACTAATAGAATGAAATTGACCATCGGAAGTGGTGGGGGAAGCAACAATAATATAACTGCAAGTATAAATCACATGAAAAATTTTGAAATAAGGTCTATAAATATATGAATATATGTGCTGGCCAGGGTGAGGATGGAAGATATTATTGGAAATTAAGGCCTGGTGGATGTCTAGTCTGCAGGATGTGTTGATAACCAATTCCCACCGTGCAAAGTTCAGATTGAGAAGTAATATCTGGAAGTACTCTACTGGCTGTGACTGTGAAGCAGTTATTAAGGTCACAGATGTGAGTACTGGCATGGTGAGCAACAGGGAGGTTTGGTCTTGGGTAGATATATATATATATATAAAACTAAGGAATGATAGTGACATATGACTAACTTACCACAGATGAAAGCGGCTGGCTTGTATTTCCCTATCCTTTCTTAGTTTTATTGTCTTACAACATTTCCCTACTCATTGTTGTATATATAGAGGAATTAAATTAGGATATAGAAATGAGTCACCACTTACCTTTAGATGATGGATGTGGAGCGCGAACACACAGAAAAGACAAAAACACACGATATTGAAATTGGACGAGCCCTTTGTCAACAAAAGGGAGGGAGGTGAGTTTTGTGCGAGACTGCCTCACAGAAAGACCATTAGCCAGGAAAAAGGTGGGGAAAAATTCAAACATATGTCAAGTAGATTGCCAGTAATTCAGAGCTAATACCCAAGTATAGATAAATATCAGAACTGATCTATGGTGGGCGGGAAGAGCAAAATGATATAATTAAATATAAATAATAAAATATGATATATACATATATAAATTTAAAAAAAAAGAAGCCAAAGACTATATGAAGTAAACATTATCTCAGGTTAATTTAGGTTCAATTTAGGTAGTTGGAATGGAGGTAAAGAGAGGATTAAAAAAGGTTAAACATAAGTAATAATATTAATGACCATGTATAATCTTAGGTTGAGACCAGGTAATTGTTGCCTTGTGCCCAGTTTGTACGGTAGACAAGTTTCCACCTTCCGAGTATAGAGGAGCTTTAGGAGGACTCTGATAGCATGGACCATGAAACAGAGTAGAAATTGTAAATAAAAACACCGTCTATTAGCAACTGGTTTTATTGATATAAGCTCAGACGCGTTTCGCCCTTGTGGAATGGGGCATCGTCAGTGACTGTGGATATATATACATGTTGGTGTTAACAAAATTACAATATTAATATACAAAACTAACTAATAATAAACTACATTCTACTTACGACTTATGGTTGAGGCAGTTACATGGTGGTCGGGAATAGCTCCATTTGCACTTTTTGTGGCGTGAACTGTAGTTATGGTTCCACATAACTATGATAATAGCTGTTGTTACCCTGTTCTTTGGAGGTAATCCTCAGGGTAACAACAGCTATTATCATAGTTATGTGGAACCATAACTACAGTTCACGCCACAAAAAAGTGCAAATGGAGCTATTCCCGACCACCATGTAACTGCCTCAACCATAAGTCATAAGTAGAATGTAGTTTATTATTAGTTAGTTTTGTATATTAATATTGTAATTTTGTTAACACCAACATGTATATATATCCACAGTCACTGACGGTGCCCCAGTCCACAAGGGCGAAAACGCGTCTGAGCTTATATCAATAAAACCAGTTGCTAATAGACGGTGTTTTATTTACAATTGTGTAATAAGCAACTGCGGAAGGATGGCCAATATACCATATAAGAGTAGAAATTATTCAAGTCATGGGTGAAGGCATGGGCAGCAACTGAGTTCTTTGGGTTCCATGTGAATACCATCTTTCGGTGGCCAATAATTCTTATGGAAAGCGGATTTGTGGTCAAACCTATATATATATGATAGATTATATGGGAGGTTTCTCACGTAGCGTGTCCTATGATCAGAAAGCTTTCACCTGTGACAGGGTGGATGGAAGTGGTAGTGGGATGGTGTATGTTGACCGTCTTGCAGTGGGGTATATTGCACAACTCTGCCTGGTGTCTCACGTCTAGCAAAAATAAGTCTAACTGCAGAAATATTGCATTTTTTATGTTCGTCATCTGTGGTAAACGTTGGGTCGTATTTTGCTATTCTTCCTTAGTTTCATTGCCTTAAAGCATTTTCCTGCTCAATGTCATTATTATTATATATTAAACATTTGAATTGGAGAAAAACCACTGCTTACCATATAGGAAGATTCCTGTGGTGTTGAGACAGAGAAAAAACATGTACACACATAGAGTAAAATTTTCGAGACTATAACCCTTCTTCAGTAGTAGAGTGAGATGGCTGCATGATGGGGGTTAAGCTCACACCACAATTGTAGCCTAGGAGCCTATGGATCCTAAGGGGTCTGCACCACAGGTATAGCCTTGGGGCCTACAGATCCTAAATGTGGCCCTGCATTCCATCATGGTGTTTCCTTCTCCTTCCTCTTATTTGATGTTCTTCCACACATCATTGATGATGCCTTTGTTATTTACTATTGTTGTAGTAAATCTTCTTCATTCTTCTTCTGCTGTTCTTGTTTCTTCCTTGAGCAAATTGGTCTTCACCTCTTCCTGAAATGCTTCCTTTGCCCCCCTAACTTCCAGCTTCCAACATTTGATCTTTTGAGTCCTTTTGCTTGCTGCTTTGCCCAGGCTGAGTTTCTTAAATTCTGCTACAGCCCAGTGGTGATCTCCTAGGTTTAGACTTGGTATGACTTTTACATCTGTTGATTTTGGGTGAAGGCAATTTCTGAACAATATGTTGTCTGGTAGGTTTCAACTGTGACCATCCCAGTTGTATTGGGTGAACTTTTGATGATCTCTTTTCTCATACCAGGTGTTGCCAACAACTAAAAAGTTCTTCAGGCATTAATCTAGAAGATCTCTCTCTTTAGTCTTTGGTTCTACACCACATCTTCCCAGAATGTCTTTATACTCTGTTCTGTCCTTACCTTACCTCGCATTTAAATTTCCTATTATGATGACCTTTCCTGCCTTGATTTCTGCTTCCAGATCTTGTATAAATTCTTTTTTCTCCTCTTGTGTGCACACAACTTTAGAACCATACTATTGGATGACATTGACTACCTGTCCATTTACCACAATTAACAGTTTTAATACCCCTCCAATGGTGTGGCTAGTATTTATGAATTTTTCCCACCAGTCTTTTTTCTAAAACAATTGTTACACCATTATGCCCCTTTTCTAGTTCTCCTGACTACCAGAGTCTCTACCCTTTTCCTATTTCCTAGCTTCCGTGTCCTTTCCATTTTGTTTCAGCTAATCCTAGAATTCTTATGTTCCACTCTTCCATTATACTGATAACTTTCCATTCCTTCCCCTTTAGTGATATGATGTTGATTTTTCCGTCTCATACTCCACTCCATTGCCAAGGTTGTTTACCTAACATCCAACCTTTCTGAGACGGTCCTTAATTTTAAAAGCAAGCTCTACCTGTTTGCAAGGCCTTTCTTAGTTTCACCAGAGCCCCATTGTCCATCATTTTTCAGGGGGCTTGTTGGGAAGGGGTTTGTTAAACAGAAGTCCTTGCTTGGGGTTTTAACAAGGTATTGAATGAGCTATGACCATAATGATAAAGAATGTTACTGTCTGATACCTAAATTCAAAGTAAAAAATGGCCGCCAAACTGTTATAATATTTCCCCCATAACAGTTACCAGGTTGCACAGAAATAAAGATGTCACTTTTGATAATAACTCAGTTTATTATTTGAAAGTTGTTTGATTTTAAACTGGTATCAGTATGTTAACCTTAGGATGGCATCAGAATCTTAAAAATTCTTTGAAGAAAGCAGGTCATGATGACTCACAATTTCACAATCTTTTACTGTTTCCCCAACTATTGGTGAAAGTAAAATTTAAAGTTGCAGTTCATGGTAACATTCAGTGTGGTACAGTAAAGTGGTTTCACTGGCACTAATTTCTTTGTTCACATCACATGGAATATTTTAAAGTTCACTCCTGTTGTTTCACTGTTAAATTCTATCATCGGACCCTACATTTTTTTTAAAATTTTTTAAAAATCTGTCACTGTCTCTACAATCATGTAACCAACTGATGCAATGCCTGCCTGGTGAAAGAATGCAAGCCAGAGCAGATCTGGCTGACCTAATAAAGGCTTTGGTGTGGGAACTGATTTCCTCATCTCCTATTTTTATTCTGATCTTTTTGAAACTTTGTCATTTTGTAGCCCAATTTTTTCTGAATCTTTTATCTTGTTATGAATTTTGTCTCAAATCGCTTGCTGCTATAGATTTTAGAAGTTTCATTTAACTTATTTGAGTCTTTTGTGAAGATTTTTGTATCATCAGTTTCCTTAAAAATGTTGTTTTCTTTTGGTGTATGTATTAGCTTTGTAATTCTTTTAATGTGGATGTAACCTTTCATTGAGTTGTATTTTAAGTCTGTATCCACCTCTGTGACATAATGCTAAGATCTAAAAACGTTAATATCACATTAACTATGTTTTAATTTTAAATGAGATTGACACAGTTTCCCTAGAATAAATTGCTCTATTTTCTGGTTGCTTTTTTCATAAATCTTTCCTTAACGTTCCAATTTTTGCACTGATGAGTCATAGTGTTAGTGGTGTATTGCCATGATGATACCTGCTAATTCAAATACAAAAACCATACTTTTCCCCCTTAATTTTGTAACTTACTGATAAACCATTATTATATTCTTAATCTTTGAATTTTGATCTGTCATTTGATCATACTTTTGTCTTTGTAACTATTTTGTTTTGGAATTTCGAATCTTACTTTCCTCTAAAAAATATATTTCTATTTTGTCTGTCGGTTCTAATTCAGGTCAGACTGTATTGCTCTATGCTGGCAACATACTGCCATAGTTTAATATGAGTTATTCTTTAAAATGAACAATCTTTTATTCATCATTGTGATTCCCATTGTTTCTGTTGATAGCATCCAAACACATGTTCAAATAGACATACAAATATCTCTATCTTCTATAGAAAAATTCCTAGACTATACAACCCATTTATCAAAATGCTTGTCTTTAATAGTACTACCTTTGGAAATGAATAAGGTGAAATTCCTACGCAGAAAATTATTTGCATACCTTATTATGAAATTCCTACATTTTTAAATTTTGGCTCTCAGATCTTTGTTTCTTTTTGATGTTGGTTTAATTTCAAGTTAAAAGTTGCTTTATTACTAAGACTCTTCTTATAAAATGTATTTGATGTATTAATGGTTTTAATCAAACCCCCCCCCCCCCCATTTTTTAGGGTTTACGAATGATTGTACTCTCATAACAGGTTCCCCAAAACTTTTTGTTACCACGCTCCCTTTCCGTCAAAAGAAAAATACCTCACCCCAGCAAAATTTTATTATTATATAGGTAAATGCCCACATCTCACAGGAAATTCACTAAGTATGTTATGTTAGAATAATGGTTTTCAACTCTTAAGAGGTGGTGAAGGTGACATAGTTTTTCCGACAGTGTGGAGCTAGGGAATCGGGGCGCAAAGCTACTTCGCACCCCGCACCTCACCACTGACATGTCTTCGCACTCCCAAGTTTGGGAACCTATACTGTAGGGCCTTCATGGGGGCATACTAGGTCCCTGCTGTGCTTCGCCACTAGAGGCCATCCCCTACTTCGTGCTGAAAGCTGCCTTCCACCACATGGAAGAGGGGAGGCTCAGTACATTTATGTGCTGGGAAATTTCCAGCTACTGCTTTGTATTTCTTTTCTTTTTCAACCAGTTTGTTGAGATTTCCTACAAGTAGTTTTATGTGATGTGTTATCTCCAATGTCTTGAGTACTATTGTGTCTCAGAATTATTCTGTTTATGTTTTTTTTCTGTTGTCATTATTGATAGATGCATGTGCATTTGTTATTGTATAATCCTTGTAGATTGTTCTTAAACAAGAGGAGTAGCTCTTTTTGGTAGTGACATAAAATTTATGATGGATGCTGTTAGATTGAATTTTACAATGAAAGTTGTTCCGAGCATTGTGCTATTCTGTTTGATTTTGATGGATGGTCTCCCTTTGTAAATCCTATAACCTTCTGATTGAAACGAGTCTTCATCTGTTCAACTGATTTCCTGTAATGGTACTATGTTAGTTTAAAGAGTTGCAAGCTAATAAGAATACAACAGTAAAGAATGTTTACAATCATTTTCTTGCAATTTCCAAGTAATAAGTTAGAGTTAAACACTGAAATTCAATCATAACGATTTGTCAACATTGCTGTTATAAAGAGAAGTGCTTATTTTCAATAAAAAACACTACCTTCATGTTCAGAGATGCAACAAGTTATCAGGATAAAAACAACATATGGATGGCACTTCAAGGTTAGAAAATACTACTGAAGAGATATTCGATTTTGAAATTGAAATTCACACGTGTTTAAAACAACCAGGAAAAACAGTTAAATAATTCCAAAGCTCGAAGTTTTCAAGCTACATAAAAGATTTATAGCTCAAAAGATGTATCAAATTCTAGACTACATTACATACAAATTTAGAAGCAAAGAGTATGTAACATTTTTGTAGGAAAATGATAATTTCGAGAAGAACGATAGTTGTACACAACGTAGTTCCACTAGATACAGCTTGGAAAGTATGTTTAAAAGAAAGAAGAATTTTTCTGATGCACACTGAACAAGTTTTTGTAAAGATCCATGTAGTATTTTGGCCATAATAAGAAAAAGTAAATTAATAATAAATACGAAAAAATGGCGGTAGCCGATCGTGGGTTTTGAAAATAGATTCCAACAGATAAGTTGAAACTATATGAAGGAGACTACTTTTTGGTTAAACAACTTCATATTATATAGAAAATTGCACCCTGAATTTTTTAAAACATATTTCAGCACGATAACGCAAATACTTTAAGAGATATAGAATAAAGAATCTTTAAGTTAAGACGCAATTAAAGATTTCACTAAGATAGAAAATTGTAAACAAGCCAGATTATACATCGAAAGATTAGGAAGAATGGGTAGGTTATTTTAAAACAAAAATTAACACCATAGCTCGAATACTCTGAAATTAAGAGAAAACCTTAGGTTTTGCCACTTTAATAATTTTTACAGAAAAACTGCTGAAGCTAGAGAAAATTTCATAAAGAGTTGTTTTAACACTTAGGTGAAGTCCTACCTTCCATGAAAGTTTCAAGCAGATCATAGAAAAAATAAGTTCGGATATTTCGTAATATGTTAAGAAATCTACCCATTCTTCTATAAATAGAGCTTTGGAACCCCTGAAGGGGGCCGTTGTTGAAAGTGCTTGTACAGGAAAGTTGTGTCTGTGCATATAGCTGATTTGGTGTGAGGCACGGTGGAGAGGAAGGGAGTTATGTGGTCTAGGCAGCCATATTACATTATTTCCAACGGTTAGTGGGGAAGTGTTTCTGTTCCAATGTAACTGAACTGTATTCAGTTAGGGGGTCATCAGGGGTTGCTTGCTGCTTGTATCGGGGTTTTAAACCAGCAGTTGCTTATTTCAGTAAAGAAATTTCGATGTTTTAAATTTGGTTACCGTAAGATGTAATAATTTCTGAAGAATATGTAGTTTGAACATTTCATGAATGTCTACAGTGGATATTATTTAAATAACCTACTTTTATCCCCTGAGGTATAACAGAGGATTGGTGATCAAACAACCGAATATCCTTGGCTACATCAACGGCCACAGTTTAGCAAAGCTGTTATGCATAAACTGCAAATAACAAGTTTTCATCTTACATTCAGTATAGCTCTTAATATTTTAAGTTTACCAATTTTATTAGAGTATGTCTTTGCTTAGGTCCTGTCCAAAAAGTTCAAGGTGGTTCCATATCTCCAGTGTCCATAATCCAGTGTCCCAGTTGCACTACTGCTTACGCATTTAGTTTGTACCATCATGTCTTGACTGAAGTTAATTTTGGGAAATGGGTTTTAATCTCTTTTAAGAGTTGTTAACCCTGTAATCAAATCCCCAGATAGAGCTTAACATGATACCCAACGTGGGAACAGATGCATTTCATAGATGGCTACCAGGTGACCAAGCCTCCTCCTTTTCCATTCTGAATTTTGGCCTAAACAATGGGGTATATTGATGTTTTTATTAGTAATCCTACCAATTTTATTTAAAAATAATATTTTTACTTTCATTTTTTTAATATTCACTTCTTATTTGGTTTCCTCCCACTATTGTATCCTTTCACTGGTTCTTTTGTTTTCACACTTCATGTTCCACCACCACTCAGTCTAATTAGCAACTCGAACAAAAGGTTTTCTCAGGTGCATTCATGCCAGATACCTGGCCCCAGAAATAACCTGCTGCTCATACCATGTAGCATAACTCTCACATATCATGAAGAGTTTATCTGAAATTCTGTGTATGTATTCAACATTTTGGCTTGTATTATGTCAGTCCTTTTGCCTCCAATCCTGATAAGTAAGCATAGACGATTTCTTTATTCACAGTCTTCCTGTAATTAAATATCCTTTTCCAGAACCCTTCTAAATATTACTAAACAGTATAAATCTAGTTATAGTCACTCCTTAATTTCAACAAAGTTGTTCTTTTTTCTTTTATTCCAGGCTGTTGCAAAATTGGCATTCATATTTTGTATTGTCATTGGTTTTGATGTATTTCAAATACTGCACATTGGTCAGCCTTCTTGGTGGTCCTGGTGTGTTGAAAACAAGATTTATGCTTGCATGATGATATATTTTGTGTGCAACTCTTTTGAAAACATGTTGATGTCTACCGGAGCCTTTGAAATTATACTCAATGGTAAGAATGTAATCTCTATATATTTATGTCAAGAGGCCTATGATAATACAACAATAAGATAACACAGTTGTATGGTATTTTAGTTATTTTAGGGAGGAAGTGAAGCACATAGCAAGGTTGATTAGTGTGGCCATGACAAACTACTGCACAACTGTACATGGCAAACTTGCCATCATGGCTCAGTGCGCTGAGGTGCCACACAGTGTCAGGTATCTGTTAAATTTTGTAACTGCGTGACAAAATTTTGTTCTGAGAACCACGAGTTAGATTGGATAAAATATTAGTACATTTCATTTTCAAAGTAATTTTTCTATGTTTATTCAAGTTAGAAAGGAGTTTTACAGTTTTCAAGATAGTATTTTCAATTTCAACATAGTCCATCATTCACTTGGAGTGGAAGTTTGTATCTAAATTATTTATTTTTGGCTAAATTATTAAAGTTAGGATATTTTTCATAATAGCTAAATTTAACGTTTATTTAAAGATCTAGCGATTTGTAAAGTTTCAGAAAGATCGAATTATTTTTAATTTCAAGGTCAGATTAGCCAATGTTAGGACTTCAGATGTGCGATTTGATATCTGATCAGCCTCCCATCAACCACCCCTGAGAAAGAGGAAAAAGATTTGTTCCCACGCTTCGCGTGAGAAAGAAGCTGCTAGGAATATTCGAGAAGCAGGAAGTGCTGGGCGAATATAGGACTCGTGCTTGCAGTTGTTCGCTCAGTCTGCTAGGAACCGCGAACGCGATAGCACGTAACTCAGTAGGCAGGAAAGTTTTCTATCTAGCACATCAGTGAAAGTTTTATTTTGTGATAATACCACTTCTTTTATTCAAGTCAACTATTATGTTGAATTAAAATAGTATTTCTCCAAGTGAGGCCTCGGGATTGTTTGATTTTACTAAACTGTTGAACAATGGGAGCGTGTGATTCTCTTTTGTTAAATTACTACAACTAGAAGTTTGAACTATTGGGGTGTGGTCTGGCTCGACTGGTTAAGCGGACTTGTAAAACATTACTTTGGAAAATTCGTCTGATTGCCTGTACAGTTTTTGGCTTTGTGAACTTTGGAAGAATATACTTATTTAAATGGCAATGAACTACTTATCCTTATTGAACTTTACCTTTTCATAGTTTTCTGGTTAAAAACCTATGTGGCGATCGTATCATCTTAACTAAGTCAAAACTGTTACAACCAAGGCTACACACGGTTATAGTTAAGACAACGTGTTTATGCTCCACCCCAAGCATAAGCTAGCGTCTTACAACAGGGCATCGGGGGGATACAACGGGGCCGAACATGGGCCAAGACCTCAACGTGCTGGCTGTCCTGGCTGTAGTTTTTAGGCAGTTTTCTGTAGCCATCAAGGCAAATGCCAGTTAGATCCCCAATCTCATAAACTACACATTTCACAAATATAAGTACACTTATCATATGAAGAACTTAGTGACACGTTTCACATGTAGCACTTTTGCCCATAGTATGTGATTTGGCAAAAGGTATAAAATGGTTAGTGTTTGCAAGGGCATTCTGCTGTAAAATCAAAGCTCCAAATTTGATGATGATAAGTATAATTCATTAAAGGCAGTCAACTCCAAGAAATGTTGAGAAAATGTGATGTTGAAGAAGACAGGTATGTGCTCCATTTTCTCTCTCAGGTGACTAAGAATTCATTAGTGTAAGATATTTGTTTTCATTGTACGTTTGTGTGAGTTTTTATAACTTTCCTACCTTCAAGTCTGGTAGCTGATGAGTTAGCTTTTGCTATTCTTGTTTGTATTTACATTGCCTTAAAGCATTATTTTAATTATGTTAGCTTGTTTGCTTTTAGATGTTCCAGTATGGTCAAAATTAGAAACAGGAAGAATACCACAGCCCCCAGAACTCTTCCAGATAATTGATAATACATTCCAGTTTGAGAACACAATTGATCTGAAGCCTGGATTTGCAAAGTAACTTTTTTATTTAAGTGAGTTGTTATTCTGTCTGTGTTTTCCAATGACTGGGAGCATTTAATTGTTAATACTATAAGCTGCCAGATTCTAAGAACTTTAAGTTAATTATGAAAAAACTTTTAAAAGTTTTTAATTCTGCCCAGCAGGCAGGACCAGCCATTTATTGCATCATGTTTTACAATTTTATACACTGTTAATTTTTATGTTGCATGATTTTATATTCTATGTACTATTTATGCTCTGTTAAACATATCATTAAAAAATATATTCAATTGTATTTCATGAGTGAGAATTTACAAAGTTATATATTCATATAAATTTATTCTGGGAAGTTGGTACATTGCTGTGTGAAATGTGTAAGCACTTCCTATAGTAATAGGAATAGGAATTAATAGGAACTGCTAGGCAATATGTCAAAGAATTGTTGGTACTTTTCAGATAATTATACTTTTTAGTTATAATTCTTAATACACAGTAGTTTTTGTTCCAAATCTATACGTATCATTTGATGGCTTATTTAACTTTCACATAAACTTTGACGAGTTAAATCCTGCAAGACTAAAATTTTGTGTCTATAAAAAATTAATTGTAATTCATAGTTACATGTCAGGTACAAAGTTTCCATCACTTTTTAAAGAAAGTTGCATTTTTTTTATTAATGTAGAAACAAGCCCTTGCCTTAATCAGCTGTCTTTAACCCATTAAGGAATATGTTACCTATAATTACAGATAGAATTAAGAAATATTGATCTGATTGTACCTGTTAATCCAATTACATATAAACTTAGTTCACAACCCAAGGTGGCTAGTCACCCCGGAGGAGATATACTAACTCAGTGTGTCAGAGATATAGGACAGCGGCCTGGCCTGTTTGTTTCCTTGGAGTCTTATAATATAATATTGACTCTTAAATAGAAAATGATCACTGAGCTCATACATTAAGTAAGCTTTTCCAGAAGATAAGGTCACATTAAAGCCCTGTAAAAAATCTTTTGTCTGTTGTGTGAATTGAACCAAAAACCTCCATTTTTCAAGACAGTCACCTCATCAATGAACTACTGAGATATTATTTCAGCCATACTGGTTCTATAAAAATATAAGCTGGAAAGAAATAAAATTCCACTGCCTTATTTGCAATAAATTTTGGCAGAATTTTACTTTTCACTTTGTCAAATTGAATCTAGGTTCATTGTTTGCAAAATCTGAAAATACAATTTCAGTTTCATTTTTAATTATTTTATCTTATAAATGGTGCCATTATATATATAGTTAGAATTTTTAGTCTTACAAAATTTATTACATAATCACATTGAATCCTGCATGATGATATTGACTTTTTTCAATTTATGAAGACATTTGTATCATGATAATGATCTTGCTTTCAAACACTTTAACCAATATATGTTCAAAAAAATCAAGAATTTAGTTAGTATTATGGATTTAACAGCTGTTAGAAAACAGGTTATTGGTTAATAAGTAAGGCTAAATTATATTACAAAATTTCGTTACATCATCATTATCGTTGGTGGCCATCTCCAGTTTCCCGGGTGTGGTTTACAAGCCTTGGTCGTTGTATACAATTGTTTTCCACTGTCTCCTATCCAGAAAAGTTTCTTGGTCCATGATATATTCCCAGTTCCAGCCTCTTCTCTCTATGTCCTCCTTCAGTTGGTCTGTCCATCTTCTTCTTGGTTTTCCCACTGGTCATTTGCCCACTATCCTATTTTCCAAATAAGTTTTTGGTAGTCTTGTACTAGTCATTCTCTTGACATGCCCAAACCACTTAAGTCTTGATGACCTAAGTATCTCTTCCATGAATTCCCTTAGCTCTAGGTTTGATCTAATCTCATCAATCATTCAAGTCTAGTTTTCTGGAGGGCTGTTCTAAGAAACTTCATTTCACATGTTTTGATCTTGCTATGGTCCCTTCATGTTAGTGTGCATGTTTTCAAAGCATATGTGAGAATAGGAACGAGATATGATTTGTACAATACAATTTTTGTTCTTCTGGGAACCTTCATGTCCCATAGTAAGCTCCGCACGGTACTATAGAAGTTGGCTCCTTTGGTTACTCTATTCATTATTTCTAACTCACTTCTACCATTACTAGCAATTATGCTCCCCAGGTAGCTGAATTGGTCAACAACTTCAACTTGGTGGTCTTGTAATTTCATATGACAGTTTGTATTCTTACGGCTTATTTTTGTGCTACGGTTATTTTTTTTATTCAATTTCTTTCCATATTCTTCAAACTTATTATTCCACATTTTCAGTTTGTTTTCATTACAATAGGTCTTAAAATATATTTCAAGTATATAATGTTTAAAAATGGAACAATTTAATCCACTTTATGTAAAATATTCCACCAGAAAAAAAAAAAAATGTGAGGGATGTTAAGCATTTGAGCTTATTGATCAATTATATTTTAATAAGTAGTGGAATTTTTAAAATTGGGGTTCATGGGGATAATAAATTAAATGATTGGGAAATATTATGATAAACCATAATGTTTAATATTATTTAAAATTTTACAGAGGAATATTATATAAATATATGGAAGGCTGAAAAATAATAATATATATTTACATACAAATATTCCATATTTCTTAATGCTCTTTAATTCCTTTTTGCTGACATTAGAGGACAAATAAACATGAAAGGTCAACAATTTAAATTCTTAACTGTACAGATCATTCATCTGTATAAACTGTTTTCAGTATTGTGCAAGCTGGAACATTAGATTAATGTTGAAGTTAATCTCCAGCAAGATGAATGGAGATTATTTTTGTATGACTCGTAAATATATAATTATATATATGTGATGAGACAGGTTTGTGGCGTAGGATAAAAATAATCTTGTGTCAAAAGCTATGAGATATATATAACAACAGTATAAGAATATGTGTGTTCTAATACAAAATTCAAACAGGGTGATTGCTATTTACATTTTAAATGTTAGTCAGAAAATATGTAAAGGATTTGAATGTTTGAAGGAAAAACTTTTTATGCAAACATTTTATCAAACCAAGAGAACTTATTTCAAGAATAGTGAAATATCCAGAGCTGTAGTAAGATTATTGCATAGCAAAAATAAATTGAAATATTATTATAGAAGATTTGATGTTAGTTTATAGAAACTGTGAGAATGACATTATTATGAAATTTACATTTCTGAAGAAGAATAGTTAAGCTAGTGTTGAAGTGAGTGAACCAGTTCAATATAGTTTCAATAATCCACTCCAAGATAACAAAAATCATATTTCAATTTCACTGCAGTGGCAGAATTTATGTATTGTTCAAAGCAATACAGGTTTGTTATTCTTCCATACCATGCAAAATAAATTATCTTTAATTTACTGGCAGTGTTTAGGATATAGTTGGTGGTGTTAAATATAGTTGTTTAGTAATAATTGCATGGAAAAATCATTGAAAAGTATTCAATTTATTTTTGTTCACACCAAGCATTAACAAAAACTGTGTGTATAATAAATCAGAACTCAATTCTTATCGCAGCTATTGTATTGGAATTGTTAGTGTTAATTTATAGATAAAATATAGTGTTCAACAATTTCTTATGTACCTTTTAATAATCATTTTGTAGCTGGCTGCTGTTTTTGTATTATCAGTTGTACTGAATTTAATTGTGATGGAGCGCATGCTCTGGTGGCAATTTCACTAGTCATCTATTTACCTCTTTTATTATCATTGTTGTATATACTTTGAGTGTAAATTCTGCTATGTGTCTATTATTGCCACAGCAGCTACTGACTGGGTCCTGCAGTAATTTCCAGAGTTCTAGCGGATCATTGTTGTATGCATTCAACTCCTGTATTTGATACCCAAAATATGGATTCCAAACTACACCATCATATTCAAGCAACAGTTTGATCAAAGTTTTGTATCCCCATTCCCTCACTTCTCTGGTACATCCTCTCATTTCCCTCTCCAGTAAATGAAGGATTTTGTAATAATTTCCTACCACCTGCCCAATATATCCGGCCCAGTTGAGTTTATTATCAAATATTATACCAAGATATTTACACTTCAGTCCTTCAATGAGCAATTCTGCTCCCAACTTGTAACCAGAAACATTGAGCGTGGTGGTGTAACGGCTAGCATTCTTGCCTTGCATTCGGGAGGACGCCAGTTCGAATCTCCGTCCGGGCATCCAGATTTGGGTTTTCCATGGTTTCCCAGATCACTCCAGGCAAATGCCGAGATGCTTCCTTCAAAAGGGCCATGACCGAATTCCTTCCCATTCCTTGCCCCCCATCCTTTCCCGTCTCTAAAGACCTCACTGTTAAGAGGTGTTAAGCAGTTAAAAAAAAAAAAATAATAATCAGAAACATTCTTTAGTTTTTTATTTATATGGGAGTGTCCATAAACCATGTAGCTCCAATTTAGCCTCCTGTGAAACCTTCCACCCCTATGTAGCCCAACGTGGCTTTTGCCTCAACCCCCCCCTCTCTCCCCTCCTCTACATGGCATGTAGCTTTTTTCCCCTACTGATTCCAGAAGATATTTTGTACTGTTTTCTCTTGTCAGACTATCATAAATTACATTGAAGATAGTTAAATGATGGAAATAAATATTCACATGCTGTTGTGTGTTCTGTACTTTATATTTACTGTATAGTATGAATAAAAAAGAAAAGCTACATGGCTTGGCTTGCAACCCCCCCCCCTTTTTTCTTACATAGCTCAGTGTAGCTTTCCAGCCAACCTCCCTCCCTCTAGATGGAGCCACACAGTTTATGGGTGCTCCTTATATCTAGTAACCTGACTCTTCTTGGCATTTATCTTTGTTCCATGTTGACCTATCCAGTTAGATATTCTGTCTAGTTCACCATGCAGTTTACATTCTTTTCCTGTTTTAATCCTGTTATTATACTAAGGAAAAGGAAGTGGCTATTAGACGATATAAATGACAGAGGATAGGGAAAATAACTCATCATATACGAAAATTGAGGACTGTGATGACAGTGAAATAATACGTAACACGGACACAAAAAATTTACAATATTTCGGTATAAGACCTTATTCATGCACTAAAGAATGAGCCATTTGGTTCAGGAGGTGTGCACACACCGAAGATTACCCCATGATTGGCTAGATAGAAGAAGAAAGGGTGGGGGAGTGGCAGGTGGCGGTGAAATAATAAGAATGTTTTGAATGTCTGAGATAATATATACGTATTGTGGGCAGTGGAAAATTGAATATATACAACAATATATTGACATGAAAAAGAAATTTGTTAAAATTATTACTATTTAAAATATATGCATATAATTTTTTTAAATAATATTGTACAAATAAAAAGAGATGAGTTAAGTGGAAGGATTTTATTGGTAGTTGAGGCTAGAAGGGTGTCTGGTATCCAGGATTTTCTGGTATGCACGTCCCCATGTCTGGAGTTCTCCAACTGTTCCCACATTAAAGCAGTTGTTGAGGTTGTTTTAATTGTGGCTATTGGCATATTCTGGTACTGGAAGGTATAAGCTGTGGGTGTGAGCTGTTTGTGGTCTTTCATTCTGACTGAGAATTGCTGTGTAGCGAGGCCTAAGTGGGAGCCCCTGGATTGGTGGCAAATTATCTGGTATACGATGTGAGTTATTGAACATGTGGCATGTCCATTGAGGGGGAAAGTTTTGAATGTAATATTGAGTGGAAGCATGCTGCAGGTTTAGCAGTGAGGTCTATTGCATGAAAAAGACCTGTATGGTGTTTTTGGAAAGTCTGACAGAGGGTATTTGTGGACAAAGATGTTATTGTGATTGGGTGGTCTGCTGAAACATGTACGGGGGACAATGGGTAGAATTTTTGGTAGGAGGTTGCGCATTTCTGAAAAAGAGCGAAGGAAGCAGTGCCCCTGTCGCAAGATATGGTTGATAGACTCACAGCCAGGAGGGAAATGGGTAACAAAGGTAAGGCTATGTTTAGTTTTTGTGGATGATGAGCAAGAGTGGTTACGTGGAGAGTGGGTGATCACATGGGAGATCTGTTTATGTATGAGATCCGCGTGGTAACAACAGGAAATAAGTGCTTGTAATAAGTTCTGGGAGTACTGGCGGAGGGAATAAGCATCTGAACAGATGTGCCTGCCATGGCAGTAAGGGAGGGAACCTTTGGTATAGAATGGAGGGCAGCTGTCAAAGTGAAGATATTGCAATAAATTAGTGGGTTTGATGTGGACAGAGGTATGAGAACACACTGCCTGAATGTGATGTCCTTTCGAGAAACGTGATGTGCGAGTGGGAATAGGTCCAGATGAATTGATGGAATTGGTGCTATTGTTAAGGGAATGGATAAATTCTAGTAATTGGCTTTCACTGTGGGTCCAGATCCTAAATATATAATCTATGTATCTGAACCACACAATGGGTTTAAAAGGTCATGGTTCAGGAAATTTTCCTCCAGACACCCAAGGAATAGGTTGGCACCATGTGGGTACTCATGGCAGTGCCATAGATCTGGTGGGTTGGCATAGGATGGGGCCATGTGGGTGCCCATGGTGGAGCTGCAAGAATAAGGTCTTATACTGAAACATATTTTTTTGTGTTTATGTTAAGTATTTTTGATCCTGTTATATAACATTGTTATTAATAAACAAACTTCTGAATGTAAACCCACAATAATTATTCATTAGAATAACAAATAACAATGGTCTCACTACATTACTTGTTGGCACTCCCATATTTCATCCCACCTCTTCTGATATTGCATTTATTATTCTAAAACTATGCTTTCTACCTTTTAATAATTCTTCTTTCCACCAAGTCACTTTTTCATTTACTCCAATAGTTTTCGCATTATATAATACCATTTTATAGTTCACTCTGTCAATTGCTTCAGAAGGATTTAATGCTACACTATCAATATGGCCCCCCTTCCCTAATTCACCTGAAATATCTTGCATATAGCCCACCAACTGAGATTCACATGAATATCCTTGTTCAAAGCCTCATTGTTGATTTGTAAACCAGTTTGTTTCCTCATAGTCATTTCTGACATACTGGTTGTTGCATATTATTCTCTCCATCATTTTGCCTATGCTGATGTTAAACTAATCAGCCTTTAATTTTTGACCCTACTTGTCAATGCTTCTTCATGAACTGGTACTACTGTCACTCTTTTCCAGACCTTTGCAGAGTAGCAAGACACCAGACTCGATCTAAATAATATTTCAAGGTAAGATCATGGAGTTTACTTGTTTAATTGCTCATATGCCATTCTTTGTATCTTATATCAACTGTAGAATGAGATTAGGTTGTAAGGGGAGTTTAAGTCATTTTAGAAATCAGTATGTCAAGATCAAGAACTAGTCACAGCACTCTTTGGTTGGAAAGTGAATTACATTTTTCAGGAGAAATGTAACCCACTTGTGCAACTTAAGTGGGGGCAATTGAAAAGTCTTCTGTCCTTTGCATTTATATGTGTGTTGACATAATTACTGTGTGTAGAGAAATTTCCACTGGGGTATATGCTCTACTCCAATTAATGAATAATAATAATCTTGAAGCAATTTGTTTTTCATTTACATGACATAAGTAACTAACTATCTGTGAAAAGTGTATTCAGTTTTTCCTGCTTATCTTGCCAAGGATATTTTATTTTTTAAATATTTTTCTGGCATTCTTCTTTGGAGTAAGATCTTTTTTTTTTTTTTTTTTTTTTTAAATCTTTCTTTACTTAAAATATATGATTTTGTAGTTTTGCAGGATTTACTAATGATGATTACTCCACATACTAAGGAAAGAACATTCATGAAATAGCACTAACTTTTGAAATAGAGTATTAAAAGTATCATTTTGTTATATTTCTTTGGCAGTCTTTTGGGTTCCTTTAACTGCCTAAAGATCATTATTTATTTGTGTAATTGTTAATGTTTATTGAACATTGTATTGTAATAGTTCTCAATCATTTATGGCACATATTGAACACCAGTAAACTGAATTTATATTTATGTTGATAGATGTTGTAGACAGTATTGCACATTGTAGGATCGTAATTTTTCACGGCGTTGAATATTAATATATTTTTCTCGGGCAACCAGCCGTGTTAATATATCATATTTGCGGGACGTTTCGAAGGCATCCATCTCTGCCTCCATTCTCAACCAAATGTCAGTGTATAACTGTTTGTTTATTCAGAATATTACGAACAAGTGGACGGTGTAGCAATGGGTTCGCCGTTGTCTCCTGTCATTGCTGATTTCTTCATGGAATTTTTTGAATAAGAGGCACTAAATCACGCACCACTCCAGCCGAAGTGTTTTTATAGGTATGTCGATGATACCTTTGTGATTTGGCCCCATGGCAGAAACAGTCTTGACCAATTCCTTGCGCATCTCAATTCAATCCATGAAAATATTCAGTTCAAAATGGAATTGGAGGAGGACAGTTGCCTGCCGTTTCTTGATGTGCTGGTTATTAAACGTGCTGATGGTTCGCTGGGACACACTGTGTATCGGAAGCCTACCCATACCGACTTATATTTAAATGCCAACAGCTGTCATCATCCGGCACAACAAAACTCTGTATTAACTACCTTGGTACACAGAGCACAAAGGATTTGTGACAAACATAGCCTGGCTGGTGAATTGGACTATCTCCGGAAATGTTTTTAAATAATGGTTATAATCAGGGACAGATTACTCGTGCGTTTAAACAGAAGGAAAATCGGCGGAGAGATCAGAGTGATACCAAGGGCCTTGCATTTCTGCCGTTTGTGGGTGCCCTAAGTTTCAAAATAGGTAGACTGCTATCACAACACGGAGTCAAGACAATTTATAGACCACCCACTAAAATTAGTAACTTGGTCGGCAGTGTTAAAGATGACCTAGGTTTACGAACCCCTGTTGTATGTTATATACCATGTGAATGTGGCCGCGGCTACATTGGACAGACGCAGCGATGCATTGTGCAGCGATGTGTAGAGCACGCCAGAAATGTTCGTCTAGGGCAAGAAGAAAAATCTGCGGTAGCCGAACATTGTGTGCAAGAAGGTCACACTTTTGAATTTGAAAAACAACTATTTTAGCCCGGGTCAAAGATTTTTGGGCCAGCGTTATTACAGAGGCTGTAGAAATAAGATTAACTGATTTATTAGTCAACAGGGACACTGGTTATCAACTCAGTGCGGCCTGGAACCCGGCGATTAAAATGCTGAAACAGTTTCGCGCCGGTAACGAGCAGAAGAGCGGATGATGTAATCGCGTTGTGTTGGTTTTTGTTTTCCACCATTTCCGTAGCAGCGGCTGAATAAACAAACAGTTATACACTGACATTTGGTTGAGAATGGAGGCAGAGATGGGCGCCTTCGAAATGTCCCTCAAATATGATATATTAACACGGCTGGTTGCCCGAGAAAAATATATTAATTAGTATTGCACATTGTTAAAGCATGTAAGTTCCAGAGAACATACTCATTTTCTTATATATTATCCTAAACACAATTCTTAATGTGGATGGTACATTTAGCAATCAAGATTTCAGGTTTATTTTCATCAGAAAACAATCTCTTTGGATGATTTTGGCAATCAGTATTCAGCAGATCTGCACAGATCATTCTCTTTGTAACTGGAAGTATTACTCTGGGATATGTCTGATTATAGATAACACTCATTGATCAGTTTTCTGCTACAAATTTTTTATTTTATTGTGAACCATCCCATAGTTAAATCATCCGGATGATTAGCAGCCTAATCTATGTGCAGAAGAAAACACTGTATGTTAGCCCAGTTCACAGTGAAACGACTGAAGTTTTGTTCCTGCAGTATTGAGGTGCACTGCCGTAAAAACATAGAATGAAGATAAATGTCAAAAATAGTCAGCTTATTTGGTCCAAAGATAGTAAATTAGAGGTTCTATATGATTATAAGGTGGAGACAGAATTTCTTGTTAGTGGAATCTTGGCATATCATTTGATAGTAAACTCTGGACTGAAAGCATTTAGCAGGTGATACGAAGATGTTTCACATTTGTGCACCTATGGGAGATGATAATGAGGGAATATACATGGAAAGTGGGGTACAACCTTGGCCTGTGCTTGAGTTTGGAGGATTGTATGGTAACCACTAAGTGGATATTAAATGCAGAAGTCACATGGTGCAAAGAAGAACAGCCAGATTTGTTTGCATACATTCCCATACAAGACACTTCCAAATGACAGTATTGCTGCTCAGTATCTATTCTCCTTGTCATATTTATTAAAATATTATCATCTAGTTATATCTATTTTTCTTCTAGGTTGAATATAGTTAATTGTGATTTTCTTTTTAAATTGAGCCAGTATTTTGTAATTGCTAACATAGTTTGCAGTGTATTTTTACAGAACAACAGAAGAATAAGGATATAAGAAGGTAGAATGTATACTAAATGTTACTCAATTTAGTAGCCTTTTAATGAACACATGTATCACCTTATCTCCTACAACAATATCTACACTTTGATAGCTGCCATCCAAATCACAAAAAAAACGCTCCCTCCATTACAGTTTAGCCACTTGAGGCACACAATTGTCTACTCCAATCAAGAATCCTTTACCCTTTAATCAAAAAACCTGTCGCAAGCCCATATATCCCTTAATTATCCCCCGCAACAGTTCTGTAAAAGGATATACTGAGCCAAAAACCATCTAGCATGTCAAAACACACAAACCAAAACTAACCACAATCCAGTATATCTAATCCAATATTCTCCTGGCCTGGAATGCCTGGTGTAGATTCTTTTTTGTTGGCAGATGCCATCCATAAATTGTTACACAAAATTTCTCCCCCCCCCCCCTCAACTCTCCTCTTTTAACATACACATTCTGCAATTTTAAATTTAGAACTATATTGAAATGAGCTTCCAATATGATATCATGAAGCTTATGACACCTCACCCACCTCTTCAATCTCTCTCGTATCATGTCTGGTTGCATAAATGCACCCCCACCCCCTAAAAAATGTGTGATGTAATTTATGGATGAGCCACTATACCTTTCATAGATCTTTTCCTGAAATATGTTGCATTCTACCTACTATCCTTCCCACAATCGCCACATCACCTACAGCAGGCCACTTACTTTAAAAAAATACTTATACACAAATACTAATGCTCTTAAACCAACCTACAGCTGCTTCCCTTGTAATAGACCTCATCCCCCACAGCTAATTGTAACCATACCACTAGTGAAACTTATCCTATTGCCTGTACCACATCCCATTTTATATACTGGCTCACCTTCCTCTATTGCTCAATTTCTTACATTGGCCTCACTGTGAACCAGTTATCTATCAGAATAAATTGTCACAGACATACCGTTTACTCCCAAAATCTAGAGAACGTTGTTGCTGCCCATATCATATCTCACAGCTCTCATGATCTTAATAACTATTTCACAGTCTGAGCCAACAGAATACCTCCTGGAATATTTCGGGTTAAACCCTTTGTCAAGTTGAAAGAAGTAAGTGACTGAGTGGCTGTGTTGAATGCAAGGCTTGTGCAAGCTCAGCCTCTTACTTCTTTTAACTTGACAAAGGATTTAACCTGAAATATTGTATTTTCTGTGTTTTGAGTTGCTGCTGCCCTCCTCCCTTCAACTTGGTGAGTGTTGGGTGTATTTTATCTGTCCTTGCCATATAACTATATAAACAAAGGCACTAAAAATCATATATATAAAAGTAAAAAAAATATTTAAAAAAAATTAAACCAAAGACTCTATGAAGAAACACCTCAGCTTAGCGATGGTTCAATACAGGTAGTGGGGATGGAGGCAAATATAGGATTAAAGAAGGGCAAACATGAGTAAAAATAATAATAATAATAATGAACAGGTATTATCTTAAGTTGAGACCATATGGTTGCCTTGTACCCAGTTTGTACTGGCAGGCATGTTCCCACCTTCTGAGTTCAGAGAAGCTGTTGCTAATAGGGAGGACTCTGGTAGCATAGACCGTGAAACAAGAGTTGAAATTATTTGAGTCATGGGTGATGGAATGGGCAGCAACTGGATGCTTTGTGTTCATAGTGAATACTGTCTGTCGGTGGCCATTTATTCTTATGGAAAGTGGATTTGCGGTCAAACCTGTACATGAAACCAGGCTGTGGTTGCATGTTAACTGGTAAATTACTTGGAGGTGTCACACGTGGTGTGTCCTACGATCCGAAAGTTTCCTCCTGTGACAGGGATGGTGAAAGTGGTGGAGGCATGGTGTAGATTGCACCCTTTGGGGGTGACTGTTGGGATGAGGAATACTATGTTTGTGGACTAGAAGTTTGCTGAGGTTAGGAGGTCTGGTGAAACAAGTTCTTGGAGGGGCAGGGAGGATTTTGGGAAGAATGGATCTCATTTCTCATAGTTAGAGCCAAACAATGTTTACGGATATATGTCCCAGCTAGTCACAGCATTTTTTTATTCTGACCAATCCTTTAATTTAATTTACATGTCTCAGTCTTAAATGATGGGCTAATATTAGTGCCTCCGATCCTAGCAGGTGAAAATTACTTAACCACTACATCCTGGCTGAAAGACACTTTCCTGGTCTCATTCATTTTGTTTCTTTTTACTACAGGCTGAGATGTCCGATCTCACGCCATCCTCTGTTAGTGATACAGTATGAGTAGAACAATGTGTGTGTGGATTACAATTAAATATACATAAGTATGCTTCTGTTTACTTTCTTCATCTCCAAACATTTGTAACATTAGACATTGTACTAATGTAATTTGTACAAAATATTTTCGTTAAATATGAAGGGCAATCATTTTTTACTTACAGAATTAATCTGTATCTGTTATATTATAGAAAAATGAGTAATAATTTAATTGTAATTTCAGAATAGATGTTACAGTATTGGTGCTCAGCTGTTCCCTTTTGAATTGTCTAATTTTGTTGGATTGATTAAATTGTGGTAAGATACCCATATACAGAGCAACAATTAGCTAACTGGTAGTTGTGAGTTATGTAATTAAACATCTTGTAATGTGGATAAGGTGCTACTTTCATTCCTCAGTATACAAAATGTGAAATGGTGTTTAGATAATCAAAATTTGAATTTGTAGATCTACTTGTTTTAATATCTTTTAAAAAATTGTTAGATGGCTGTTGGTTGTTCATTTTGGAATAACATACTCCTGTTTTTGTACATATAAATGTATATATATATACTGTGAATCCATATTTTTATGTAAAAGACTGACATATCCATAATATAATAAATGTTTAAAATGAATCCATACTTATTTCTTTGTTTATTGTTTTATATAACCTGAATCCAATGGCAGAAATTTTATTACAACCTGAAACATTGATTTAAAACATTTTTGTTTAATTGTTTATTCCATTATACATATAATACAGTGAAGTATAAAATGTCAATCAAAAGAAACTTGGGCAGTATATTGATGAATAATGGAATAAACTAACATATGAATGCAAATTTGTTTCCTCACTAAACTATGTTTTAAACCTAATCTGTAATTGATTCGTTATTCATTTATCTCATGATTATTTTTAATTTTAACAGAATTAATGATTGGTTGAAAGATTAGTAACACTTGCATTTTCATTCTCACTATTCTTTCTTCTTCTTTTTGACAATCTTAAAAAAATTATGATTTTTTTTTAATTTTTATATTTCACTGTGCGTCAGTTAATTACTACACTCAAAATTATTTACACTCAAACCTTCATGAACTGTATATGGAACGAGGGTTATAATGCTGATTCACCCACTACATGGGGATCTTTCTAAGTGTTTTAACATGAGATTGATACAAGATTATTTCAAAAAGTATCCAAACTTTATTTATAAGAAATACTCAGACACAGTAGTCTTAAAATAACTTATTTCAAAGTAGTCCACATATGTTGCCACACGCTTATCCCAATGGTTCTGCCATTGTTGGAAGCAGTCTTCTTTGGGATGGTGTGCAGCTGATCTATCACTTTGTATACGATATCTTCTCTGGTAAGAAATTTAGTCTCTTTCAGAGGCACTTCCAGATTGTAGTAAAAGCCAGAAGCCACATAGAACCAGATTGCAAGAGTAGGGAGTCTGATGAAGTACGTGTGCATTGTATTTGGCCAGGAAACTGTTAAATATGAAGAATGTGTGGATGTGTTATTATGATGGAGCTGCTGATTGCCTGCCGCCCACAGGTCTGGCTATTTGTTTCTCACAGCATCACACAGGTGAAACAGAACCGCTTGTTAGTACTAGTACTAATTGCTGATGTATATCATGTGGTGTGTACTCCTGATATGTCACTCCACTGGAGTCAAAGAAGACTGTCGGCATGATTTGGCATCACTGCGAACCATCCTTAAAGGTGTTGGACGGACCGTACCCATAAACCCATGACTCATTGCCAGTAATGACTGCGTTGAGGAAGTTGGGATTACTGATCACAGTCTGCAGAATGTTCTGTGCAATCTCCAAATGGAGTTGCTTCTGCTCAAATGTCAGCAGCTTTGACATGAGCTTCACTCAGTTTTCTCCTGAGGCTCAAATCAAAAATTTAATGAACGAATCTATTGCTGATAATAGCCTCATCTGCACATTTTCTGTTCATGATTTTAGGGTCCTCACTTTGTCAATGATGATCCAATTTCTGGACATTGCGGGACAACAAAAAGGTTCTTCACTCTCCACTGGACCGAGCATGGTGGGTAAGGGGGTTAACGTTCTGGCCTCGCATTCAAGAGGACACCAGTTCGAATCCCCGCCCAAGCATCCAGATTCGGGTTTTCCGTGATTTCCCCAAATCACTCCAGGTGAATGCCGGGATGCTTCCTTCAAAAGGCCATGGCCGAATTTGTTCCCATTCCTTGTACCCAGTCCCATCCCACCTCTAATGACTTCAATATCGACTAGGTGTAAAGCCATAAGTAAAAAAACACTCCACTGAGGGGTTGTACCACTCTTAAATCTGTGTTCAATCCATTTTTTCCTCACCAACACCTGTTTAATTGTGCAATGCATTGCCATTTGTTTACTTTCAACTTTTAAATAAAATACAGAAGTGTTGTTCAATTCTTTTTGTTATTTTGTCAAAAATGAAAATCTAACTATGCTGCCTTACTCTTCAGTGGTCTGCAAGTGATTGACAGCTTCTGGATAAAATTCACATATACAATACATTAAGGTTGCACTAAATCATGCCTTGCTAATTTTATTTTTGTTTTTACTAAAAAAATAAGGTGTAACACTTTTTGAACACACGTCATAAATATTAGTTCTGGGTTTAATTGCCTCCCCTCTTCAAAAAATTTCACTACACTTAACAAATACTAACGAGTGATTTATCCATGTATAGCTTTGTTAAGAAGTAGAGAGAAGAATCTGACCACCTTCATCATTGTACAAGTCATTTGTAAATAGTCATTTCTGTCAGCTTCGAAAATCCTGTGGATATTGTATGGAAATTTGGAGATATTGTTGTTAAAAGTGGTGAGGTATATGTTTACGATACAAAATTTTTGTTTTGTTTTATCATCAATTTCACCGAATATTTGGACTACGACCATTCCTGTATTTAATAAAAGTCTATCTATCAGTCCACAATTATAAAAGGAGGAGGCTCAAACTGACTCTTTGTAAAAAATAAGACACTAGAAAGAGATTTTCATGTCATTGAAACTTATTTATTTCTTCTTCCATCATTGTGCCCAGCTGAGAAGCATATTGAACTTACTTAGAAGATGTGTTTTTCTTCTTTTCCGAAAATCTCTTCATTCTCTTGCAGAGCTCCTTCCTACAATCCTTTGTCCACGGGTACCTTCTTCTAACATACAGTTTATTGTCAAACTGATTGTTTTTTTTTACCACCCAACTGCTTTTGCATTTGTCTTGTATCTACATCTACATATATACTCTGCAATTCACAAAATTGTGGGTGGCAGAGGGTGCTCAGCGCCAAATCTAATCTCTTTGCTGTGCATTCCAATCCCTAATTTATTTTTTTTTTTTTTTCAGATCTTTATTTTTTACTATTTTAAATTTTACATTTTACCATTTTACATATTTTACAGTGAAAAACTGTCAAATTAATCTCTACAGATACTTTCTTACTGCCAAAGAGTCTATTACAATCAGAGATCTTCACTCAACTTGCATCCATTATAACCGCGCCAAAACTCAACAAAGGAAGAACGGAACTGCGAATTCAGCCAAAGGCTTTTACCATGTTATAATGAGGTTTTAGTAGAAATTTGCTTCAAAGCCGCGATTTCCGAAACAGTTTTGCATTTTACTTGGTCGCCGTTATATTTCATCAAACAGTTCATGGTGCTCCATATTTGTAGTGCTGTAATGTTAAACGAGAGCATACAAATATGGGCCATAATATTTATCAATGTAGTTTCCAGTTTTCAATCTCCATCTGTCGATTCTGAGGGTATTTTTAAATTTTTCGAGTGTGTGATTCTGCTCCATTGTTAAATAAGTTACAAAATGTGTAATCATCCGAGGGAAAAAAGAATTCATATAAGAATCAGTCCGGCACCTTATTTCTCTAATTTTATCTTTCCTGTCCTTCCGACTCAAATAGGTTGGTGGAAGAAGTATTTCAGTACACTCAAAAGTGAAAGTGGGAGTATGCATGTTTACCAATAAGTTTAAACGAAACGTGTGTAGTCTATTTACCAGAGACTCCCAACCTAGTCTACTAATCAGTTCTGTGACGCTTTCATAAGGACTACAGCGGTCACGAATCGAGCGGCTCCGATCAACCCCTTACAAAACGGGTCCCAATTGGCACAACAATAATCCAAATGTGGACACACAAGAGATTTGTACGCTATCTCCTTTGTTTGTTCATTACAATTTTTCAAGATTCGTCCTATGAATCGCAGCCTAGACTTTGCAGTACCTACTAACGAATTAATGTGTATGTCCCATTTCATATTCCTTTGTACTGTTACTCCCAAATATTTCATAGAATCAACCATATCAATAACTGTATTGTTTAACTTGTATTTCTGAACAATTGGTTTCTTTTTGTTAGTTATGCTCATTGTCTTGCACTTTTTACAATTTAGAGTAAGTTGCCACTCAGCGCACCAAGCCAAAATAACATCCAGATCACGCTGAATTTCTAAGCAATCGGCCAAATTTCTTACTTCCCTATAAATAACCACATCATCAGCAAACAATCTAAAAAGGCTTTTCACTTTGTCTCCGAGATCGTTTATAAAAATTAAGAAAAGAAGTGGTCCTATTACACTTCCTTGAGGTACACCCGATGTAACATCTAGATTAGAAGAACTTTCTCCTTCAACGACAACATACTGCGACCGACCAGTTAGAAAATCCTTTATCCATTCACAAAGCTGATCTGATATACCGTACGCTCAAAGCTTCGCTAAAAGGTGGTTGTGTGGCACAGAGACAAAGGCTTTCTGGAAATCTAAAAAAATTGCATCTACTTGTAAACCTGCATCGATAACTTTCATTACATCGTGTGTAAATAGGGCCAGCTGTGTTTCACATGATCTTTTCTTCCGAAATCCGTGTTGATTTGTTGTAAGCAAATTATTATCATCTAGAAAATTCATAATGTTTGAGCATATAATATGCTCCATAACTCTACTACAAACAGATGTTATAGATATGGGACGATAGTTTCCAGGATCACTTCGATCACCTTTTTTGAAAATCGGAGTTACTTGCGCGATTTTCCAGTGTGAAGGTACTTTTCGCTCTTCTAATAATTTACTGAATATATCAGACAGAAATGGCCCGATTTCCGCCGCATACTCTGAAAATACTCTTACTGGAATTCCATCCAGGCCCGGTGCTTTCCCCCACTTCAGCAGCTCTAATTGCTTAATGATACCTGCAGTATCTATTCGTAATGATTCCATCACCAACTCGCCACGGCGTGGGAAAACGGGAATACTATCCTTATGTTTATTTGTAAATGAATTTTTGAATACAGTATTTAGTATGTTAGCTTTATCGCGGCTTTCATTAACCTCGGAAGCTTCACGGATTAGTGCTGGAATATTGCTGTTGGTACAATTAACTTTTCGTACATACGACCAAAATTTCTTTGGGTTTTCTGTGAGACTCTTGGAAAGAGAGTTGGAGTGAAAATCGTTAAAGGCCTTGCACATTACATTCTTAATACGTCCTCTTAAATCAGCTAAGGTTTCTAAATTGCTGCGACACCGTATGATATCATCTGTGATTCAATTTACTGTAGGTCCCTTTCGATTTCAAGTACCCACTTGTTCTTCACTTTCTTTGAGATGTCAAGGTTGAAGATGTTCTTAATTTTTATTAATTCGGTGGCCATAGATTTTTATTCACCTTTTCTATATGTGACTTGAAATTTTCTAAGAGCGCTGAAGGAATTAATGTGATTTCCATTTCACCCAAATTCCTCCTGCACAAACTGGGCTAATGATTTTCCTTTATTTATTTATTACTCTTGTTGGATAAACCTATAGGATGTGGAACATGTCATGGGTATTATACATGTGTACAAGATAATTAATAATAATAGTGAAAAATGTTAAAAAATATTTAAAATTTGATACTGAATTTGTCATAAATCATGTTAGATATAGTTAATTCTTTTGTGCAAATTGTTCGACACCAATTAGATAATCTCACAGTTTTTCTTTAAAAATATCTTTTATTATCTACAAAGTTTTTTTTATACTTTTAGGAAATTTACTAAAAAGATGTATCCCAGACTAACTAACTCCTCTTTGTACTATAATTCCTTTGTCATGATAAGAATATCCCAATCGCGATGGGGAAAGTCATAGATATTAAAGAAATCGATGAAATGGCTGAAACAATAACTGACTGCGGTAAAAGTGGGAAAGAGGAGATAGATTCTGAAAATGTAAAGCCAGTAGTAAGGGTGTTAATGGTAAATTGTAGAAGTATAATGAATAAAGTAATCGAATTTGCAAACCTAATAGAGATGCATGAACCACAAGTAATAATTGGGGTAGAGAGTTGGTTAAAAGAAGAAGTACTAGACAGTGAGGTTTTTCATGATGGTTACAGAGTGTACCACAGAGATAGAGGAGCAATTGGTGGAGGAGTCTTCATACTAGTTAGCAAAAACTACCACACTTCACTGGCGTTCATAGATCAAGACCATGAATTACTTGGGGTAAATTTCTGGGGTAATATAAAAGAAAAAATCAGAGTGTTGGCTGTTTACCGCAGTGGAAGAATGACAGAAGAGGATGAGGCTCTTGGGGAGAAATTAAATTCATACTAAGATTTCAGAGGTGAGAATAGAATGATCATCATCGGCGGGGATTTAAATTTACCAGGTGTAAACTGGGAAGGGAATAAGATAAATAACACAAGGGAACAAAGATTTACACAAGTGGTTGAGCAAAACACTAGGGGACAAAATATTTTAGATATATTTCTAATTAAGCCCGATGAAAACCTTTTGAGGTATCAAGTAACTGAAGGAATAAGTGATCATGAAGCAGTTCTGATGGATATTAGAGGATTCAGTAAACCAGCAGCCAAAATTGAAGGGGGAAATAGGTACAATTATAAAAAGGCACAGGTTTCAAATTTGAAGAGATATTTCAGAGAACAATTCAGCAAATGGAAGGAAGGCTCAGGTACAGTAGAGTCAAGGTGGGAAGAGTTCAAGGAGATAATAAGAAAGGGGGGGAAAAATTTATTCCAAAGTAGAAAATAAAGAGAAGTAGAGAACCTATGTACTGTAATAGGAAAGTGAGGAGGTTAAAGAGGTTGGTAAGAAAAGAACATAACAGAGTTAAGAGACAGGAGGGTAGTAGGGAATATTTAAAACAACTAAACAAGGACTTAATAACAGCAAAGAAAATGGCTAAAGATGGGTTTATGAAGAGTATTGTCAGTGCAGGAGGACCATTGACTGATGCATCTAGAAATTTCTATGGCTATATCAGGAAACTGAGGGGAAGAGAGGGTGCAGAGACACTTATAGATAAGGATGGAGAAGAAGTTACTGACGATTTGAAAAAGGCAGAGATTTTAAGTAACTGGTTCAGTGAAAGCATTAGGGACAATGAATCAGAAACAGGAGGGTCTAATTCAGAGAATGAGCTTAACAACACAATTACAAATGACGATAGTAAAAAATTTTATATCCATCCTGAGGAAATCATGAAGGAAATAAGAAAGCTGAATAAACATAAAGGAGCTGGTGAAGATAATATTACTACAGATATCTTAAAGATAGCCGGATGTGACATTGTACCTTATCTTGAAATATTATTTAAATTGAGTCTAGACACTTGCTGCTTACCACAGAACTGGAAAAGTGCAATAGTAGTACCGGTACATAAGGGAGGGGTGAGAAATAGAGTTGGGAATTTTAGGCCAATCAGTTTGACATCAGTGGTAGGTAAATTAATGGAAAGATTGATATGCAACCACATCAGAAATGTATGTGAGGAACGTAAGTGGTTTTCAAGCAGGCAACATGGTTTCAGGCAAGGATATTCATGTGAATCTCAGTTGGTGGGATATATGCAAGATATTTCAGATGAATTGGACAAGGGAGGCCAAATTGATAGTGTAGCACTAGATCTGTCTAAGGCGTTTGACAGAGTAAGCCATAAAATGGTAGTAAATAAGGTAAAAACCATTGGAGTGGATAAGAAAGTCATTTGCTGGGTAGAAGAATTTTTAAAAGGTAGAAAACAGAAAGTTAGGGTAGGAAATGTAGTATCAAAAGAAGTGGAAGTAAAAATGGGTGTGCCACAGGGTAGCGTATTGGGACCATTGCTATTCATTATTCTAATGAATAATTGTGTTGATTGTTTACTATCTGAAATTAGATTGTTTGCAGATGACATAATGCTGTATAAAAGAATCAAAACGATAGAGGATTGTAAACAGTTGCAGGGTGATCTGGACAGGATATCTAATTGGGTTGGTAAACATGGAATGAAGATAAATGCAGAGAAGAGTCAGCTAATTAGATACACAAATAAAAAACAAAAGGTTAATTTTGAATATAAGATGGGGAAAGAATTGCTTGCTGAAGACTTGAAATGTAAATATCTTGGAATTACTTTTGATAACAAACTTAACTGGGCAGGACACATAGGACAGGTGGTAGGAAAAGGTTTCAAAGTTCTGTACTTGTTGGAGAGAGTGATGAGGGGATGTATGAGAGAAGTCAAGGAATTGGGTTACAAAACTTTGATCAGACCATTGCTCGAATATGGTAGTGTAGTATGGGACCCTCATTTTACATATCAAATACAGGAGTTGGAGAGGGTGCAAAAAAGGGCTGCTAGATTTGTTTCTGGAAACTATCGCAGAATGCAATCAGTGACGGATATGATAAAGGAGCTGGAATGGGATTCATTGCAAGATAGGAGGAGAATGAGGAGGGTCATGGGAGTGTACAGGGCATATACTGGCGATGAGGCATGGAAAGATATTGCAGTAGGTATGAAAAGTAGTGCATGGAAGGGAAAAGATGACCATGACCACAAGCTGGCACTCGATTTCAGGCACAAGGGTGTGGGAAGATTCTCTTTTTTAGGTAAGGGTGTCAGGGATTGGAATGAGTTATCAAGAGAAATGATTAATAATTTACTGAAAACTTTGAAAGAATTTAAAGATAAAATTTGTAGAGGGCAAATGTAGGTAGGTGCAGGATAGGGGGAAGATGGTTGTGTAGGGAAATTGCCACCGGAGCCTGTGCTCCATTGCAATTAAATTAAATTATATTTTAAATAATAATAATACATAAAATAAAAAATATTAAAGGTGCAACAAGTTCTAGATTTCGTTACCTTAATATTATTTATTGATGAAAATTAAAATAATAAATTTCTGTAACAAAATTCATTATTATTTTCACTCTCGCCAAAGAGCAATTTATAGGTGGGTGCAGAAAAGGGGGAAGATGTGTGTTTAGGGAAATTGCCACTGGAGCGTGCGCTCCATTGCAATTTAATTAAATATTATTATTATTATCTACTATGAATTTCAACTTTAAATTTTTTCAGCATTTTTGAACATTTGTCTTGGTAACTTATTGAAAGCCCTAACACCCAAGGGGGGGGGGGCTAGGGGGCTCACGCCCTCCCCCCCAAAAGTATCTAGACTTTTTTTTTTTAGCTCTACGGATTCGAGGAGACTATAAATACTACCCTTTGCCCAACTCAAGCCCCCACCTGCCCAAACCAAAATTCACTCAAGTCAAGCCCCCCCCCCCAAATCAAAGTCCGCTCAAACCCCTCCCAAACCAAAATCTTGGTTCCACCCCTCCTAAACCCTTACCTAAAAGAGAAAATTTTTCCACGCCTTCATGCCTGAAATTTAATGCCAACCTGTGGTCATGGTCATCTTTACCCTTCTAAGCACTACTCCTAATTCTTACACCACTATCTTTTCACGCCTCATCACCAATAAATGTCTTATATATTTCCATGACATCCTTCACCTTTCTCCTGTCTTCCAAGAAATCCATTTCATTTATCATACCAGTTACTGATTGTTTTCTGCGGTAATTTTCTGAAGACAAATCTAGAAGTCCTTTGTAAAATAACAGTTTCCAAAAAAATAAAATAATAATACTCGATTATATTTTTGTTCATATTCGTAATGTCATTTACTCTTAGAGAAAATTTTAGCTGTCATTATGACTGAACAACAGGCAGGAATTCATTAATAACACCAGCGTGTGGGTCTTGTATGAGTTGTTGTGAGCAAAAATGGTCACTGCTAAGAAAGAATCTTGCATTCTTCAAACATCATTTTTCTCAGATGTAGTTCAGTGAAGAAACCAGAAAAACGACTGTATTAAAGGGTTAAGTTCATCAAAATATAAAAGACTACATTTTGTCATTAATAAGGGGACAATCCAAAGAGAAATAAATTGAACCAGACTTCTCCCTTGGTGACCATCTCTCTCAGTGTAATAATTATCTGACATAGACCTAAATCCTACAGCTTCTTTGTACCTCTTCCAACTCCTGTATTTGATACTCACAATGTGGGTCTCATACTACACTACCATATTCAAGCAATGATCTGACAAAAAAAAAATTTAACCCAATTCCATTTATTTTCTGCTACATCGCCTCATCACACTCTCCAACGAGTGAAGGATTTTGATACCTTTTCCTACTACCTTTCCAATGTGTCCTGCCCAGTTGAGTTTGTCATCAAATTTTATGCAAAGGAATTTACATTTCAGGTCTTCAACAATTTTTTTCCTGACTTATAATCATAAAAAATGTTTAGTTTTTCTTACTAACCATGACAAAAATGTGTTTGATGTCAATTTTTATGTTTTTAAGGTCAAAGACTTAACTTTTCTTATCGGAAATGCACTTTAAATCAACACAGGAGAATTATTAATGTAGTTTTGTTGCTTATTGTGAATAAAATGAAAGAAATGGGTAAATATCAAAAATGTGCCTAGCTATACAAGAGTAAAAAAAAATGAATATTTTCGTAAAGTTGTAGAATTTAAAAATGTTTAGGTCGTATAATGTCATTTGTCACTTTTTTTTCCCTTCTTCTTTCTTTTGTTGCTCAACAGAGTGCAATGTGGTACAACTTTTATACAGCCACACTGATTTTTATAGATTTTGCACATGCATTTCATTAACTCTTTACAAGAATCTGCAAACTCTGACAACTTGAAATGAGTGATATTGCCCATGATGGCGTTCACCCAAAAGAAGAAAAGCTTGCTCAATGTAAAATTGTTGACAGGTGGCGTAACAAATTAGCTCAGTCCAACTGCATTATGAGGTGGCTTATATGAAATGATAACACATGGTGTTAAGTTTTATAGTTCGATTGGCATTTATTGATAAACCACATAAAATTCCGCACCACCACTACTTTATTCATATGTTTGACTGTGCCTGGGTAAGGATATCAGAACTTCACTTCCAAAATCATAAGTCTTGGCCACACATTGCCTAAAAGTTCTTTGTACCCTGTACTACCCTACAGAAACAATTTTGACTAGTTTTCAAACACTTTTACACTATTTTAACACCGAAACTTAGAGTATGCTTGCGACTTCCCTGCTCTGTGCCACGATAAAAAACTACTGCACTACAAAACTGCCATGCTGAGATTGATATTGGAAAACTAACTACAACAGTCAAGAAGCCCTTAAAGTGCACTGGCAGCACGCGACAATACCTCTCGAATTCTCTAGATATACTTAGCAATTAACATTACTTTAAATAGGTCTTTAAACCCTAAAACTACTTTATCTTGACTCCAAATAATTTCTAAAAATGTCAATCTTAATAAATATATATATACAAACAAATTTTAATTAATTTTTCTACAAATAAAGCTCTACATCAGCAAACCACTGTCTCGTCATTACTCCCCCCCAAAGTTATGATTGGTATTTTGACATCTAAATGCAGAATATCAAGAATAAATTCCTCAAACTAAAGAGATAGTTAACTAAAACATCCATTCCATACTAATGAAAGTTTCATGGTCTGAGTGGATATGATTTTCAACATACAAATCACAAATATTACATTGTCCCTAACTGAAAAGTTAGGTGGTAGTGGGCGATAAAACCACTTCAAATTATCAAGGTCATACAATGTGTTATAATCTTCCTATACAAGCTACTTAATATAGATAATATGAAAAACAAATATGAAAATTAACATTTAAAGTTACATGTAAAAATAATATGTCATACAATCAAAACCTTCATTTTCTTCCATTGAGTCACTATGAAATACATCAGCCAAAATGTCATTTGAAAAATAATGCACAAAATCACCAAAATCTAATCTCTTGTCATGGAATATACAAGGTCTGTTCTGAACGAAATCAGACCGGCTCTGGCGCTGCACTTTCTCATGCCGGACAGGGAAACTAATGATCGGGAAGGTATAGGGGAGCATTGACAAAGGCATGCAACAACCAGCAGTCCGTTGTGAGCGGAGTGTCCAGAAGGTTGCTTGTGCAAGATGCTATGTTGGTGTATTGTTATAAATCAAAATACCTTGGCTGATTGTGCAACAGTATATCAGGCTCAAGAAATTGGGGATGGAGACACAGGAAATGTTGAGAACAGAGCGTACGGTGATGAATGCATGACAAGATCCCAGGTTTTTGTCTGGCATAAAGTCTTTAAAGAGGAAAGAGAGATCGTTGAGGATGAAGAGAAAGGTCGACCACCAACAACAACCAAAATGGAGGACAATGTAGAAAGGATGAGAGCTCTTTTGAACAGTGTGCAAATGCTTGCCGATGTGTCAAATTTGCCAAAAACAAAAGTTCATGAGATTGTGAGGGACGATCTTGGAAGGCAGAAAATTTGCACCAAGTTGGTGCCCAAAATCCTCACCGACCCCAACAAGGAATCAAGATGGACGATTGCACAAGATCTGTTGAATTGTGTGGAAGCTGACCCAAGTTTCTTATAGACAGTCATCACAGAAGACAAAACATGAGTTTTCCAGTACGACCCAGAGATCAAACAGCAGAGTGCAGAGTGGCACATGCCACAGTCTCAGCATCCAAAAAATGCTCGGATGAGCAAATAAAAAACCAAAACAATGCTCATTGTGTTTCATGATGCCAAAGGAGTTGCTCACAGGGAGTTGGTACCAGCAGGGACAAGGGTCAACTCTGCATTTTACGTTGAAGTCCTCGAAAGACTTCGCAAACGCATCACCTGTGCTCATCTGGAAATTGCTAATGACTGGACCCTGCACTCACATGGCGAAGATTGTGTAAGACTTTTTGCCCCAAAAGTGTCAAGATGCTTCCATAACCTCCTTATAACCCTGATGTGTCCCCCTGTGATTTTTTTTCCTGTTCCACCAGCTCAAGAGGGACATTAAGGGATGTCGGTTCGAGTGCATCGAAGCTGTTCTAGCCGCTGTGACAAGGGCACTGAAAAGCATCTTGTAACAGGAGTTCCAGGACGCATATCTGCAATGTCAGGACCACTGGAAATGCTGTGTTGATGCACAAGGATGTTACTTTGAGGAGTAGTAATTAATTGTACTTTGCGATATTTTCATAAAATCGAGTTCTATAGCTTTAGTATGGTTTCATTCAAGACAGACCTTATACAGGTGATGTAACGAATTACCTGCATTATAAGATGGCTTATATGAAATGATAACATACATTGTTAAGTTTATAGTTTAATCAGCATTATTTACAAACCACATAAAATTCTGCACCATGGCTGGATAAGGATATCAGAACTTCATTTCCAAAGTCACAAGTTCTGGCCACATATCATATCAGCCGACAACACACATTCTCACCACAACCAAATCCTAAACCACAATAAAAACTTACTGGAAAACTTTGTCCAAGAGATTTGAATGCTATGCCTAAAAGTCCTTTGTGCCATGAACTACTCTTTCAGAAACAATTCTGACTAATTTTCAGGCACTTTTACACCATTTTAGAACCGAAACATACCACATGCTTGCTACTTCCCTGCTCTATGCTGTGATAAAGAGCTACTGCACTACCAAACTGTCATATTGAAATTGTGGAGAACTTCATTGATGATTACTGCCTTTGTTCTGTTAATTTAACTACAATACAGCATATTTCCAAAACCAACAATTTTCCCATTTCATTTCTTCTTTGAGTGCAATTTCTGCATTCGCCTACTTTTGCTCTTTAGGAATTTTAAATTCTCTCTGTGTTTTTGGTAAATTGTTCAGTAATTCTTTGTAATTTATTTCAGTCGCTGACTCCCATTCCTAAAAATATAAAATCTTCCACTGCCTTATAACTGAAATTGAGTGCCAGCTTGTGGTCATAGTTATCTTTTTCTTCCATGCCCCACTCCTAATTCTTCTACCAATATCATCCAAGCCTCATGACTAATGTATGTTTTGTACACTTCCGCACTCTCTTCACCCTCCTCATTTTTTTAATAACTCCCAGTCCAGGGGACTTGTAGTTTAATGTGGAATTCGAACCACTGAAACATTCTGGTACACTTCACATTACACAGCAAGTTGCGCCAGAGGTGAAAGTTGGTTTAAGGGCCTCTGAAAATCATTGCCGAGACATGGTTTCAGACACAGGATCTTTCTATTTCCAATCAAATGCTTTAACCATATATATATAAAAATAAGATAGGATAGGGAAAATAAACAGATACCCGTCACTTACCACAGATGAAGGCAGGAGGGCGAGACGAACACGTATAAACACAAAACAAACAAATAATATTTCGACATAAGTCTTAGTCATGTGGGAGGCGAGACATATGGCAGAGGGAAAGATGTGGTCACATCCCAACCCGCCACATGAATGAAGCACTGGCGGAAAACGCGTGGTGGTGGTAGAATTGCTGGGGGGGGGTGGGGATAGGCTTCACCAGTGATAAAAGTGAAACAAATCAAAATAATCTTTGTGTAGCATAATTCAGAAAGTTATAATTTTATTTAGATTGATTATAGATGAAAATAAATGGAGATAGAAGAATTTAAATATATAAAAAATGAATTGATGAAATGTACATATATAAGTAACCGACTGTAAAATGAAATGAGAGATGGCAAGTGACAGGTTCAACGTAGGTTTAGGCCAGGGGTGTGTCTGGTGTCAAGGATATGTTGGTAGGCTAGTTCCCATCTGCGGAGTTCTGAAGGGGTGGTGGTATTAGGAAAAACTCTAATAGCTCTAACTGTGAAACAAGTGTTGAGGTTGTTTGAATTATGGAAGTTCACATGAATTGCCACGAGATGGTCTGGGTTGGAAGTATAAACTGTTTGCCTGTGGCCATTCATTCTGTAGGAAAGTTGTTGAGTGGTGAGACCAATGTAAGAGGCAGTGCAGTGGATGCAGGTTAGTTGGTAAATAAGGTGAGTGGTAGCACATGTGGCATGTCCAATTATAGGGAAAGATTCGCCTGTGACAGGATTAGAGTAAGTAGTGGTGGCAGGGTGCATGCTTTAAGTTTTGCAGCGGGGTCTGTTACAAGGGAAAGATCCCTATGGAGGACTAGGAGAGTCAGCTGGTAAATACTTGTGAACCAAGATGTTATACAGATTGGGTGGTCTGCTGAAGCAAGTGCGGGGAGCAATGGGTAGGATTTTGGGAAGGAGGAGACGCATTTCAGGGAAGGAATGTAAGAAATCATGCCCACGGCGGAGAATCTGGTTGACAGATTCCAGGCCAGGAAAGAACTGGGTGAAAAGTGTTGGTCCACGGTCAGTTTTTGGAGGTGCAGAATGAGGGTTGTGGGTGATGGCACGGGAAATTTGTTTTTCCACGAGATCATGGGGGTATCGGCGGGAAACAAGGGCTTGGGATAGTTTTTGGGAGTAACTGGAGATTGATTCATGATCAGAACAGATGCGTCTGCCATGGATTGCAAGGCTGTGTGTAGGAGGGAACGTTTGATGTGAAAGGGTTGACAACTGTCAAAGTGTAGGTATTGTTGTAAATTGGTCGGTTTGATGTGTCCTGAGGTATGGAAGGTCCTGTCATAGGGAGATATCTACGTCAAGGAAGGTGATACAGGTGTGGGAATATGACCATGTGAAATTGATGGAGTGATTGTCATTTAGTGAGTTGAGGAAGTCTAGGAGGTGGTCCTCCCCGTGGGTCCAGATCATAAATATATCATCTATGTATCTGAACCACACGAGGGGACTGAGGGGGCACTTCTTCAGAAAAATATTTTCCAGACGGCCCAGGAAGAGGTTAGCATAGGACAGGGCCATGCGGGTACCCATGGCAGTGCCGCGTATCTGGGAGTTGAAGGAGAAATAGTTTTTGGAGAGGATAAAGTTGGCTAGGGATATGAGAAAGGATGTTCTGGGAAGACTGTTTGGAGGGCACATATCCAAGAAGTGTTAAAGGGAACTGAGGCCTTCAAGGTGGGGAATATTGTTGTACAAGGAGGTTACGTCAATTGAAACAAGGAGGGAGTCTGGTGGTAGAGGACTGGGGACTTTTGACAGACGCTCCAAAAAATGTGGTGTGTCTTTGATGTAAGAAGGAAGGTTCTGCACAAAAGGTTGGAGGTGTTGATCCACCAAGGCTGAAATCCGTTCAGTGGGGGAACCATAGGCCGCAACTATAACACAATTTAACCAATTCTGAGGTGCTTACAAGTAGAGGTAGCTACAGTGAATACAATTAAGGTAAGCACAGGGAATTTTCCAGAGAAACCTAAGTATTTGCTTTCCCTATATTAAATACTGGAGGGAGATGCACTATGCATTTGTAAGGAGGCGATTTGAAAGGATTTTGATCCGAACTTGATAATCATTTGAATGAGTGTGTTGAACATTATAAAACTTCTGAATTGTTAAGTTATTTGTAACCTTTTTTTTTTTTTAGCTTTAACACGCTGCCATCATCAAATGCTGCATTATCTGGACCATATTAAAACAATATTCTTTACCTGAACAGGGATATGGAAGAAGCCAATTAAAATAGTGGGAAAAAGATTCTTCATAAATCTTGTGATTTTTATTTTGCAGTAGAACTCAAAATACATAATGACCAATATTTGACTCTGATAAAAATGGATTCAGTATCCTGATTTCATACCAAGTGTTCGGAGCACATTAGTAATGATTGAAAAGGTTTGTGATCCATATGATTTTCTTAAAAAAAAAACATGCAATATGTGCTGATTACAAAGTATTTATTTAGCGTGCAGAATGTTTGACAATATTTTCATTTTAATAAGTTAAAATAATACTCAAGAAAAATATTAATTAGTATTACAAAATTTACATATAAACATTATTCACAAGCCCATACAATATATGTAAAATACATTTCAAAGAAATCACTTACAGTGTGATTTCAATTAATAAAATGGACACACAAAATATAATCTAGCTATTTTTACAAAATATTATAAGGCACACCAAACATCACTTCCTCGTTTACTTGAAACACTCCAATACTTGTATTTAAAAAAAGTAATCCTTTTTAAAAAAAAATATAATCACAGTGTTCATTTATTAAGATTTTCTGTGCACAATCCAACAGTAAACTGTGCTCAGATATAGTCTGTGAAGCTCTATCAGTTTAATAAAAAGTCCTTATTTGTGGAATGTTAGTTATCTTATTAACTGGCAACATGAATTTTCTTTTAGCATATCTTACACAAGGCACAATAGCACCCCACTAAACAAGCAGGTACAAGAAAGTGTCTAATATTCGATATCAACACATTTTGAACGATTACAATGAAGCATCATGATGAAAATTCTATGGCAAGATTTTACCCGTCTTGATGAAGATATTTTTCAATAATCCTAATCATCCAAAACACCAGAGACAATGTATAAACATAAAATTGGTCTCCTCAAATCACAAACTTATTTAGTATACAAAAAAAAAAAAAAAATGATATGTAGTGCTATGCTGTTATTTAGTGTCACAGTTTTTGATCTATAAAACAAATCAAGTGCAAATTCAAACTAAACTATATCTAGAATTTAAACACTGAACAAACTGGAAGCGATAACACCAAATGTCTTAAATTTAGAACAGCAACTCCTTAAAATGTGTGCAAACAGATTGTATTTTGCATATTAAAATTTAATTAACAAAATCACAATACAAGATTTAATTATTAATGAAAAATAGTATCAGTATTTTTCTCTCATTGAAAGTAATGTTGACAACAATGAAGTCTGTTGCCATGTCAACCATAGCATCAACAGTTTTGGCTAATAAATTAGAAATGTAAACACAGTTTCCTCCTTAAACAGTTTGACTCATCATAATACACGTTATTTGTATATGCACTGGTCAACAGCAAAACATTTGTGCATTAATACTATTATTTGTGTACTTAAAAACTAATTCTTTGTTTTTTTATTTTTATATATATGTTTTGCACCAGGATGTGCACGAAATGCATATTAGGATTACAAAATAAATAAAACACAAAATTATACATACATATAAAATATTAATAGATAAACTATAACATTTAATGGAAACTTAACAAAAATGTACCTATCCCGTCACAAAAAACTACACAAAAAGTGTAGCTTTATAAATATCTTAGTGCAAAAAAAAAAAAAAAAACCACACATAAATGTAGTCTCCAGTCTCCAAGTCAGCAAAGCATATCTTAAACATGCTAGCACAGCCATACAGGTATAAGAAGGTACAGAAGCAGGAAGATCCATGTTACTCTCCCTGAACTGGGTATATTTCCAATCTTTTACAATTTTTAAAAAAAATCTAATTCAAATGAAGATAGGTTTTACCCATTGGAAAAAAGTGTCTAGGAAGTGACCTATACAATGTTAATTGCACACAGGGTGCAAATCGTTAATACTTTTCTCTATACTCTATCTGTTGCACGTGCATACAAAAACTTTACTGTTAATATTTCAATTCTGATAGAAAAATATGCCATTCTCAAGGTATAAGGGTCAAATAGGCACAAGAAAACAATGTGAGAAGGACCCAGTCTTTAGTAAAGTCTCATATGTGATGATGAAAAACTTGGTATTATCACCCAAGTGTCCACAAATTTTTATCCTTTCTTGTATTTGTCTTCTCCACTTTATATTCAACTTTGGTCTTCTCCATCTTACTGTGTTAACTATTACACCTGTTAGCAAAAGCATCAGTGTTATCTAAATTAATATTAAGTATAAAGCATTACTTCCAAACATGTTAAAAGTTTGTTACACTATTGTGTATTTTATCACATCATGTTCTAATGTTGCCGTCTACAGATTTAGTGACCGAGGCTGGAGTGCTGACTGATTGAGATACTTATGTGCTTGCTCTGTAAGCTCCAACTGGTCCTTTGTTCGACCACATGCAACCATCTCCCACCGAACATCCAACTGCAATCAAAAGATTTAATCATTAATTGCATTATCTTATATTTCACGTCTCCTTAAAAATAACGATTATGGTGCAAAAGAGATTCGGTTGTTTCTGCAAACTTATTGCAAAAGATTTTTCATCTATCTAAATTTGACACAAGTAGGTGAACAAAATAGATGCAAAGCATTATAGTTACAGTTAAAAAAATCAGCACAATTAATACTTTAATTATAATTCACTTCAGTAATGTAATAGCTTAACGAACAATGGCTCAAAGACAGTTAAACTCTACTACAAAATCAACAGCAATTAAAACTTTCAGCTTTTAATACCTGCTTATAAAACACATATCCTTCAGCCCATAACTTTAATTTATGACTAAAAGGTCAAGATCAGTTTATCAAGTGACATAGTCAAGCTATTAATGTGTAATAATTTAGTCACAACTGTTTCCAGTTATATCATAACACTAGTAAGCCTACAATACATTGTCACAAAAAGCATTAATAGTCATTTGACATATTGTTTCTAACAATAATTATATGAATTTTCTTTCAATAAATTGACAATCACACACTGATAACAGCAAAATTAAAAATGCTGTTAGAAAATGAAAATAAGAAATGGCAGAGAAAGTAAACTCATCACTCAGCATGTATACAAAAACAAGGAAACATTTTACAATATTTTGGTATGACCTTAATCACGACTAGAGGAAGACATATGGCAAGGGAATCAGGTGTGTACACACCGAGAATCACCACATGACCAAGCCAAACGTTACCTGATGAAAGAGTGGGGATGGCAGTAGTGTAACAACCAGTCAAAACAAAATAAAATTAATTTAAGTAAATTAAATTATTTTTTAATAAAATGAAGAAATAAATAAATAAAAATTAACTGTATACCTTTCATATAATGAGAGAACTGTCTGTACACACAATAACTCCCTTCAGACTAAACAAACATTTTTCAGAGTGAATTCTATGGGAAAAATACAGGGCAAGTTCGTAAATAAGCCAGATGTGATCCAAGGAATCAAGACTGTTGATTCTTTTCTAAATCAATATTATTGTATACGCTGACATTACCAACAATTACATCACACACCAGGCCTACCTTCCAACAAAATCAAAGTTGCTTAGTTTGCATTTCGTAGAATTTCATTTTAAATCAAACACATCCATTTAGTTAAAAACATATGGGAAACATGATAGCTTAAAAAAACATGAAATGAAATTTTACTTTACAATTCAATGACGTCCTTAACACTGTTGTCATTTTCAATCACTAATGTCACGTTGCTTGGCCACCTTTATGGACATCAGACTCGAGGTTAAGGATATAAGAAATAAAAAATTTTTAAAAAATTTTCTGTGAATATTTTAAGCTCGTATTTTCGACAAATCAGGTCAACCTGTCATGAAAGTGGACGCTATCCTAGTTCTGTGACCATACAGAAAAAAAGGTAATATAATGTAAATGATTGGTTTACTGATGTGGTGTTAACAGAGGTTGAGCACAGGGTGCTTCCTGGTATCAAGAATTTGCTGGTAGGCTAGTTCCCCCTATGGAGTTCTGATGGGTAGTAGGTCAGGAAAAAATCAGAGTTATCACTTTAAAACAGATGCAGAGATTTTTAGAGTTGTATGAACTAACATGGGCTACCACAGAATGGTCTAAGCTGCCAGTGTAAACTATTCACCTGTGGGCTTCTATCCTGATGCATTCAGCTGTCACTGTCTATTACAAAGCTAACAGAGCAGATCCTTTTATTGAACATGAATTTGCACAGCCACACATCTCATTTTCAACTTATCTGCTTTCACTGGGCTGCTTATATTGAACTAACACTAACCAACTATCCATCAGGATGAAAAGCCACAGGCAAACAGTTTATACTGGCAACCTAGACCATCCAGTGGCAACGCATGCCAGTTCACACAGCTAACAATCTCAGCACCTATTTTACAGTGGCAACTATCAGAATTTTCCTTTATATTATTACCCCTACAGAAATTCGTAGATGAGAATTAGCATATCCTTAACATCAGGCATTGCCATAGCCTCATCTTCCATTAATATCCCACCAATTACCCTATCATTGAAGTTATTATAAATATGCAATTAATTTTAAATTACAGTGGAACTTCTCCAATTTGAATCTGCAGGGACAATAAGTAATCTTCGAATTACTGAAAATTCAAATTACAAAGTGTTTATAAAAGTAGGCAAAAAAGACAAAAAAAAAAGTCCTGAAAATTAAGTTTTAATTTCTTTATTTAGACATCACTTTTACTTAATAAAAATATACTGTACAAAGCAAACTTTGAAGTTTAGTGAAAAAAATTAAAAACTGATAACTTTTTTGTATTGATTTTTGCAAATACATGAAGCCCTGGAGTTTATTTAAAGTAATGAAGAGAGAACCATTCACATTAGCTTCACCCTCGATGTAGCATCAAAGTTCGTGAATACAGTAAAATCCATAAACAAATGCACTCAAAATTGCAAAGAAAACAGCACACAGACGCAAGCACTGACTGTACACTGCCACTGTACTCTTAAAATCAAACACAAAACAGTAGACAAGACTTCGACAGTCAAGTGAACTGCAACTGGATTACAAAACAGCAACACAGGTGACTGGCCAGTTGACAAGTCATCGCATTTTGGAAACAATAATAATTGGGAAGCAGATGCTCTGGACAATGACATTAATGATTACTGAAAAAGACAGATTTCTTGCAAGATAGCATTCAAGAAATATATTTTTCAGCAAACATTAATTTACACGAGAATTACATGTTCTTTTCCTAAATACAAACAAATTTTCTTCAAATTAATGAAAAAATAATTTGAATTGTTGGTGTTACTTTTAGACTAGTTTAATGCAAAATTAGAGAGTCCAGAAGAAAATTATGAATTATCGAGATGTTCAAAATTAGGAAGTTCGAATTCGAGAAGTATTTATTTACCATTTTCAAAATATTTCTGCCTTTATTTTATTAAAAAAATATATTTACTTCAACTAGCCAGTAATTATTGTTGTTCAACTCCACCCCCTTCCAACCCACCATCACCACCACCACTGCCATCCCCATCCTTCCCGTCAGGATCATCTTTGGCTCAGTCATGTGGCGAGACTCTTTGTGTAGACATTCAATACCATCACCATATGCCCTCCACTAGCTGCAATTTAGGTTTATACCAAAACGTCGAAAACCTTGCTAACATTTTTGTGTATGTCTCGACTCTCTGCCATCACCTGTGGCAAATGACAGTTTTACTTTCTCTATCCTTTCTTGCAATCACACACTGTTTAGACGTATAACGTGCAATAACTGTAAAAGCTTCTCACTACAACATCCTACTGACCACATTGGAATGTAATAAATTATGTTTCACTACTATTTTTTAAGGGAAAAAACTGTACGTTGATTTAAAAAATATTTCAATATTTCTGAAATTAAACTGATGTGGCTAATAGATTAATGTTTATATAAACATTCTAAAACACTTCTCACCTTTGGCAACCTGCAAACTTTGGCCACATCACTGAAGTTTATCCTCTTCACAGCAGATCTCAAGGATGCGAGGGGCTGGGGAAGGACAAGAACCAAGTGCTACAGACCGCCACATTAAGCTCCCCATAATACAATGAACAACAAGCATTAGAAAATACTGTCATTATGAATCCTCGAAATTTTAAAACTGACAAAAATGGTATGCGTAACTGTAATTCCATCTTGTTTTAAATAATGTCTATAATGTCTTAAGAATTAACACTTCTGATTTTCATCACAATTGTGGAAATGTATTCTTGTTTGTTAGCATAAACTTGCAAAAACCAAATTTTATTTCCCTAATAAACACAAATCTGAAAAAACTGGTAATGTAACACATTCTGACAGAACAATAGGTCAAACAAAAGTTTTAAAAACTATTCAGAATGACAGTATGTGAAACAAAATTTTGTGCTTAACTATTCTTTACAAAGTGCTTCACAAATAAAAAATTGATGTGCATTCAACTACTGAAAATCACAATTTAGGTAACCAATAACTACAACACTGTAAAAACTACACACCAGACTAAGTTACTACCGTATCTCATACAACAGAGAGCATTAAGTCGAGGCATGTTGCCAATTATACAGGGAAAAAAGGAATTCACAGTTTCAGTTGGTGTACTGCTAACATCCACTTGACAGAAAAATAATGTACAATGAAATATCTCTAATAAAAGAATACTGGAAGAAATGTGGTAAAAAGATGACAAATCTTACCTTGGCTGCAGGAGAGCGTTTCTGAATATTTGCAGCCATGCTAGAAAGGATGGGTGTATCTTCTGCATCTGGTAAAGTGTCCCTCATAATTGGTGATGGAGAAAACAGAACAGACGAATCTACGCCAAGTGATTTACTCTTGAAAAAGAATAAAATGAAAACACCTTTATACAATGAACATAAACTTATTATTCAATAAAATAATGGTTACAGGTTTTAATAGAGTGAAAAAAGTTAATTCCTAAATGATAACACACAAACAATGATGATACAAAATTAGAACAGAGAAACAAACTCGAAAATACAAATTTTTCAACATGACAGTGAGAATTTAAGATACAAAAAATATGAGATTGATATACCTTAAAGTACATAATTAGTATTTGCTTTCCTACACAGAAATGGACAACAAAAATATGAAAGATAATGAAACAGGGAAAGAGCAAATAAAAATTCTCATCACAGATGGTGCCAGAATGACATAGAAACACAATAAAACATAAATGCAGTACAAAGATGGTACTTTCTGGTTTAAACTATTTGTCATTATTTAAAAACTGTGGACTGGATGGAATTAAAAGAGCAAATACTCAATGATGATTAATCATTTGGGATGGAGGGAGAGAAAAGAGTTTTGGGACTTCTGAATTTCTGGAAGCAAAAATATGGTTCAAAAGGGTACTGGCAAGGACAACAAACTTCAATGAAGCTATGTACCCTTGCCGACATAAGGCATTGGAACAGGAATGATGGGACAGTATTAACTGGTGTTGCATATATGTCTTGGCTTCAGCAAAAATTAATGTGTCTACTAGCAATATGTCCGATAGCATGGGTTTCAGTAGGACTGTAGTTTTATTACTGCAGGGTATTCTTCTTGGGAACCTAGCTGAAGCAAAATGAAATCAGAAAATCTGGGAATAACTGGTTATGATAATTTCTTAGAATGGATTGTGACTCAAGCCGGAAAGTATTCAGCCTGAACATACTGCTTCATAGTTGCTGGAGGTGATAGTATTGGAGGATGTAGCAAAACATTTTTTTGCACTTAAGGTAGAATAATTTATGAGTGAGAAAAAGTCAAGATGTTTGAGGGGACAGAATACAGATGGAGAGACGGCGGAATACTTTTTTTTTACTTACTGTTTAGCTCTGGTAAGAGGTCTGATGTTAAGAGCAGGAGGGACAAGTGTATGTTTGTCGCTGAGATAATGCACAAGAAAAATTGATAAATTTCCTGAGAGCCCATAGTTGAGATCAAAAGACTTCTATGAAATTTTTAAAGTCTTAACTAGAAACAAATATGTAAAATTTGAAAAAGCAAGTAAATAAAAATTTCTGGCACTTTACAAAAATACTTACGGGTGTTTCTGCTGTACAGAAACTGTCGGTAACACCAGGAACAGCTATGTTCCCTGGTGTGCTCCACGAGGGTGCCAAAGCCTTGCGAACACGTTTACTGGGTTGTGCATTTTCTTTGCCTGATGCCAATGACGCCTTCCTCTTGTTTGTAAGGTATCCACTATCACCCAAAAGATGCTGCAAAGAAATGTTTAACTTTGTATTGCTACTATAAAAGAACTACCACAATGTTCGTGTCAGACTAATAAATTGGCCAAACACCAATGTTATACTTAACATAAATATAAGAATATGAACTGAATGGATAAAAATTGTGATTTAGAAACACTTCAGAAATCCATACTTAAATTTAACACAGTATAAGTACTAAGCAACGTAATACAGTACGAACAATAGCTAAATGTATATTAAACTATTTTATGCCTATTTGCTCATGACAGTAAGATAAACAAAATGAATGGAAGTAAAATACACGCCATAAAAAAATTGTGGGGGACAAGGAAAAAAAAGGAATTTGGCCATCACATTTTGTAACAACAATCCTAGTATGAAATCTGGAAGGGCAGAGATTCAAACCCACTTTCTACAGAATACCTTGCCTGAGCAATACCGCTTACCACATTCCTCATAGTTAATCACATTAACTGTAACCCATTTTTGAAACAATGCATATAAATAGGCTCAGTTATAAAACTCTGAAGTGCTCCACATTTGATGAAACCCCATCCCGGAAACTGTGAACCACATGACACAGCATGAAAATTTTCTAATGATACTTTCAGATTTATTTTTGGGAAGTAAGAGCTAAAACATATATTATAATCATAATGCTATATGTATACTCTATTTCTTTTTTTTTTTTTGCAATAATATATATTTTATTCCTTCCAATATATCATCAAGGAATGTGAATGTAACATGAACTCTTGAATAGTCTACTGAAAACTGAATTGTGATCAGACTATTTTTACTTTCTAAGTACTGGTAACTCTGTTTTAGATCACATTTTTTAAAAAAATACAAATCAATTATCCCATTTTTTATAAAGTTTTTTCACAACTGAACACTAAAGCCTAATGAGGAAGTCACCAGAAGTACAGATATATTAAACAGGTAATAATTTACTGCATTAATTAATTCTTTGAGCAGCATTTAATTAAACTGGAAATCCCATTATATCAAGAGTTTTCATACATTAAATTATCGGCAACAAATATAAAAATGCTTATTAAGCATATAATTTGAAAGATTGAATTCCAATAGACTTGGATTAATAGGTTTCCTCTGGTAGCAGCTCAGAACATAATGAACAAAATATTACTAAACATATTGTATTTTTTGTTCTTATCTTGAGTACTGATAATCTAATTCCACTCTGTGATACTTGTTGACTTCTAATGTTATCAATTAATTCATTATTTATTGCTTTCTGTGTCTTAAAATTGTTAATTTTCTAACTAGTTCCTATATTAAAATAACAAGTCAGCAACTGGGTACCATTATCAGTAATTATAAACAGTATAACAAACATAATTTCAAGGTACAAGGTGTGTTTGGGAAGTAAGTTTACAACAGCTAGTATTCATTCAAAACATTTTCATCTGACAAAATGTGCACCACACATTAAGAATACTTTCTTTATTTTTTGACATAGTTGTCACCACTGTCCGAATATTTGAAAAGTTGGTGATTAATTTCTGTATCCTGCTACCATAGAGGCTAGTCAATGGGAACACATTTCTCATTCACTCTTGATATTGTTATCGATGTAGAAGTATTGTCTTGTACGATGTTTTTTCAGGTAAAGAAACAAGGGGAAGCTAGCAGCAAGGTTGGGGTTGCATGGCAGATGGTCCTCAACTTCCCATTCGTACCTTTTGAGAAGTGCTTGGGTGTGTCACACTGTGTAAGCTTCAGGTTTAATGACTAATTGGAACCACAGTCATTAGAGGCATTAGAGGCAGTAGAGGGCTGGGTACAAGGAATGGAAAGGAATTCAGTCACGGCTTTTTAAAGGCCAGAGATGATTTTGGAAAACCTTGGAAAATCGAAATCAGTATGGACAGAAGGGGATTTTAACCTGCATCCTTCAGAATGCCAAGCTCTTGTGTCCACCCACCCAGCAGCCTTAGTTTACAGTTACCCATTGTGCATACAAGTTTGTATACTGTAATGTTATTGGCACTGGTTCATGAAGTGAAGTCTTAGAAACAGCCGGCATGAGTTCACGCATTTCACAGATGACCTAGGGAGTGTCTAAACACTACATGGTTGGTCTAGAGGGAGCAGAGAGAAGGAGGGGGGATGGGTTGGCCAGAAAGCTATGCTGGGCTACATGAGGGGGGAGGGGATTCCAAGCCACATAGCTTTTCATTCATATTATTTGTCACAGTTAAAATAAGGTCCAGAACACACAACAGAATGTGAATATTTATTTCTGTCTTTTAATTACCTTCATATGTAATTTATGATAGTCTGACAATACAAAACAGTACAAAATGTCTTCTGATATCAATAGATAAAAAAGCTACTTGCCAAGCAGAGTGGGGGGGGGGGGGGAGGGGGTGTTAGAGTCAAAGCCATGTCTGGCTACGTGGGGGGAGGGGATTCGCAGGAGGTCGAAATGAGGCTACATAGTTTATGGACCCTCCCCTATTACTCTTGCATTTACCATGAATGTTTGTCCTGCCTTCAGCAATTCCTGGCATAACTTCATTACTTGCTCTATACGCCTAATATTCTCTGGGCACTCACCTCTAACATGGAGAAGACATTAGCTTGAGCGTATTGCACATTTGATAATATACTGACTGAGCACAGAAATGGTCAGGAGATGAAAGCAAAAGGATTGGGGTCAAAACCAGTACAGACAATAAAATATTACCTATCAGCCAACACTGGTTGTAAACATACTTTCTGCATGAGCTTCGTATCTCGGCATTACACGGAAAGTTTTTAATAAAATCTCCATCAAAACTACTGCACAAGAATATGTTAGCATCTTTTCTTGATCAAAAAAGTTAATATGGATTCAAGTAGCTTCAGAAGAAGAGCAATTACTGAAATTTAACTGTATAACATACGCTTCAAAACCTTGATCCAAATAAAACTAACACATATTGATGTCATTAAAACTAAAACCATTTCTAATGTAGATGACATCTCATTTATTCAAGTCAGTTCTACAGTATGAACAAGATGCAAGAATTTCTGCATGAAAATGATAACATTTGCATCAATCATCTTTTTAATATAGTTGAGAGATAAAACTTATAAAAACAAAATATAAGCTTCTAATAGCTACATTTCCTCAGCTTTTGATACAGTTTAATATGATACAGTTTAGGTCATACTCATTTAATACTGATAGTGTTCATTAACACAGTTCAAAACCAGTGGTTCTAATATCAGAGTACAATACAGGTTTTTTCAAATGTGTTATTACCAAGAACAATTTTCAAAATAAAAACTACCAGCAACAAATAATGATGCACATTTACACATACCTGTGCAGAATATATGGCATTTTCATCAATCTCAAACTGAGTAACTGACAAATTCTGCTCCTTTTTAATTATTTCAGTAATATCTTCAACCAGCCTGGTAGGTGTCTGGGGCTATAACAATACCATTAATGTCATTAAAATTTACAAAAACATCCAGAACATCTATAAATTATAAATACTTATGTCAACACATAATTATTAAACCACACCAAAATTATACCACATATTTACGATTAATAAAAAAAAACTGGTATTCATGACCCTCCTCTACACCAGCAGGAACTAATTTCATTTAAACACAGATAAAGAAGAAACTACAATTCTGTAAACTAGAAGCTACTGTCTTCAAACATGTAATGCCTGCCGCATCTTTACCTTATCTTATACCTTTAAACAAGCAATTCTATCTCGGAAATGGCTCTAACAATTTTATAAAATTTCGTATTTAGATAACTTTTGCTTTTCAAGTTTATCTAAATAGATGTCTTCCCTGTAAGAATTCAATTTTACGGGGGGGGGGGGGGGGGGGGGGGCAATTTTTGTATTTGGTATCTCAGAAATGGCTCCAATGCCATCTCATAGAAGTTTCAGGTACCGCTGATGTTAGTTAAGTTTCTCTTTTGTTAGAGCAAGGAACTCTTATATCTTTAAACAAGTAATTCTGGTATAATAGCTGACCTGTGTGAATATTTCGCGCAGTATCCTGATCACTCACCAAATGGTAATATAATAATGTGGAAATAAGTAAATGCAAATATATTTATGAATGAAAGGTATTTTATTTTTAAGAGTAGTAATAAATACCATTTTAATGTAAAAAGTCCTCATCATTAATACTACATGTTTAATTGTGAAACTTTTAAAAAGTAGATATTTAAAAAATAGATATGGGCTTTGTTAGATGTGATTTTCTTTACTTTACAAAACTTTTTTTAAAACGATATTAGCAGTTATTATGTGATCGTTTACTTTTTGATTGTATGTGTCTTTAATACAAAGATAAATAGTACTGAATCTACAAACTCGTGAAAAAAACACATACAGCTTCTGGTAAATACAATCCTGCGCTATGAAGCGTCTGAACTTGTGCTTTAATAATGGTCATACCGAAGATTATTTTTATTGGGAATTGATTTCTTATCATTTGGAAAGGCACAGTTGGATCAGATGATGTGATGTTAATGTGAGCAATGAGCACAGTTTTATCAGAGTGGATGAATTTAGCACTGATGATGTACTCTTCTAAGCAAATTACCACTAATCTTGCACCATTAATTAATCCCTGATTAGTATTAAGATTTTAATTAGCATAATAAATGCAATAATTCTTTAAAAGCAATTTATGAGGTGGTAAAAGGCACCATCTTGGAAATGGTTTTAGTGATTTGAATGAAATTTCATATGCAGATAATGTTTTGCTTTTCAAGTTTGTAATACAATTTACAAAAAAAAAAAAGAAGTTAGCAATTCTTGTATTTAACCTAATCTCGTAGACGTTTCAGGTACCAATATGCCTACTGATGTTACTTAAGCTTCTCTTTGGTTTGGTTAGAGCAAGGAACTGTAAAATTCAAAATGCCTAGAAAGCTTTCAAGGAAAACGTTTAACTTTAATCAAACTTCACACAAAATCTTGCATATTGAACAGAAATCAAAAGATGCCAAGTGAAGATAGGTCACCCCGGAACTTAATTTTATACCTTACACCTGGGGAAAAAACATGGTCATCTTACACTGGTTTATTGGGAACTTAAGATAAATTCAGATACAATTATCTACTGAAAACTTTGACCGAAATTCAAAATCATATAAATCCACAAATACTCTTTTAAACAGTTTTAATATATATCTTTAAAAAAAAAAAAAAAAAAAATATTGCAATAATAAAGTAGTAGTTCTGGACAACAAATTTTAGAGTTTATTTACTTAAGAGTATAAGTCATTAATACATCCAAAGTCTATGAAGGTAAAATAAATGTCTCCAGTCTGAAATTTATGAGTTACTAAAAGCTTGCTATCTTATGTAATGAGTACTTTTGGTGGACAAAAGAGACAACTGTTCCATTATTTCAATAAAACAATTAAAGGAATCCATTAACGTGATGGCTAAGCAGCATTATGATGTACACTTCCTGTACATATTAACACATCTTTCTTTCTATGTACCCACTTACTGTACTGTGCTAACGAAAAGGAAACTAATGAAACAGAGAAAATACATACGTACCATATACTTAACACCACCTTTCTTTTGACATTCAGCAAGTGCATCCTTGAATGGTGTAGGAGTGCGAGGGGTATTGCTAAGGCATCGCCGCGTCTTTGGTGTGCAATGCTCCTTGTCTGATGGTTCTCTTTTCAAGGAACCCAGTAATATAGGTGGATTAGGAGTGCATAATGATCCAGGACTGTCAAGTCCTTGTGAACTACAACCTCTAGAATTACTTCCGCGTACAGGAGTTGACTGTCCAATTACATTACGGCGTAAAGGACTGTAGGTAAAGTTATCTTCAAAAGAGAAACTCGGGGTGTTGAGGAACTGCACATAAACCAAAAAATAATAAAGTGTATAATATCATCATTATCAAGCCTTCACATGCCAGAGTAAATGAGATATTTAACACAATAGTTTGCCTCTTACCTGGGATGGACTAAATGGAAGTGGCTTCTGTGGTGTTTCTTTAACTGGAGTAGTAGGGCTTCGAGCAAATGTAATACCACATCCTGGAGAGTCTCCAATGTCAGATGTCTGTAAAATCAAACTTTTGATACAGCTTTCGATAATTACAGTTAAAAAAATATTAAATAATATTGACTATACCTTCAATTAGTTACTTTTTGTAACACTTGAAAACAAATAAACACAAATGACAACATTAGCGAATGTGTCATTAAGTCCCCACCATTTAACCTATAACTTATAATAAACAATTTTTTATTCATTTTCTTTATTTTTTAATTATTTACTTATATTTCAGAAGGTCCAAAATATGTTTACGTCTTTATTTTATTTTAATTAATTTTATGTTACTTTGATCTACTGTTACAGAGATACTTTCCCGTAATTTTCAATGGTCAACTTCATCCCCCCACCATTGCCATCACCACCCTTCATATTTTGTTCATCTCTGGCTTCAGTCATGTTGTAGGTATCCCTTGCCGTATGTCTCACCTCTTAACATAACACAGGTTTTTACCGAAATATTGTAAACTGTTATCGTGTTTGTGTGTTCATCATGGTCCTCCTGCCTTTATTTGTGGTGAATGATGGGTTTACTTTACTTGCCTTGTCGAATCAATCTCATTAGAGGGGGAGGGGGGGGGCAAGGAACAGTAAGGAATTTTGCCACTAGGTACTAACCTAGAGTGATATTGGGAAACTGAAATCAGAATGACCAGACTGGCATTTGATTCTGCTTTCTCCTGAATGCCAGGCACGAGCATAACTAATTACCCCCCAGTAGAGAATTTGATTCCAGCCCTTATTTCTAATCTCGGGATTTTTGGGATTGTGCACAGATAATCCCGGGATCTGGGCTTTTGGATGGCAATCAAAAACGTACAAAAAATATGTAAGAATCAGTTTTTCATTGTAATTTTAGTAATAAATTTTAGTAACATATGTTCCTGCACAATAGTCATTTATTACTAAACACACTTGAATTCATACTATCACAATAGTTTTTCAAAGCAAAAATTAACTTCACAGGCAATGATTTCTACATAGTAATAAGGCATGTAATGACAAAGTTTCACATATTAAAATATGAATCAGTCAATTTCACATTTCTTATAGTCAACAACTCGATATTTTAAATTTAGTTTTTCTGCGAATTGCAAAAAATCCGATCAGAGAAATATCAAGGTATTCACTGTCTGATCACTCAACCTGCTTCTTGAAATATTGCACATGTACGCTGCTGCCAAGAAAGTATGTTCGGGCTCAACTGAAGTTGGGGGGATTGTTAATAAATACTTATAAGCTCGTTCCAGACTATAGCCCCAAATGGAAATTGAGGCTTCAATAACATTCATTTCCTTATTGATGATTTTGGAAAAATTTGATTCTGTGTAGGGAGACAGTATTTTCATGCTTTTATCTATATTGGCCTGAAGTATTTCTTTGAGATTTAAATCACTTTTACTTTCAGTTGTGGGCTTGGTTTGCATAATTTTCATGTCATGGTCTGACGAGTTGCTTTTAATGTTTAGTCTCTCCGTTAGCGAAATTATCTGGTTTTTATAAAAAGCCGTTACTTTATCATCAGTTATTCACCCATAATAATAAAATAACTTTCAAACATTGGACATAACCATTATTTTAGGTAATTTTTGTTAATTAACCAAAAAATACTTACACAATGCAAAGCGCAGCTTTTTAGATATCTTTTCACTCGCAACTTCTCTCGCGACTAAAATCAGCTGTTAAAGCAAGATGACGGACAAGAGAATCAAAGTGACAGAGACAGATAAAATGACTGCATTTTGTTCGCAAATTTTGGATTTTATGATGTTTCATAACAATTTTCCCTATTTTTTGTCAATCATGAAAATCCCGGACTTGAGAAATTTAATCTTGAAAATTTCAGTACAGGAAATGGGCCAAGATCCTGGGATCCTGAAATTCAGGATATCAGAATCGAATCCACTACCCCCCAGGCTCCATCCCCCATCCTCCCTTTTCATTCAACAGAACACTAAACTTTTTTGTACAGTACAATAATAACATAATTCAAAATTTAAATTATCTGAATATCATATTTCAAATTATCTATTACTATAATATAAAATTTAAAAATCAGTGAGGTATCATAATAAGAAGCAAACAAAAGCTACCTGAAAGGATGCAGCCATTTCACTTAGGGCAAAATCTTCTACAGAGCTTTCATCATGATCAGCCTTCTGTTGCTTGCGTGTAATGCTCTTACGCAGGATTGGTGGTGGGGACGACATCTTAGCAGCAGCTACCATACTGGGTGTAAATGGAATGAGGCCTCCGTTATTGACCATACCAGCAGCTGCAAGCTCTGCACGCATGTTTTGAATAGTCTGCCCATCAAAACGATAACCTGTGAATGAAGGATCATATTTACTTATTACATAACATGTTGCAAATATAATATGAAAGCTACAGAAGTTTGTAATTAAATGGGGAAGAAATTAATAATTCCAGAATGGAAAACAGATATCATATACAAGATGAGATGGAAGTATGAACATTATGTTTCAATAAGAAAGATTTCTCTTTTATCAACACCGAACTGGTACACTGAATGACCAAAAAAATCTGTCAAGAACTTTCACTTAACTCCCTTTCCCCCTTTTTTCTGATTTTATCTCCTAGAAATATGTTCATTCAAGGAATTTCTACAGTAATGAATCATTAATCAAGTAAGAGCAGTCTAGAAGCTCAAAAGTTAATGTGCCCACTCCTCGAAAACTTGAGTTCACTTATATGAATCTTGGTCCCGCCAGTAATTTTTATAACACAAACTGCATAAATATTTTCTGTGGTTAGCATTCCTCATTAAACTGGAAGCCCAACAATGACAGACAGAATGGGTAGCAACTTGCTACTCTGTCACCAAGTCATAAGACTACACAATTTACTTCATTAACTTGTGATTAACATCATATGCTATGTGGTATATTTATAAAGCAAACTTACAGTATCAAACAGACTGATCAAGACAGGGATTGTTCATCCCCATTCACTAAAAAATGTTGTGTTATGTCGATCCTCTTGTAGAAACAGTTTTTCCCCCCCGACTCAGACATTTTTATTTATTTATATTTAAAAAAAAAAAAAAAAAAAAAAAAAAAATATCAGCCTTTACTGTTCATCATCTACAGCAATGTCATTGGAACCGTAAAAGGACTGTGGACAAGTGATAGGACAGTCATTATTAAGAAACCGTCCTGGTGCCTGAAGTAATTTCTATAAACTATACCAAATGAAATCTAGAAAGACTGACTGCATAACTGATCCCCTAATTTTCTCAAATGCTGAGCACGAATATTACTGCTCACCCACCAGGCATGGTCTTTCTATTAGTATCAAGTCTATAATAATGTTTGGCATACATGACAAGTTAATCATATTTTGCAATATACCTTACATTAAGGTTATTCTCTCAAGTCCACACAAATCACGTTGTTGCATTAAATCAGTACTCCTGCTAGATACACTTAAAATAATCTACACTCAAAAAATAAATTAAAACAAAAATACTTGTTTAACAGTGATCAGGAAGTATTGGACCACAACAGCATTGGACTTTTTACAGTTACAAGGAAAGTGAAATCATCATGTAGCAAAGTAGATGATGGGATCACACAAATAACAAAATATGAGATAATAGCGCATATATAAAATTTGCAATGCTTCCCTTGATGTTGTGGGAAATGGAGACAAACAACAAGCTCAATGCACATTGCCATCTGACTTTTGGAGGGATTTCAGGAAACGGTGGAAAACTTGGGTCAGGATGGCTGGACCAATGATTGAACCCGTTTTCCGAAACACCAGCTCCAAATGTTACCACTCCCCTACAAGGCTCATCACTGTTCGATTCCATTATTATCTCTTGTTATGATTTAACAAATACAGTAACTTTTTTTTTTAGAAATAGAATTATTAGTAAAGGAAATCTTATTAATTTGTTACTTGGGAGGTAAAAGATGTAGGTTAAAGAAGACAAATACCAGCAAGCTAAATGTAAATATGAAGCAGTGTGTGCAGAAGAAAAAATGAGAGAAAGAACAAAGATTAGGGAAACAGAGATAATAAGTTGTTACGTTAATGACATGGATGTGGATCTGTGCCCAGAAAGTGTCAGTGGAACAACTCCCAAGACCATACTCAAGAAGCACAGTGATTGAAAATCATTTGGTTATGAATGAGGCAGCAACAGGGGTTACACCCTACAAACTCATTTTCATTAATAGCATTTATAATACACGCAAAATCCGTGGTAAATAGTCAACAGTTACATTGCAACTGCAACCAGACATATTTTTTTTTTTTTTTTTTTTTTTTTTTTTTTTTTTTTTATGGATTACCCTGCCAGACATTTACAATATGTAAAGAGCTATGTCTCCCTGAATATCTGCCCCATTTTGAACAAATGATAACTTGTAATTCTTGCAAATATTTTCTCTTATAGTGCCACAATTGTGTATTTTGCTATTTGTTTCAACTAGAGTATATTATAAAAGGGAAAATACACCCAAACACTCACCAAAGCTGAAGGGAGGAGGGCAGCAGCAACACAGCACAACACACAAACAAATAAAAAACAATATTTCGGGTCAAGAATCCCCTTTTTCAAGTAAACAGATAGGTGGCTGGTCTTGCGCAAGACTTGCGTCGGACGCAGCCACTCATAGAACGCAACAGACCGTCGGAGGTGGTGGGGGCAGCAACGACCGCGAGTCTGTTGCGTTCTATGAGTGGCTGCGTCCGACGCAAGTCTTGCGCAAGACCAGCCACCTATCTGTTTACTTGAAAAAGGGGATTCTTGACCCGAAATATTGTTTTTTATTTGTTTGTGTGTTGTGCTGTGTTGCTGCTGCCCTCCTCCCTTCAGCTTTGGTGAGTGTTTGGGTGTATTTTCCCTTTCTTTTCCATGTAAATATTGCCTCGCGGCATTTCTTTCCTTTCATTGTTACCTATAGAGTATATTATAAAGTATAATTGGTGACTGTATTTTACAGTAATATATATACATGCTCGGCTATCAAAATTAAAATTCCTAACTTCTTGAAAAGCTATCCACAGGAAGTTCTACTACTAACCCCCCACTTAATTCTTATTACTCTAGGTTCCAAATAGTTTATCTCCACGAGCTGATTTCCCCCAAACAATTACTGCAAATGACATTAATGACTAAAAATAAGGAAATTAACTAATTTCTTCAAACAGGGATAACCCATCACAGAAGTTGTACACATTGCAAATGTGGCAGCACCCTGTCTTTTAGTCAGACACATGCACCTCTCAATTCAAAATATGATCAACATGCAAATTAGAAATTTTACACTCTCTACCTCTTGAGTGTGTTGGCATGTCAGTTTTATATGTATATCTAGTGTTAATCTGTGTCAAATACTGAACTGCATAAACCGAGTTTTATCAAACTGTAACTATGAACCAATCATTAGCATGACCAAAGACATAATTCGGAATATGTTTAGCAGATAAATCTGGAGTGCTTTTGATTCCACATAACAAACAATTTTTTTATATATAATTATTATTATTTTTTTTTTTTTTTTTTTTTTTTTTTTTTTTTTTTACAAATGGCGGATCGACATCGAGGTCATTAGAGGGGCGATGGGACTGGGAACAAGGAATGGGAAGGAATTCAGCCGTGACCTTTTGAAGGAAGCATCCTGACATTCACTTGGAGTGATTTGGGTAAACCACGAAAAACCTAAATCTGGATACCCGAACGGGAATTCAAGCCAGCGTCCTCATGAATGTGAGGCCAAAGTGTTAACCACTCACCCACTACACTTGGTAAAAAAAGAACAAGTTTGAATTCTCAGCAGTAACACAAAATAGAAAAATTATAAACATCAAAAATAATAGTGGACCCAAAATCATATCAGCACTCAGAAAACTGTGAACCACATGATGTGGCTTTAAAATATTCCAGTGAAACTTTCTGTTTACTCTTAAAAAAGTAAGAACTTAGTCATTTATTAACAGCATCTATATCATAATATTTTAATTTTTTGTAATAAGAATTTTATTATCAAAACAGCAAAAGCCTTGGACAAGTCATAAAATAATCCTATAGGCAATAATTTATCATACTCTGAAATGCCAAAAGTTATGAAATAGGAAAATACCAATATCCATATGGTGGTAGCTCTGCAGAAGTAAAGTATAAATGTTTTATGCTTTCATTTATACTAAGGTCAAAGCTTTTCTAACCTGAATATGGCCCCATGCCAAGAATTAATTGACTCTAAACATGGAATGGTAGTTAGCACTAGACACAAGGGACATTCTATTTCAGAAATTAATAGTGAATTCAACATTCCTTGATCCACATTGTGAATATTTTAATTTCCTTCAGCCATGGACAACGCAGTGGCCAACTACGTCTACTTAATTACAAAGACCGCCACATCTGCGCCAAGATATCAGTGTTGAAAGACAGGCAGCACTGTGTCAAAGAACAGTAGCATTCAATGTGAGATGTTGGACAGATGTGTCCACGCAGACAGTGCAGTGAAATTTGACATTGATGGGACATGGCAGCAGAAGACTGATGTGAGTTATCCTGCTAACAAAACATCATCAGCATGCAGAACCTCTCCTAGGCTCATGAATATTTCAGTTGGATCCTAGATGACTTGAAAAATGTCGCATGGTCAGATGAATCACAATTCTAGTTAGTAATAGCTGATAGTAGGGTTCAAGTGTAGAACAAGGCACTGTGCAAGCTGATGGTAGCTCAATCCTGGTATGGGCTGTGCTTATATATCATGGAATGGGACCTCTGGTCAAATTAATCTGACCATTGAATGGGAATGGTTATTTTCAGCTAATTGGAGACTATTTGCAGCTATTCATGGCCTTCATGATCCCAAACAACGAAGGACATCTCCAGAATCATAATACGCCATGTCACTGGGCCAAAATCATTCACGGCTGGTTTAAGGATCTGGATGATTCCAGCAAACAATTTGGCCACCTAGATTGTAAGTCACGAATCTAATTGCACATATTTGGGACATGATCGAAAGGTCAGTTAGTGCACAACATCCAGCACCAGCAACACTTTCACAATTGTAAATAACTGTAGAGGAAGCATGGCTGGGGGACTCCTGACAACTTATTGAGTCAATGCCCACATTGGGTTGCTGCACTTCGCCAGGCAAAAGGGGCTCCCACACGTTATTACAAGGTATTCTATGACTTTTGGCACTTCACAGTATATTTCTTCTAAAATATTAGCAGTGAATGTAAATATAACTTTTTCCGTTTAATGGCTCTTCTGAAAACCTAAATGTGATTTAATAATAATATTTTTATTTCTTAGATGCAGGTAAAATCTATACATATACTGATTTTTCGATGTATTGGAAAGCTGTTAGAAATGAAATAGGACAGTAATGCGAAACAAACAACTGACTTATCAAATTTTTTATTGAGTGGTTTAACAACAGTACAATTGAGTCTATATGGGAACCGCCCCTAATAATTTAGTGCATTACTTAAGTCTGTGTAACACAGTTTAATTGATCTGCTGGAAAGACCAGTAGAGCATTTGCTCCAAAAGATGACAACTTTTCTTATTTCTTCAAGAGTAGCTATGTTTACAGACAGTGTCAAATTTTTCTTGGAAACCTGTATCAATGACATCTGTACTGTGAGTCACTGAGCTATTGATAGTCAACTTATACGCAACAGATAAAAATGTTTATGAAATATATAAGGATTTTAAAAACTTGTTTCTACTAATCATTACTTGACATATATGTATTTACTGACTCTATAATTTTTCGTGTCCCCTTTTCCACAATATCCCGATTGATATAATTTGATTTCAGTCACGAATCGTCTGTTTGTAGTATATATTTTTAGATGATATAATAATCTTAAGTATTTTGCAGTAACAACATACAATTTTCTTTCAGAAATGCATGATGTTCTAGTCAGAGACGTAGCTAACGGAGGGAAAAGCGGTGCCGTGCACCGGAACCCCCAAGCTCAGGGGGCCCAAGCTCAGCTCAGGGGACCCCCTATAGCTCAGGGAGCCCCTGCCAGCAAAACTGAGGTCTTGTTAACCTAGCTACGCCACTGGTTCTAATGGCCACAATTTTCCAGGATTTGTTTTGTTCTGTTTGAGAAGCACAGCACCTCTTCATGTGGAAGCAACTTTCAAAGTAGTTTAGGCCAAAGTTATTAAAATTATGAATTTTTAATGTGAAAATCAGTCGTAAGTTTTAAAGTTCATAGTTTAGAACTTTTTTTTTTTTTTTTTTTTTGCTTAGTGCTTTATACCTAATCAACATTGTGGTTATTAAAGGTGGGAAAGGACTGACGGCAAGGAACAGAAGGAATTCAGCCATGGCCTTTTCTGGAGGAACCACCCGGTGTTTGCCTGGAGTGATTTGGGAAAACCACAGAAAATCCCAATCTGGACTGTAGGACTGGGATTTGAACACGTCTCCCTGAATCCGGAGTCAGAGTAGTTTAGGGGAAAAGAATATTTTTAAAAAAGCAATGAATGAAATACCAATTATATCCTTTACTGTGAGCCAATCAAAGTCAAACAAGCATAAAAATCTATGCCCACCTATAACCATTTTCTTGTTGTCTGCAACTTCTTTATCAGGAGATAAATCAGAGGAGCCATAATCTTCTCCATGGACAAGTTCCATTACATTAACATCAGAGAAACCTTCATCAGATTCCAGTTTCATAGGACTGGGTTGTGACAGCATTTCCATGTCGAAGTATCTGAAAATAACATTTATGTCTATTGTATGAAAACAACAATGATACCACTTAATCAATTCTACACATGTAGTTTCCATTATCTATATTTATATATGTCGAAACAGGATAGGGACATAAACCAGCACTTACTTAGTACTCTATGTGTCTCGATGTCCCCTTGCCATCATCTTAACAATTTAATTGAACAGCTGAGTGGAAAAAGGTATCAGTTGATCAAAAGTAAATTTTTCGGGAAACACAAAAAAATACTGTTTTATTACTTCCTAATTTAAATGTTGAAGTTAATTTTTGTTTGATATACTGTCTTAAGACAGATTTGTAATGTGAATTCTATTTAAAAATATTAAAAAAAAGGGGGAGAATGGAGAATGGAGTTCCAAAAAGTGTTTCCTTTCCCACCAAGTGGTTGTTGACACTTTTTTTTCTAATTCAAGTTTTGTATATATTAGTAAAACTTAAAAATACACAAAACATAGCAATTTTTAAATAAAAACGTGGTCAATTTAAATGGTTGAAATGTGTTTAAAAATACAAAAGTGTACTAATGATTGTCATAAAACAGGTTAATCATCACCATTTACGTCTGTAGTAGTAGTAGTAGTAGTCGTCAGCCAGGATAACATATTGTTACAAAGTTGTTTGTCTTCATCAGGAATATACAAAAAGAAGCTTACCGAAATATTCAAGCTTCTTTTCTTTAATGGGGGCCACCGGGGTGTATGTTTTAGCTGTCGGAAGCAGTATGTTTCCATTAACTTACAGTAGCATTCTGGAAGAATTTTTAATAAAGCAATCAATATATTCACTTGCCTCAATATACCTTTTGCAATCTGCTTTATAAGATAAGTTTATGTGCTTTCTTATAGAAAATCTATTGTCACTATTCACTGCTTTTGGGGTTTTCCTGAAAAACTATGACACCACTGCTTAAGGTCCAGGATTTTCAGTTTGATGAGCCATATTGAAAAGTTTGTCATACTTATCTATAGCATATATTCACTCCTATGATACTATATTCCTCAAGACATCTGCAAAATTGTAGTCACAGATTAAGAAGTTATGGCCTCTCAAAATAAATTATTGATGGATTAATTTGAAATGTTCACTGGTTGACAAGAAGCAGCTGGATAGAGGGTGATTCCGATTTTTGCCATTACAAGCATTACTGGAAACAAGAAGTTCTTTGACTTCTTGGGGCATATAAGTCTTGATGCAGTGAGCAAGGAAAGAACACTCTTCGTTCAGGCCTTTCTTTGTAAATTTGAAGCCTACTTAGCAATCGCAGAATAGTGACAGAAGTGATAACACAGCTCTGATTCACTAGAGCTGGAAACCCTAAAAAGTGAGTGGAACATGTAACAGTTCACAAAACTGTTGCCATTTACTGTTCACAGAAAACTTTAATTTTTAAGGATTTTGTTAATTAAATCATTTTGTTCTCTGTTTCACAAGATGAAGCTTGATTTACAAATATTTTTCTATTTCAAATTCAATATCAATAAAAACATTGTTTCTTTTTCCCACTCAGCCGTTCAATTTTATACGTGTATATTAATTACAAAGCATCTCTAAGATGACCGAGGCACTTCTGTAGGAACAGACTAATTTCGAGCCACTGGTTACAACACAGTGAGAGTGCATTCATGAAGCTGTAGAAATTAATAGCATAATTTTAAAATTGTCCTGTTACAATCAAATCTTCCAACAGGCTGATACTTTAAATTATTTTGTTACAATCAAATCTTTCAACAGGCTGATACTTTACAGCACTGCTTTAATATAACTATTATATTTAGATACATCAATAAGAAAAATTTAAAACATTTATTTCTGCATAATTTTTTTAATATCATAAACTACAAAAAGCACTTCATTCAAAGTGGTGAAGCCGACATAACTTTGAAATAAGAGACAATTAAGGAGAGAAAAAAACTTTAATTTTTGTCCACACAATATAATCCATCCTTAAAACATCATGAAGGATTTATCACATTTGTTTTCTTCAAAAATCAGTACTGATTCAATGTTTCCTTACCAAGTTACAATTACAATTTGTGTTAAAATGTGAAGATGTAAATGCAATAATGGAACAGAAAGTAATGCTATAAGGAAAAGTGAAATTTAACTCATCACTTATAAAAACAGAAGATAAGATGAATATATCAAATAAGTAATATCTCACATGGCCACTTAATCATCTGAAATACACCATGAGAAGTACAAAGACTGATTTGGATTAAAGTGTGTAATATTCAGCACCACTGCCACCTCAGGTAAGGCGCACACACACACGCATAAAAAAACCTGCTTGGAATTATTGCCCGAGGGACAGACAGTTAAAGACATTAACTTTCTGTGTGTGACACACAATGAAGTTGTATAAAAGGTGTGGCAGATAAGAGGGCTGCAAAGGGACAATAGGAAGAAACACGCTAATGGAGGCACTTTTGGCAAACAGTGCAAACAGACCATTCACAATTTTCACATTTCTGATCATTACAAGTTTATTGTATCTTGTCACAGATGAAGAGAATTCCAAGGAATGTTCTACAGTCACACTTTGCAGAAACAGCAGGGACTTTGGAGCATGCGGTGTAAGAGAGGTCACCAGGGACAGGTTCCCAGCCAATCACAGTAGTTTTTAGATGCTAAGGCTAAAGAAACATGTTTCATATTGATGGAGCCAATAAGTACACAAACGGAGATTGTGGAGGCACAAGACTGGCATACAAGAGTCGAATGAGACTACTGGATGGGAGGCAAGGTAAGCTGGAGAGGGGATCGAAGAGAGGAGAGCAATGTGTTCTTGGTGTATGAGCTTGAGACTAGTGTTTGAATTGTGAGACTGTGACTTGGGTGTAGCTACAAGATCATGAGATTATCCACTATACATGCTGATCATGAGCGACACAAGTCTATATATGTCCTATGAGATGGCACAGGCCAGGAGACACTAGGAGCAGCTACCAGCTGATAAACTGTGACCACATTCTCGATCCTATCACCATGAGGTTGTGATAAAGTGGAATCACAGACATTTTAACATTAGAAACAAGAAACTGCACCCTGGAAAGTTTCTTGTGGTATATACTAATTTAACTTTGAGTTTGGTAAGCATTGTTAACAAGTAAAATCAATGTAACCTATGTCTACATATACATCTACACTCTACAATGCACAAAATTGTATGCACTCCAATCAAGAATAGCATGAGGTAAAAAAATAATATGACACCTAATTTCTCTAATCTTATCTCTCCTGTCATTGGAACCCAAACAACTTGGAGAAAGAAGTGTTTCATCACACTAGTAAATGAAAGGTGTTGTCTGAAGTTCACCTATAAATTCAATTGAGGCCTAATTCAGCTGTTTGCCAGACAGTCCCAGCCTCATCTATACATTAATCTAAGACACTTTTGTATGGACTGTGGCAAGCAGTCACGAATCGAACAGCTTTTCTCTGTACCTTCTCTATACTATCAATCAATCCATTACACTACAGATCCCAAATGCCACTACAGCAGTCCAAATCTGAATGCATGAGGGTTTTGTTCCCTATGCCCTTTGTATGAGCATTGAAATTCTTCAAATTTTGACCTATGAATCACGGTCTAGAATTAGCCATATCTATTGACCGAGTGCAGGTCCCGTTACATGTTACAACCAAATACTTCAGGAAATCAACCATGCCATTAACTGAACCGTTTACTTTTTACTCCTAAACAAATGGATTTTGTTTGTTAGTTATGGGTACTTCCTTGCACTTTCAGCAATTTAGTGCAAGATGCCACTATTCACACCATGCCGAAATAACACCAAGATCATGTTGAATTTTTAAGCAGTCTGCCTAATTCCCTACTTCTCTGATCATCAGCAAACAATCACAAAATGCTATTGTCACCAAGATCGTTTATAAAAATTAAGAAGAGAAGAGATCCCATGCCACTTCCTTGGGGGACACGTAATATAACATCTAAATTAGAAGAGGTCCTGTGTCCACGACACATACTGTGTCCACGACATATACTGTGTCCGACCATTTAGAAAATCTCATATCCATTCACAAATCTGATCGGATATACTATACACCCGAATCTTTGTTAAGGAACAGAGTTGAAAGTTGTCTGAAAATACAAAACTATCATGGATCCTCATGCAATATTTTTCATTCATTTGTGTGAAAACAAGGCCAGTTATGTTACACATGACCTGCTCATCTGAAATCTGTGCTGTTTTGGTGTAAGCAATTCGTTTTTGTCTAGAAATTCAATGAAGTTGGAGCATATAACATGTTCCAGAACTTATTTCTGGAAACTTTCGCTTTTTTGAAAATTGCAAATACTTGCGCAATTTTCCAGTCAGGAAGTGCTTTTTTTCTCTTCTAAGGATTTGTAGAACATATCAGACAGAAATAGTTCAATTTCTGTCATGCACTCTGAAAATATTCTTACTGGGATACCATAAGGTTCTGGCACTTTTCCCCTCTTTAGCTGCTCTAGCTGTTTTACAATACCAGCAGTCTCTATTTGTAATGAATCCATCTCTAAATCCACACCCCATGAATATAATGGTATGTTATCCGTATGCATTATAAATATTTTAAACGTTCATTAATTGTAAATCATGTCATATTTGCTTGTTTCTGTGTTTGTTTAAACAATTTCATCAATCATCCGTAATAATCTGAATGACCTAGATATGTTGTGCAATTTAATATTTACTTTCTTTTGCTTATGGTATATGCCTCGTTGACGTTGAGGTAATTTAAGAGGCAGGCAAGGAACAGAAAGTAATAGGCCATGGCCTCTTGAAGGAAGCATCCCAGCATTGACCTGAAGTAATTTGGGGAAACTACGGAAAACCCAAATATGGATGCCCAGACGGGAATTCAAACTTGCACCCTCCAGAATGCGAGGCCAGAGCGTTACCGTTCGGCCACCAGGCTTGGTTTAATAATTATAGCTTGATTAAAATAATCTTACTCACCTTCTATATTAATACACAAGTGTCACTCTACATAATGCATACTTCTTATTTGTGGTTGTCACAATTATACTATCTTAAGCTTTGATGATGAGTTTACTTACACTATCCTTGTTTGAAATTACAACATTTTAACTGAAAGCGTGTCAATATGCTAGAGTCAAAAACAAATATAATGGAATGATGTGGGTCAACAATACCTAAGTTGATATAAGGGTATTTTATTTTGCAAAGAACTACATAACATACATTCGGGATTGTCAGTGTGCAATAAAACTTTACTTCCCATAATCTGGCTTTGACAATGAAAATTATTGCTTATTTCTTTCACCACTTAGGAAATAACAAAATAGACTAGTAGCAATAAACGTTATCAAGGTTTCATTGCTAGAACATGCTTTTCCTTCATAATATTGTACACTGATGCTTCACCTATGGCCTCAGTGCAACTTATTTACCACCACACACTTTTAGTGAATCGCGGAGTAATAATAATAATAATAATAAAAACAAACCTCTGGAAATACCTCTCTTTCAAGCATTGATAGAAAACTGAATCAAGGCACAAAACAAATAAAGAACATAACAATGCAAGTTTTATCTTTATGCCTAGATCAGACAAGTAAATGTTAGTTAAAACAGAGGTGGTCAAAACTTCAGGAAGTTACAACTCACCGAAGTGGAGAGGAAATAATATACTGAGGAGATGCTGGCGCTTGGTGTGTCCTATGAGGGGACTCAGCCTTGAAACACTGCTGTTGCTGCATCTGGTTTGATTCAAATGTTGATACGGGTACATGTACATTCTGCTCCACCGAAGAATGAAAACTTGTGTTCACATTTTGGTGATCACTACTGGTTGGTGACCATTTATCCTGTGAAAAATCATGTCTTATACTTTGAGTTCCTGCACACAGCCTTTCCTAGTATTTTAATTATTAAATGATTGTCACAAAGAAGAGTAAATCTATGGAAATATTTATGCAAAAATCGGAATAATTCTAACATTTGAAGTTCCAATGTAGTACTTATGTGAGATTATATAGTTGTTAACAAGATAAGCAAGCTTCACGTATACCTCTAAAACTTATCATTAACATTGGAATTAAGCAGCAAAGGCATTTTTCAGCAATATTTTTAGAAAGAACAAAATGAAATTGAAGTTTATCCAAAAATTACTGATAATATGCCCAAGCACTTCATCAATTCTGAGCTTATAATTAAAAATCAGAATTTTTTATGTATTACATGTGATATGATAAATAAAGAAGGTCAAAAATCCAAATGAAATTATGATATCAGCTCAAAATAAACTATGAAAATATTACTAGAACTCTGGACTTACATTGCTATATGTGTCATTGATGCTAACATATTCATGTCCTGATCCTGCTGTATTTACATTCAGTCCGAGCTGCAGATGTGTGTCATTTTCTGAAGTCACAGTAGTCGCTGAAACTACCGAGTTGAGCTTACTCGAGCGTTGCTTTGCACGCCTGTTTTGGGAATCTCCAGGCCGGTCTTCTGATTCATACTTACGACGCATGGTAGAATTCCAATGATTTTTTATAGCATTATCAGTTCTGAGAAGAAAATATTTATAATGAATAGGCTACATATTTCATTTAAAAATGTGTCAGTTAAAAGACCAGATGCAAAACAGTGAAAAATCAAAAATGGACTACAGATTAGTTAATGGTATTCCTGTGGTGATAATTTCTTTATAATTTTCTGTTATTAGTATCTGGCCTGCATCTCTTCAAACTGTAGCAATTTCCCTAAAAATCATTCTAAAGGCAGAGCAAGAAATGATATTCTATTAAACAAATTTTATTGTTCTGACAATACCAATTAAAACAATTTCCTCTATGGAATTACACTGGTGCTGAAAACTTATGGATGAAAGTAACATTCATATGATGAATCTCTTTAAAGTAATATAGCTCAATAAAACTTGAACCATACATATAAAGAACTGTAACAGTATGATACAGTAGACAACTAAAAGAAATACACGATGAGAACAGAAATTACACTTTTATCAGAGACAGTAAATCACTATGAGTAATGATGGTCCCATAGACATTACAAAAAGGAGGATAATGGTTCTCAATAGGGTGTGTGATTACTATGGACAGTGATGCCTGTTCTGCATTGTGCTTCCATGTTAGCCACAAGGTTGGTAAGGAGTTCTTGTGGTAGGGTATGCCATTCATCCACAATAATGCTTGACAACTGCTGGATGGTCATTGCTGCATAGGGACATGCTGCAACACGTCTCCGCAATGCATGTACTGCATTCAAAGATTTGGACATCGGTATGGCCTAGCAACATTAGGTCCATTCACACAATAATACTTGGAACTAGAGATGGGACGTTTGCGAGTGAACCAGTTCTTTAGAACAGTTCTTTTGAAAGAGCGAGTGAGCAGTCGCTCACTAAAAATGAACGGTAGTTCTTCTTGGAAGCTGTAATGATGGTGGTGTGTCAGTCTCGATTGAACTTAACTTAAATCGATGGTGCACCAACAAAAAATGGGTTTCGACTTTGCCATTCTCGCCCGCGGCCCGACCCATGTTTATTCTTACTTCCACGTCGTTATTATATTATTTATTTATTTATTGGCTTTGGGTTTCATGACCATACAGCCATGTATACTTTTACATTTTGGACTTACAGATGTGGCTCTAATACTATACGGAGTTGTCTTTACAAGTGAGCATATACAATTACAGACTTTAATACATATTACATAACAAGTTTGTATCTATGATTCTTCTGCCACACCATACTGCCTTAGACATGATTCACATCTGCTTATAGATATACAATTTATATATATTAATTCTACTGTCCAGTTTACATGTTCCATATTATGTTTAGTAAAGAGAAAATTTGCAAATTAATGTCAGAAATCACTCTTTCTTGTAATACCCATCTTGTAAGGGATTCATGCTTTTCAAATGTAATATAAATACTACATGGCTTAGGTTTACAACATAGCATATACTATTACCGGATTTCAATACTTGTTTATCCACTCCGCTCTGAACAAATAAGAAATCCCGAAGATTGAGAAGAGCTAGTTCATTCGCGTCGTTCTCCAATCCCAAGCGGTCAGTAAAGTGCGGAACCTCTGGGGAGCTATTTCTTTCGAATCTGACGTCCCACTCCACTTCTCTTTGTGCATTCCGACTACAAGCGTGCCTTGTGAAAGATTATTTTCAAATGCTCGACAAATTCGCACTGAAAAATGAAGTAGGCTGCTGTATGGTCAAATAAGTAAAATTTTATTTGTGAACCTTCATTTCATTTAATGCAAAAACTTTTTAATTTAATTTAATTTTAATTGCAATGGAGCACACACTTCAAAATTGAAATTAATGTAAAACTAACTATCCTCAAATATTTCCAGCAATCCCAACAATATTTCATTGATGCTTTGAAGTGGCCTTTTCTGCGTGAAAGTAATCCTGTAGTATTTAAGAAAAGGAAAAAAAAAAAAAATGTTTCAGAATAAATACAAAAATAAATGAAAATAACCAAAGTCAGATTAACCTAAGAAATCAGTCTAAATGTAATTAAAAAGAACAGATTCTACACTCAAAATAGATATAACTGCTCTTTTTGTTTAAACTGAGCTAGTGAACTGGTAAACTGTTGACAAGAACTAGTTCTTTTTATAGAGAGATCAAATGAGCGCTGCTCTTTTTAGTGAGTCACTTTGCCCACCTCTACTTGGAACCACCAAAACGATCATGTTCAACATTGTTCTTGAGTTCATTATGTGTTCCCACCTCTTGCTCCATAATCACTATTCAGACTGAATCTGCTCTCATCTGAGAATAGTACGTGACCCCATTCCTCGTTGGTAGAGTCCTGATGCTCTTAGCACAATCGCAAATGGGGCCACCGATGGATGGTTGGGTGTCAACTGGAAACAATGTAAGTCATTGGACAAAGAGTTCATCAAGCCACTATGGAGAGTGATATCGGTATGCCTTAAAATCCTGCTAAATGTGGTTACAATTGCACCCCGCTGTTTGATATGTGCCCTTCTTGGCTCTTGCACAATGTAGGGATCATCTGTTGCTGTAGTTATACGTGGTCGACCACCTCCTATCCTTCGGGCAGCAGTGCCAGTAATACTCCCCATGCTGACAATGCTGTGAGCTATAGCAAAATATTGAACTACACTTGTCAAACTTCGTCCTTCTTTCAGTTTTCCGATTATTCTTCGCTGTGTGAGATCATCCAAATGTTATCTCCAAGCCATGTTGTAATGAAGAACCAACAAAGTGATACAGACTACCAAAGTGCACCGTAACAGCTTTCTGATTGACACACACTGTCTTGTCCTGTTTCTTCAACTTTCTTGTGTTGGCATTATAGTCCCACTGGCCTCATGCCATGTGATGTCCAGCTTTCTGTGAGAGACCTCTGCGAATATACTCCTGCACTTTCATTCATTCCCATCAAGTTGTTTATATGTTATATTGCTTTATCCATCTCGTGCTTCAGTTTTTCACACCAGTGTAGTCATCAATCATTATCAAAATTCCTCAAAGCTGACTGCTAAATTTGTTTCATCAGCTTATCCTCTACAGAGACAATGAAAATAGTAATTGTGTTGCTTGACTAGTGGTGTAAGTTATCCCCGGCTGTATCATCCTCCTCCCATCACCACAACCAAATCAAACAAACATGTCCATGAACATAATCCAATACATTAGGGCAAACTTTTAATCTCCTTTTCCAAAAGGCAACAGAAGTATAGAAAATATCCATTCATAAATCATATGCTGATACAAAAGTATATTAAAATTTGAGACGTTTAAACTCACAAAGCTCATTTTCACCAAGAAAATTTTAAATACCTTACAACAATAAGCCACACAAAATATTTTCCTGAAGCTAGCAGTGCAGTCAAGAAATTAATTTCAGCAATTATGAAAGAATATATTGATCAACTCAGAACCCTCAACCTCAGTTTTGAATTATGATACCAAATACACGATACTTTAGGCTAACTAAATTAAATCATCTTACCTGCCAGGCAGTAGCTTGGCTATCTTTGCCCACTGGTTGCCCCATTGTTGATGTGCCTGGTATATAATCATGTCCTCATCCTCCGTCCATGCTGTCTTCTTTATATTGGGATTAAGATGGTTATGCCATCGTTCACGGCATTGTTTGCCAATGCGGCCTTTCAAGTGCCGAGCAATCAGGGTCCACTTCTTTGGGCCATAGCGCTGAACCAGTTCTACTACTTTCTCATCTTCCTGAAAAGTCACAATTGGAATTTAATACTTAGTTCTGTAACATATAAAGTTATCATTCAAACAGAAGACTTTTTTCCAGAAACGCTAATAAAATTTAAACGAAATGGCATACAGTAAACGGCAATCCATTTTTCTGACAGGTTTTATTGACAGTACTGATGAACAAAGTTATTACTGAAATGCTCTTAAATGCTACTACAGATGATTAAGGAAATTTTATACAACATTATAAGACCCTTAAATTAAGAGCTTTCATAGTGAGTCTGTTAAGTATACTACCACAAATGTGGAAATTTTGTTCATGTAAGTGACTAGCAGCAATGGCATCAAAAAATCAACAGCAATACAAATTCCTCTTTCTGAATTGCACTAATTTTCATTAGGAACTCGAAAAAGAAAAAAGAAAACCATCACAGAACATAACGAAGACAAGAAGAATGGAGCAACACAAAACAAGGTAAACACAACAAATAAGTTTCTGGGTCCCATTAATTATATGTTTGAGTATAAGACAAATATACGTCTAAATAGGGCATTCAAAGTGAGCAATGTCGTAAAGATATACTTGTCATAAACAAACTTAAAAAATAACATTTTCAAATTTCTTTTACAGTTTACACAAACAGAAAATCACAGCTGGTCAGAAAACTGTTAATCCGTTAATTTTTAACTAACAAAATTGTAAAAATTTAACTTTTAAGTTAACCTAAAAATTGTTAATGTTCTTCTTAACTTCCGTTAAATTGAAATGCTGTTAAGTTTATTCCGTTACATTGGTATTTGATTTGTCTGAATTGCACGCCACGCCACGCTAGACCGTTCGGAGAGTTGAATAGCGAACAAATTAGGTAGGTAATGCTAGTGTGAGTGAGCAGGAAAGCTGGAGTTTTGGAGCGTATCTATTTTACATCTGCAAACATGCGCTCACTACTCATTTCTAATTCGATCAGTGATTGATTTTGATATTTTTATAATCTAGTTTTTTTTTTATTGCCAGGAAAATGTCACTTTTTAGTTGGTATTTGGTTTGGTGATTGTTGGTGAAATAAATTAAACTGACATTCGTTACATGATTACATCATGGAAACTGAACTCTTGTACCATCAGTGAAACCAGCAACATTAACAATAGCGATGAGAATATTAAAAATCCTTGGCCACATTTATGCGATTATGTTGCATTTAAATCAAGACTGTGAGAACAGTTAATTTCTGAATGCAAACTGTGCTGGTTTAAACTTTCTACAATCAAGGCTCACGTGTCTAGCCTTAATAATCTTAAACAACATATTAAGAGGATGCACATATCCAAATATGAACAGTTTGAATAAAAAGCAAAAGCAGGGTCAACTTGTGGGAAAAAAGAAAAAATATTCAAAGACTTCAAGTGCTGTGGCCTCTTCTAATGCAGATAGCAGCAGAATGATTTGTTTTCATCTCCATCTGCCAATAAAAGTTTACTTTGAGAAACATATGGCTTCATAGATACTGGCACCGTCATGTTCCAAGCTGGTGTAGACCGATGTACTGTAAACCTTTTCATTGTTAACGTGATTGCACTACATGTCGAAGAATCCGATACATTTGAGAAGCTGGTTAAAACATTGAATCTGGGTAGAACTCAATTTCCAGAAGGACATTGGGTAGATGTATTATTGATTTACATTACTGTACATAGCACCTTGGGACTGCTTGCCGTAATACCTATTGCATGCAATACGTAAACATCAGCTCCACTTTTTGATGGTTAACTTTTAATGGTTAGGTTTAACTTGCATTAAAGTATCGAAGTTAACTTTTTAAGTAGTGGATTAATGATTAACGAAGTTAACTTTTCTATTAACTGTGCCCACCTATGCAGAAAATAATGACTATGGTCAATAGCAGTTTCCAATACTGTGTGAAAAGTCATTAATAAGGAAATAAGCAGAACTCTAAACTGAAATTGAAGTCACTTCACTAATACTTATGTGGGAAGGCTAATTATTTTAAGAACTACTAAACTTTTCTCCAATTTTCCATTCAACAATAAGCATAACACAACTGCATGTTCTCCTTCTACGATATACAGTACTATCAAACTGGAAAAAGACCATTACACTGATGACCACAGTCAGCATCACTGCCCAAGATCACTTTCTTATTGAAAATATCTATCCAGGTTGCATAAGGAAAAGAAAGTATAGAACTTTCAGGTGAGAGATGGGGATGTCAGAATGTACTACACTTACTGATTGGTTCTGTTGCCTTGAACCACTGAGTTACTTCTATGACACAAATAATGAACCAGATCTATGTGGGAATCTAGCACATTTCAGAATGTGGGAAACAATAATTATCTGGGTGGGAGGGGGAGGGGGTAATAGAGGACCTCACCTTGTTTGCTTTTTGAAAAATGGAAACAACTGAACTGTTATCAAGAGCAAATTTATTAATTTTCATTTAAGTACCCGCACCAGCTAAAAACAAAAAACAGTTATTGTTTATATTAATGAATATCCATAACATCAGATGATAGTTATATGACAGAACAAATTAAATTACTTCGGTGTCCATAAATTTTACTTCGACCAGTTTTTAAGAGTTATGGGGAATTTATGATATTTCTGTTTCACCATTTGCTTTGAGCATAATAAAAATTGTCTCCGTACCCATAAACTATAGGCGTTTCTTATCTATGTCTAATTTAAAGTTTCACAGTACTTCATTTATTCTTGGATCTTTTATCCAAAATAAATTAATACTACTTCATTATTTTTTCAGTAATGTTATAGTATCCCAGTATTCAACTCGTCTTACATAATACTGATTCAGTATTTTCTGACTGAAGTGCTCACCTCCTTGGTCCAAGGCCCTTTGACTAGCTCTGGGTTGACGACCTTCTGCCAGCGCTGTTGGCACTGAACGTCAGATCGGTCCGGGAAATGCTGCGATATCAGCTCCCATCTCTCGCTGTACCTCTCCACTAGATGCTTCAGCTGGGCATCCTGCAACAAGCCATGCCATATTTACTCACATGACACAGGACGCAACTAATAGGCTCCACTAATGAACACACTAGTGAAAAAAAAAGTCTTTCAACTTAGGCCGAAAGCTTTCATCGGCTGACAAGATTATATTCGGGCCGTAAGTACAGTTTTTCGCATCATCCTTTATTCTTCAGATTATTTGCATCAAGATTACCAAAAATCGCCAGACTGGAATAGCTCCGACCAGAGCCTGTGATTTGGGTATCACAAGACAAAGTATGCAATACTTTAAGCAAAAATTGAAATAGCTCTGGAAAGAGGCCATCTTCAAAAACAAAATTTACTAGAAATAAAATTATGTGCAAACTGCTGGCAAGCTGCAAAAACAAAGTAATGTGGTATGAACGCGAATCTTACGGAGTGTGTATATTAGCTATCGGCATTTTCGAAATTTAATTTAATTTAATTTAATTGCAATGGAGCACAGGCTCCGGTGGCAATTTCCCTACACACATCTTCCCCCTATCCTGCACCCACCTACATTTGCCCTCTACAAATTTTTCTTTAAATTCCTTCAAAGTTTTCGGTAAATTATTCATCATTTCTCTTGGTAACTCATTCCAATCCCTGACACCCTTACCTAAAAAAGAGAATCTTCCACACCCTTGTGCCTGAAATCGAGTGCCAGCTTGTGGTCATGGTCATCTTTTCCCTTCCATGCACTACTTTTCATACCTATTGCAATATCTTTCCATGCCTCATCACCAGTATATGCCCTGTACACTCCCATGACCCTCCTCATCCTCCTCCTGTCTTGCAATGAATCCCATTCCAGCTCCTTTATCATATCCGTCACTGATTGCATTCTGCGATAATTTCCAGAAACAAATCTAGCAGCCCTTCTTTGCACCCTCTCCAACTCCTGTATTTGATACGTAAAATGAGGGTCCCATACTACACTACCATATTCGAGCAATGGTCTGACCAAAGTTTTGTAACCCAATTCCTTGACTTCTCTCGTACATCCCCTCATCACTCTCTCCAACAAGTGCAGAACTTGAAACCTTTTCCTACCACCTGTCCTATGTGTCCTGCCCAGTTAAGTTTGTTATCAAAAGTAATTCCAAGATATTTGCATTTCAAGTCTTCAGCAAGCAATTCTTTCCCCACCTTATATTCATAATTAACCTTTTGTTTTTTATTTGTGTATCTAATAAGCTGACTCTTCTTTGCATTTATCTTCATTCCATGTTTACAACCCAATTAGATATCCTGTCCAGATCACCCTGCAACTGTTTACAATCCTCTATCGTTTTGATTCTTTTATACAGCATTATGTCATCTGCAAACAATCTAATTTCAGATAGTAAACATCAACACAATTATTCATTAGAATAATGAATAGCAATGGTCCCAATACGCTACCCTGTGGCACACCCATTTTTACTTCCACTTCTTTTGATACTACATTTCCTACCCTAACTTTCTGTTTTCTACCTTTTAAAAATTCTTCTACCCAGCAAATCACTTTCTTATCCACTCCAATGGTTTTTACCTTATTTACTACCATTTTATGGCTTACTCTGTCAAACGCCTTAGACAGATCTAGTGCTACACTATCAATTTGGCCTCCCTTGTCCATTTCATCTGAAATATCTTGCATATATCCCACCAACTGAGATTCGCATGAATATCCTTGCCTGAAACCATGTTGCCTGCTTGAAAACCAATTACGTTCCTCACATATATTTCTGATGTGGTTGCATATCAATCTTTCCATTAATTTACCTACCACTGATGTCAAACTGATTGGCCTGTAATTCTCAACTCTATTTCTCACCCCTCCCTTATGTACCGGTACTACTATTGCACTTTTCCAGTCCTGTGGTAAGCAGCAAGTGTCTAGACTCAATTTAAATAATATTTCAAGATAAGGTACAATGTCACATCCGGCTATCTTTAAGATATCTGTAGTAATATTATCTTCACCAGCCCCTTTATGTTTTTTCAGCTTTCTTATTTCCTTCATGATTTCCTCAGGATGGATATCAAATTTTTTACTATCGTCATTTCTAATTGTGTTGTTAAGCTCGTTCTCCGAATTAGACCCTCCTGTTTCTGATTCATTGTCCCTAATGCTTTCACTGAACCAGTTACTTAAAATCTCTGCCTTTTTCAAATCGTCAGTAACTTCTTCTCCATCCTTATCTATAAGTGTCTCTACATCCTCCCTTCCCCTCAGTTTCCTGATATAGCCATAGAAATTTCTAGATGCATCAGTCAATGGTCCCCTGCACTGACTTTGGACTTTAGGGTGATATTAGTTTCATAGGCATATTATTTCTGGATACTGTGTGTATTAAAACCCTCCTCTTCTTCGGGATAAAACCTCAATTTCTCTTTAAAACAGATTGATGACACTGACATAATCACATATTTCTTTCGAGCTTAAGTAACAGTGCAACAACAATATTGAAGCCTAGTTCCACATAATTTTATAATTCCATTCGTCTGATATAGTTTTCAATAATGTATTTCACTAATACTTTGTAACAGCATTTTCAAGATGGCAACATTTAAGTGAAACTGCGCTGTACCTTTTCAGACTTGGTGAGTACCCTACAAACTAGACACTATAAGTAAATATTGAAAAGTTTTCGCATCAGTTGTATGAATAAGGAACTAGTCTAATCATTCAACATGATCGTAAACATCGCACGGAAAGTAAAAAACATAATACACAAAATTGCTACTGACATTTATTTTACAGTCCATATTCCACGAAGAAAAATGGCATTTAAAACGCTAGTACATTGTTTAGGAGGAAAAATTTATTTGAATGATTCAGCTACTTGACATAAAGGCATGTAAAACACAAACCTAAAACCTCTTCTGCAGTGAGGAGTTGTGGTCGTAATGACCTCGTGAAAGGGTTTTTACTGGCTGCGCAATTCGCCCCTGTCGTAGCCTACCAAACAGGCACCAAACAGTTTAACGAGGAACCCGAACCACGGAAGGGTACTCCACATTACACAGCAAGTTGTGGCATACTTAGGGGGAAGATCGAGTTAATGGCCTCTGAAAATCTCAGCCGAAACCGGTATTTGAACCTGGGACCTTTCGATCTCCAGCCAGACTTCTTCAGACCGTTTCTTCTACGGCGTGTATTTGCATTCGAGATAGTAACGCAGGAGTACTACACAACGTATCCGCTAGATGCCACTGGAGGCAGATTGCACCGCTCTGACACATTCTCTGTATGCATTCGGTTTCTCAGTGTTTTACAGGTTTCATTCTTGTGTTGTCGGTGTGTCTGACCAGTGGCGTAGCTAGGGGGGGCGGTGGGGGCGGTGCGCCCGGGTGACACCCGTTTGAGGGTGACACCCGCATTTCAAAAATAGTAATCGAAATAGTGTGATACAAATTTTTTTTTTTTTATGGCTTCTTTTAACTTTTGGTGTCGAAACACGTCTACCTTTAATGTTTTGAATATTTGTTTCTAAGTTGACGATCCAGGGGGCTCTGCTCTTTCATTACAGTAGAGTATAATTATTGGTAACACCGCGTGCCTAAACAAAGAGAGCACCGCTCTGTAGCTCCAACAATCACAGAAACTCGTGCTTGCCGTCCGTCACATTGTCTCTGTCCGTCACTGTAGTTTGGTTTGTTAGAAGGCGGTGGATATAATGTAAGTTTCTTGTATAAAGAGAGGAAGTTTAAAATTAAGGATATTATATATATATATATATAAAAAATTGTTAAAATCATGGTAATTCGACAGTTAAATTGTAAATCCTCGAAAATTTTTCAAGAAAAATGTTAGATTTTCCTTTGAAAATTAAAAAAAAAGCAACCAAGCGTATGCCGGAACACGCGTAGTCTAGGCTTCAAATTGTTTGCTTATTTAGAATTGCATTAAATTTCAAGCTAAGATTCGCAAGTGCGAAGTATTTTCTAGTAATTTTTGAATTTATCATCTGACAGATTCGTGATGTATAAATTGAGTACATTTACGTTATCCGATTTACATTCTGCGTACCTACCTATACTCGACATGAAATCGTATCATGTTCGAATTATGCAAATAAAATGATTCAGAAAACTGCATTAAACTAGCAATACTGTCAGGTTTCAAGTCAAGTGTTCGTTGATGGTATCGTCTGTCGTTGGTAATCAGTTTTTGTAGGGCATGTGTTTAAAACAGTCGGAACTGCGTATCTTGCTAACAGAAATCGTAACATTAGTAAGCACTTTAACTCTAGGTTCATATAAGTTTGCTATGCTTTCTACTGATCGAGAAATCGAGAATCTGCAAATATGATCGCGCCGAAATAAATAAGCCTATGATTCTCTAAGAATTTTCCATAATAAATTTACTGAAGAAGATTTATACTGTGGGTAACCTCTCTGTCGAATACAGGTACCTAAATTCTTACGGGTTCCTTAAATCGACAGGGATGTCGAACGTCTGTTCCTAACAAAAATTGAGCTTTAATCATAAACTGAACGAACATTCGAGCCGTTTACAGCATCTTTATTTATACGCTACAGAGCGGCCCTAGAAATCTAAAATTTACACGTGGAGACGGTCTTCAGTACATACAATGTCTGTAGGTACGTATTTCTTATGCGGGTAGTAAAATACTTCACTTGTTAAGTACTTCATGTAAATAAGTCAGATATCGCAAAGGCATGTTCTTTTATTACCTAACCCGTTGTTTTTTAATTACGTTAATTATGGTTTTATATTATTTATCTTTTATTTTTATGAAGGAACTTAATGTAGAGTTGCTTCTCTGACTATACAGTATCCCCCAGGGTCTCACAACTTGTGGGACCCGGATCCTAGGTTTACACCAATGGGACCACATCTGGGTCTGGAATCCTTCTATTTGGATGAAGCCACTTCTGTTAACTTTCCTCTCAATATCCCTTGGTCCCGCAAATACCGAGGTTGCGAAGTCATTTAAATACAGCCTATGTTAACGTTTCAATAACAAATGATTGGCCGTGGCACCGTCACTGCCTTAGTTTTACAGGCAGGGGAAGGCAGAGTTTTTGTCCGAAGACATTACTCCATCGGAATTATGGGGTTGCAGTGCATTACGGTTCGTGCGTCTGCTGTATGTGTCAATTTCTTAATAGCTGAGTGGTCTTCTATGTATGTCGGCACTAGTATCATAGCGGCCGATTGTGTTACCACTGGGTTGTTGCATTGCCTTGTGCTTTTGTAGAATGTTTCCGCCAATTTTCAGAATCTGTCCCTCACTTTTGGTATACGGCTGCCTCATGGAGTGCATCCGTGGGGAACCGGTGCGGAGAGATGAAGGGCTCTCTTCAATGCCCTGTATTGAATTATTTGAAGCTTTCGTATTTGATGTTCTGTAGCGTATGCCACACTGGACATGCATATTCCATGATGGGGCGTACGAGAGAGGTATATAGTTTGACTCCTGTAGATGGTGTAAGTTTGCTATCTCTATTCAGAATAACAAATGATTGGGTAGCTTTCGACTTTTTAAATTTATAGCGAAATCTTATGGTCGCCCTATAGTTACACTGGTGGAAATTAAAATCACATCACGCATACATGAATGGTAGAATTTTAGGAAAGTTTGAAGATATATCCAGGGCCATACCTAGCAGAAATGATAACAAATGGAAATGGATCAGGCCATACACGATTGCTCCATTTGGATATCATCCGCATGGATGACATCGATGCGGATGACATCCAAAAGCGTAGCACATACACAATCATTCCATCACTCCAGTCAGCCACGACAATGAAAACTAGGTAAAGAAAACAACAATAGGTTGTCAATTTGCTATAAAACAATCTAGTTATACAAAGTACTCAATAAAATGAGCCCGAATTAATTTTAAAGGATATCATACTACCGAATACTGAATACAAATGCTGATAATTAAATAAACATCCAAAAAAGTGCGAAATTATGAAAAATAAGCTCTGTGATATTACGAAAACTTTTAAAAATACTATAAAATGATTATAAAACAGATTTATCAATTTAAGTAGTTTAGCAGGCCGAAAATAGTGACAGGTACGTCAGATGTTGTAAAACAACATATTTAAACAAGCAGGCTCATATAAAATTAATCTTATCATACTATGATCTTTTTAAAAAGAAGACTGCAAGGAATTACCTATTTTTTTAATATGGTTTCTCTGTTGGCTTTATGCCTTTATTTTTAAATGATATTAGCAATTGATTTAGTGCCACATTTATTTATATTTTGTCATGGTAGTCAGGATTAGAGATCCTAAAAGCATGGTAAGTCTTTATTCATCTAAAGTCTTATTGACACAACCATTATTAAAATAATAATAATAATTCGTTCTAATTGTAACTTAATAATATTTAAAACTGTATTATTTTCAATTCTGCATTGAAAATAATATTTAACTAGTAGCAAAACAAATATTTCTATAACAGATTCAAAACAAAAAGAATTGGTACCTACAATGTTGTGTAGTCCACTAAAGGCACTGATGTTGTCTCGATGTTCGGCGACAGAATGAGGACTGTTTGGATCGCGGTTTCAGCATACACGGACCGACTGGAGTGACGGCATGATGTCGCTCCACGTGGTTCACCCCACACACCGTCAGTCGGCTTGATGGACGAAACTGATGGATATTGGACTGACCGGATATCCAAATAATCGTGTTAGTCCACGTTATCCACATCAGTTTCCCCACTGACGGCACGATAATGGTGTGGCTTCGCTCCATTTGGACTGATGGAGTGATCGTGTATGGCCACCTTTACGGGTAGATACAGTTGTCAGTGAGAAATGCGCCCAACCTGAGCACCAATTACATTCGTGGATCCATGCCGGCATTGACTCAACAAGTGTTCGGATGTCTTCATGGTGTATGTCTCACTATGTGTGCATGTCTTTTACAGTCAGTTGTTGCACAGTTTGTGCTGGGTGACCATGTGATCTAATGTGTCTACTCCTGGTATCCTAAACATGCTCTATTGGGGACAAATCTGGGGACCATGCTGTCCAAATTGTGATCGAAACTCCTTACAAGGGTTGTATGACGATGGCCGCAGTATTAGGACGGGCATTATCTTGCTGGAAAATGCGATTTGGATGGTGAACATGAAGGGTATCACAATAAGATGCAGTACCCCGTCCACATAGTCGTGGGCTGTCATTGTGTCATCAACAACAGCCGACTCAGTCATGCTGTCGAAACTGATTGCTGCCAAAACATGACACCAGTGGCTGCACTTGCGTGACGTTCTGAAATCACAGCAGGTAAGCCGTTTCTCCACTACGCCTGCGAACATGTTTTCGATTATCCCTTTGTCACAGACAGAATCGAGACTGTTCTCTAAACACAAATGTACGCCATTCACATGTCCATTTGCGTTTTGCATTACACCTGGGTAGATGATACTGGCAATGTAATTAGATTAATGGGACACGTTGCACAAGTGCCAGAGAGTGTAACCCAGCTTCAAGCAGTTAGTTTACAATCGTCCGGGGAGGGTGACTATCTGTAACCACTGCTTGGATCTGGCCTGCAGTCAACCATCTGCCAGCAGTGGCGGATCCAGGATTTTGGTTTGGGGAGGGGGGGGCTAGGATTTGGTTTGGAAAAAAAAGGTCCCGGAAATCCATGTCGTAGGGGATGACCTTGATGCTTTTCGGGGTGGCTTCAGCCCCCTAGGGCTCCCCCTCCCAGGATCCGCCATGGTCTGCCAGCAACAGCCACCCACACCATTTGGCGGTCTTCACGTGCTGTTATCCGTCTGCATGGACCCATGCCAGCTCTAGAAGAATTAGAGCCTTCTTTCATCCACTGTGTAACAAGTCTGTATACTGACATTGCACTACGGCCAATCCCTCGTGAGATCGTTATGATGCACCCTTTTAAAACACGTCAATTCTCCGACCTCTCTCACAGTTAGTCATTTGGGTGTAGAGAATTGTCACACTTCGCCTTGGCGTACTTAGCAAAAAAAACTTGTGGACAACAAAGTGTCATGTTACACCACACTGTTCGCCACTTATACGCTAATTTTTTTTTTGTTGCAATTTACGTAATAAATAACACCGTATTTCTCATATTATTATATATAAACTTTCAATTTTTAATCATTTAATACTATTCATGCGGGCGTACTTGGGGCCATATTTCATTCATTTATCACAACTCCGTCTGGGTGTTGGGATTTTAATTTGCGCCAGTTTGTGTATCAGTTGCTAAGTGTAAAGTTCGAGCTGCACTTTGCGAATACTGGCCTGTGCCGTCACCGCAACAATACTCGGCCGAGTGACGACTCCCTCCTACCGTCTAGGCTTTACCCTAACTCGCCCGTGTTCTTTAGTCCCCTTTAACGTTTTCAAATGATTGTTTCAGGGAATCAGTTTTGGGGATGACAGGTAGGTTTGACACCCTGCTATATTATAGAGTAGTGTACTTCGTTTTGCACAGTTTTGGAACGAAAGTACATTCGAATACATTTTTATCTGACTCACATTATCACCTAATTAGTTGATCTTTTGTGTACAAAAATAGTATCCCAGCGCAGCGTTATCAAATCATCACCACACTGTACGGGAATTAAAGATTGTCTCTTGTTTCAACGCAATCTCGGTGAAATGTCAATCACTTCGCACTTGCCATGTTTGTTTTGTCTGAGGTTCTTTTCGATTCACTCAGTACTTTTTGTTAGTTAAGTACGAGATTATAACATATTTTAATTTAACCATTGGTCGTAAAGATTTTGTATAGTAAAAATAATAATTTCATGTTGTCTCAAAGTTCTAGTCACAGAGTTTCTTACTGGGGAACTCGCAGTACACCTATATCGTAGTCACCTAACTTGAAAAGAAGACCTACACATTAACGTCAAATTCGAACCACCGAGCGTCCTTCGCAGTAACAGATAAAAGCTTTGTCAGAGGTAAATGTAAATTTTAAGGCCCGCAAGAATTACAGTCTAGACCGGGATTTGAAACGGGACCTTCAGTTTCCAAATCGCATGCAGTAACAATTTGAGTAACCAGTCCGAATATATGTGTAATGAAAAATAAGTTTTCAAACATGATAAAATAAACATTTTTTCTATACCATCTATTTTTGGTATCAAAAGACACGAATCCACTTTTATGTGTTTTAATACATATTTTTCAGTACTTCTAGATTAGTCTTGCGTCTGGTTACGGCGTGAGATTCGGGTGTGGGAGGTTCTGTTACAACTGCGGATCTCGGCTGCAATTTTTGTGGGTCTTAAAATTGATCTTCAACTCTGGCAAAGCTTTGATTTTTTAATACGAAGATGCTAGGACTCTTCCTACATTTTAGGAACTTCTGATGAACATGGATAAGAAAAAGACTTTTTTTTTAGGCAATTAATAACATGAAAACAACATTTAGTCGTAAGGGAAGGGAAATTTCCGAACTTTCTCTATGCGCTTCTCCACATCCAGCAGGCCGACACTGGTCCGCACCGTCAAAACATAAACCTACCCAATGCCGGCCGAGTGTCAAACGACACGCCGTCTCATTTGGACAAACTTTGATCTAGTGAGCGCCAACACTAACTGCGGAACTGTATCGGGCAAGTGAGGCCCGATCTTCAGAGGAGTTAAAATTAATCTAAAACCACTTTCGTTCACCGGTGAGCAACGTGTGGCTAAAATCTTGCGATATTGACTATCGAACACAAAGTAACGCAAATTGATAATTCTGAATATGTGATTTACGAGTTTGCAGCTGTTAAAGCTTAAAAGAGGAGACCGTGAAAGAAATTGTTTTTAGTTTATTTGTGCATCTTTTAAATTATGTTAATAATACAATTTATTAACTATAATTTTAATAACAATAAATGATAATTAATTATTCTTTATTAATATCATTATTTACACTTACAAAATATTATATTTTTCTTAATTTTAAATTTAAGTTTCAAAGGGGTGACACCATCGATAACCGCCCCAGGTGTCACCCACGCTAGCTACGCCACTGTGTCTGACCATCACCTAATATTACTTCTGTCAATGTCTCAGTCAGTCAGAGATCATTCAAAACAGTTGTATCCGCTTTTCTGATAGATGCATGTACCAACATAAAATCTTTAATTTTCTTCACGATCTAAGGCCATGCATATTTCCTGGTCCATTGAATTATTACCTTTTTTGTGCACTGCGATAAAAATACTAACATTATTTCGTCATATTCGTGTAAAGTTCCAATTTTATAAATTTAATAACAAGGTCTATAAATAAGGTTTGCCAATATGTTTTGGTAAACTATTGTCAAGAAGATAACTTATGCCGCTAAATTATATCTGGGTTGTATTTTTTATGTAGGGACAGTAGTCGAATTCACCTTTTAGTAATAATTTCCCGATCTACTGATAACAGTACAACATCGAAATTGTATTCAACATTCCTTACACTATTTCTCGCTAGTCTCGTTTTCTATTGTATACACTCAAAATATGTTAGTATTTTTATGGTTCCGTACATTCTGAATGAAAAATAGAACCCTTAATATGGATTCGCTCAGTTGTCCACCTATCGGTGCGCTTGTCGCACCCTTGTAACATCTGAAATCTTTTACTTTGAAATTTGCAATTGCTCATTACCTTAGTGCTTATTAAGCTTAACAAGATAACAAAATTTCGAAAAATTATTGGTAGTAAAAATAATTATAGTGGGTTTTTATAAATACCATCTGAAAAACAATTTCGCAAAACGTAAAATGAACTTTGCTTAAATAACACTTTTGCAGCACAAATTGTGGCATTTTTCAGTAAACTCAATTTAATTCGCTATCTGAGTAAGAAACTCTGAGCACGCACTTGACAATGCTAGTTTTGCCATTTTTTCCTTCCATTTGCCTGCGGTGCAAATTAAATGATCGATCTGCACCTCTTATCTACTTTAATTTATATAAGAAAAATACATCACTGCCTCCTCCGAAAACAAGGGCTGTTCTGCAATAGCATTAAACTATAGGACGCGTTTCATTCGTGCATCTACACATGGCCATTCAGCTGACAGCTTAAGATTGATCAGCCTCGAGTACAAAAACTTATTTCGGTAAAATATCATTTAACACAGTCCTGAAACACGTGAAAACAATGAAAAACAAATGTACAGAAACCATCCTGCCATAAACAACTGATAATTTATCAAACCAGTGATTTCTTAAACAGTAGATATTATTTTGAACTTATCTCCATAACAATCTTAATTGCTTTTGTAGAGAACTTCTGTCAGAGGAAGGGAAAAAAATAATAATAATACGCTCAGTGGAACAAACGTCAACTCAAACGTGAATGTACCAATTAATGGAAGCGTTAAAATAAGTAAAGAAGTTTAAAAAATATGAATGCTGTAATTAAGATAAGTCGCTTGTGTTAAAAAAAAAATAAAGAGGGATAGAAAAGAAACGAGTTCGTGGCAAGCTCAGTGTCCTCAACTCAGTTATTCAAAAGCTGTATAATTCTGGTTTCACCCCAAACTCTGACAACAGGTAATCTATAGTGTAGACATTATCGGCATTTCATTTTAAACAGGATTCTCCCCTTGCCCTGAATCGAAAGGGAAGAGATGAATACCTCCTCTTTTCAATACATATTCATGCAACGCCCTTCCTTCCTTCCCACCCTACCACCTTTCTCTCAAACTTCCTCCCTGTTTCCATTATCCCACAGTAAAGGGGTGCCCACAAGGGTTCGCGTAGTCTCGACTTGGCTGTTTTTAAAAGGATATACGTGTACAACCATAAACTGAATATACTCACGTTAATTAAACAAATTGTTGAAATAAACTTTTGCACTAAAACAATGATTGCTAACTCTTCCAGTAATCCCAGCAGCAAAGGGAATCACAACCCATACGATGGTCAGTATATATTATTTTGAATCGTGTCGCAGAAGTGCATAAAAGAAATTGTCTTCACCAAAAAATAAATTCTGAATCTTTGTAAATATTGATGCTTCATTGTTGCTTTTTCTGAGAAGATTCGAAACCTGCATAATAGACTTATTGAGAAAAGCAGCAACGACTGATTTCCTATCCAACCCCACCTAATACTGAATTCATTAAAGTATTGTTAAATATTCTAATACACTTAAATATTCCAACTTAGTCAATAGTAACGATGAGATGATATTCGGTCTGAGTATTTTTTTATTTTTTTTTTACAAGCTTTGTTGTCCTATATAATAACCGGTTAGCTGTTTTGCCTATCTTTCACAGTAGAATATGGACCCAGTAAAATTGATATCTATCCATTAAGTGCGACTTATAGTATCCTATAATGGAGGGCATGATTACTCTGTAATTATATTTTTCTCCGATATTAGATTACACGACGTGATAATTAAGTCAAATATTGGTAACATTCCAGCAGAGCAGAAGATTAAAGCTTAGTCGGAAATTTCTTTAATATTCGTGAAAAACTGGGGAAATTGTATTTCGATGTGTGGTAGATCCCTCGTGACCAAATGACAAGTTATAACCTATGAAGCAAGTCCCCAGTGGATTTAGAATGTTAACGTCAGCCAAATCATGTCTTTCCGGTGACTGAAGCGAGGAAAAAAAATCAATAAATCCCAATTAAGGAATGGCTTACGTCATAAGGTGCAAATCTCGCAGACTAATTTAGTGGCAGAACTACGAGTGTTGGTAACGCTTTTAAGATAGCACTGTAAAATACAGAGGAAGCAACTTTAGTATGGCAGCAGCAGTGAAGAACGAAAGAAGAAATTTGCTTGAAACATAATTTCTAAGTTTTTGAACGAGTACGTATTGCGTTTTATTAGGTGGAGGTCAAAAGAGCACAGATAGACAAGAGCGTGTAATGGGGTAGCCTGCTCTGTGGGAAACGGAACTGGAAGCGTCTGGGCGTCCCCAAGGAAAGGGGTTCCGTCACATTGTGCTCCTGTTTGCGGGACGGGACAGCCGGCTGCATCGCTAATGCGGTCCTGCCATTGTGATACGATCTCCAGGCGGGACGGGGCTCGAAGGAACGCGCACGAAATGTCTGCTTCAATACCAGACCTACTCACTTTACCTCTGTCATACTTTCTTGCACCAACACGAATGATCGGTCTATCCCAAAGTAGATGAAACTTAAATATTTCGATACTCTCAAAAATCGATTGCAGAATAACGGATATTTACTTTGTTTTCTTGTATTCACACCGCGATTGAACTCTGCTTGCATAAGACACGATGATGACAGATCAGCATGCAGCTGCTGAGGCAGACTAATATATTGTTACAAGACAGAATTCTATCTGTTCGAATGTCATGAAAGTTATTGTTATAATATTAAACATATCGCTTAGCTGAACAAGAAACTCGCCACGAGTAACTGCGCAAGAAGCGCTGTTATTGAACGCTAAGCTTTATATAATCAGACAGGTTTTAGATTAATATAAGACATGAAATTCCAACGAATTATATGTAACTGTATATTCCGGTAGAACTCAATCCTGAAAAGAGCGATTACACATACTAACCACCGGGAGAAAAGGACTTACGATTCTAGATGCGCCAGATTCAAGTCCGTCGAACATGAAGGTATTAGTTTTCTGGTCGACATTTAGATGTCTTCCATTTCAGCTGGTTCTCATCGATGAGGAAATGCGCTTAACACCGAGATGCTAATAAATTGAAAGCAATGAAATAGTAACGGATACAAGAGGTTTTCAACAACTCCGCGATAGTAATGTAACAAGTTCACTGCCTGCGTCCATCCAGCCAAGAAAAAGAAATCTTGTTTCAGTTTACCCATAAAGCATTGATAATACTGGCGATCTGATTTCTCAAAGCTAAACGAGGACTGGAACTGAATAAAGTTACCCCAAAATGCGAAATGATTTTACATCTTGAGAGTGTTTACACTGCATGTGACTACCCTATTCAGGGAAATGTGCTTAGAACGTGGTAATCCTCTACACGAGAGGCGACATAACGCTAAGAATCGATTTCTGTCTCAGACACGGCTAAGGAAGGGATACAAAAAGAAAAATCTACCGAAGATACACGAATTTATTTTATTCATGGAACTCTGTGCCATTCGGTGGATTATTCTACAACAGATAGATACTTTACGTCCATAGAAAGTTTCAAATAGCATTTGTAACACTATCCCAATTCTAATAACAGTATTTCTCAAGTGGAAACGAGGAGTCATTAGTTCAGTATTCGTTCAGTTTAGCGGGAAAAACCGCGTGAAAACCACCCCCAGACCGAGCAGAATAATATTTATGTCAATTTCGACGGCTGATACGTCCAGCACATCGGCTCCAGTAAAAAAATTAAAGACTACAATAACAAAACAAAGAGTCCAGTGGTTGAGCGCAAATACGTCAGAAAATCTAAATTTCTGTTTTCAGTGGTTTCCCGAAATCACTCGAATGCCGAGATGGTTCCATCAAAATGACACGGGCGAATTCCCTCCAGTTCCTTTCCACCAATCCTCTTCCGCCTCTAATGTCCTCGACAAGCGTAAACAAACCGCGACTCGATAATAATGCTTAACGTCTCTTAGAAGCGAGGTCTTTAGAGTACTGTCTCGAGTAAATTTTATTAACAGCACATTTTCTTACAAACTTTCATTTCTTAATCATAGCAGTGAGGTGTTTGCCCTGTATGATCTTTGAGAAGTATTATTAATTCAAACCTTTGTTGATTTCTTTATTCCCAGCCATTTTTTAATGTATAAGATTGCTCAGAGCAAGAACAGAAACCTACTAATAATTTTAATAGTAATTATGGATAAAGGATTACTTGAGCTGTGCGAGTTAGATAATTGAGCAGTAACAAAAACAAAAAGATTTTATATGATGTTCATCGGAGTGAAGCGGTGTTAATGACGATAATTCTTGGTGCATCTCTCTTAAGGTAGCAGCAAATTAGCAGAGGTAATTGTTATTCTTGACAGCTACGACTGTAATACGAGACGTTCCAAGCCTCAATCACAGATTATACAATACATAATTTCATGTAGAAATGAAATTCATATAGCACGTAGTCAGGGATGCCGGAAATTTAGTTAATTAGGGAGACACTCGTAATTCATAAGCAAATAGGACAGTCAGTTTATTCATATAGTGTGGCCTCCACAATACAGACAGAAAAATCTACTGAGGATCAACTAAAACTCCTCCTCCCCAGTTATCTTTTCTACTCCCCAGGCTAAATTTTCTCACTGCGCATAAAAACATACGCTGTCTTCCAGACACCTTACACAGATTCCGCAAATTAATTAAACGAGTTTTCTGAGTGTTTATTTTGAGTACTTGTGATGATTATGATCGGTAGAATAAGCATTTAGCATTGGGGCTAGTGAGGGAGCTGGCTTTCTTGCGATTCGTTTGCATTAGTAAGGGGAACATCCATAAATTACGTGAGGTGTTTTCTCCGTATTTCCGGACCCCCCTCCACCCGCCCCCCTCTGGTGAGACTTCGTGAGATCTAAATCGCCCTCGCAACTTTTTGACGAAATGCCTCCCTAAAATCAACCTTCGCGTCATTTGTAGACCTTTTTTTTTTTAGCTCTACAGTCCAACAAAAACCTCACGTGAGATTTCCGTTGACCCCCCCCCCCTCCCCCTTGGTGAGATTTCGCAGGACGCCCCCCCCACCCCCATTTCACCTCACGTAATTTATGGACGCCCCCTAAGGCGTTTTTCTGCAACAGTTTCGCAATATTTTCAGTCCACAGACAGAGACGCAAGACTTTTACTGTCTGGGTTCCCGAGCCTACCTTGATACTAACAAGCAATATTGGAGGATAACAAGATAATTTCAAAAACAATGTGGCAAAATTAGAAAATTCATAATGGAGAAACAAAATTTTGAAGACATTATTCAAGTGGATCATTTGTGTGCATAACTAGTGAGGCAGGCTGTACCAGAAGAATTTAAGTGCACTAGATGCTTTCAGCCAGGGTTCGCGGAAGTCCGCAGTTGGGGAGGGGAGGGACAAAGGAAATACACCGCGATATACTGTTGCCCTCGGACAGGTTGAGACAATTTGCAGAACAAAGAGCTGACCATACGCGTCAGCTATTGTTCTGGGATGAATTTGTGGAAGAGTTGATCTGTTATTTACATACTCAGACAAAAATATTAGTAATAATTTGTTGGTAAGTATCGGCGGCACAATTACGTGCAAATAAGAGGTTATAAATAAAGACAGGTAATATTAACTCACAAATTCAGAACAGACTATTTTATATAAAATGTTCTCGCTCTCCGGCTTCATCTTTTTTCAACGGAAGTGAACTCTGACAACTTCCTTATCATATGCCCAACCCTTAAATTTATGGTGATAAAACAATGAAATCTCCGGGAGGGGGATCAAACAAGCAATTGCTTAAGAATTTTAACGACTTTGGTGAATCTGGTAGACCACACGAGAGTTACAAATTGTCGCCGCCAACAAAATGATCCAACTTCTTTTTGTATTAGAAAAAGTTCTTAAAATTAAAACAGCAAAAAATCACATTTTTCCCATTAAATAAGCAATTTTTTTTATTATTTTTAGGTAGTTTGTGCTGAATTCTTAGTTTAAAATCCATTTCTATAGCTTCAAAACATAAGTAATTCCAACTCTCTAGCTCTTATAGTTTAAGAGTTACATGCAATTAAACATTTTAAATATTGCACGATTTTCAAAATATATGGATTTTTAGACAAAGGGGTCATAACTAAGTCATTTTTATTTTTTAAAAATCCTTTTGGAATATTTCATAACTCCAGTATGATTATCTGCTATACGGTTCAGTCTGGTTCAGGTACGAGCAACCTCAGCCACTGCTGTTCGACCCAATTCATGGTGGTCCACGAAATAGTACAGCCTCTAAATTTCAGGATTCATTATATTTTATAAGCCTTACTTGCTCCTGACTTTAACATCCAGTATTTGTGTTTGTAGGTGAAAACGAACCATTACAATGCAGAAAAAATTTCGCGCAGAAATAAACTCCATTCTTCATGATATTCTACATGAAGCTCAAGAACCATGATACATATACGGGCGGGTAAGGTGATCAAAAATCAGAATCCATCAACCAATGCTGCCCAAAACATCAAGTAGATGGGATCATCGGACGGGACCACTATCAAAATCTGATGTTTTTTAGTCTAAAATTCGCAGTTATAGGTATTTGTAGAGAGGAAAAAATGTAAATTTCCGTCAATAGTAGCAAAATAAATGGAAATATGATGGAATGATACCTGCATGTATTATTTCTATGAAACCTGGAACAAAAGGAGATCATCTTTAGGGAATCAAGTCGCTGGCAGCAATTTCATCGTGTGCAACAGGAACGGAAGAGCTACGTTTGGTATTTATTTCTTGGAAATACTATGCTACTATAGTCCAAACCCATTATTTGTATGGAATTTGTTTACATCTAAGCCCTAAAACGACTATTAACGGTCGTCAACATTATACTTACTTAATATCGATATAATTTATATCGATAAACGCTGTTTCCAAATAATAGACTGTTAGCCCTCGGTGAATTTTCAGGTGACGCGGGTGATTGTTTCCTTTGCGAATGGCACTTCAACATTTGCCGACATTTGGAAACACGATTTTCAAAACTAGGTAATCATATCTACCAGATAAATGGAGCGTAGAGTTTGAAGCGGGTAGTGAAGGGCTGGTCAAACAGAGATTCAGGAATCAAGTTCTAGACTGTAAAGTAGGGCACTCACCTCGTCCTTGCTCCAGCGGCCCTTGTTAATCGTCTTGCGTGTAGCGGGCCTCGAGGTCGGCGCGGACTCCTCCGCCGAGGACTCGTCTGATGCGCCGCCCTCGTCGCTCGAATTGCTGTCATAGCAGGACCGGGACCTGCGTCACAATACACCCAACATTAAACCATACACTCAGCTATCCATTAAAAGACTGGGTATTTATTACTGAGGATTATACCCCCGTTGGACACAAAAGACCGCACACAGATTATACATATTCATTAAAACTGTCTGAATACTGCCTTAAAACGAAGTAATCGAAGAAACAAGATTATTTCAAATGGATATAGCTGTTCCATTTGAACCGGTGAGGGAACTGGAAAGCTGCACGGGTATATTCATATGAGGGTAGGCTGAAAACAAACGCACATATGCTTGTGGAACACGAATAAAAACAAATAGCAACATCAGGCAAAAAGTTCATCTTTAGTCAAATCTTAAGCTTTAAAATCATATAAATATTTTTTAACATAGTCACCGTTAAGGCTAACTCATTTCTCCCAGTGTGTAACAAGTTTTTTTTATTCCGTCACCGGTAAAAATATCTTCAGACTTTTCTCGAATTCAGGATTTGGCAGCTGCATTTATCTCATCGTTCGAGGTATAATGATTACCCTGGAGGTATCTCTTGAGTATAGGAAAAAAGTATAAGTCACAAGGCAGAGTAAGGAGGGGGTGGAATAGGTTCAAATTTCAGGTTTCGCAGAGCCGCTCAGTAACGCGTGAGGTGTGTGTGGACAAGCGTTGTCATCTTGCAAGAGTATTGGCGCCAGACTTCCTCTAACACGACAAACTCGACGTCGGACGTGTTTTAGAGTCTGTGTGTGTACGCTGAGAAGCAATGGCGGGTGGCGGATCCGGGAGGGGGGGGGGGGGGGGGGTTAGGGGCTCAAACCTCCTCCCAAAAAAGCATCTAAGTCACCCAGACGACATCGTAATTTTGGGACCTTTTTTTCAGCTCAACTGTTCTTATAAGGACAGCAAATCTGAAATAAAATGTTGACATGAGATTTCTGTCGTCAACCCCCCCCCCCCAAATTAAAATCCTGGAACCGCCACTGCTGAGAAGAATTTACCGTTGCCCCTCGTTCCAGAATATCGGTCAAACAAACTCGTCTGCAGCAGTGATCGGACATTTGCTACGTTTTTAATCAATAGTTATGGCTTTTCCAGGTTCGCAACACAAAATTTTACTGCCCATCGATTTACAGTAGACCTAGCAACAGCAACCACATACAGCCTTTAAACGACAATGAATCTCAGTAGGAGTCTTTCTTCCGTTAAAAATCCGATAACAGTAGGCTGTTTAATTCGCGTTGACATAAGCACTCCATACATCCTCTTCTCAAAATACACTAGATGAACTGATCGACTTCAAACCTGCGCATGCGTGTAGGTTCCACATGCCTCAGGGCGCGCTTCTGAAGGTCATTTCGTTCGCGCCCTACAAGCTTGTGTACATACAGTGGCGAAAGGTGGTGTATCATTAGTAATTAGAAAACAATATGCCAAAAATATCAAGGACTGAAATGCAGACGAACTTTCACTCGTGGCAAAAAAGGTGGTGGTAAGAGCCAGCCAATGATGTTGCTGTCGCTATGAAAGACGCTGATGACAGCACAGAACCATGTACTCGATGATTAGTAATAGGAAAGTGATGATTTTGTTTGGAAATTTCAGTGAACATTGAGAGAAACGAGCTAATGATGACACCATAGGTCCATTTAGAGGAGATGTTAATGACATAGGATAGAACCTTGTGAAATTATGCCAACAATATGCATCACAAAAATCAGTAAACACGCATTGACTCAGCAAACTATCCAGTGAGAATCAATAGATTACGTAATAAGGCATAAAATACTATAAAAGAAATTCAGAGATTTATTTAAGGAGGCCGGCTTTTGAATGAACTATATCGATATACGCCTGGAATGATATCTGCAAAGCATTGGATGGTGGGATAGGGATTCGAACCTGCGTCCCCCAGAATGCAAGACCAGAGGGCTACCGATCACGGTCGGTAGATATCTGTTAGCGGAGTCTATTAAACACATGGTTCCAAAACCCAGTGTTCTGATTCGCTTCCCCAGCATGAATATCACTTTTTTTATCTATAATGTAATAAAGAATGTTGTTATGCAAACAAAAGACTTAACGAAAACGATGTATGATTTTTACAATAAATCTTCTAATAAACTCTTTCAGAACAAAAAAGTTTACTCGACAATTGATAATTTGTGCTACACGACGGCCGAAAAATAGTAAAGTCGTGAAAATATTCATAATTAACTGTAATAAACTTTACAGCACCGAAATTTTTTTCTAAAATTCACTAAAGTTTTGATAATAACAATACAAGTGGAACAGTACACATTTTATTTTCTTTATTACATTAATGAAAAAAAAGCTGACAATTCTGCTGGAAAGCGAAACCTACACCGAGTTTGTAACCAAGTGCCTTACCAAATTTCCGTAACGCTTACTACTTGCTGCTGGTGCTTAATTCCAGGTACTAGAGACTTGGTCACAAGCTGCAATTCGGGTAAGCTAATTTTTCTCATAAAATAGGGCGTATCTAATTATACCGTTTCACAGTAGTTATTTTTTACTATTAAAGATTTAACTTGCTTAAAACAACTAAAATCCTTAAAAAAACATATCTGACGCTATCCTTGTAAGATTACATGACACGAAATCGTTATCTACGGGAAGCAAGAGCATTTTTTTCAAGTGATAGTATATTCGGTTGTAGCGCAATCACTGGGACTGATTGCGCTAGAGCCGAAGAAACAAAAGTGCACACAACTAATCATCGAAAACGAAGTATACATAAGATGCGTTGTAGGGAATCAAACATAAGTGGTGCAATAGATGTAAACCAATAGATCAGAGTATTGCATTCGCTATGGCGGATGAAACACTGAGAACTATAAAATCGCTTAGAACTGATAAAAAAAAAAGAAATCATGCATATCAATTATATTACATGAAAAGAATTGAAAAAATGTTTACAGCCAGTAGTTCTTGAAAGAAATTAACGATGAAAATTTCAACTCAGATAAATCTTTTAGACAGTATGCTACTACTGTTTCACGCAGGAATGGATAAAAAATTCTAAGAACTGTAAAGAAATGGGCGATCTCAAGGAACAAGTGAAGTCTTAACTCAGTCCACAACCTGAAAGTTGGTTGCATTCCGAAGGCGTGCTAAGCGAATATGTCAAAGGGAAGGACCGCCAGTTCCTTTCATATGGAACCTACAGTTTATCCGGAGCGCCCTCGTGTAGCTCATATAAATAACGCGAAGTTCATGATAATTCATGACCGCACATAAAAAAAACTAGGCATCTTTAGTTCGACATTAGTACAAAGAAATGTATCAATGACAACCATGTTCCTACGATGCTCAATATAAATGATTTTGGAAACAAATTCTTCATCCGTCATATTTCGTTATAATTATTGCCAGTATTATAAGTATATTTCAGAGTGTTTCCTCACCAAGAAATTTCATGAGGAAAACAAAACGCATAGTTTATCTTGCATCCATAGCCGATTCTGAACTATTCTGACGAAGAATTTCTACGATACGTATCAGGCTGCAAGAAGATCCTATAAAATATTATCTCCCTAGTTTCCTAACGTACGACTCGGAAAGAAGACAATTGTGTAAAAATGCCAGATTAATATACTTTTGTTGCCTACCTGTTACAGTATACTTCCGGAACCAGTAGAACAATGAAGTTCGGTGCCATTGATAAGAAGTAACATTTATAATACACGACTCATCAGTACCACGTACTGCTTCATAATACTTAACAGGACACCGGTACAGATAACACTAAAAGGATGTGTGCCTGGTAGCACGGTAGACGGCACTCCCCCTACTCACCCTGGTCGAACAGATAGTGGTGGGGGGATGGCGAACGAAGTGCTATTCTCGGTTGCGAAACACAGGGCATTTCTTGCTCACATGACCACTAAATGGTAAAACAACAGCTCCCAAAGGAAAAACTGGCTTTTATGATTATATATATATATATATATATATATATATATATATATATATATATATATAAATGAGGGCGAATCAAAAAGTTACACTTCCAAGTTATGGCAATTTATGAAATCACGTACACATAGGCAACAAGGCTATGACAATATACAATGTCAGGGGGCGTCCATTAATTACGTGAGGTGAATAGTGGGGAGTCCGGCGAAATCTCACCCGGGGGGGGGGGGGAGGGAGAAATCGAGAGAAATATCACCTGAGCTTTTGAAATTCTTCAAGGACAGTAGAGCTAAAAAAAAGTCTAAATAAACTGCTAGGTCGAACAGCAGGGGGGAGGAGGGTTCGTCAAAATCTCACGTCATCTTTGGGGCGGAGGGGGTCCAGCCAGATCTCACCAGAGGTGGAGGGATACGGATTCAAGGAAACATCTCACGTAATTAATGGACGCTCCCAGATCAATTTTCCATATAGTTCCCGAGAGACTGTAAACATTTCTCGGGACGGTCAACCGACTTTTCGATTCCGGATGCGTAGAAATCATCTCCAGCGCTATGTAACCACCTGGAGACAGCTGCTGTCACATCCTCATCGTTTCGGAAACGTTGTGCCGGTTGCGTAAGGCAATTAAAGATAAGCGGCGGGGAAAATTGAGCGCCGGTGTGATTTTGTTGCACGATAACGCAACACCTCACATGGCCCGCCAAAGGTCCGAACTGCTTGCTGCAGGGATTCAAATGGGAGGTATGGCAACATCCTCCATACAGTCCAGACTTAGTGCCAAGCGATTATCATGTATTCGGTAAACTGAAAAGGGATCTCGGTGGACGACGATACTGAAACAATGAGGAGATGAAAGCAGCTGTCTCCAGGTGTTACATAACGCTGGAGGTTATTTCTACGAATCAGAAAAGTTGGTTGAACGTTCCTAGAAATGTTTAAAGTCGATTGGGGATTATGTAGAAAAGTGAACTTACATTTATGTTGTCTTAGCCGTGTTGTCTTAGCCGTGTAGGCGTTTTCATAAATTGCCATAATTTGGAAGTGTAACTTACTTTTTTATTCGCCCTCGTATAACACCGATATCTGTTAGAATATACAATCTACTTACTCTTGGTTTCACTTCAACCACAGGCCATCAAATATCATTAATTAAATTGAATTATACACTGGCTGGAAAACTAATATTTCTTCCATCCACTCAGCAGGTTCAAAACGGCATTAGGACGAAAAATAATAACCGAACTTTACAACAGCTGACTTAACTCTTTCTAGAAATTTTGTCAGTGTAAGTCTGAAAACTGTTTTTTTTTTACTTATGGTTTTACGCCTCGTGGAGGTCGAGGTCATTAGAGGCGGGATGGGATTGGGGAAAAGAAACGGGAAGTAATGGGAAGGAGTTCGGCCATGGCCTTTTTGGAGGATGCATCGCGGCATTCGCTTGTGATTGGGGGAAACCATGGAAAACCCAAATCTGGATGCCCGGACGGGAATTCGAACCGCCGTCCTCCCGAAGACGAGGTCAGAACGCTAACCGTTCACCCACCAAGCTCGGTCTGAAACCTGTGCCGAAGTTTCCTGTTCATTCGCATTCATTCCCCTTGCTTGAAATTAAAACTCTGGTGCATGATTTTACACCCCTCGTTAGCCCGAGTAGCTCGATACGAGGTTTATAACTGATTCGAGTACCAATGGTGGAAGGAATTTTCATCGTTAGGGACTGGATGAGTACGGTGAGTGCACGATTCTTTATGACCAGAGATGTACCGAATCTACGCGCAGCACATATGGAGTGAGGGAGCACGGCACTGTTAATTCGTGCAGCGGAGGTGAAATAAAAATTGGTCACCTTCCGGTGTCTTTCGGAAAATTAAGTCTACACCGCAATTCCCGATGTAACTTCTTATCTCTCATCAACAACAAACAGAATATAATACACTGGACAAGCACATCATCACAGAAAGATGGACAGTTTGGTACTGGTTAAGATATCTGGAAACCAAGCAGTCTACGTCTCTCCGGGAAGTTTTTTATTTGCTGATTACATTGGATTCTTACATTTTCACATAAACATAATACAACAATATGAAAACATTAACATAACTTGTCCTAGACACCGAGGATGATTTAATAAAATCGAAACGGTAACGCCAAAACAGTTTTTATTTTAACTACACTAGACGGAAATCCCGCTATAAACCCTTATTAGTAAAGCAGCTAGGGACAAGAGGCCTAAATATCAACAAGTCAAATATTCTTGGTTTCTGGGACACTTTTTCTTGATTTTTTTTATAGTGAATATTGCATGATCTTGCGAATATTAATAATTTAACAACCGAAACATCTTATGCATCGATCTCCTCTTTTCCTGGTACAAAATTGAAAAACTCTGGATATGGGCTAGGAGACTACTACAGACCCGAAATGAAAATTTACATATTAAATCTGCCAAACTTCTACAACCATGGTCACGATTACCGCAGGTGATTCATTTTGACAAAGTTGAGTCACTGAAATAGACGAGCGTCAGTTCGAAACAACAAGATGAGTCACCCTCATATGTGATCACAATTAGTCGAATGTTTTGAAGCCCGGCTCTGACAAACACTTTCGCAATGTGTACCGGAAGATTCAGTCTGGGACTGGCAGAACGTACTGTCGGGAATTCCACTCATTAGGGAGCGTGCATAAACCACGTAGCTCCATTTTGGCCTCCTGTGAACCCCCCTTCCCCTTCACGTAGTCCTACGTGGCTTTTGCTCTACGCCCCCCCCCCTCTCCTCACGTAGCACGCAGCTTTTTTCCCTTTTGATTCCAGAAGACATTTTGTACCGTTTTCTCTTGTCAGACGATTGTAAATTACATACGGAGATGATTAACTGAGGGAAATAAATATTCACATGCTGTTGTGAGTTCTGTTCCTCATTTTAACTGTGAAAAAATGTTATGAAAGGAAAGCTACGTGACCTGGCTCGGAACCCCCCTCCCCACACGTAGTCTTCCAGCCAACCCTTACCCTCCCCCCTGGACGGAGCCACGTAGTTTGTGCACGCTCCCTCAGAAGCTTGATCGCCTGCTATTCCAAACTAAGATGGCGAACTATAGGGTTGTTAAAAGTGATTTCTACATTTACGATAGGCTAACAAATAAGGAACTAAGAATTTACAAGACAGTGGGTGTACTTCACAAACTGGTTGCCTTCAATCTAATTTGTAGAAAATGTTATTCTCACCCAGTTACTAGAATCAAAGCAATGAAGTTGATTTAAGGAAAAGAGCCTTGTGACATACAGACGATAGAAAATAACTAAACTAACATTAGTTATGACTGTCACTAGCACCTTAGAGAAACAGAAAGGCAGGATGACGTTTTTAGATAGCTAATTGATTAATATTACGCCGGAACTGAGAAAAATTTACAATGATGCATAAGTTCCTAATAATAAATTTTCAACTGAATGCAGATCGAATAGTAAATCATCCTTAACTCATATTCTAGCCAACGACTATTTCGTAGCTTCAGCAAGACGCATGTCTCAAACTTAATTCATCTCAACGACAAAGATGATATTTCACTCTGCGAAGAATTTTTTTTTTTTTTTTTTTTTTTTTTGCTTAATGCACTGTCCCAAATCAAAACGCGCTCATACTGCCGATGACAACTAATTAAAAACTCGATCACTTTTTCAGCGCTAGCAAGGAGCTACTGGATGTTTCCAAGAAGTAGCTGCAGGTTTAATTGAAGACAAGACAAAATTTTGAGGCGCCTTTCGTACGTCTTAACATTAGAGCCGAGAGAGGACTGGGGACAAGGATCGGGAAGGAATTCAGTCGTGACCTTTTAAAAGAACCATTAAGGCATTCGCCTCGAGTGATTTCTAGAAACCATGGAAAACCGAAAACTGTATAGCAGGACATGGATTCGTCACGTCCGAGCTTTTCCGCTCACCAACCTGGCGCGGTTTAATACAAGAGTTACCACTAAATTTGAGTAAATAACACTTGGTTTATTCTTTTAAATCCTAGGCCAGATTAAGACGAAATAACTCACATTTCGTATGAGAGTGGAGACTTTCCCGGCGGATTGATGCAGTGAATTGTTCACGGGAGTGCAGCCGGATAGTGTCGTAAAATGACGACGTATTGGTGCAGTGAAACGTCGTCATTTTACGACACTATCCGGCTCCACTCCCGTGAACAATTCACTGCATCAATCCGCCGGGAAAGTCTCCAATCTCGTATTAGATACCTTTACGGGGAGGATATGTTTCAACATGTCAGGCAGTTTGAGAAACTGCGCAAGAAGAAAGCAAGACTGCTCTGCTCCTTGTTAGATTTTCGCCGGCAGCTAAGCCAGTCTGTTTAGTGATTTCAAGTAATAATATCTGAAATAGACCTGATGAAGACAACCGAGCAAGTGGTCGAAACGTCATTTTACGACACTATCCGGCTGCACTCCCGTGAAGAATTCAGTGCATCACGTTTCATAGTATGTAACTCAATTTTACACGCATTTTGTAGGGGTCATGGCGAGACAGGTTTCGAACTACGGATGTGGCCCCGAATATGAAACTTCAAAGGCTCAGCTTCTTTTGCGTTCAAATGTAATTTATCTACGACATGCACGGCTAATGTGAGACAAAGCACATTGTTCGTTTTGTTTAAAAATTCTTAAATTGTCGTTATAACTCGTCGCTTAGAAATCACGGCACGTTGGTTCCCACAGGAGACACGGCTAGTGGTTCCCGTCATGAAGTGACCGCAGCAGGCGGAACAGAGAAAGCGCAGGATGCGACAGGATACAGATCATACCGGTTATATCGTCGGCTGCTTCTCTCACCTCTAATTAATACTTCCTACTCGCAGTCCCCTAGCAAAAATAATAAACCTCACGCTCGTCGGGGTTGCTGGTTATCACCTAGGGCGTGTAACTTGCTTAACCACGCTAATACAAAAAAGCTTAGAGTACTCGAAGTATCACGAATATAGTACACCTAAAACCTGGTTCATAACACGAAGGTGACATAGTAATCCAATGCGTGAGAGTTTGTGAGCTCAGTTTCTGTCCTCAGAGACTAAATACTGATCAACGTGTAGTGAAGCGTTCAAAGTGTTCACTTACACAAACCAAGCTATCAGACATTTAACTATTCACAAATCAACATTAATTTACATAGAAAATTAAAATTTACCCTCTCGATCTTGCAGGTTAGCATGGATGTCTTTGCGTCGCAACGAATGATCTCTGGCAATAAAATGCAGGTACTTTTAAGTTTTCTGGATAGTAGTGATTACGTGCAGAAATATCAGGGGAAAAAAATGGACAAAATTTTACAAGATAAACTGGATAAAAGCTCAAGTTTTGTGGATATCAATGCAGAAATATCAGGGGAAAAACATAAAAATGTATAACTGGCCGAAGTATTTAAGGAAAACTTCACGGAACGATGAATGAGCATCAAATGTAGTTCTTACATATCTTTATGATAAAAGAGAAAACCACGGTCAGCAGTGGAGAGTTCTCGATGGTCTTCCATATTTTGCACAACATTCTTCACAAGTGTATGCAAACTCTTACCTCAGCCTAGTAACTGCCCAATCATTCCAGTTCAAAGGAGAGTCTTTGAGGTGTCATTTAAAAGAAACTCACGGATGGAGCGGAGTAGCGGTAGCATTTTCTCATTTATACACGAAAGCATCCAACATTAAAAAATATCCTTTAAATAAGATTTTTGTTCAATTGTGAAAATTAGTTACGTTCTACAACAAGTAAGAAAGGGCTCCGATACCGTTATAGTTTTGAGGAACAAAATAACCCTGCCACTATATTTACAACAAATCACTGTGTTACAATTTTTCTATTTATTATTATTTTTGTTAACTATGGAAAAATGCTATGTGGATGAACAGACTTGCTCACAAAGGCTTTTTTTTTTTTTTTAGATGCCGTTAAAGTAAATAATTACGCACGCCAAATCACATGTTAGCAACAGTAATAGCTTTATGCTGCGGTCGTTAACAGTAGCAGGTATTTCCCACGTTTGACGACATCAGACACGCTAGTTGGGACAATTCCCACGGGAAGGCGAGATCCGCCAGTCAACAAGGTGTACCACATAGTATTATGTAACGTAACCGAGGTCTCGTGACGACGCTGTAACGTGAACTATGAAGCACGTACATCAGAAGTGCAGCATTCGCACTCGAGTGGAACACTAGACATTACGTCTCTGACATTGGCTGACTCACTGTTCCGAGAAAATACTCCGACCTCGCTGACCGACAGGGCAATACGCTCACATACCATCGTAATGACTTTGTTCTTCGCAACATTACAATTTTTTTCTCTATCTCTCTCCTCAATTTATCAAATTAGTTTTAGAGAAGTCAATCCACAGTGGACAACTTCCGTTGCCGGCGAAAACACAGGATCTAATCTTCCGTCATACTGAAAAACTCAAATCTCTAAACCGTTCGTTTTCTTCCAGTCACTGAATTCATAGTTGGCATGAATCATTGACTTACGCTTCTTCTTCTATGCCTGCCATACCCGGTCACCGTGTGGGATGTTTCCCCTTCATGATAAGGGGGCGTCCATAAATTATGTGAGGCGAAACAGAGGGGGGGGGAGGGGTCCGGCGAAATCTCACCAAGGGGGCAAGGAAGGGATCAACGGAAATCTCACGTGAGGTTTTGGAAATTTTTGTTAGACTGTAGAGCTACAATAAAAGGTCTATAAATGACGCGAAAGTCGAATTTAGGGGAGTATTTCGTCGAAAAGTGGGGGTGTAACCGGCTTTGGAAGGGTGAGACCTAAAAAAAAAAGTCTCAAAAAGTTGCGAGGGCGATTTCTAGGAGTGGGGGTCTCACGGAACAGGTCTCACAAGAGGGGGGGAGGGGGGGCCAGATCTCATAAAGTCTCACCAGAGAGGGGGTGGGGGGTCCGAAATCCGTAAAAACACCTCACGTAATTTACGGATGTCCCGTGGGAGATAGAACTGAAGTGGTTTCGCGCTGCCTTCCACAGTGTGATAGTATTTGTAAGTGTGTAAATGTGTACGGCAGTGATGATGTGTGTGTGCAGTGGACTGTGTTATTTGTGTTGTGGAGGCGAGATGAAACAAGGTAGAGCATGAAGTCCGTTGCCGGCCCATTCAAGACTGTTCTTTCACCAGGATTAATTTTTTCCATCCGACGTACGTATCACCATCAACAGTGTAGTATGTCCTCGGTCCATTCGCACTGCGGAGAGGTTTGGGTTTAACGCAGGAGCCTGGTGTGTAATCTAGTGATTATGAATTGTGCATCGCCACCACCTCTCCTACTCTGCCGATCAAGGACCCGGTGATGAAATTTCCTCAACCACCAGTACACGAACCAGCCAACTCCTTGTCAGCGCCGAAAACCATCACGGTGTCGCAATCACCTAGTCAACGGGGTGGTCTCAATCACACTAGAAATGAGTAATTCCAGTATTTTACTTTTAGGATTAACTCTTATTAGCTGCATGCCTTACGTTAACGATTTGACATTTAAGGTAAGAAATGATTGCTGCTAGATGTCTGTGAATGTTGCATGTTTGAAATATACTGAATTACAAGGATCCGGCATTCGCCTAAAGTCCTAAATGATTACGAGATGCGTTTCATGTGGAATTTAAACTTAATCAGTCACACCTTCCCAAATACTAAATCGAACCATTCAGTAGGATCGGCACAACGATTAGGGGGCGTCCATTAATTACGTGAGGTGTTTTTCTGGAATTCCGGACCCTTCCCTCCCCCCCCCCTTTTCTGGTGAGATCTGGTCGGACCCCGTCCTCCTCCCGCTAATCGACCTCGTATTTTTTTAAGACCTCTTTTTTTTAAGCTTTCATCCTTCCAAGGGCGGTTATACTCCCCCCACCACCACCCAGGTCGGGTTTCACGTCATTTCTAGACCATATCCCCTCCCTCCCCCTAAAGTCGACATTAGCGTCGTTTGTAAACTTTTTTTAGGTCTACCATCCTTCAAGAATTTCTTAATTGCTTTACGCCTCGTCGACGGCTAAGATCATTAGAGACGGGATGGGATTGGACTGGGGACAAGGAACGGGAAGGAACTCGGCCATGGCCTTTTTTGGAAGGAAGCATCCCGGCATTCACCTGGAGTTATTTGGGGAAACCATGGAAAACCCAAATCTGGATGCCCGGACGGGGATTCGAACCCGCGTCCTCCCGAATGCGAGGCCAGAACCCACCACGCTCGGTCAAGAATTTCAAAACCTCACATGAGATTTCCGTTGCCCCCCCCCTCCCCCTTGGTGAGGTTTCGTAAGATTCTGACTCTCCCCTCCCTCCCTTTTGTCACCTCACGTAATTAATGGACGCCCCCTTAGTATATTTGTGCGCTGAGGAAGATACACGGCGAAAGGAACACCTGCTGAACGAACTTCCATCAATTCCGTTTCTATCGCAATTAAAACCTTTTTTATCAAGGGTTTTCGGCTCTTCGACAAAGAGACCAACAGAGAAGACGACTGGTCTTTATGGAGAAACCATAACCGACATTGGCAAGAAATGATTACGGGAAACCACCTGTATTCCAAATATGAATGGTCTGACAGAGATCCGAATCCGCGCCCAACGAACGGCACCGCACACCCACCTGGCTACAACACAGTTATTACGCTAAAAAAAAAAAGAACAGATCGATTGCCACATCAATGTCAGCCAGCGTGATAGTAAAAAATATGGAGCACAGACATTAGAGGTAGTTGAACAGGTGGAAGTCGGAAATAATCAAAGGCAATATGGTAACAATTAGGCAGCAGGTGTCATTCCCGGGAAAATTTACATATGCCCCCCGATCCCTGTCGTACGCCTCGCTCCGCTACTTAATAGTCTGCATAACAAAGGACACCGGCTGTGTCAAAACAAAGCCTCTGCAAAGAGAAACAAAGCGTGTCTCATTTAGTAATCTGAAAGAAGCAGATATGAACCTAGTTAAATCCGTGCAAATACTACCGCGAGAATGAGTCATCAGCACACTAATTTCAACCAGTAAACAGTTACACAGGAGGGCACATGAAGCAGACTTGGCATAGAATATTCTGGATATATCGAGAACAGAAAGGTTTAACTTCACCGTGATTACATAATACATATGAGGAATTATAATCACTCGCGGTAAGGGTGAAGATAAAAGACGGGGATTTGTTTCTTGTTTGGCACAAATCGAATTATTTTCTGTACAGTTTCTTCAAATGATGGCTTTTTAATATAAATCATGTCTAATTTCTTTCACTTTACTCCCCTTCCCCCTTTCGTCCCCTACCTCAATGATTTTTAATAGTAATACAAACTACATGGAAGACAGAGTAGATAAAGGAGGGTTGAGTAATAAGTTTAATGTGCCTAAAAGAAATTACATTATTGTACTATTTCCCATAAGCGTAAAGATGTACATCTCATAATAGCATTGACAACGTAAGACAAATTAAGAGCAAACATTAGACGAAAGCTGACTCGTGCGCTTTGATTTATAATGACTCCTTATGGTTTGGCCGCGTCATTTTCCAAAGAAGCCAGAACGAAGCTTGTGTTCAAGTTTCGCATAGTTTTCAATACTTCTTCACAGAATGAATAACAAATAAAATAATAATAACCAACAGGCAAAATAATAGTACACTGCAGCCTTTCAAAGCCGGTGGCAGAGCCATCTCACTTTACGAAATTGGACAGTTTACGAGGCATCCACAAATTACGTGAGGTGTTTTTCCGGATTTCCGGACACCCCCCCTCCCTACTCTGGTGAGACTTCTAGAGATCTGGTCCGACACTCCCTCCCCCCTCTGGTGAGATCTGGTCCGAGAGACATCCACCCCTAGAAATCGCTCTTGCAACTTTTTGAGACTTTTTTTTAGGTTTCACGAAATACTCCCCTAAAATCGACTTTCGCGTCATTTGTAGACCTTTTTTTTTTTTTTAACTCTACAGTCCAACGAAAAAAATTTCAAAACCTTACGTGATATTTCCGTTCGACCCCCCTCCCTCCTTATTTCACCTCACGTAATTTATGGACGCCCCCTTACGAGTTTAATAGATGATATGCTCCATTTAGAATATACGATTTTGAATTCCATAGGCCATGCATATAACTATTTTTCAATGCGGAGGTGTACTTCTTGTTTCTTCCATGTTTACTATAATGTAAGTAAGCTAACGCTTTTTTTACTTCCTATTGGCTTTATGTATTCGTTCCTTTGTTTCTCCCCCATCCACCACATACCTGAATTATATACAGGTTGCTAGTCGAACAGTTGGGGAACACATGAAAATTGAATTACCATCTCTACAGCCATCTGAAAGATTCTTCAAACAACTGAGGTAGCTGCTTTCCAATGCCCCTCGCAGTCAGGTAAGGTTTTGTAAGAACGATTTTTCGAAACCATATTGTCCTCCCCTCCATAACAGCTGTCACAATTTCTCGGAACCTGCCTCTGATTCTAGCCGAGATAGATTCAAATTCTAGCAACTTACAATTTAAAAACACTTGGTATATAGTCAAATCCAATAAGCTTATTCGTACACATCGAAGCCTTCGACCGGAGCCCAAAGATGAATTAACAGTCATTCAGTCATTTGGAAATTATGACGACACAGATGAACCTCAGGAAGTAGTGTACTTAAAAGTATACAATCTAATGCCATTCATACTATTAGTTCCTCTTGTATTCAACAAAAGTCATTTCCAGAACCGGAAGTAAGGAATAATACGTTCATACAAAAGTCGAGTAGAACCTTCATGTCTACAACACTAGTATTGTCATTTCTAAAAGTAAAATTGAATTTCAGTATCAGCACAAATAAAAATATTAGTTTTGAAAATTAATTCGATCATATCTAATCATCTTGATTTAAGTAATTTGGATACTTCGTTCACGGCATCAATTTATTGAATGAAAGGCAGGATACAAATGGAAGCGAAACGCTCGTTTGCCCGTATGACACAGCCTCATAGCTTCTGAACTTTTTTAAATCCAATAAATTGTAACAAAGTAAATATTAGAAACGTCATATTGATTAAAGTAATTAAAAAGCATTTAGTAGTCGATGGAAGGACACCTATACTGTACTCTTCAATGGAATCCAATGAAAACTGACAGCCTATGAAAATCTACGGACTTTTTAAATTCCTCTTTTTGCAATCGTTTTCGGGAAAAACTATAAAAAATTATTTCTCCATTAATTTCCGAACCTACCCATCCATTAATTTTATCATAATTTACAGTGATATATAAGTCTACTAAAGATAAAAGGAAACTATATCGATAATTTTGGAGTTTACGGTTTCCTAAAAAGAAAAGTTTGAGCTAATTTACCAAATCGGAGTCTACAATAGAAAAAGTTTTGGACGGAAAATCGTATATCATAAATAAAAAGGTAGAGAATTTCATGATTCGGATAATAAATATACCGTGAAAATATTAAAAAAAAAAAATTAATGCAGTTTTTGTGTCCCATCGTAATATTTTTTTTCTTTTTAAAGTTTTTACAATATAACGTCATTAGTTAATTTAGTTCATACACCATCTTGGCTAATTATCTCGTATTTGATTCATTCTTTTATTTGCGGTTCAGGAAATATTTTGCTTATTGTAGAAACCAGACACAAAATTCTTTGCGCTTTTCGTAGTCATTATATTCATAATTTTAAATTCTTCGCTAGCTCTTCTGCGTGTTCAATCTTTTGCTCGAACATAATTATCCGCAATAGCATTGTCCGCAAAGTTCTCTTTGCTTTCCAAATAATCAAAGCACCGCGCGGCAGAGGACATTACTGGGACGAATACAGGTAAACGAAAGCTAAAATTTCGAAAAAGTAGCAATTTACAGCTTTTTCCTCGTCCTCTCCTACCAACCACGGAACCTTTAGATTCAATAGTGTGGCATATAGCGCTCGAACCTGGCGTTACGATGTAACCGATTACAGGTCGATATAGAAACGCTAGTTAAGAATTGGGAAACAATTGTTTACCATTCACTTACTCCAAAAATATACAAGCACAGAGGAATACTGTTATCATAGTAGTATATCACGGACTTAGGAGACGAAATAAGAATCATAAGATATATTTCGCAAATTATTTTACCTTTCCGATGAGCTGTTCGAAAATAGAGTAGCACCTGATTAAGACGGAATAGACGAGCGGCAGAAGATGCTAAAACACCGTGTGAAGTGTCTGTATTATCATCATTTTTTTAAAGCATGAAATATAACCTAAGTAAGAAATTACAGAGAGACTGTGAGTGTGGAAGAAGAATCTATACCACAAGATTGAGATAATTATTATTATTAAAAAAAAAAACGTACCAGAAGTCGCGCGCTAGTGTATCGCCTTTTCTTTTTTGCTGTCGTTTCCTATCTTGTGCTAACCTCTTCATCTCTACATATCCCATACATCCCACGTCCTCAGTTACCTGATTCATATATTCTAATCTCTGTCTTCCTCTACAGTTCTTACCTTCGACTGTTCCCTCCACTAACAAATTAACCAATCCAGCATGACTCAAAATATGACCTACCAGCCTGTCTCTTCTTTCTGTAAGCTTCTTCCACAAACTTCTTTCCTCACCCATCATTTCCAAAACTCGTTCATTTTTGTTTCATCACTTTTGGTTTATATTTAGTCAAAAATCTTCCTTCGGCATTTTGTTCATGACATTCAGTAATTTCTCAACATACTCAGTCTGTTCTGCTAACAACACGATGTCATCAGCAAATCGTAGCATACTGATTTTTTTTTTCTCCTTCAACACTTATGCCACATTCAAATCTTTCTTTCATTTCCTTTATTACTTCTTCTACATACAAGTTGAATATTCATGGGGATACATTACAACCTTGTCTCTCACCCTTTCTAACTGAATCATCTCTCTCGTGATTCTTTACTTTTACTATAGCTCCTTGATTCTTATAAAGATCATACATTATTCTTCAATCTCGGTATTTTAGACCCGAATTCTTTAAAAAAATTTAACATGTTGTCCCACTTAACATTATAAAAAGTTTTTTCTAAATCAGCAAATGCCAGAATCGTCTCTCTTGTACCGCAGGTTTTCCTAAATCCAAACCGATCTGCACCTTCTATCCCTTCTACCACATTTACAATTCTTCTGTATATTATTCTGGTCAGTAATTTTGAAGCATGCGATATTAGACTTATAGTGCCGTAATTCTCACATTTGTCAGCTTGGGCTTTCTTCGGAAGTGTGAAGATGACACTTTTATTAAAATCAGTTGGAATCTCCCCTGTCTCATCACTTTTTGATATAAGTTTGATTGATATAAGATTGATATAAGTTGGATTCCTTCTTCTCCTACGGATTTCATCAATTCCAACAGCCTTATTTGATTTCAAATCATTCAAATTATGGTCAGATTCTATACTCAAAACAGATCTCCTATGTCATCAATGTCGGCATCAACTTCTTTTTCCAATACACTGTTGTTCAAATCAACTCCATCATACTGTTTCTCTATGTATTCCTTCTAACAGCTTAGCTAAGCTTAGAAGAGGTTTAATTTAATTGCAAGGAAGCACAAGCTCCGGGGGCAATTACCCTACACCCCCATCTTCCCCCTGTCATGCACCCACCTACATTCGCCCTCTACAAATTTTATCTTTAAATTCTTTCAACGTTTTCGGTAAATTATTCATCATTTCTCTTGGTAACTCATTCCAATCCCTGACACCCTTACCTAAAAAAAGAGAATCTTCCCACACCCTTGTCCTTGAAATCGAGTGCCAGCTTGTGGTCATGGTCATCTTTTCCCTTCCATCCACTACTTTTGATACCTATTGCAATATCTTTCCATGCCTCATCGCCAGTATATGCCCTGTACACTCCCATGACCCTCCTCATCCTCCTCCTGTCTTGCAATGAATCCCATTCCAGCTCCTTTATCATATCCATTCCTATAAGCAGCTCTAATATACCTCTTTTCTTCATTTCTCCAAAATTCTGTTTGAACTTCCTATATGCCACATCTACTTTACGTACGACCATTTCCTTTTCTATTCTTCACACTTTTCATGGAGCATCTTTACTTTTTTTTTTTGCATTTCCTGTTTGATTTCTAAATTGTCTGTATTGCTCTTTTCCTGCTTCATCTTGGGTATTTTTGTATCTTCTCCTCTGATCCATCAACTCCAAAATTTCTTCTGTAATCCAAGATTTTCGGGCGGCTTGTTCCCCTAAAGCCTGATGATTCTTTACCAGCTTTCATAATTTCTCTCTACAATGCATTGCATTCGTCCTCAGTTGAGCTCCTTTGAGAGTTACTTCTTAGGCCCACGTCTACCATTTTTGCAAACTTTTCTCTCGTGACAGATTCACTTCCAGTCTGTTCTGCTTGTTTTGCTTTACTGTACACGCTTACAACGGCAGACCATCGTAATAACCTCAGTGATTCACACCTTTATCACCGAGGTCTCTATTCTCTACTTGAATTTCTTAGTACATTAGCAAAAAATGAATGCTGTAGTTTTGAACCAGTAACGTTTTGTGATGGTGAGGCGCCATACGGGCTCGTGATGGTTCAGTTCCGCCATGTGCCCCGTCAGCAGTGTGTGACGAAATGACTGTATGCTGCCTTCCTGTCGCAGACCCCTTTCTATGCTAATACTGTTTAAGACGCAATTAAACGTCGCCTCAAGCAGTCCGACAACGAATCCGGTCGGTATTTGATTAAACACCAAGGAATGAATTGCAACTGTGATGTAATCCTGGACGTTCGTTTAGACGTCTGTTTAGAGGTGTGGTTGTTGGTCAGCAGCATTCTGGTTGAGAACACAGGTGATCAACAACCAAACCTCAAAACAGAAATGTAAACAAAAAAGCGTACGCAGAAAGATGCCTCGATGAGGGGCGAAACGCGTACGAAAATAAACAACATAATCAACATTTGCATTGGCGCACTCATTAAATTATATTTATTATTTTACAAACAACTGCAGAATAAATGGCATATAACACTAACATATTGTAAATAAATTTTCACGTGATTGTCACAGTGCCAACCGACGTTATAATAAAAAAAAGTTGGTTGAAAAACGCGTATATGAAGATGATTTGTTTGTGTTTAGAATGTTAGGCGGACCTCGGACGTAAGGGGGCATCCATAAATTACGTGAGGTGTTTTCACATATTTCCACCCCCCCACCCACTGGTGAGATTTCGTGAGATCTGACCGGACCCCTCCTTCCCCCTCTGGTGAGATCTGGTCGGTGAGAACCCCACCCCTAGAAACCACCCTCGAAACTTTTGGAGACTTTTTTTTTAGGTCTCATCCTTCAAAATCCGGTTTACACCCCCACTTTTCGACGAAAAACCCCTAAAATCGACTTACATGCAATTTGTAGACTTTTTTTAGCTCTACAGTCCAAATTTTTTTCACAAAACCTCACACGAGATTTCCGTAGACCTCCCCACTTCCCTTGGTGAAATTTGGTGAGATTTCGCTGGACCCCCCACCCCCCTATTTCACCTCACGTAATTTATGGATGCCCCCTAAGGTGTTCTGCAGTCCGCGGGGCCTGGCAGCTACGAATAAGACCCACCGAGAAGCAAGAGAAATGCCAAAGGACAGAGTGCAATGGCGACTCTTCGTGGACGGGCTATGATCCACTGGAAATTATAGAACATGGTGGTGATAATAAAGTTGAATTCGTTGTGCCCAATTCTGACTTCTAATTCTTCTCTCATTCCCGCGTAAGCAGATTTATGAGTATGTGTAAAAATCCAACTGATCGCAAGAGATAAGCGCCGTGGGAATAAAACCTGTGTAAATACAGCTGCTGGCTGAAGGTAGGTGGAGCTGAATTATACAGTCGACGTTCACATAAACATTTATTCAGCGCGAATGAGACTCGCCGACACTATCGGACCGTGAGATCGAGAGCGCATGAGGCAGATGGCCACAGCGCTGCCTCTGGACGGATCAATCACTACGCCACACCAGACAGCGGCCGTCTGGTACATTTGACTGCGGAAACGAAGACAAACTGAAAAATCTAACGTGCACATTCTCCTTAATATTAAGGCCGGTACAGACGCTACGTTTGGCACAGCCTTTTGTCTGCACAGTTCAACACGTTGTAGATAAAACGTTGCGTGTAGATTGGAAAAGTGCACAGTTTCGAATCCGGCGCGAAGACGGTACAGTTGCAGCGATAACTGAGCTAGAGCATAGATGTACATGAGCTGTGCGGGCAAGTCGGTGCGTATAGACGGCAGCACCGTTTTCTGATTCATTTTGCTCCTCAGTTTCAATTCGTCAGGCTTCCATGACGATATCACACAAAAATGAGCGAAATATACAGATATCCCTGCACCATGTAGACGCTCTAAAAATTGCAACGTTTTCATTCCGTCTTAAGACTGCGAAGACAAAAGGTTGTGCAAAACGTAGCGTCTGGACCGGCCCTTAGAGTAGTATCACTTTCAACACAAAATAATACTAATAATTACGATATTACAAGGAACCTTCTTTTTGTCTCACTAATCTATTTCACATATAATTAAAATATTTTATGAAAATAAGTCTGAGCTACTGAACAAATTCGTTAGTGTTCCTGTAAATAAAGACTAAAGTGAATTACAGAGACATAAGATAACGAAAACGACAGTAAACTAAAAAACGATTATGGTATCAGTATAATACAAGAAGCGCTTATCTCGGGGTGATATTAAATTTTCTCATGAACTACTACCAGAGCAAAAGATTTGGAAATTAAAAATAAATGTTTGACAAAGCTTAAAAAAAAAAAAATCCTTCGTGCTTGCGTTTGTTTGGTTGTAATTCTAAGACTGTTTTGAAGGAACTCCGGAATGAATATTTTTGCAACATACGAATGCCAGAAATTATAATTATTGAAAAAGAATGTTTTGCAAAAGAAGAGCGATGTTCCTGCTAAACGAAAGCATCTATTGCATTATGAATCTCTCTATCTGAAATTAACAGACGGGATATGTAATAAGTAAACCCAACTGTGACTAATATGGCATGAAATTTTATTATATATATTTCAAGTTATTTAAATTTACAGATAATGGAAAAGAAAATACAAATAACATAAGAAATATAGAAGATTATCTACATTTACTCTACAGAGTGATGTATTTTTTGGTGATCAGTTAATGAAATTTAAATGTCGACAGAATTACATCTAATTTGTTGCCTCTACGAAGGTGGGCATCACGAAGATAACGTAATTTTACTACATCGCCATACGTAACTCTAGTTTTATAGAATAAATTTTGTCGAATTTCAACATTCTGGAATAAACCTTTGCCTTAAAGCGGATGAGTTACCACGGGTCTAGACTGGCATACTGGGCCCAGCATACCGGCAGTCCTAATTGCGGTTTCTCGCAAACACCTAGACCAGTGTTTCTTAAACTTTTAGCTTTTTTTTTTTTTCTTTTTTTAGCTCCACTACCGGCAACAATGAGCGATATTTACCACCGTGTTATATGCTTGAGATAGTCAGTCCGTCGAGGTCCCCCTACGATCAACTGGCGAGCCCCTGGGTCCGCGTACCCCACTTTGAGAAACACTGTACTAGGCGAATGCTGAGACCATCTGCAATTCCCGCCTCACTAACTTCACATTTCAGAAACAAAAAATACACTTATCGTACAGAGCACGAGTTACAAGTTTCGGAGACAGATGGCGACATACCCGCTCCAAGAATTAGTTTCTCCGACACATACGGTAGACAAACCGGGATAAAAACTGTCAACGCCAGCCAAAGTTACCCGCATTGGTCTTCCGGCAATGAAAGTCATACGTTTTTTTTATTCCCTTCCGCTGGCTATTGCTGAAGAATTGTCACATTTATAAATGTTACGAGCGTCCTTCAAATATCGCGATACATCACTTACTTTGTTAAGTAGGCGAAAAATCAGGGACTCTTACCTCAGAATTTTCGATCTGAGTGTACACAACATCCTACGAAAAGATGCCTTGTTTGTTATTTACGAATAACTTTTCTTCTGTATTTATAATTATCTTAAGTAATTTTAATTTATGTAAATCAATGATTTTTGTGAGAAAATTGACTGTTTCATAAAAATCTATTTCTTATGTACTATTCCAAACACCGAATATTAAACCTAAAATTTTCAATGTTTCAAATTAATCGGTACCGAAAGAGTTAACCAAGAAAGCAAAATATAAAGCATAATTGTAGGCTTGGTCTGAAAATAAGGACGGACAACAGAGTTATATCATAATGAAAATGACAGCCCTGACCATAGCCAACACCTAAAGTCGGAAGAAATATGTGGTGATAGAAAGCAAACTTCTTTCCCTTCTTCTGAAGAGGCTACTGCCAGTCGAGGAAGATTGTCATCCCACTGAATAATGTAAATGTAGTGCGATTACTCGCTTCGTATTAAATGTATGTGTTATTGAGAAAGCTACCATCTGCCCCGCAGCTGCAGCAGATAACGGCTGAGTATATGTGGGCACGTGGGCCACGTGCGACAAGCACAATAGACAGCGGCGGGGGAGAACCATCGGTGGGTCAACACGGCGCCCTCCCACACATTAGATGACAGATGCGAGAAAGCGATCGTAAAAATGTTCGAATGTGGAAAACAAAGCCGATTATCAGCACTTGCACACTCAGACTTACGATTTGGTAGACCAACTCGTGCGCCAAACCCAAATGAAAGCCAAGAAAGATCGCCAGTTCCTTGTTACCAAGATCAAATTACCACACTTTCCACCTTCTCCATCACGTTGACAGGAATAGAATTCCTAAGATTTTACCTCTTAATTATTGTAGGAGACAATATTAACAATTCCGACGTTATGACAGCCTTTTCTCCAGGTGAATTTGAATTGAAAGGATAAATCTGAAACTCTAGTATTATTTTACGTTATAATAAAAAGCTTTTCCTTCGGACCCACACATTCATATCCCGTAATAACACACACAGAAGAGACGAAAATAATTTTCTGAATTGAAAGACACTGTCTTTCCGCTTTATGCTCTCTATATAGAAGCACTGAACCAAATACCAACGAATGATGATCTACCTGCTAATATTGTGGAAAATTATAGACCTGCCAGCACAATGGTCCCAGTTCAGAATGATCATGTCCAATAGATCCTCCAACCCCAACGTATTAGACAATACTCCGCTATGACGACCAAACAAATCTACCTAACTCTTAACAAGTAACTATCAAACCAACATAGAAGCAAAAGATAACAGAAACTAGATGGGAAAATGTGTGGATAAACAGATTTAACAATATATTCACCTCTCACACACCTACTTTGTTGTACAAAGTAGCTGATGAGATATGCCCCACCAATGAAAAACTTTTAAAATCATTTGATAGGTGTGATTTTTGTGGAAATACATATTCGCTTTTACAGTGGCGACGCAATTCGAATATGGCCTTAGGCGGAGCATGCTGCTGCCTCTATTGCACAAGTATGTCTTCTTAAAACATCCATAAATTTATTAGTACGTCCAGAAATTCAAGCCACCCCTCCCCCCTTTTCCCGGGAAACAAACGACCATCTGGATTTTAGACCATACAAAGTTCCTCGTTCTGCAAGATAATACAAAATTAATAATTTCCATTCTACACTGAAAACCAAGTTACGGATTTTTAAAATAACAGCAAGGATCAAACAGAAATTTTGGAAGAAGCACTCATACTGTTCGTCAAATATAACTTTCTGCAAAGTTTTTTAATGTTTCTTGTTCCGTATGTACCTAGATTAGGGTAACTGTATCAAGCGGCAACGCTTTATATAAAACAGAGGAGGCCTACCCGGAAGACGGAAATGGGGACGCTAAGATGGTTATTGGGTATTTGTCCGAGCGACAGACTTCGAAATGAAGAGATAAGGAAAACAGCCGGAGTGTCTAGTATTAATGAAGTCATCAGAGAGGGAATATTAAGAAGGTGCGGTCATTACACGAGAAGAGATGAGGAAGAGTCAATCAAGAGAGCATGGTTAATGCCTATAGGAGGAAATAGATCCAGAAGGAGACCAAAGATAAGATACAAGGATGATGTTAAGAACGACTTCATGAACTTAGGTGCGAGCGTGGTGGGTGAGCGGTTAACGCTCTGGCCTAGCATTCGGGAGGACGGAGGTTCAAATCCCCGTCCGGGCATCCAGATTTGGGTTTTCCATGGTTTCCCCAAATCACTCCAGGCAAATACAGGGATGCTTCCGTCAAAAGTGCCATGGCCGAATTCCTTCCCGTTCCTTGTCCTCTGCCCCATCCCATCTCTAATAACCTCGATATCGACAAACCGTAAAGCGATAAGTAAACAAAAAAAACGAACTTAGGGCTGACAGAATAGGACACTCTAGTCCGGAAAAGGTGGAAGAAACTCATAAAGGCAGCCGATCTCCAATGTTGGGAAAAGGCGGTGGAGAAGAAAAATCAACTAGTAACGCAAACACTGTAGTATGTATCCCAAATAGTAAGAATGAATAGTTTTGAATATGTTTAGCACAGTTTTTCTCAAAAAAAAAAATATTGCCAAAGCAACATCAACAATCTGAAAAAACTTCCTAAACGTTGCTGATAAGCTATCATATCGAATCATTTGCGTACTAGTTTCTAAATACCGTCTGAACATCAAAAACCGCATTTCTTGGGAACTAAATCTATAACACCACGTTAGAAGAAAATCGAAGATTCTTAAATAACTTCCACTTGAATGGTTTTAGCCATCCAACGTACAGTGACATTCTGGGAACATATCCCGCAGGTGGCACCCCTTGAATGGCAAATCGAGAAAGACAGCTGCACCCTCGCACTGCCCCACCCAGTCATCCGGTGTCACATCACAATGCTCCATCAAAGCCTTCTTCCTCTACATGCCGTTAACTGTTTTAAAATATATCCAAGACCTCACAACGAATGCAGCAACATAATTTGCCAAGTATTACGCACACTGAAACAGCAACTATAACTCTCCTAGCTTAATACCACTGGTGGACCGGAAGTATGGCTGAAAAGTCAACGATTCGATGTCAAACGCCGAACTAGTCAGAACTGCATACGACACATCATGTTCGTTTACATTCTTAAACGAAACTAAGAACGATCTGGAAATCAGACTTTCTCCATCCTGAATGCTCAACTCTCCAGTCGCTTTGAAATGAACGAGGAAGACAGAAGCAATAATACAAATGTGCATTACACACGATACGCGAAAAGTCGCAGAAAAATTCCGTAGTTTTCTAGTACAAAATCCTACTGTCCATATGATTACTACTATGTGACTGCAACTTCTTTACATCGACACATATTGCCTGCAAATATGAATTTTAAAGCCGAGTTGTTAGACAAGTCATAAAAATACTAACAATATACAAACACTCAGGATGAGAGTCAACGGTTTATAACATAATTTTAACGAAATTCACAGGATCTTTTAAAAGTTGTGACAATACTATAGTCAAAAGACGTGAGTCTAACATTTAAATGGAACATTTAATGATAACGGCAATTAAAAACCACTACAATTACGCACACCTATATTGTAACGGGACATGGGTATGGGTTAATTTTTATTCTAATTTCATTAAATTAATTTTCAAGATATTAACTATTCGCTTATTTACGGATGAAAGGGTCGTCCAAAATTTAAATGCGTAGATACATCTACAAGAATTCCATAAACTAGTCGTTTATTATAAAAAAGCACAAGTGCTATAGACGGTAGGAACATTAATTTTTAAATATATATAAACAATCGAAAACGAAGCCTCGGCCTCCGTCCTACATAAACGATCATCAAATTATTTAAGCAATATTTTAAACTTCAATGATATGCATATGGCAACCAGGTTGATTAGGATTAGCACAACTAAATCTTATATATATATAAAAATAGACGTGTGTTTTCCTATATTTCACTTTTCAGCCACCACTACCTATCACAGATCACTGGTCTTTGTGTGTGGAAGTAGCATGGAGTTTCCTGTTATGCACAACGTTGGCCAAATGTCGATAGCTGTGGGGATGTGGAAGATATGATGGTTAAAGGTGGTCGATGCAGAGCATTTTTGTATTTCGACCAAAGACATGTCTCTCCGTATATGTCACTCTGCTCCCACAACTACATAGCATAGACCAATGGGGTTTGTGTGTGGTAGTGGTATCGTGTCTCCTATCGTTTACTGTAGTGATTAGATGTCGGTAGCTATGGTGGTTGAAAGTGGTCGAGCTGTGGCACTTTCATATTTCTACCAAAAACGTACGTATCGTAGTGTATCACTTTTCAGCCAAAACTATCTAGTGCAGATCACTGGTGTTTGTGTGTGGTAGTAGCACTTAGTCACCCGTCGATCACAACGTTGACCGAATTTCGGCAACTGTGATAGTGTGAGAGATATGGTGGTTGAAATTGGTTGATCAAGGATATTTTCGTATTTGTGTCCGTATATTTTACTTTGCTGCCTGAACTATGTAGAGCAGATGACTGGCGTTTGTGTGTGGTAATAGCATCAAGTCTCCCATCGTGTACTACGGTGATTAGATGTCAGTAGCTGTCAATTAAAATCCTTTACACACACATAGTCGTGGGTACCAGCTAGTTACATTATAAAATGTACAAAAACAAAGGAACAATCAAAAGCACGTAATAGAATGTAGCACTTAAAGTTTCTTTTAACATTGCGACCCTAATAACAAGACGCGACTTTGTTAGTTGGTAAAGAGATTCTTATAATGCGAATCGCTCCGCTTAGGACGTTATTTGGGTTCTGAGAGTTCATATTAGTGCAAAAAGTTTATTAACAGATGCAATCAGTTACTTTACAACATATTACCCTAGTCGAGTTCTGCGGTACAGCTACCTGAGGATCTATGATTCCAGCCACATTTCAAATCAAACTTGGAATATTGGTCGCTACTCAAGCGCCAGTTCGTGTCTCATCCTTCACCTCCAAGGATTCACACACCAAGACCACATATTCTGTCGCCTCTCCAGGGGCCTGGTCTCTTCCCCCCTTCCGTCATCTTCCCGTCCCGTATCATGGGATGACTTAGTTTGGCTCGAACATGTTACAAAATAATAAACAACTAGTAACATTTCTTAAAGATTTCCCTGTTGGCTCATTCACCCTCTCTCAGGCGTTCCGAAGTTTCCCAGGCTTCGTACTTGTGATTGCGCTAATAGAAACGCAAGGCTTCGGCAGCACCCGTCACAGTTTCGGTAACGCGTCATCTTTGTGTCGCACTCATCTGTTGTCTTTTTCTTTAATTGTGGGTGGTCTTGAGAGGATTGTGCTAAGTTCCCCCGCTTGGATCCTAGGGACTTTGCCACCGCTAGGGTGTAAACACACTTCATTCAGCTTTGTTTTGTATGCTCCACAAAAAGGGGGGCAGGTACAGAGAAGATTCCAGGAATGATCATCCCGTTGGACGCATGATTTGTTGGTTGAGAATTTTTCCGCACACCAGCTACAAATTCAATCCGATAAATACGGCGCATTGCATTTCGTTGCAATCCCCATCTCAGTCTTTAACATTTACTAACAAAATGTATGTTTGGTAATAGTTGCTAGTACATTATTCATACCTATTTTACATCACATTTACATTTTTCGATAATTAAGCGAACTATATTTCGTAAACTTTAATAAACAGAATCATTTTCTTTATCTTCAATTATAAGGTGGGTTATGGGTAAAAGATCAAGGTTAACTTATTAATCTTTCCGCTCACTTGTGAAGGAGGTTATATTTGTCATTAACCAGTTTGCTGCCCTATTAGCACTGCTACTTAGATATCAACATCTAAGCATAAAGTAATGTCACAGATAAATACGAATATTCTCTTGGGCCCAATGTTTGCTGTGCTATTTGCACAATGGAACATGTATTCGTCACAGTATAATCATGAAAATTATCCACGAAACCAACCGTTTCACAATATAAATTTGTTTGCAATGAAATCTTCACGGATGTACCTGATGAAGACAGCGGAGATAGGCATCGAAATATCGTACTTCTTACAACATAATCTCGCGGTACACCCGTGAAGATTTCATTACAGCTGTACGCCGTTCTTACAGATTCTTATGCATTTTTATTTATCTCCTCTCCTATTTTTGCCGAGGTTTAAGCCAGCAAAATAAAGAAATGGAAGTTAACAAATACAATTTCTAAGAATTTAAGCGTCTAAGTGGCCCGTGCGAAAAGTCGCGAATGATATACGTTGAATAGCAAGATGGCGGTCTGAAGTAGGGTGAAAGAAGAACCAGCTGATTTGTAGCAATTGTTTGTTTGTCAACTGAAACAGGTACGTAGCAAAAAGCTTACAAGGTCTTACGAAACAATGGAAAATCATAAAATGGTTTCTAACAGAAACAAAAATATCCGACAAGTTCCTTCCTCTACAAAAAACAGTTTATCCAGCGATATGCGATCACTCCTTATCGATGGCAGCTTGACCATGAACTGTCTCAAACTCGTGACCTTGATTGTTCATAATTTATACATTTACGGGCTTAATTTCGTAAAAGTGCTTCCTTAATTAATGACGTTACAAAAGCGGAGAACTTGAACTTTAAAATGATCTCACTTATAGATTTTGGTTAAGTATGAAGGGAGAAATAAAGATCGACACAAAAAACACCTTTTAGGAATAATATATATGACAGAGAACAGGGACTTCTCTGCTTCTACGTGAGGGATCTCTGCTGTAATAATATACGTAACAACCACGAAATAAATTACGGATTATCGATACAGGGACCCGAAGATGAAGCACGTGTAAATACCCCTAAGCGATGATCCAAGCAACCGAATCATTCGTTTGGTCCTTTCGGTACGTTAAAAGTAAAGTGATAATGGTAAGGAAATGTTTCGATTACGAGCTGCGAGGAAATGACGTAACGTAGGCTTTTCTATGGCCCGTGGCGACATTGTGCCCCAAAGCTCTCTCTTCCACGTCCTTGAATGTGAACCTCCGCATTAGGAGTAACCTCTCACTCTAATTGACGAGCACAGGAAACAAGACCGAGACCGTAACAAGTAGTAAACAAGACTGGGAATAAAGGTCGGAAATTGGAGCAGTCGATAAATATGCATATGAGACACTGGACGAGTCTGCAGCCACGAATTTAATAAAAAAAGACTAAGCAAAGACTATACATCGCGTCGCGAGTGCCGCAGAAATTTCATGAGTTTTCTCTTATAGTTTTCTCATATATATCATAATTAAACGCTAAAGACATTAAACGAGCTCAGGAGTTAAAGTACCTAGGGGGAGATTGACTCCGAACAACGAGAAGCAATTGAGAAAAGAGCGAGGACTGTGTTTAACAATGTGAGGAAACGTGCAACAAGTCCACATCCCCATCCTACAAAGCAAAATTAAACAATACAGTAGTCAAACCTGAAAGGCTCTAAGCTACGGAAGAAATAGTCAGAAAGAGAATGACCGAAATAGCAAATAAGAAACTCAAATCTCAGGAAAATCTTGAAACCCAAGATAGTTTATCCTTCGCTTGAGATGAAATCAAGAGCAATTTGAAAGGTGTGAAAAAATCTGAACTGCTATGGTTTTTTACGGACATTTAAAAAGGATGGCAAATAAGATCGAGGAGAAGAGAAAGAGGTAAGCTCCATGGCTGAAGGAAGTTCCTCGGGATCTAAAAAAAAGTTGCAATATGAAAGAAGATATTACATACAGGATAGTGTTCAGAAGAAAAATTGCGGAAGTGACTGATCTGAGAAACAAAGAAGTGTTTCCTCGGACGAGGAACGAGAAAAAGTGGGGCAGAGATTGAAGGAATACTGGCGGAATAGAAAAGAATGTCAACAATCGAAGTTGTTGGTAACCGCCAGCATTCCTTAAATTACGTCTAGAAGTAATCAAATGTTGGTTCTGTGAACCATCCATTCCGATGAACGCAAAGCACATATTCTTACCGGAAAACAGGGACGTAAAACATCAGTCTGTGTAACCTATTAAATAACAAATGTACAGAATGAGTCTCTTCAATCTTCAGCGGACTTAGGCGATACTATATATGCATTTCAGAATTTTGGAATTGATGGTTTCCGAAGATACATGGCTTATACAATTACACTGGCGTTATCAAATTACGGTGCGAAGTGACTAAGATTTTTTCTCATCAATGCTCTTTAATTCAAGTACAATAATAATTTTCGTTGCACTTCCTCAGTAATAAGGGGCTATTTGAGGACTATGCTAGATTACAGTCTCAGCAAACAAGATATCAGTTCTCCTATTATTCCAGAAAACGGCGTGGACTAATTTCAAAACACTTTATTAATTCATTCATCAACTGAAGAAAAAGGACAGTAATGTATCAAAGATATTTTTGTGGCAGGAATCTGTACAGAGGGAGTTACAGTAAAGTTCTCATACTTAGCGAAAATTAAGAAAAACTCATCAAAAAATGGAGCGACGAAACACAGTCAGCGGCATTAGCCACGAAAATAAACCTTTTTGGCTCAACTCATGACGCAACCGCAATTACTCGAGACGCTGTTCAGCTGGTTCTCTGAATCCCAGCGCGCGGAAATAGTAGGAAAATTGGTAGGGATTGTTAAAGAAATTGCCCATCGTCAGCACCAAGTAAACCGCTTGCATTATAATAGCGTTATATATGGATATCAAGAAAAGCCTAGGTCGTAGTTGAAATTTTATGGATCATTCGCCAGGCTGTTTGAAGTGTGTCCTTGAGTGTGTCAGCGACATGCGTCGGCCGACACAGGAAACAGCGGCGCTCGCCAGCTGCCGGCCGCCAACACCTGCCACAGGCGTCCAACCCGCATGGCCAACAACCACCTCCTGCACCATAACTTAAATACACCGACAATTTTACTACTGCAATTTCAGAGCTATTCCTACACAGTTCCACTATTACAGCCACTGCGGTAACTTGTGACTTATGCAAGAAGTTATTAACGTTTACCTTATGACAACCAGACCGCATTTGGCGACATGAATACAACTATTATCTGGGCGCACGGCAGTGCTCGAGTCAGATCAAAGGCGGCTCTGCCTACAGTTTTCTCCAAGCTATTCGGGCCAGTTTTGCATGTTAATATTTTCGTTCTAAATGACATGTCTCAAATTTCTTTTATAAATAGAAATCAGCAATCGTAGTAAACACATTAAATATTGTTTTGTACCTGTTCTTAGTTTGGAAGTGATTCATACAAAAGTTTCAACGATTCTGTCGTTCACTGACTACAATACTAAAAAATATTTCTCGTAGTTTCAGAAAGCTAAAATTTTGTACTCTGGTATAATTTTACTCCCCAATCACAAGAAAAGCTAAAATTGGTGAATTTCCGTGAAATCGCATTCTACCCTACCTAATGTCATTATATGCCACGCATTTTTATTATACATGAGGCTCACTATTTTTAATTAATGCGTTAATTTTTATTTCATTCCACTCCTGAGGTTTTTATTTTTTTTTTATTTTACCAACTACGACACTCCGTCATTATATTTTCACTGATCCTCCAACTGGTACACATATGGACACGTGGTTTCACCTACAAATCATGAGAAAAGCTGAATATTGGTGTTTTTTCCTGTATTTATACAATAGCAACCCCCAAGGTGAAACGTTTAGAGGCATATTTGTAGGTTAATCGCTTTGCTCTCGATGACGGTATATTCCTAAAATTTCTGGTATGTATAGTGATTAACAATTTTAACAGGTACATTAAATTTTACTTTGGTGGTAGGTTTAGTTGGGAAGAGACTTGGAGTTCACTTACGGTGGCAGTTCCCCAGTACGCGCAAAAATTATTTGCTGAGACCGTGTATTGTTTGTATCGGACACACGTATGTTGATAAGACTTGGATTCTGTTCTTATTCACAGATTTTCCAATCGAACCGTTATATCTGAGCGATTACTCAGAATAAGCGAACAACTAGCATAAACAAACCGAGAATGGTGGGTGAGCGGTTAACGCTCTGGCCTCGTATTCGGGAGGACACCGGTTCGAATCCCCATCCGGGAATCCAGATTTGGGTTTTACATAATTTATTCGCAAATGACTCCTGGTGAATACCGGGATGCTTCCTTCAAAAAGGCTGGTTGAATTCCTTCCCGTTCCTTGTCTCAGTCCTTTACCAGCTCTAATGACCTCGACGTCGACGAGGCATAAAAGCCATAACGAAAACGTTTGCAACCCCACAAAAAACTTGTAAAAATAGTTTTGTGCTTGTTTCGTAGCAAAAAGTTAGGAGATCTTATTCTTAACCAACACTTTACACTACAGAGTGTATCACATAACATTATAAAACAGAATGGTTTCTCTCACGGTGGGTGTTATGGATCGTTGATTTAAAATTAAAAAAGATCCGGTGACTTGGCCATTATGCGTGTATTGTTTTAGCAAACTAGATGGTAAAATTTCAACCTAAATATACGATAACTGTGTTGCTTAATCAATCTTATAAATACACAAAAGCCAAGATTAGCCTCGCATCACTTTCGGGTTCGAAAAGTCTTAGAATAAATCATGCATGCCATGGTTTTCATTTCAGTAAAAATTATCACATACATAATGACCAAGCCACAAGAGTTGTATTTTAAATCAACGATCCATTATACTGAGATAAAACATTGTTCCAGAAAGTGAAGTGAGTACACTCTGTAAAGCGTAGACTTGGCTCATAACAAGAACTCAAACTTTTTGTCACTAAATAACTAGGAGACGTGACCCGTTTTTAGAAGAATTGTTGTTGTGTGGATTGAATATTTACACAGAGTCAGCAATTCACATCTAAATGTGTAGCGGACAGAGAAATTTGTGTGGTGAAATACGCTGTTCCTTCTTGAAGTACAAATTTTTTGGTGCTTTAGATGGCAAGTGATGCATGAACGACGGAAGTGACATCACCAAGCCATGAGAGATGTTACACAACATATTGTGTTGCTTACGTTGTGTACAAAAATTCAAGTTATTAAAATTATAATTTTATTTTTATGGGAGACATCACACACACTGATATAATATTAAAATATGGGATCCAACAAACTAATAACTAGCTTCCAAAAATTCTTTCCTGCAAATATTTGATCTGGATGTCTACGAAATATTGTGGGAATTAAAAAAAAAGCAATTTTATCATTATGGACAAGAATCATTACAACTATCATACAACTTGCACCGGAATGAATATCTGATTAAAGTAAATTTGTTTTCAGCAGTAACAAAAACTTTCAAAGCTTCCACATTGCTCAAAATCACTAGCGGCGAAAGGACATTACTATCACATTAAATTCACTGCAGCACATAAGAACTGGTAACAGTAACAAAGGATCTTTCCACTACCAAAACAGTGAATTGATTCATCGTACTGAACTAGAGGAGTATTGGATGGAAGATGGAGCGTGTTATTACCTGTCGCTAATTTATCGGGCAGATGTTACAATAGCGCCTGACATCCGGCGCAGAGAATAATTTGCACCTCCCTCCTGACAAGTCGGAGGCAATGGAAGTTTTTTTAGAAAGTTTGTTTTATCTGTTACAATGATAGTTTCAAACACGAATTCCACATCACATACAATTTTGATATCCCTTTTTTTGCTATGATGATGCCAATACGGTTTTTTAATTACGTAAAACGCTCTTCAGCTCGATGTAACAGCCCCTGAAGGAGAAAAGCGAATGACAAGATTCTCTTACCACGGTAAACTTCAGACGACAAATCTATGTTGTATTACAACACATTACACACGATTTCCAAAAAAATCGTACATTCACTAACAGTCGCTACAGCTGGACGGAAGTAATGCACGAATATCCCCGTCTTATAAAAAGGCGCAGACTAAAATCAACAATTGTTTTCAGAAGGTGTGAAAAATTTCTAGAACACTATTCACACGAATAAACATGAAGCAACATCGACACGAGTAATGTGAAGGAAGACAGACAGTTAATAGTTGAACAAATTTAAGCAAGCGAACCTAACAAGCGGTGCAAATTTGGGTAGTTTTATAAACCTTGTCGTGCATGAGAAGTAGATGGCAGCATTTTGCGCCCAATACTTTTTCTCTTTCGGGACGACTACCGATAATAACGGGAATTGGGTCTGCCAACATTGCGGCTACTCCTGAGGCTTTATTGGTACATCCAATATGATTTACAACTAAGTATGGGCTGAGCGAATTTACACTACGTCGTAATATTTAAGTACGCGACCATTCAAATAATCTCTGACAGCTGTAACAGGTACTATTTGTACAGGGCGTTCGCCGGGAAACGCAACCCACTGTTAGCGCTACAAGGAAGAAACTGCTCCCGGCGAGCGAGCGCTCAGTTTCCGGCATTGTTCGACCGTCGGCCGCGGACTATTTCATAATAATTACGCTTCATAAACTTCATAAACTTGTGTGCTAAGCATTTAAATGTGGCGTAATTCATTAGCTTACCTTATAAAAGATGCTGGAAGTGTTGACACACTTGTGTAATGCACATTTCACATCTTCTGAACATATTTCGAGACACACGCTGCCCTAACTGACTTAATGATTTTTTGGGTGACTGTTCTAGTCGAAAAGCGATATCGTTAATTTTCTCCTCTGTGAGAATACGGTTGACCGACAGTCTCTTTTTGTTAAAAAATGAACCTGTTTCTCTTACTTTTTTAACCAGACGCAGAATTGTTGATTTAGCTGGCAGTAAAGCGCCAGGAAATTCGCGACGAAATTTACTGCGACACTTTTTAAACGACTTCTTCTTCACATATGTATCGTAGAGAAATATTCTTTGTTGCAAACTGTAACGTACCATAATTATACTCACACTCAAACACGGTACAGATTAATAAGAGTATGAAGCCCCAAACCAGCCAAACCGCAAAGAAACGTTTATTCACAACACTGATTAATAAGAGACTGAAGTCACAAACTATCTACAATGCAAAGAAACCGTTCTTAACAATGTAAGGATCACTGCAATGCACTGTTGGGGCAGCGGAGGTGTTAAACAGTGCGGTGATTCACGGTGGCGGTTGGCGGAAACTGCTGGCTCCACTGACCGAGCAAGTTGCCAACGGCAACAGACTGGGAGGGTAGCGTTTTCCGGCGAACGCCCTGTACTTGCAGAGCGACGACAACTTTGTGCTAACGATGATACCGTGAAAGACCGAAATTGGAGAATGTCGACGTATAACGGTGAATATCAAGATTCATATAGTCTCTTGGTGTACGTCCGAAATATTTGGTTATATTCTTATACATTGGACCATCTCCGGTGCATGTCGACAAACACAGACATGGTTTGGTGTAGGAATAAATCCTTTGTTCTAACGCGACTGAGGTAACGTGGCGTCTATATGCAATACTACGGAAGGGTGTTGCTTGTGTCTTATGCGAGGTGTAGCACAGGCCACTACAAGAGTTTACTACATTAAACATTACTTCTCTTTTGGGGCTCATGTTTCCAATTTTGTTTCAGTAACTTTTCAATTATAATTGGTTTTGAAATCTTGAAAACATTATGACTTTTTTGATGGAGTTTGATTTAATATGTATTTAAATAAATCCCGTATTCAGTATTTTTAACAACCAATCAATTTTATTTTACTTATGTGCTCAATATTCTAAAGTCTGAGTTTACTAATCCACTCTTGATAAAAATAATTATAAGTAATAAATTAATAAGAATTATTGATAACATTCAAATAACAGAAAATACCGTTAGGTATTACACACGTTAATGTAACCAGGACCACAGTAATGGCGACAGATACATTGGCATCAACAGGCTAAATAAGTGTATAATTTTTTCAAGTAAAACCATTTTTATTAAATTTCCTTGTTTTTGTTCCACACTGAAGCTCATCCTCGCTCTGCCCTTGGACAGATAGGAGATTAAAATGGGGCGTCCGCAAATCGTGTGGTAGTTACGTTTTACTGTGGTCCTGGCTACATTCCCACACATGACGATTCAGATTTTTGTTTTCTGGTGTAAGTCAGAAATAGTCAGCAAATATTTCGTACATACATCAAGCGACTATTTGAAGCTGACATTCACCGGTGTATGTCTACATTCTCCAGTTTCGGTCTTACACAGTAACAACGATACGACAACAGAATGCTTTAGCAAATGGTGAAGGCTAGTGTAATATCATTTTTATTTAATTCCCTTATAAACAGATATGCATTAACCACAAAATAATAATTATTAGACACCACAGAGAAGGAATTAGCAGCAAATTGAATCTGTCGTCACTTTGCGCTAAATATGTATTCCAAACGAATTCACTTGTTACTTAGAAGGGACTGCTGCGTGAACTTTGTACATCTCTGTAGAGGAGTGCAGTACACTACAGTAGCTTAGTGAGTAGGGCAGGTGTGTCGGCGACAAAGGGGGGCGAACTCTTCTCACGGGGAGGGCTGGCGACTTCCCACGATACGCACCGCGCCGCACCCCATGCAAACAGCTGTGCACGCCATTACAATGACACTGTGCCCCCTCTCCGTGCATGTCAACGCACGCATCGCCCGACAGCTTCCATATCCACGCCGATCACCGAGAACTATCAGCTTACTTTGCGATTAACAACCCAGCTATTTCTAAGGACAGACCGAGGTAATTAATCTCTGGCTTACGAAACCGTCTTGCAAGCGACCTGGACGAATTTTCTAAACAAATCGATCTTTTTTTTAAAAAAAAAAAATCTGTCCCAAATGCTTGTTTTTGTTTCCTTTATACCAACGTCAACAGCCTAAGTTAAAATTTCTCTTACAATATACGGAAAAAGAGATGTTGCTTATACTAACGAAACAACCCGAATTACTAAAAAGTAACCTTTGAGCATAAAAACTGAAAGATGATATCTTAAGTATAGTTGCAGGTTTTAATATGAAACTTTATTTGTTTTATTGTTTAATAAAGCGGATGATCAGAAATGGAAGGAAGGCATCTGACCCTTCAAGATCTGATGTTCTCTGTAAACTTCCGCCGCAGTCAACTTTCATATCACTTTTTCAGATACTTTTCATAACTGTAACATTGCTATGGAAATATAGATAAGGAGAAGCGAACAACCTTAGAAAAGTTACCCTCAATCACTAGTTACTTATGAACAAAATGTCCGAGTTTATAGATTTGTACAAATGCGCTTTTTTCGAGCAGAGGCTTTCAAATATCTGCCAACTCTTTCTAACCATCAACAAAAACAAAAGTTACCTAAAGACCGGATATAACAAAAATGTTATAATCACAACAAAGCAAAAATATATATCATCCGAACAGGCTACTTTTTTTTCAGTTCTACACATTATCAATAGTTACCTAATCTCAGAAAGATATGCGGGAATATAACTGTTTCCCCGCAAGGATGTCGCATTGATAATTGCATTCAATGTTTACTTCCAATAAGCTCACAAACTACAGAGTAAATAATACAGCAGCCATTTCTTCATAAATCGTGAAACATATAATTTAATGCTTTAATAGTGTAGTATGACGAATATCGCATTCTACATATTGTAATACGCAATTTTCTGCATCTGTTAGATAGCCACTTGTAAGGTCTAGATCGCGTTTCTCAAAAACATTGGCGGGGCCTGACAGGGATAAAAATGGAGGACATGTTTGTGCGAAAGTCTCTAAGAAGTCGCCCGACCCAGCGAGATACTAAACAGGGACCCTTGCTCACCCGGGGGCGGCAGACATTCGTCAAGGAGACGGAAGGGCGTACCTGCAACAATACAGCTGACCGCCCTAAAGCGAGTCTGCTTTCTAAATGTCACTGTCACCCGCAAAAAATAAATGTTTGTGCGAGAGAGAGTATCATAAACTGACCGAGATGACTGCATTACGTGACGTCGCAAATGGTCTGCCCAATAAGAGACAAGAAAAATTCTGGAGGGAGTGAGATGTGTGACAGCTGCTTTGAGTTCCTCCAATAGCATAAAGTTTTATGTGAAAATGTTGCAAACATTTAGAAACGTCGGTTCACATGTCGGGATATCTCGAGGAAGAGGGGGAGGGGGAGGAAGAATCACCTCTGGTTGGCTGCGGAGGCGTTTCGTGAATGACGGACCGAGATAACTTGGGACCTGACTCCGAGAGAGAAGAGGATTCGTGGCTCGACATCGAGATGTGACGGTTCCAGTGCCATGACCCAACAGCGCGGGACAGTTTAAAACTACGTCTTAAACATAATAGTTATTTATTGAAATTAGCAAATCTGAGTTATACAGCTGGTGTGTGTAAGCTGACGATATAAGTCGTGTGTAGGAGAGTGATGGATGCAACCTGCTGCAACTTATAGTAACGGTAAAGACAATATTGCTTTCTTCGGTGTATGTGCTATACTTTCATTGCCGTGCAACGCCCTGGGCAAAGAAATTTGTGTGACGAGATACTCATGTTCTAGCGAACCATAGACCCTGAGCTCAAAGTCGTGTGTAGTTGTTTTAATTAAATTTTTGATGAGTAATTTAATTTTTTGTCTGCAGTAACGGGTGCCCATTGACTAGCAAAATGATACGATAACAGTTGAATTGTATCTTAAAATACCATTGTTAACACTGCATTTTATGCAATCCTTTAAAAATTTGTAACTCCAGAAATATTGCAATTAAAATTGTTGTGTGTTCTTGATCATTTGTTTTGTGATATAATGACTCGACCCAGTAATGTAGGGCGTTGGTGTTTGTTTTCGAACTAATTTTGATTGTTTATTTGGTTAATAATAAATACACCACGTCCGGGGTCAATTTAAATGCTTATTGATCAATAAATGCCAAGTTATAATTTGATTAATTTATATAAAGATATTGTTAAATCTCCCTTCTCATCAAAATCTAATTCAAATATGAAATTATTCAAATTCAAAACTATAATTGGCAATAGAAATAAAACCAATTAACACCCAAGTAAAGAGCTTCCCACTTCAATAGGTAGATATGCTCCCGTATGAATATACGTTTTCCATGTCAATATAGAGGAGATGTTGAACCGATTAAAAAACGGGGTAACTTAATCAACATACAAAACCAGAATCTCGAACTGCCTTGTTAATAACTGACCGAACATCTCTGGTATTAATACCACTGAAAAACCTCATTCCGACTGCAAAGAGTGGCCATTCAGAGCCGTAAGCAACGTCTTGCCATAATATTGGTATGTGTTCTGATCCTATTAAAAATCCTCAATGCTACGTTATAATTCTGCATTTCAAATGTATTCCCTTTCCTTATGACTGAGGGGAAAAAAGGGTAATAGATCATAAGGGGGCGTCCATAAATTACGTGAGGGGAAATAGGAGAGGAGGGCCTGGCGAAATCTCACCAAGGGGGAGGGGGCGTCGACGAAAATTTCTCTTGAGGTTCAAATGACGCGAAAGTCGATTTTAGGGGGATATTTCATCGCTAAGGGGGGGGGGGGGGTAACTGGCTTTCGAAGGGTGAGACCTAGAAAAACAGTTTCAAAAAGTTGCGACGGCGATTTCTAGGAGGGGGGAGGAATCTCACGGACCATATTTCACCAGATGCGGGGGGGGGGGGGGGAAATCGGACCAGATCTCACGAAATTTCACCAGAGGGGGTTGGGGGTCCGGAAATCCGAAAACACAACTCACGTAATTTATGAATGCCCCCTACGAACCTAACCAATAACAAAATGATTAAAAAACACCTACGTAAAGTGGCTGCAGCATAAGAGCTGAACGCAGAAAAGAAGCACGCCAACAAGGGATTAAAGACTACCAGGAAAAACAGCTAAACGATGGAGGCATATAGTAAAAAGGCCAGCAGACGCAACACTGGGCAGGAATGTAGTGCTTAATACAACGCAAAAGTGTTCACTAAAGTGAGAATAACCTTATGGAATCATAATGCTTATGACGAGCCCATTATTTCTGGACGTCGGGGGAGATGTGGACAGGATGTAACAGATGTTTTCCTGAAGCGAATGGCGAATGGGAACAAAGGGCCTCGTCCGTCCATGCTAGGCGTCACGGCGTGGTGAACAAGCCTTCCCGTCTACCTGCAGGGGAGCCGCTGCAGGCCAGTGCCTGTCCAAATATCAACTACACAATCATCTTTTCCGAACAAATTTCTGAATCATTATGCACATTTCGGTTCAAGGTGTACCCTCCACTAAACGTCAAATCTTGACGTAACACATCAATTATTAGCATATCAGACCCATCCGTGCTAGCACCACCATTCCCCTTATTAACTTAATAAATACCTGTTTCTAGATAGATGACAAATGATAATGTGTATGATTTGAAAGGGCTTCCAAACATATAGCCAGTTTGTTTTCGGGTAGTTTGTCAACCTTTAAGCAAAATGCAATTTAAAAAAAGCCTTGAATACACCAATGAAAAATTGATACGAACAAGTGACTCTCGCTGACGCGTGTTCGGTTAAACGGGCTCTTTAGTTTAATGTGGTTGTCAAAGCAACGCCAGCAGGTAGATTTTGTACAATGATGTTCCTCACTCAAAGTGCTGCAACGGTACGGTCGGTAAAAGTAAGTAATTTTATATAAAAAAATATTCTTTCCGCTACAAAACACATTTCCAGTTCTAAATGTTCTGTTTACGAAATGACATCCTTCCATTTGTTTATACAACTAATGAGATGGCGGGAGTTTACCTTAATGTCTAGCCAAGTTCAGTTTGCACCAACGCTAATCAGTTTACTCACAACTAGGGATGCAAGGTAATATCAATATCGATATTTTTATCGACGCCAGCCAGATATCGATAATCGGTAATCAAGCCAATAATATCGATATTTTCCGATACCTGTATATATAATATTAGAAATTAGAAATAAGTATGTAAATCAAAATCAAGTAACAAATTTCAGGCAGTTTATTGAGAAAAATTAGATCTGCAAATATTAAGCATCAACAGATCCTGAAAACAGTAGTATGCTTAGCCTTTTCCCATGAAGTCTGTTCCTAGTTTGAGGGACAGTGTCTCCTGCCTTTGAGTAAAGGCGTTCAGAATGAACCGACGAGGCTACTTTAAGTAAATGATTAACTGCATTTTTGAATATATCTTACCGAGCATGGTGGTGTATCGGATAGCGTTCTGACCTCGCATTCGGGAGGACGTCGGTTCGAATCCCCGTCCAGGCATCCAGATTTGGATTTTCCATGGTTTCCCAAATCACTCCAGGCAAATGCCGGGATGCTTCCTTAAAAAGGCCATGGCCGAATTCCTTCCCATTCCTTGCCCCCCCCCCCTTTCCTTTCCCGTCTCTAAAGACCTCGCTGTTGAGAGACGTAATGCAGTTTTCAAAAAAATGAATATATCTTAATGCAACTATTATACCAATCATGATTGATTATAATACAATTTTCCTGCAAAAATTTACCGTAATCTCCAAATATCCAGTGTTATTCCAAACATAATAATAGAAAAATGCTTCACACTTTTCAACTTTTCGTATTTTTTTTATCAATTTTTGTTTTTTCAGTTCTACGGGAAAGGATATTGATAATGGCGCTAAGTGCTTCATTAAATACTTAAAATCTTTGCTTTCAACCACATTAAAAGGTCTATTATCAACGCTGATAAAATAAGCAATTCCATCGTTTAGGCGGACATGTCTTTTACCCCTTATAGAACATCGTAATACGCTCTAACGAACGGGAGTGTAACACAACAGATTAAATAATGAAGCGGTGACCGTAAATGAATGAGGAACGAATAACGCGCACGAAACTGAGTGGTACGCAGAGTAGTAAATGATGTTATCGATTCATAAAATTGATGTTATCGATGTTGCTATCGAGCTAAATCAGTTTTTAGCATAGTCAAGTTTAGTCCCTGCCATCTATACATTTATTTAGCGCAAAGGTGTTTGTAGTTTTCGATATTTTACAGCATCATATCGATATTATAGAATCGACCTTGTAAAAATATCGATGTAAATATCGATATTTTTGGCCAGATATCGATATTTTCGGTTGACCAACATATCGTTGCAACCCTCTCACAATCGACTGTGTGAACTAAACTTACTCGAGAGGCCAACAACTCAAATGTTTAAACTAGTTTGATAGATCAAAATAATAAATATATGATCCTTGCGAAAATTTCGCGAATAAAATACAATGAATAGTGAGGTAGGTGGTTTGTAATAGGATGAAAGAAGAACCGCCTCATTTGTATCAGTTGTTTTCGTTGTTTAGTGTAATAGGTACGTTACAAAATAGTTACAACATATCGCGAAACAATTGTGAAAAAAATTCATTACTTTTGCCCTTTCAGAGTCAATTTCCGAAAAATTTATCTTCTTAAAATATAATCTGACCAAACCGGAGACCTTATTCTTTAAAATGATACCTCATTTCTCGATTTCATTTTGATATCAAGGGAGATAAATGGCTAGTGACAAAAAGAAAAAAACGCGTTGTAGAAATATTGATACTTTTGCCCTTTAAGGGTCGAATTTGGAAAAACTACTTTCTTAAAATACTATGTGACCAAAGCGGAGACCGCAATCTTTAAAAGGATACCCCATTTATTGATTTTGATTAGGTACGGAGGTAGATATTGGTTTGTGACGAAATACCTTCACATTTGTATGGAACCCACAATTGAATATACTCGTAAACAACGCAATAACAGACAACACGCTAAAGCTTCTCTTTCCAACAATATTCTAATCAAAGATATATGTTTATTTTGTAACAAGTGAAAACTGATGACTCATGTTACTTCCTAATGCCCGAATATACATCATGTAGTGCATACTCTATGATAATCTGCTACGAAGTAAATATCTTTGAAATCTAAAACAATTCATCACGTAGGCCAGTTTTACAAATGTTTATATTATATCGAGTAGGTACTATACAACTATGATCAGTTAAATCCTGTTGTAAATTTAAATACGGTAGAACTCGACGCGGTAATCGTTTGTAACTAACCTGAAGACGACATTTAAACAAAAAAGTAAAACACTAAACTTCCTGAAAAGCCTTTCATGATGCGACACCGCAGATAATTAGAGATGTTTCATTTTATTTTTTTATTTTTGCTTATGGCTTTACGACTTGCCGATGTCATTAGAGGCGGCAAAGAACTGGGGGCAAGGAAGCAGAAGGCCATGGCCCTTTGAAGGAAGCATCCCGGCATTTACCTGGAATGATTTAGGTAAACCATGGAAAACTTAAATCGGATTCCAAGAGGGGGAACCAGCGTCCTCCCGAATGCGAGGCCAGAACGTTACCGCTCACCCACCACGCTTGGTGAGGGAAAGGAACAGGAAGTAATTCGGCAATGGCGTTTTTGAAGGAAGCATCCCGCCATTCGCCTAAAATAATTTGGGGAAACCATGGACAACCCAAATCTGCATGCCTGGACTGTGATTCGAACCACAGCCTTCCCGAATGCGAGGCCACAGCGTCAACCACTTGGTGTTTCAAATATATGACAGATGCAAACCAGCTAATGTAAATGAAATTATTTTCTGGATCACATTTCAATAAATGCTATTAATAGAACTAAATACAATAATTCACTGAAACAACTGAGTTTCTTAAAATAAAGTAATGACAAAATGGGAGATGAAAAGATAATTTATCAGTGTCCGTCTCCCCGAAAACATGTATTACTTGTTTCAGGCTTCATACGATTTCTAAATATACGTATGAATCGGTTCTAGCTTTCTTAATGTGTTACGTACTGCGATTGTACATTCTTATTTCGGGGAAATGAGGAGACGCAAAGAAGCGTAGTCCCAGTGTCTGCCAGCGAACTCTTTATCTCCAGACTAACACCACTCTCAGCCTTCATTCGGTACACACACTCCTGTTTTATTTCCAGATAAGTGTCGATTGGCTGGCAACTAAGAGCTAAAGTACATAAAACACTCGTCCAACGGTAAGATTCTGGGCAAACAATTCTAAGATAAAGCCTGAGAAACCACCATAATCTGGCCTTCAAACACCACACAAACAGCGACACTGTTTCAATAAGTTTGAAATTGTAACGGACGTCAGTTACCGATCTCTCAGAGATAATTTCAAACTTAGGTTGCTGATTGTATCGACAAAATAAGAGGGCACCGTTATCAGCAGCATAAGATTCTAGATTTCTCGGTAATACAGTGCCTCAAATGAGAGGCCGATTAATTCCGTAATTTATTACCACTATTTATAGTCTTTCAGCATTGAAAGGCAATAATGTGGAGCACAGCACTTTATGGTAGCGAAACATGGACTTTAGGAATACCAGAAAGAAAGTAAATTGAAGCATTTGAAATATGGTACCACAGAAGAATGCTGAAAATTAAATGGTCAGACAAAGTACGAAATGTACTAGTTTTGGAAATAATGGACGAGGAAAGAAGTTTGTCGAAGAAGCTTACCAAAAAGAAGAGACAGATTTTTTACGTCATATTTTGAGTCATGCCGGATTGGTTAATTTGTTAGTGGAGGGAACAGTCGAAGGTAAGAACTGTAGAGGAAGACAGAGATTGGAATATATGAATCAGGTAACTGAGGACGTGGGATGTAAGGGATATGTAGAGATGAAGAGGTTAGCACAAGATAGGAAGGGACGGAGGATTGCATCAAACCAGTCGAAAAACTGATGACGGCAAAAAAAAAAGAGTACATGATGAACACAAACCCTAACGTGGCAGAAGAAACAGATACAACTTCCACCACGATGTGATGAACTTATAATCATCATTACCCTACAATCAGCGGAAGTGTTTTATATATATAGTGAAGTATCGAAAAAAAAACTCCTGGTCGATTGTAAAGCGAACAAAAAGCAATGTAAATAAAACTGATCCACCGTGAAAACAATGGTTGTGGAGTGGCTTTCCTTAAAATGTAGACTAAAGCCCTTACAATCGGAATAGAAATGAAATTTTTCAGACGATAAACGTTCAATGTGCGTCAGGTTGTTTACAGTAGGAACTAGCAAAATATCGGCTAAATAAGGTAAGGAAATTTGAAAAAGCCCGTCGTATACTAAGAAACGTTCCTCTCATTCACCTGTGGTGACTTCCAGAGACAATAGTTCAACAGGGATTCGAACTTACGTCCTTCCCGAAAGGCAGGTAAAAATATTAGTCGCCACACTTGCGGAGAGGTAAAGAACACGTAAAAACAAAGTCTTATTATTCTACGATTACATGTGCATGTGGACATAAAGAGAATAATTCAGTTACAAGAAATGTATTTAAGACAAATACAAGTTTGGAATGGCAGCGTGTGTTTTCTATATGCAAGTTGTGGAAGCATTTTCCTTCTTTTTCTTTTCTATTAGGGTTTTACGGCATGCCGAGGTCATTAGAGCAAGAAGAGAATTGAGGGAAAGAAACTGAAAGCAATGCAGCTAGCGCCTTTTGAAGGTACCGTACTGGAATTTCCCAGAAGTGATTTCGAGAAATGTTGGGATCGGGATCAGAACCCATGTCCTCCCGAATGCTAGGCCCGAACGTTAATCACTCAATCACCAACTTCGATCAATGTTTCGAAGAATACGTACAATCAAATCCGCCTTTCCTACGAAACAATGTGGGAAACTGACTAAAAAAAAAAACGTTTTCATTCGGAACACTACTGTCAAAGGAGGCTTATCTGCGTTATGGGTACGCAGCGGCCTTTGGATTGTGCCGATGCTGGATGAAATGTGGGCCGCTCCTTTTGTTTGTCCTACACAGCAGCCGCATTGTGTCTGTTATCTTCCAGTCCGCTGCCACGCCCGTAGGCACCAATATGCGGTGCCAAGTTCAGCTGCAGGCTTTCCGTAATGTATTACGCTGGAAACACATAACATAACCAGTGATTCATTTTGTAGCGTCTATTTTATCATCAGCAGTTTAACTGGTTTTGCATTTCAATGACGCCGTACACTGGGTAGTAACGCCAAATATTCTTTACAAATATTCTTTACAAATATGTCCAACATCATCTTCCAGCATTACTTGACCATCCTTCAGTTAGTTAAAATGTGATTTTATTCTGTTACGTCCAATCCCTTAAACAACCGCCTATTTCGTTCAATTACACTCCTAAGGAAGCGAAAGAGGAAGTGGCATATACTGTAATTTCACCGAGAAACAATCAGTACGCTGCCGTTTATTGATATTGTCACTTTAGTAAATAAGAGTGACGATACTGATAAATTACTGAACATTATACTGGGAGATGATTTTAAATTAAATATAAATCAAAGCGGGAGAAAAGTCACAAATGTTTGATTAAATATGAAAGTAGGATCAGATAAAGTAGAGAAAGCAAAAAATAATTTTGTTATTTAGGAAGCAAAATTAGAATCGAAGGCCGGAGCAAGAACTATTTCACCAGCGGAGAGAGCATTTTTTTAAAAAGCGGGATCTTTGAACATTAAATATTTACATAGGACTCGGAAAGAACTCTGAAGTGAACCTTGCAATTTAGCAACACCAAAGGAAAGGAAAATAGAAGAGCTTGAAATGCGGAACTATAGCCGGACGCTGAAAATTAAACGGACAAATAAAACCGTAGAATGAAAGTGTTTGGAACATAAGGGCGAAGAAAGAAGTGTGTGGAATTGTCTCACAGAAAAGAGGGAAAGTATGACAGGTTCACATTTTAAGATATGCGATTAATGTGTAAGCAGTCAAAGATAAGAATTGTAAAAGAAAAAAATATTAGAATATGTGAATCATATAAGTCCGGAAGTAGAAGTTATGGTTATACTGAGATAGTAGCTCAAGATAGTGGGAGATAGAAAATTGGGTCAAATAAGTCGAGAGACTGATGACAGGAAGAAAACAAAAAGACTCAAAATTAGGATCAATGTAAATAAATAATCTAGCGTAAATAGCTTTATTTATTTCGTTAAGTTCGGAAACCCAGGGCCGCAATAGGAATCGACTCATTCCGATGCAGATGCTTAACCAGCGTGCTCAGGATCAAGCTGGTGAAGGAAACAGACGGTAAAAACAAACTACACCATCTAACTCGTGCACCCACTGCACAGTTTGATTTAAGTAAAACGCTCCTTGGTCGGCCAGGTATCAGCCTGTTGTACTTAACTGGACAGAGTATGCTCAACATAGCCATCGAATGTTCTCAAGTCTGCCGCCTTGCGCCAATTCCGCTCAGAATATGGATTCATACGATCTCCACAGTTAAAAAGGATAACATATTGTAAATATATACTCTCTGGGGTTCCAGACGCGAACATAACAGTATATTGGTAAAGTAAATACGTATGGCTCTGCGTATGGTAGTTGCCTTCCAAGTGACACTTTACATTTACCGCACAGTTCGTCTTGTTGCGTGACGGATATATTAGTACAAATTTACACACTTTTCCTAAGCACCGCAAAGCTGCAAACTACATTCTGATTAATGAGTGCAATAATTTTTCAGCTGAATTTGGTGATGATCGGAGCGTTTGTCAAATATGGAGTGACTGAAAACAGTTAACTGAAAAAGAAATGGTACTTCAATTGCTTTGAGTTAAATTTGTTAAAAGAACGAACAATAAATAAGACAGGACGAATGGTAAACCGGCTCAAAGAATGCGGTAAACTCGAGTGCGCAACTCAAACAACCGCTATAACAAACAGTTCTGTGAAGTTGGTTTTCTGGATTCTTCACATTAGTTGCTACGATAATTAAGAAACTTTTGCCCAGGTAAATCGAAATCTCAGACGGTGATGTTGAAGCGAAACAAAAAACTGTTCACAATTTGTCGCAATAAATATACGAACCTTTAAAATCTACATTTATGCTAGTTGACTAGTCAGATTCTTTTCGTAGGCAATGAAGCACTTAGTATATCTATGTTACGGAATAAGGGAACCCACACGTGTTGGTAAGGAATTTAATACAATAGAAATAGCAGCGAAACCTCGCATACAAGCCACAAGGCAGGATGCAAGCAGAAGGGTTTCTTCGGCAAGGGCCCGAACAAGTACTATATAGAGTTACGCGGAGGAACGTGGGAAGACTTATGGGAACCGGTTTTAGAACACCCGTGTCCCGTTTCCCCGCTCCGAACACAATCCAGCTGCTTCTGACAGCACCGTGTACGCTCCACTGAAAGGGCTAACTTCGCAGAGTTCACATTTTCTTCACTTCCGTTTCTAAATAAGAATTGCCAATAAGTTTATGAAGTAGCGAAAAATGAATTCTTGTTTCAGCCGTAAACTGTATCTGTTACAGTTAACATTATCTTTTTCTTTCTTCTCTAGTAGATCAAAGTTCCAAGAATTCTCTCTTTCTGTACGCTTTTGATGACCTGCCGGTATACTGACAGATGTATCCGCGAGGTTTCGAACAAAGGTGGTACTATATGCAGCATTGCAGCTCTGTTATCAGCTTCCTTCCAGGCTCTTATCTCACAGCCGGTATTACTATCACAAATATTTGCCAGCGCCGCCGTTCCTGCCACTTTGCTTTTTAATTAATTCACTTGCCCGGAATACATTTCAGATTAAAATGAATCAACAAAAATTCGCTATCTAATAAACTAAAGATCAGCCATTCAGATAGGGGAAAGTATTAATTAACAACTGCTCGAAGGTGTTTCTGTAAGAATTTTACTATAAGGTGTTTTACAAGCATTACTTTAGAAATGAACGGAGCACAATACGCAATGGTACGATAAAGTAAAAGAAATTGCGTAATATCAGCCCCCAGTGACACGATTCAGAGTCTATTCTTGGTTAATGTGAAAATCGTAATGAGGAATGGGAATCTATAATTTTACATATAATTAGAACCACAACATTATGGCGTGATAAGTTTTTTGAAACAGTTCATACTTTGGCCTCGGCGTTAAATCACTGGTTTTCTCTTACCAGAAGGTTTAACAGGATAGGTAAGGCAGAAGCGGGATGCGCGACAATATTTCAGGCTGTCGCCAAGTGTGGCCACGAAATTTATTTAGATCTCACAGGAAAACATCCGAATCATACTTCGTTTAAAGTATACACTAGATACACGGTAGATAGCACAACGATCAAGCGCCAAAGGCTAATGAAAGACTTTGTTAGATTACTGAACTCCTGGAATTTTTTTGAATAGCCGAATCACCAGCGGAATAACATAGTCATATATTCACAGAGTAGATATTTTAAGCGCTGAATTGTTCAGTAGCTGCTGGGGCGTGCGTCGTAAGAGAAAATTAATGTTCTGAAGTCAGTCCAGATTAGCTGACCCCAGTAACGCGGGGCTAGCGAAGTGGCAATCCATTGCAGGGGTCGCCGTCTCAAGTCCGGCAGAAGGGCATGGGTGGTTTTAATTAAGTGTTGTGTCCGTCCTGTATTAGCCTTTCATTTGTAATCATCAGTAACGCTAGAAGAGTTTAACAGAGCAGAGTGAAATAATAAGAAACACTTAATGTTTTGCAGCTTACAGCATATATATAAGAAAAAAATTAGTTTAAGTGGTTATTTCATAAACAACGAAATAATTTTGAAATAAAATCACAATCAGAATTAAAAGTAATGGAAATTAAAAGACGATAACCGCCGGTAAAACAATGGTTCTTGAATGAATAAATGACTACCTTTCAATGATTCCTAAAAACATTCATCGACTGCGACAAACAGATCCTATGTGGACGCGCCATTTTTTTAAAAAACGGCGCAGCCATATTGATGTGGTGCAAGTGTCCGATGTGGTGCAAGTGTCTCTGGTGGTTCGCTGTCCAAACGCAACGGAATCACCCGCATCGGAAACTTGAAGCTTGGCCGATAATGATACGGACGGCCATGGCCTTCCTTGCCAAGAAGAGTTGAAATGGATATTGTATAAAATTATAGACTTAGGTCTGCAGAAGTAAGACTTTACCAAAGATAAGTGTAAAAATGAACTAGGCAGCAGTCAACAATAATGGAAATTACTTTTGTTACCGTCAATGCTAAAAATGGATGTCATTTCATCATGAACTCAGAAATGAAACAATTTCATTCCGGTGATTGGGTCAACACGTCTTTATCAATCCCGCAGGTCAGGCAGAAGGACCGCAGGCGATAACCCCGAACTGTCACTGAGGCAGATGGAAAAAAAAAGTACTATTCTCATATTGGCCTCGTTAGTCGCTTATCTCATCCTGATGCAGACAACAAATTCCACATTCACTTGTCCACCGTCACTGGGAAGACGCAGCAAATCACTAGCGATACTTAGCCACATTTACAAGACTAATTCAAAATCATAATTTTTTTTTTCCTTCTCTACTTGTTTCCAGTTTAAACGTTAACTGTTAAGTATTCAAATCGATTTCAGTTTGCTAACGAATCCTCGACATCCGTTAACACTTTTCCGAATTATTCAATATTCGATTACAGTTTTCGTGCGTCTACTTTTCAACTCTAATGATATAGGCTATATATGAAAATGGCAGCAATCACAGTGCAGGTGACACTTCCTCTTTCATATTCGGAGTTGATCTAGGATTCTAGAAAACTTCGAGAAAATGCTTCTAATCCAATAGCTACATAGTACAAACATTCAAGTGTTTACTAATTCTCAGTTTATGCTATTGTAGCCAAAAGTGAAATTTCTATACTGGCCCCACAAATAGTTAGACGGATTATCAACTCATAGATAGAAATTGTTGCAGTTACTGTCGCCAAAATGCTGTAAAATATAAGCAGTCGTCTGACCGCAGCGCAGTTTATAAAGTGAGGTCTAGGTGAGTACAGCTTGCTGCCGTACTTACTCGACACTCTCTACGCCAGGGGCCGTGAAGTAATATCCATAGACGGGGGCAGCCATCAGACCTGCGGCCTCTTCACGCAGGCCGGCCGACGCACACGCACTGCGGGGACCAGCGCCAGGTGCGTACCCCACTGAGTCACGGGAGGGAGAGGGGGGGGGGGCACTGCCGGCGTACAGCTGCTCCTCGACATGACTCGGCGAGGGGAGGGGATGGCAGGAAGACAGGGCACAGGGGAAAAAATCGCTCCCATGCCATACGTGTATGTTTAGCTAATCAATAATGTAGCACACCACCAATACTGTTTCATAATGTGCAGACCACTTCCAAACGTGATATGAGATTCGTCAAATTATCTTTATCAACTCGTTAAATATGGTACCTGATTATCGAAGCGTTTCGTTAATGACGACTAGTTTGTACTCCGTTTTCTCGACGGTCATCGTTAGAAAGAAATATCCGTAGCGCCGATTCATTTAAGGTTTCCAACTAAACATTAGACACCATTGTCACTTTTCCCGGACACCAGAACCAGTTTTTTTTATGCACAATAATCTGGTTAGTGGCAATTAGCTGCCTAACAGACCAATCAGAAATCGTTTATTCCCAGATTTATCTGGAACCAGATGCAAAAAACGAAAAACAATCAAAGAAATTTCAAAACAGTAACAAGTATCGTGAATAAAACATAAAAACTACATAATAAATGTATTTTCACATCTTCCAAATTTAGGCAGGTTTAATAAATATGCTCATCCTCATGAGGTAGCTGCCGAAGACTTCAAATTTAAGCTAATTAGGGATCTTAAAACTAGACACTTTCAATTTACTGTATGTGGGAGCGAGATTCCTGGATATTACTATGATACGAAAACCGGTAATTCTGATGGATATAGGTGTCATTATCGCATGGAAATTACATTTCTCTAACAGTTATTGCGGTAGTTTACGAAATACTGAAAAACCTAAACTGGACAGACGGACTTAACAGGATACCTGCCTTAACGACACGCGAAGGCTGCATCTCTTTGGAATCCGGATTGTCATCGTCGTCGTTGTAGAATCCTTTTCATATCTTCCATGGAGACTTGTAAATTTCGAAGAGAAAAATTTAAGTTCAAAACCAAAAGAAATCTCTGGTCTGCAAAAAAATCGCTAGTTGAAACATTAATACAATATCAAAAACTACAGTTGTTCTGTCGATACTTATTTACCTCACTTTTCAACTATGCAGGAAGTGTAGACCGGGAGGCACTAAGGTTGATTTCTGATGTACTTGTTATGGAGAGTACACCAACAGAAAGGAAAGGAATAAGAATTAATGTTGGACAAGAATGACTTTCTCCCATCTTTACTTCATAATGAATAACGATAATCTTCGGATACTTCGGAAACAAATGGATCGAGTATTTGATAGTATGCGAAGATTATTCGAAATCTGCTGAGCAGATGTTCAGCAGATTTCGAGAATCTATTTTATGGCTAAACATGTATTCAAAATTTTATCACATAAAAATATTCACAACTGAATGGCAAAAGCAGCGCAAATCTTAACTCTAGCCCTAATTCACTAAAATAAATTTCTGAAACTACTGTGCCTTGCTAACAGCACTAAACCAAAAGCCTTCTATAAATTGTTTTTGCTATCAGAAACAATCAGCACTACAAACTTATACCCCTATCCAACAAAATTATAGAAGTCTCTTTCAATTTTTTTCGCACATACTCAAAGAATTCTCTGCAAATATCGATAAGCGACCTTTTGAATCTGTAATAAAAATAGAATTCATCATGAATGGAGTCACCTACTGTTACATCGTACTAACTCAAGCACCATAGCCCTACAGCAAGCAGCATTCCCTTCACATTACCCCTCTCCTCCTCTCGCACCCCTCCTCAAACAACGCAGAACAGGTCTCGGCAAGGTAAGGGGACACTTGCTTTACAATGTTGTGAAGGGTAACTTCTAGAAAATGCTGAGCCAAGATAGTGGATACAAAAAATATGCTGTATACAAGTTTAATCAGAGCCAACAAGAAGTATTATCAAGAACAGAATTTCTGCGTATCGTTCATAATAAAAGCGACTGAAAGCTTCTTGGAACACTAAAGTGTAAGACAACTTCCCCCTTCTTCCTCGACTTGTCTCTCGACTGGTTTCGTACAGTCCTCCCTCCATCTCTTCCTTTCCAGAGCTAGCTTCCATGTACTCATCAGAAGTGCTTCCGCAAATCTCTTTCAAGTCTTTTCTTCTTCTACAATTTTTTCCTTCAGCTTTTCCCTCCATTAAAAAAATTAATCAGTACCGGCATATCTTAAACTGTGATCTACGAATCCCTTCTCTTCTTGTGAAACTCTTCTCTTAACTCCTTTCTTCAACCATTATCCTCAAAAGATTTTCATTTTATACCCTAAGTCCCTACCTTATTTTCGACGTCTTTCCGAAGCAATACATTTAAAATTCTTGATTTTTTTTTTCTTTGTTTCTGAAATTCTCAAACAATAAGCTTTAAGGAGACATCCACAAATTACGTGAGGTGTTTTTCCGGATCCCGGCCCCCCCCCCTCCCCCTAGAAATCGCCGTGGCAACTTTTTTTTTTTTAGGACTCATCCACACTTTACGTCGAAATACCCCCCTAAAATCGGCCGTCGCGTGCTTTGTAGACCTTTTTTTATTTTTTAGCTCTACAGTTCAACAAAAATTTTAAAAACCTCACGTGAGATTTCCTTCCCCCTTGGTGAGATTTCGCCAGACCCCCCCCCCCCCCCATTTCACCTCACGTAATGCCCCCTTACTTCCATTAAGTGCTGAGCTTCAGACATACAGTTCTACAAAATTCATTCAACTTCTAAACTTGATACAAAAATGTTTCGAAGGATCTTTTTTCCTGTTTTACTCTGCATTTGAATCCTTCTTGCGTGGGCATCAATAAAAAGTTAATTTCCTGGGTAAAATAATTTTCTTCCTACTTCTAGTTTTATTGTTATTACTGCTGCAACTAAGGTTTTTCTTGCTTTTGTTTATCGTTAGTCCAATTTCTTCAATCAATGTTTTGTTCATGCCACTTTGTAACTTCTCAACAGTCAGTTTTCTCAATTTTGTTGTGTTTCTGAAGGTTGCGAACCCCGTTTGGAAGTCTCCGCGAAGAGATGTGCTGACTAGAGTGATGTGAAGGCAACTCGAAAACGGCCGTCTGTTTGAATGGTTACGTCAGTGTCTCCTGTATGAGTGGGTGACGCGTTCTGCGTGGCAAGGTCAATCTGCAATTTGGACTCCGGAGATGGCCCAACTTAAGAACAGAAATTCTAATAACTCAGCTTGCACCAAGGCAGCGACGAAAAATATTTTCAAAGTAGTATTTTCTCATCGGAAGAATCTGAAATTATAAGTACAGGGAACTAAAAGAAAATCGAAGATCAAATTTCAGTTGCACTATTGCATGGCTATCAAAGAGATATAAACTTTTACTGATCAGAAATTTACTGGTGTCAAACCGCTGCTGACATGAGCTTTTTATGATAGAGATGGGACTCTGCGTAATGTCTGATTTCACTCTAACATAACACATTCAACAAAGTGAGATAGAGTCGTCATATTTTTTTTCAGCTAAAAAAAGGCCACTTTGAGAACCTAACTTACGATTGTTCAAGGTCTCCGCATTGACTTTGGAAATTTCTACTCTTGACAGCAGTGCCATGAATAATATACACAAAATTCTAACCAAACGCAAGATTCTATTAATAAGACCGAGCGTGGTGGGAGAACGGTTACCGTTCTGGCATCGCATTCAGGAGGACGCGGGTTCGAATCCCCGTCGGGGCATCCAGATTTGTATTTTCCATGGTTTCCCCAAATCATTCCAAGCGAATGCCGGGCTGCTTCCTTCAAAAAGGCCATGGCCGAATTCATTCCCGTTCCTTGTCCCCAGTTCCATCCCGCCTTTAATGACCTTAGCCGTTGACGAGGCGTAAAGCAATAAGGAAAAAAATATATCAATGAGAGCGGCTACCTAACCGAAACCTTTCAACAAAGACGAAGAATCTTTTTTAGATTCGAACGGGTGATATAGTCGGAGGCTGGCAAGTCGCGTTTATGTGACAGAAGAGAATTACTCAGTTGTCTGTTACGTTATATACTATTGCGTTACACGTTTAACAAAAAATTAAATATACAAGAGAGAAGTGGCAGAATAAAACTGGCAAACGTCGATTAAATCAGGTTTTACCTCTCAGCTGGACCGCTGACCCTTGTCGCTCAAGTTTCCAATTCGGTTCTCAATACTTTTTTTTTTTTACTATGGTTTAGGGGAGACCGGGGCACGTTGGCCATAGGGGCAGGATGACCCAGTCGAGTTAGTTTATACAATAGACGCTAGATCGTACTAGGAGTCAATCAGCAGGTTGGTAACACTGTCCCCCTCCCTCTACAGGACCAATGTGGCCGACGGAGCAGTTTTGGACAAGTTGTAGTGATTAATTGTTTTCGTGCGTGCTTCAGTAAAATTCTACTCGTCGGTTAAATGCGTTTTATTTAACTTTTGCTTACTTTAGGCGCAACAGGTGAGTAGTATAATTAAAGGTCGTAGTTTAAGGAGTATTTATATATGGCATACAATCTAAATTGCTTCAGTCGGTTTTGTAACTATTAGAAGTTACTGTAAACATGGCGATGGGGCAGGTTGGCCCAGAGACGGCGGGGCACGATGGCCATCCGGGCCAACCTGCCCCTTCGTATACATTTTTTTTTAACTCGATGAAAGGTTTGTTATTTTTTATGATAATAATATTTATAATTTGTCGAGTTTATTAAATTATTAACAAAATTTTCGAAGTTAAACATTTTTGATACGTTTCAGAGGTCAAAATATCGTCATATTCACGAGATATGGTATTGCCTGTAAAAATAAAATACCCCAAAAATGGACCGAGACCGAAATGGCGGGAAGCGAATGGTTCACAGGATTCTTGAAGAGGCATCCTCAACTCTCTATTCGGACTGCTCAAGCAACTAGTTTGGCCCGGTGCACCAGCTTCAGCAAGCAAAATGTAGAACTGTTTTTCAATAATCTCGACATCTTTTTAAAAAGATTAAAAGTGACCCCTGCGGACATCTGGAACATTGACGAAACTGGAGTAACTACCGTCCAGCGTCCTGATCTTGTAGTCGCTCGAAGAGGTTTTCGCCAAATAGGGCGAGTGACATCGGCTGAGAGAGGGTCACAGTTAGTGCGTTGGGTAATAGTGTGCCTCCATTCTTCATCTTCCCGAGGGTCAACTTCAAGTCTCATTTTATCCGTGACGGCCCGATTGGGTGTGACCGGAGCAGCTCATCTTTCGGGATGGATGACGGAGGCAAACTTTGCAGAGTATATGAAACATTTTGTACTACACGCTCGCTGCTCAAAAGAACGCCCTTGCTTGGTTTTGATTGATAACCACAGTTCACATCTGGACTCTGAAGTTCTTGATTATTGTAAAGATAATGGCATCACCTTTCTATCTTTTCCAGCGCATTGCAGCCATAAGCTACAGCCTTTAGACAGAAGTGCTTATGGGCCTTTTAAAAAGTTCGTGAACTCAGCATGTGACGCATGGGTAACCAATAATAAACGGCCTATGACTATTTACGACATCCCGTCTATAGTGCGAATAGCACTTCCAAATGCTGCAACTCCAAATAACATAATCAGTGGATTCAGGGTCACTGGGATCAATCCCTTTAACAAAAATATTTTTACAGACAGTGATTTTATGCCTTCCTACACTTCGGATAGGCATCACCCAAACACTTAAAGCAGTCCATCAACTCGAGCTGAGATAAACGCTACGGCCACCACCTCTCAGCATGTTCTGGCTATTCCTTCAACGTCCAAAGGGTTGCCATCAGAGGAATATTCACAGGTACCGGAAAACGTAAGACCATTTCCAACTCCAGAAGAGGTCAGACCTTTTGAAAAAGCAGACCCCAGAAAAGGTATGACAGCAGTGAAAAGGAAAAGAGTTTCTGCCATAGTGACAGACACTCCAGTAAAAAAAAGCCCTCGAGGAAGAACAAAAAGGTGCAAAAGAAAAGAAGGCGAAAGCATTGGAAAGAAAAATTAAATCACAGGCTAAAAAAAGCACTTTTACAGAAAGAAAGTACGAGCAATGGTAGAATGAAATTAACTAAATCAACTGCAGTATGCCTAAAACGCAAGAAGAAACTACGGCAAGATGTCAATGATGATGATGATGAGGATGAGGATGAGGAAGATGAAGATTCACTGTGCCTAAGGTGTCTCAAGCCTTTTTCAGACAGTCAACCTGGAGCACAATGGATTGAGTGCACAAACTGCAAGCGTTGGGCTCCTCAAATATGCGTGAAAAATGAAATTCGTGGACTATTTTATGAGTGTTATAACTGTGCTGATCCGTTGGATCGGGACAGTGATTAAAGTTGATTTGTTTGTATTAAGATATTATAAATCCTAATAAGGTTAAGCTTTCCCGTTGTCATAGTAAAATGTTTAGCATTTAACTCAATATTCAACTTGATTTTATGTACATTAAAGTATGTTTCTTGATAACTAATAGTTTTATTTTCATTTTTTAAAGTTATACTAGTTCAACTTATCAAAAGATTACATGGGCCTACGTGCCCCAGGCTCTCTCTGGGCCAACTTACCCCGAGGTAGGGGCAGATTGGCCCACTTGACATATGTCCAGTAATTAATTTTGTTTTTAAATTTCAACTCATATTTTTAAGTTTAATAATTGCCATCCAGATTTAGGAAGACTGCTCCAACATTTAACAATAATTTCATGAATTTAAATATGTAAAAAAATAAAATATAAAAAAAATAAAAAAAATATGGCCAACGTGCCCCGGTCTCCCCTACCCCTCGTCGACGGCTAAGGTCATTAGAGGCGTGATGGGACTGGGCCAAGGAACAGGAAGGAATTCGGCCATGGCCCTTTTGAAGGAAGTATCCGGCATTCGCCTAGAGTGATTTGGGGAAACCATCGAAAACCCAAATTTGGATGCCCGGACGGGGAATCCAACCCGCGTCCTCCCGAAAGCGAGGCCAGAACGTTAACCGTTCACCCACCACGCTCGGTGGTTCTCAATACTACGAAGTCGACAGGCAAGCTTTCGGGGCACGTTGTCTCTGACGTTAACTGTTCTTTAGCGGACTGCTACGAAACGAGTGTTAGATCACCAAACATTCCTATTATTCCGTCTCGCGAACAATGTAGAATCCTGTCTGTTGATGTTCTTAACACATATTTCGTTGTTACAAAAATTTTACTATTGTAAAACCGAAAAGAATTAATATGATAGTTTAGAGCTGTAAAAATAAGGAACACTTTTAAGTATATAAAGAGAATTCTCTTCTGCCTCCTTAGAAGTGGCCTGCCAGCCTCCGGCTATCATCCAGTCGAACCTAAAAGTCTACCTTGTCGATAAATGATGAGCGTGTACCTAAGACGTTTCCAACTTCACAGAGATGAGCACTAACTTTTGTACCATGATTACGACAGTGGGTAGCGGTACACCAATGTATGTGCAGGCATAAAAAAAATGTTTACTTCATGAAAAAACGGAAGATTATTATTATCTGGGTTTGTATTGCTTACCTTCAATTACTAAACCACTCCCATTCTAGACAATCGTTTTAATACGTATCAATGTATTTTGCATCACTTTGACAGATCATCAGGATCGTGTAGCAGTCTTGTGGCTCAGTCGTTAAGGCCGAAAGGTCTTCGGTTCTAATTCCTTCACCTCAGACACAAATTGCTGTGTAATGTGAAGTACACCAAAATGCTTCCGTGGTTTGGATTACACGTCAAACTCTACGTCCCTTGCACCCGGTAGGATGCCGGATTAGGTTAAGGTGGCTACTGCAGAGGCGGAATGCGCAGTCAATAGAAACCCTGTCACCAGGTCATTACGACCACACGAAATTATTATTATTATCAGGATCGCAATACGCAATCCCGTTGTGTATGGCTGAAGGGTGGGGGAATATTGCAAACCGCGAGAGGAGAAGGTAGTATCTTTGCTATCGTTCGGACGAGCGGACGGTATGTGGGAGTTCTAACAATACGGACCTTGTAAGGAAACATAGTTCCTTACATTTTTTGTTTTTATTATTTCAGTTTCATTGTTTTATATGTGTATATTTAAAGGTAAGAATATTTGTATTTAATTTACTTTCTTTTTGTAATAGAAAAAAAAGATAATAGTTATTATGCTAGAGCAAAGAGTAGTGTGTTAAAAGAACATCTTTGACGAGGGCAAGAGAAGAGATCAAGTCCGTAGGAAAAAAGATAATGTATATAGCGGATGAATTGTGCTTGGAAATATTATGTTAATATGTGGATTGAATGCTGAAAGTAAATATTATTTGTGTTTAAATAAATGAGTAAAAATAAAGATATTAATTTTACAACCTGCGTAAGTAGTTCCTGCATGCGAAAATTATGCAACCAGCACGAAATTGTGCAAGAACTCCCCTTCCGAGCAGTAACAAAAAACTGGAGAGAAACACCATTCTTCTACTGCTTCTGTCATTTGCTTCCAAATCTAGTTCTCCCCTTGTTACCAGAGGCGATGTCTGATGAAACGAGCAATTCTGATTGATAGAATAATGTGTGTTAAACAAATTACTTTTCTGTTAAAATGAAACGGATATATTTATAAGTGACTTTTCCGATGAGGAAAGTCTAGTGACAAAAATATTCGCAGAAGAGATAACATACGAAGGGCAGGAAACGTTTCGTTATTATTAAATACGCTGGTCATCACTCATCAGTAAACACTATGCTGTGTTCGGATTGAAGTAGCACTTACCTTCTTGAAGGCATCCTTGGCTACAGTTGCTTTAGACTGCGTCGGTGATCAGAATTCTAACACATAAAAATTTACAACTACCAATAAAGTCTAGACGGTGAGGAATGGTTCTTTTGTGATTACATCCTTGGCGAGTAGATAAATGTTAAGACGAATTGAGTTCACATAAAGCCATCTAGCATTTCTTGCACTCATTATTCCTCTACTTGATATTTCGCTGTCTACATCGCTTAATGGCATGAACAAAAAGACATCAACGCTGTCCGATCTTGTCAATCAGACAGCATCACGTAAATTGGTTATTACGAGAACCTCTCCGTGAGCCTTATTTCCCATAATAAATAGTCTGATATTAATTAATAAGGAAAGTTAGTTAACTGAGGAGATAAACGCCCTGTATAATGCGACACTTGAATATGTTGTACATTATTTACCGGAACGAGACACGAAAATCCTAACACGGAATTATTTTTAAATTGCAATAATACTGCAGTAGTTTAGGTGTCTGTCACTCTTATAAATTACGGCGACACCACTATTACTTAAGCCGGCGGTTAGTATGCATCTTTTACGTTTTGTTTCCATGGAATGAAATAAAATATGTTGCGAGTTGTAAATTTCGCGAAATTATGGAATGTCGAATTCTGCTTAGCGAGACCTTGTTTTGAATCACGGGCCTCCGGAGTGGCAGTTCATGTACTAAGTAGTTCGCTGGAAACAACCAAGTAACTTTATTTTGCAGATTATATAGAAATTTAGCGTTGCTATATAAACCTTATAACGGAATACAGGAGTTGGAGAAGGTGCAAAGAAGGGCTGCTAGATTTGTTTCTGGAAATTATCGCAGAACGCAATCAGTAACAGATATGATAAAAGAGCTGGAATGGGACTCATTGGAAGACAGAACGAGGGTGAAGAGGCATGGAAAGATATTGGTGTAATAATTGAAAGTAATGTATGGAAGGAAAAAGATGACCATGACCACAACCTGGCATTCGATTTCAGGCATAAGGGGTGTAGGAAGATTCTCTTTTTAGGTAAGGGTGTCAGGGATTGGAATAAGTTACCAAGAGAAATGAATAATTTTCAAAAAACGTTGAAAGAATTTAAAGTTAAAATATGTAAAGGGTAAATATAGGTGGATGCAGAAAAGGGGGAAGATGGGTGTTTAGGGCGCTCCACTGCAATTTAATTTAATTTAAAACCAGTAATTAATCATTAAAAATGGAGGGGACTTTCAAGCACGATTCTCGACTCACAGCATAATTGCTCTTACGTAATTAGATGACAGGGAATTGTCACTGGAGAGTGTGCTCCATCGCAATTAAAAATTAATAATAATAACAATGGGCACATTATTAAAAACGTTGTTTTAAATAAGTTAACTGTACAGCCTAAAGAGAACGGACGTTAAGTTACCACCTACCAAAATCTTCCACCATAGAGCCAAAGCCTAAATAGCTAAAAAATTAAGGACTTAACACGACGTCTATATCATAATTAAAATCCAGTTTAATTTTAGCAAAGTGAAAAGCGGCATTAAGTTTCTAATTTTGATCGTTAACCTGTTCTTGATATATGTAAATATATATATTCCAGTACAGCAGGAAGCAGTCCCAAGCAACTATACTATGGTAACTCCATTGTATACTAATTAGCAATAGCAAAGGAGTAAACTGAGGCAGTTTTTTTCAGTCAGGCGCGCCATCCTTAGCTGGGCGGCTACTAAAACGAAGAGCGCGATGTCCTAATCGCTATCATGAACCGGCGCCGCCCACAACGAGTCCCTCTGTGAACGAACATGTTGGCGTCTAGTGCAACGACGGAAACAGCGTGGCTTCCAGTCTTAAAATTACCGTCAAGTAGTGCACGTGATTTCCAAGGTTACGAATTTTGTTGTTCTAGTGGCGTAATGTGAAGCAACGGCTACTCCGTCGCCTCAGGACATCATCTTTGCAGTATTTAACCAGTATCAATAGCGCTTGCTTTAATCTTGCAACACAAATTTTTATGACAGATGAACGTTCTAATAAAGACGCACAACAGTACTTATACCTGCTATCAGTACTGACGTGAATTGCGGAGATTTGTTATTTGCTTATGGCTTTACGCTTCGTCGACGTCAAGGTCATTAGAGGCGGGGCAAGATAGGAGGCTTCGAACGGGAAGGAATTCGGCCGATCTCTTTTCAGGGAACCACCCCAGCAATCAAGTGGAGTAATATGGGGAAACCATGAGAACCCAAATCTGGATAGCCGGAAGGGGATTCGAATCAACGTCCTGACGAATCCGAGGCCAAAACGTTACCGCTCACCCACCACGCTCGGTAAGATCCGATAAGTGACAGAAACAATGAGGTCGAATACAGAACGAAGAGTCGATGTTTAGGCCTCGTAACTTCCAGCTTTATGACCTTCCTTCATTGTTAGGAAACACTCTGCTTTGGAAAATTTTGAACCACGTTGCTGCATTTTGGCCTCCTGTGAACCCCCCCCCCCCTCGTAGCCTGACGTGGCTTTTCACTCTACCCCCCCCCCCCCCTGCGTAGTACGTAGCTTCTTTTCCTATTGATTCTAGAAGACATTTTGAACCGCTTTCGCATGTCAGATTATCGTAAATTACATACTGAGATAATTAAATGACGTAAATAAATATTTAAATGCTAATTGTGTGTTCTGTACCTCATTTTAACTGTGACAAATAATATGAATTAAAAGCTACGTGGCCTGGCTCGGAATCCTCCCCTCCCCCCCACGTAGCTTTCCACCCAACCCCTCCCCCCCTTTTAGACCGACCACGTAGTTTATGGACACTCCCATAGGACCTACTTAGGAAGCAGAGGGTATGTGTGTGCTGAAACCAGCAAAATCATCTGGTGCACCTACACCACAAGAGTGATGCAAAGAATGATAAATGGAACCATCTGTAAGAAGCGTATACGATTAACACCTTTTTGTCGCGATATTGAAGTACCTCCGTCATGCGGAGGGTGTGTTTTGGATAGGATTGCGTGGAAGCGGTGCTATACCATCGTGGTTCTATGTTTCGATTCCATGAGGAACAGTCCTATAAAACGGAGTAAAATGTGTTCATATTTACCAAAATGATTCATAAAAGGTGTATATCACAAAAAAATTCTACACAATTTCAAATGTCGTCGATGAAACTCGATAGTACACACTTTCGACATTAACGACGAATAACAATCTTTCCGTTGATGATATGAAATGTTAAGCACGGGGCGGGGAATATGTGTCGTATTTCGGGGCACTGAGTGGGTCTGTCCTTCGCAGGTCGCCGCAAAGTCACGGCAGTTGCGAGCATCGCATTACGATGCGCGCGGGTTCCGCTGGAGGGGAACCTGTTCGAAATTGCACTGGTCGGCGGGAGGCCCCGTCACAGGTGGCTAAAGGCGAACGCCAGCCATAAAACACACTTCCACTGCCAACCCAATCGACCACAGAGTACACATGTACATGCATCACTTTTTTGCTCCACCTATTCCGTTTCCCAATCACGTGAGATTGCAAATGACAATTTGCATTCTGAACATCTTAACTCTCTCATTTCGTCCATCCAGTAGGTGCATTCTAAAGGTGCCTGTATCGTTCATTCGAAACGTAGAATTCTCAGCGAGCACGTTACGTTACATCACCGACTGTCTGCTACTCATTCAATCGGGCTCCGCACATTTGTTAGGAACCGTCCATAAACTAGGTGGCTCGGTCTAGGGGGGAGGGGTTGAATAGAAAGCTACGCTGAGCTACGTGTGGGTGGTGTGTGGGGGGCGTTGTGAGCAAATTCACTTAGCTTTTCATTCATATTATTTGCCACAGTTAAAATAAGGTACAGAACATACAACAACAAGTGAATATTTATTTCCGCATCTATCCAATTCTTCGAATAGGGCTTCCTAAGTTTTTCGGCTGGACCAAAAAAGATATTTTTTCTACACATTATATATGACTGTCAAAATTTATTGTATGAAAATGATTTCTACCTGGTCATTGGTTTTCGTTCGCATTCCGCAAGCCGTCCCGGAAGTTACCTTTTCCTTCGCTTCGGGGTTTACGGCTCGTCGACGTCGAAGTAATTAGAGCTGAGAGGGCAGGGACAAGATACAGGAAGACATTCCGTCAAGGCCTATAGACGGAACCATCCCAACATTTGCCTGAAGCGATTTCGGAAAACTAAGAAAAACTGAAATCTGGATGGCCGAACGGGGATTTGAACCTGCGTCCTCCCAAATGCCAGGCCTCAGGGCTGCCTTGTGCATGGATGGTTTAAGTTCTCATACTCCGTTGTTCACGTTTAAAAACAAAGTAGAGAAATATGTATCGTTAATACCACTTCATCAGTAAGGGAGTGTGCACAAACTACGTGGCTCGGTCCGGGGGGGGGGGTTGGCTGGAAGGCTACGCTGAGCTATGTGGGGGGGAGGGGAGGTTCCGAGCCAGGCCACGTAGCTTTCCTTTCATTACATTTTTCACAGTTAAAATGAGGAACAGAACTCACAACAGCATGTGAATATTTATTTCCCTCAGTTAATTATCTCCGTATGTAATTTACAATCTTTTGACACGAGAAAACAGTAAAAATGTCTTCAGAAATCAAAAGGGAAAAAAGCTACGTGCTACGTGGGGGGGGGGCGGGTTGAGGCAAAAGCCACGTAGGGCTACGTGGGGGGTAGGGGGGGTTCACAGGAGGCCAAAATGGAGCTACGTGGTTTATGCACGTTCCCTAACAGGGAACAGCCAAATGGTCATAAGTCGAAGGGTGCCCTACTGCATGGAATCACAAAAAACTGTAATTTCAATGACCTTTCTTTTTAACTGCGGGTTAAGAGTTGTCGACAAAGCTGTCATCAAAACTGCGTTGGAAAGGAAATCGGTTTAGCTTATGCGAACAAATCATTCAGACATTCACCAAAGTTTATTTCAAGAAACCATGGAAAAACGAAATCTGGATGGCCAATCCAAGAATCGAATACGCGTCGGAGACCCTGAACCTGGTTAAGGGGAGAAAAATTTGAAGCCCAAATATAGACTACAAGACCGTTGTTATCAGCTAACTCAAAAAAAAATTAAAAACTCTCAATATTTTAGATAATTTCACAGTTCCGAGGGAGTGCTCAAGGTCGAAGCTAAAACGACTGCATAAAAACGCAAGGTAGAGAGAGATGGAGCTTCACATTTCGCTGTAAAACGTCAAGAGACCGTGTTACACGGGGCAACTGACTCCTCCTCGCTCACTGTCGCATTCCACCGCAACGAGACACCGAGATCACGTCAACAGACCTCACAACTTCCCGCAACCTAATAGTTCCGCATTTACCCTCGAAATTCAGAGCAATTCAACAAAGCCACCAAACTGAGTTGGTAGTTCCAGAATTTCACTCAACCACAAAGTTCAGAGCTTCAATCTTGGAACACAAACCCGTGAAACAGTAATAGGAAAGCAAGTATTTTTACCACCATCGTTACCCCCACCCCTCTGTATTTTGTGTGTCGACATTAAGAACCATTAGACGCAAGAATACTGTAGAATGTCATCATCTGAAGTATGCATCAATTGTTCTCTACATAAACAAATGAGATTAGAACTTCCGTCGACTTTACGAGTAACTGCAATCTCTCTTTGTTAGGATACACTTTTTTTTGCTGTCGTCAGTCTTTCGACTGGTTTGATGCAATCCTCCAACCCTTCCTATTTTGTGCTAACTCTTCATCTCTACATACTCCTTACAACCCGCGTCCTCAATTATCTGTTTCATATATTCTAATCTCTGTCTTCCTCTACAGTTCTTACCTTCGACTGTTCCCTCCACCAGCAAATTAACCAGTCCAGCATGTCTGAAAATATGACCTACCAGCCTGTCTCTTCTTTAAGCTTCTTCCACAAACTTCTTTCCTCACCCATAATTTCTTACTTTGTCTGTCCACTTAATTTTCAGCATTCTTCTGTAGCACCACATTTCAAGCTTTCAATTTTCTTTTTTTCAGGTAATCCTAAAGTCCATGTTTCGCTACAATAAAGTGCTGTGCTCCATACATAGAGTTTTAAAAAGTTCTTTCTGATTCCTAGATCAATATTTGAAACTAAAAGATTTCTCTTTCCCGTGAGTGCTAATGCTATTCTGCTTAGGATACACTTTACTAGTCCTGAAAATTCTTCGACGTAGTTGAAAAAGTCTAGACGGAAAAATGAGAAAAAACATAATCAACTAGCAGTAAGCAAAGGATTGTGAGCTGCCTTTAAGTCAGTGTTTATCATTAACAGTACTGTGATATACTACGGCATCGAGGATGGCATAGTCCAACAATTACCGAAAAATCTGTATATTTACATACATACATTCAACATCTATATCTCAACTCGGCGAACACTTATTATCATAACCCATGTCAGGTCCCTATCCTCAATCTTCATTATTAGCCAATTCCTCTGAAATATGATTCTGTAGCATCAAAGACTGATCCAAAAGAGGCTTAACTTAGTTCACAACCCGAAGGTTGGTTGGATTCTCCCTAAGGAGGCTGCACTGTAAGCTTGCTACCTAATTAGTATGGTTAACTCGCAGAAGACCGCCCTCGAAGAAATACGTTGATTATTGATACTACAACACTAATTGGAGATTACGGCGCGTTTTTGATCATTCTGGTCCATTTATCTTCACTCAACACTTGCTAGCCGTCAGCTTTGATAATTTAATATAGTCAATGAAATATAACCGTCAACCAAACGGAAGACATTGTTATCAAGTCTAAAATGAAAATATGTTGTTCTAATCAAATACCATTGAATTTAATAAACTCTGCCACTTAAATCACGTTTCTAGACAGTCATATTACAGTTCGACAAGTTCCTAACTCATTTTATAATCTACTAGTTTTAAAGCCCGTCAATAACGACGGGTATCATCTATGTTGTTAGTAGAAATTTATTCTGGAAAAGCTTGTAAGAAAAAACGAATAACGATCATTTTAATGATATTTTTCGTGATATCAGTACCTTACTCTGGTTAGATTATCGGAGTACATGGCTTGGATTTTTTTTTTAAATAAATGAATTTTACTTTGAATGACAAAGTATACTCTCAATATCGGACTTATTTGACTGGTAAATTTCGCGATTGAGTAAGTTTCGTGTAAACTTTCTCTAAGTTTTATAAAACTTTGTTTCTTCTGCCAAAAAAAATTCTTAGGATAATTTTTAACCTAGTTCTTATAACTGATACAGATAATATAGCGTAAACATCTAATACCTTTCTCCTTATGCCAATTTCTGCATCTAGTTGTCATAAATAACAAAAAGTAACATGTAACTTTAAACGAACATACGATTGTAACTTTGAAACGTTTGATTGCCTGGCATTAATTTTTTTTTATCCCTGCTCTTCTTATGTTTGTGTAGTTACTTCCACATCACTCAATTACCTTTTATCTGACTACACTTTTTTTTAACACTGGAAGTGCCAGCAAAATCAAATTCAATGATTTATTTGAAATTTACACTTCCTTTTAAAAGTATAAGTGCAAATCAAGGCAGTGCAGTTATTCAACTGAATTTTGCCGACTAGTCCAGCAGCGCTGTTGTGTCAGGCAGTGTAACTAACACTTCGGCCATTGTCGAGACTCGCCGATCTATGAAGGTGAGCGCGCAGTCTTCAGACAACGCATTTTACCAAAGAGGAGCTTCCTTACAGAAAAGGACGAGCTTGCGTCATGCGACAATATCCAAGCGGTGAAATACAACCTCGTTGCCCACTCAACACTCCCCTCCTCGGTTCCTCGCTCAGCTGGCAATGCTCAAGGGCTCTACAATACTAAACCTTGAAGATAAACTAATGCTACCCCGATAACGATACAAACTGCTATTTGTGGAAACCCGGAAATATTACCATATGTTAGACATTTATACAATTATTTAGTATACTTATAATTATTAAAAATAAAAGATACTAATTATAGTAATAATAAAACTAATTAGGGGTTATGATAATGTTACAAGGTGCACTAAGCCAGCGTGTCAAAGGAAAGACTGCCAGTTCCTGTCCTGTGGGACCAACGACAAACGAACAGAGTACAGTCCGTAAAAATCCTACCAAAGGAGCTTTAATTTCCCAGATATTCGAATGCGAAAATCCTCCATGCACATTAAATACTGGAGACATGTATCAGTCAGCGAACGGCTGCGTGGTCCAGTCGGAAGGACTACTAATAATACGCGGACCCTGGTTCAATTTATTGAACAAATCATTGATTCCGTTCGCAAAATGCTTCACCCACAGACGTTGAGGATGAAGAAATCTGATCGGTAGGTGAATGTGTTAACTAGAACTGTCGTCTGAAATCAGCATTTTATAGTGCTTATAAGTTTTGCTCATTCGTCGTTTAATTTCCTCTTCGAGTTTAACATTTCCTTTTTTTGTGTCACAGACCTCACTTTCTTCCATCTGAACACTAGCACTGCACCAATACGAATCTTTCAAATCCTCCACTTTTCACGATATTGACAGACAGTGAATAACAATTTAAAATTTAATTAGCGCTACAGTATTGACCTCATAACCATCGTTTTATATTAATTATCTACACCTACATGTTTCATTTCAGTTATTTAATTGCGGAACTATAAACAAGAGAAAACAAATCACTTTTTTGACAGTAAATAATATTCTTTGACATTTTCAGTTTTTTAAGGGAAGAAATATGTTTTATACATTTTCATAAGATCACAGATAAGAATACATGCTAGAAAACTGAAGCCTTAAATATAGATATTTTACAAAATGTATATGTTTTACGTAAATGCTTCAGTAGTCGTAAGGGAGCGTGCACAAACCACGTGGCTAAGTCCAGGGGGGGGGGGGTTTGGCTGGAAGGCTACGCTGGGATACGTGGGGGGAGGGGGAGGTTCCGGGCCAGGCCACGTAGCTTTCCTTTCATAACATTTTTCACAGTGAAAATGAGGAAAAGAACTCACAACAGCATGTGAATATTTATTTCCCTCAGTTAATTATCTGCTTATATAATTTACAATCGTCTGACAAGAGAAAATAGTGCAAAATGTCTTCTACAATCAAAAGGGACAAAAACTACGTGCGGGAGGGGGGGGGGGTTCACAGTAGGCCAAAATGGAGCTACGTGGTTTATGCACGGTCCCTAATTTGGAACAAACGTTCCGTGCCTTCGCGTTTCAGGTTGCAACAGTCACGTGACTCCACAGCTGTGATCGCCAGAAGCGCTTGTGTGTCAACACGGTTGTCGTGTGTCTGCTAACACAATCACTGACTCACTGCTGTGCCGTACCGTAATCTGGTTGTAACACAGGTAGTAAACACGGCTATTATCTTAGGAGGCCACTTTCATTCACGTCTCCGGGCAAATCTCGAAAGCGAGTCTTGTGTACGTTGCGTTATCGACGTAGAGTTATCCGTACTCGCTGATAAGGACTCCGCCTTTAACGACCATTAGCTTTAACCATTGTCTCTGCGATAGCTGAAAGTTGTAGGTCAAGGTGTCCACGAGCAGATCGAACATATTCCACATGCACTGCGATAGCAGACGAAGTTCCCAACACAAGATCCTGCAGTTCCAAAGAAATACTGGACGAGTTCAGCGTATAGTGGATATTTAATCACTCGCTACATCTATCCACAACACACTTAAGGTAGAGAGAGCGTAACAAAATTCGCAGTCGTGGAACCGCGAATCTTTTCAACGTTTAGACACACAAAACATGCGGGAGTTCCAAATGACGAAAGTCCCTTTAAATTCTTAGGGGGCGTGCATTAGTTACTTGAGGTGTTTTTCCAGAATTCCTGACCCCCTCTCCGGTGAGACTTCGTAAGATTTGGTCTGACCCCCCTCCCCAGTAAAATGACGTGAGATTTTGACGGAGACCCCCCCCCCCCTACGAATGGACCTCGCAACTTTTTGAGACCTTTTTTTTTAGGTCTCATGCTCCCAAGGACAATTATACCCACCTAAAGTCGGTTTTTAACCCTTCTAAAATCGACTTTCGCGTCATTTGTAGACTTTTTCTTTATCTCAACCATTCTACAAGAATTTCAAAACCACAGGTGAGATTTCCGTTGACCCTCCCTCCCTTCCTCCTCGGTGAGGTTTCGTGAGATTTCACCTCACGTAATTACTGGACGCCCGCTTACTGTACTCTATAGCAGTATAAATCACTACAATTATTTAAGAACTAGCTAAAATTACATTATTTTAGATTACGAAATATTTATTTAATATTTAAATAATAATCATTACCACCGCTTATGAAACAGGTTTTCAGTCCAGATCGTCGTCTTCTCCTTTCGATGACAAGCTTCAAATACAAAGTAGCTTTTTCGCCAAACCTATGGTTTTGTATCTGTCTGGTTCAGAGCTGCGGACATGATAAATATACCATTGTTTGTATCTCACCACACGAACATGTGGAAAAAGCAAGGGCCTCCACGAGAGTCGTTTATGGTATATTTGTAAGGTGTGACGTCCCCTGGTATATACTGGAAGGTAACTTCCGACCAAACCTAGCTCCACGATGACAGCAGTTACAAGAAATCTGTCCTTTTCAACCCAGATAACTTACGGCAAAAGATATCCAATTTTTTCTCTGAATCTTCTCAAACTATTTAATCAGCATGTGTGCAATGAGTGTATTAAAATAACAGCGCAAAATTTAGACAAGATTTCGACCAAGCATCATGTTTTAGCATTCCTTGAAGCCAGAAACTATTGTTACCACGATCAAGGAAATTCAGATAGCAAATTGTAAGGGTTAAGAGTGTTAATATGATACCAGTCATGACCTTTTTAATTGATATTTTATAGCTCAGTTACAGAGAAGTAAATAAAACCAGAATAAGACCGCTGGAAAAGAAAAGAAGAAACTCACCACAACCTTTTGAAGAATGAAGAAACGTTAATTCCTCTCAGTGCGTGTTAGTTCACAGTTTCGACACCTTAAATTTCTCTAAATTCAAAGGAAAGCAGCAAAAAAGATGAGACAATAAGCCAAAAACTTAAAATAATTCGAAATTCACATCAATCCATTTTCATAGCCACAAAGAAAAGAAATATGTATAATCCGGTCAGGAGTTGTCCCCTGATTTCCAATAACAGGACCAGAACCCGTTCTGTTTCGTTAAATGGAAATTATGAGCTGGGGTGGAATTTCTGGTTACAAGCAGTTATCGCAAGCAGCTAAAATACCGATAACGAGTGAGTTATCACTTCCAAACTGTGTGAAACACACTAATTTCCAGATTGTGCCAATTAAGACGCAGACGCCAAGCAAAATGCATTCATTATACCCTAAATGCAAAGTGAGGAATACAGCGCGGACTTTGGGTTAAGACAAAAAACCGGACATTAGACTCCCGCTTGCACATGCATATATTCACCACAGAGGGCAAAGACAAACAATGGGCGGCAGTCTTGACAACTTAGCGGAAACCACTAAATACGACACAAATTTTATGGGTGTTAATTGGGGTGCTCTGAAGAACTCAACGGCCTGTTCACTGGCAAGTAAATCACCGTGGAGAAGTTTTTTTTGGCTCAACTTCTATTACCAATTGAGACGTCACCTAGAATTTGGAAGCATCGTCTAAATGCGTAACGTAGGTGAAATAAAGCGAGCAAGATAGAGAAAATGACGTGATTAGTGATCGAAGACTCGCATCAATATGGTTGATTCAATTATGTTTTTTACGTCTTTATTAGAGGCGGGTGAGGATTGGGGGGGGAGGAAAAAAAATAAATTTGCATATGGCCTTTTTGAAGGAATCACACCGGCATTCACTTGGAAACCATAGAAAACCAAAATTAGGATGGCTAAACATGGAACTGAACCCAAGTCCGTCAGAACGATTTTTTGTTTTTATTTTGCTTGTCGATTTTAGCATCGTCGACGTCGAGGTCATTGGAAGTGGGAAGGGAATGAGGAGAGGAACGGAGAGAAATTCGGCCATGGCCTTCTAAAGGAACCATACCGGTATTCAGTGATCTGGGGAAATCATGAAAAACCCATGGAGGGCCCGACGGGGATTCGAACCCGCCTCCTCCCTGGTTTCCGCGTGGCCAGATACCAGGGTCAGTTTAATATTTTTTTTAATCTGTTCTATATAGATAAGCTAACTGATGATTTCTAACAATTCTAATATTTTTTTGTATAATAGAGTACTAAATTATCTCTGAACCCAGTTCAAGCGAAAAAAAGCAAAATAAACACTATAATCAAATTTCATCAACAGAATAAGGAATAAATTAAAGAATCATATTGATATGTAATTTCATTCAGGAATCAACAATCGACATAAACAGCTCACTTAAAAGTGTAACTGCAAAGCAGTCACCTTGATGAGAGAAGGTGATAAAACACGTGGCAATGAGTCTCCGGAGGCAGGCAGCTGGTTTCCCATGAGGAACCTCACAATATCAAGTTCATGGCCGCGTCATGGTCAAGGAGAACCCTCTCTGTCAGTCGCTTTTTCGGCCAGGCGACGAAAGCAAAATGAAATCTCAAAGTATACGACTGGCACTGGCGTACAGTCGCAAACTACGGATTTCGCTCAAAGATCAAGTCATTCACCATTAATAAGAAAAATGTTGGAATTAATTTCAATTTCCAAAACCAGTAGTCCCAGTTTTCATACGACATACTCTAAAACTACTCGATGAAATACAAATGGACAGAAATTTTACATTCTTCCGCTTTCTCTTCAACACTAGTTAATCTTTTCCTTATGGCATTACGCCTCGTTACTGTCATTAGAGGCGGAAAAGGACAAGGAACTGGAAGAAATTAGGCCATCGAAATTAGAAGGAACCATCCTGGTGTTCACCCGGAGCGATTTCCGGAAACTATGGAAACCGAAATCCGAATGACCAACCGGCGATTCGAACCTGCGTCCTCCCGAATGCGAGACCAGAACTTTACCGCTCACCCATTAAACTCTGTTTCGTTATCTGATATGATCACCTTGATCCCCTTTTAGTCATAGAAACAACAATTCATTCAAACGATACTGAAATATTGTCGGTATGAATAAATAATGAGAATTTGCATTAGTTAGTTATGCATCAGTGATTTGGCAGAAAGTTCTAAGAAAATGTAGAAGAGAAGAACAAAATATGAAGACAAAAGACGTGACGAGGAATCCATAGCTAAGCAGCAGTGGGGGAGAGGTTTCTTTAAGATAAACCTGCAGGTGTGGCGGCAGCTGTTTGTCGAGGTATTGTCTCTGAGGTTGGTCTTTCAAAGCCTCTAGACTTGTTGTCTCATTGAAAATGAAAATACACCACCACCCATTTCTTATCTTTCCCTCAACACTGACAAGAAAATCATGTAATTAGAAACTGTGAAAAGATTTAGTTTCAAACTGCTTCATAAATTGTAAAATTCATTAATCATAGAGTAATACTTCATCTTATTTGGAGCACTAGAAAACTATCCCCAGAAGAATGGAGATTGAAGACTAATTAATCTATAAATTTCCCTAGTATAATACAATACACAGGGAGTCTATATGTATACAGATATTTGAAATTCTGAAAAGAAGTGACACCGTTTAATTTCACTCATATGTTACAGACCAGTAAAACTAGTTGTATGTAACCAAATTGTTTAAAACTCCCCACAATACCTAATGATATCACAAAAGCTCAGGGATCATTAAAACTTCATCCCACACACAAAAAATATCCAACTTTGGTCTTATTACTGAAATTAGAGCGAACTAAATATCTAACCGACTCATAATGATTAAACACTACTTTTAAATATCATCTCAACAAAGTTATTGACGATGAAAGTACCTGGCAAAAATTCAGACATTCTAGACAACTTAGTTGTTGTTTTTGTGGCTTTAGGGTGTATCAACAATGAGGTCATTAACACCCTACAACTTAGTAAATGAATTCCAGATAAAAAAAGTAATTGGAACCAGAAAAGCAATTACAGTATAAGGTCTCTTACAGTCTTGAAGAGCAATTATAAATCCCTAAATTAAATTTGTACTGGTAAATGTGAAGACAATACCTAAAAAAATAACTTCAGCAAATACTCTGTGACAAAACAGATGTTGGAAGATATTTATACTATACAAAACTGTAATACAACACATTCCACTCCCTCAACAGCACTGCAGACCGCATTATAATTTCACAATGGGAAAATGTCTATCAGTTTCAGAGTAAAAAAAAATACAAATAAAGAATTAAAACTAATAATTCCACTAACACAATTGTTCCAACACTTCACAGCAAAAGAAGGTTAAAACTGCAAGGCAAAGTGTTGTGATTTTACTATTTTACACACACGAGTAAGGCTACAAGAACATTTCTGGACTAATTCGATTTCTAGTGCTTTGCCATCAACAAGTTATAACTGAGTACCAATAACAGAGGTGAATGATAATATATATATATATATAAAGAAGCTTTTTAGAGTTTCACTCGTACACTGAAACTAAAGGAAAACAAGAAAAATCAAAGTATACATTTCAACTATGTAAACTTAAAAAACAACTAACGACTCATTTGGTTACTGAAACTATTGTGACATCTCATGCAAAATGGGTACTACAGAAGGAAAGGGGTGATATGGATTTCCCAGACTAATAGATTACAATTAATTCCTTCGAGTCTTACGATACTTGCAGCAATAACTACGTAGCTTTGGCTTTGATATTAAAAAGCATGCTACATACTTTAAATTAGGTCTTCAAATTAAAAACAAATAAGTTATTTCATAATAGAAGCAGCACTACAATAACCTACAGTGAACTAAATCAAATTACAGGCATGAACAGGGGACAGGTTGACGTGATGCTTGGACAAGATGGTATAATTAAAACAACATTTACCGTGTCTTTTCATCTATGGGGTTAGTTGCAATATAGACTTGCAAAAATTTCTTTGTACGGGACAAGTGGCGTAGACGTTCGTAGTTGTTTGACTCAGTGATGCTGAAACGTTAAGGGATTAGAAGTTAGCAAACAGTATTGTGGACGTTAATTTACTAACTCAATGGAATTTTTAATTACATTATATGATTAATTAAAAGAATATGTTGAAATTTATCAAAACAAATTTACACATAAATCAACTCAATAAAAATAAGTAGTGTCATCGTAGATAATTCGTTTTGAATGTCAATCTCAGACTAAAACCAAAAACCTATAAAACTAAGAAAAGTATGAAACAAATCCTGAAAGATGTCAGGTATTGCAGTGTTAACAATCCAGCAGAGGAAAATATGGTACATGATAACCTTTAATTGCCATCAAATAATCAGCAGCATTAAAAGAATGGTGGAAATGTTTCATTTTAAAACTATGCAACATTTCTCTGCATACACCATATGACAACTACTTAAATGTAAGAAAATGCAATAGCTTACAATAAACTAAATCACAAACGTATATGAATAACATATTCATACTACCAGCCACAACTGTAGGGCCTACTTCATATACCACAGGACATTTCCTCTCAGAATAGTGTAGAAGATATGTTTGAGAATTGGATAAATGAAGTCTATAGGCTAATATTAGAAAGTTAAATTCGCAGTCTCGACTAAGGAATGGAAAATATAAGTTATAATTACAATACATAAAATGTATATAATCAAACATTAAACCGTCTGTTGTCTTACACAAAATTACACTCCATAATTACTTAGCCTTATTATTTCACTTATGTAAAAATTTAAAAAGTAGATAAGTATATCATGCTGCTCTCAGAAATTCACTGCATAGAAAATACATTTGTTCAACTCATATTATTACAATATTATAATACACAATGATAAAGGATCTAAAATTAAATATCGATGATGATGAAAGTCATAAAAACAAGTTTGCAGCATCAAAAGGATGTAGGATTACTTACAAATGTATCTAAAGTGCTACATTACCAAAATTACAAAAATAACCTCCCCCTATGCATAGTTTAAAGAAAGGGAAAAATATCGTCTCCTGAAAAGTGAAGTGATAAATCTGGAACAATATAATATTCATAGGTATTGCAGTGCAGAAATATAAAAAATAAATTTTAAAAAAAGTTAATATTAGTCGCCACCATTGAATTTTGGAAGTGATCGTCGAAGAAAGCGTTTTCCTCAAACTTAAGTTCTCCTGCAAAAATGAATAAAACATGTTAACATGTTTCACTAGTCACTTTTTACCAACTACTATCCAGATACAAAATACGTACAAGCATGGACATTAGAACAAGTCCATACTGTAATGCTGGTGAAAATATTAACATACAGAAAAATTGGGCGCTAATATGTTGACCTACGCATCTTTTTGTCCTAAATCAAGCATGCATTTATGACCTCTCATACGACATGGATCAGTCAGCTGATACAATAACCCTCAGAAAACAATACAATAAGTCATTAGCTCATCAAGGTCTATTTTATTTTGATTTAAAATCAGACTAGAGCAATGCTGATAATTATATCTGCTCTCTTCCGTTTCACCAACAATGTAATCATAATACAAATAACATCTTATACAAACATCTGCCAAATAGGATATCACTCTTGTTATCAAGCAGCCAGCCGTCACAGTAGCTTATTTAACAAAGCTTACCTCATTACTATTTGCGTCTACTCCTCCTAGGTATGAATCATTTCACAGATGGAGGTATCGGTTGAATATTTACAGCAATTAAGTTCACAAACAATCACTAGAACAGCAATCACATCTACATTGAGGGTGTCTTCCTTTCCAGGCTGCTTCGCTCAGTCGCCGCAAGATGGCGATGCCGGGATTGTTTTGGCGCCGACAAACGTCAGGCGAAACGCTATTGGACAAGCATGAGTTCACTCCCAGGGCCATCTCTCCGTAGAGTCTAAATTTGTAGCTCCCCTGCACTGATACATTGCTTAGCCCGAATAATAAGGGAATCATAGATGTATTTCATGTTTGGACTCTTCCTATTAAACTAGTTATGAAATTCCATTGTAGAGTGGTGGTCTTTTATTATTATTGGTAACCAAAGGTAAAACCTATTGGATTATATATTTCATTCTAGCTATGGTATTCATCAGTGCGATGTATTCCTACATGATTATTTTTGGCTAACCCAATGAATTAGTGATAACTAGTAGATTATACCAAGAAAATGAAAAGGAATCAAACGTAAGTAAAACAATTACGAAAAATGCGCTTTAACTAGAACGAAATGTTTTTTACAGTCAATGAGTGTACTAACAGTGATTTTAAAAGACGTTTACTGGGATAGAGTGCCAAAACACTTGTAGAGCTTTTGCTTGAAATTAATTTGCTTTAGCATGACTAGAATCCAAATGGCAAATTAACATTTTCCGATATATTCGGCAGTAACAGTTATTTATCGGTTATTGGGAGACTTCATGTGATTAAATTAAAAATATGAATAAAAAGTACCTACAATAAAAACGTTAATGACTTCCAATTTACATTGCGGAAAAAGAAATAATAAAAGAACAACATGCAGGTAAAGGCGAATGGTTCGTCTCTGAATTAGCATGATTACCGAGACTTTAGTGGGTAATCTCAAATGTATATTGTTCACTGTTGAACTGCGCTCTTATTTTGCCAAATAAAATTTGCATTATGCAGACATGTATACAGTAGCACAGTGTTCCCTGATATCAATTAAGGCTAAATAAGCTTGGACAAGAAACGAAATCTGTAATTACGATGGCAGCCATCATTGCTGGCAATTATCAAATACGACTATTAGAAGGAGTACAGTTCGATTAATTTTATTCAAGTTAGATTCAGTGGTCTGCGACCGCAACATATTCATTTACGTAAATCAGGAGCTACTTTCCACACCAAACGTAATTTTCAAACGATCGTACAGTACTTTAGAAGGCAAATGTCAGTTTCAGTCCCACAATTAATACAACTTATTCATACACTAATTTTTCCTTCTGAATGTTCATAGAAAATAAAAAACTTCCTAACCTAATGCACAGAGAGGGAAGCTGCCATGGTCTTCAACAAAAGCCGTAGAGGCAGAGATAAAACATTCACCAGTAAACAATACGTTGATTACGTTACCCTACCTTCCTATTGGAATGAGAAAGAAGGAACACAGCGGAAGCAAATCACAATTATTATTTTTTTTCAGAAATAATTGAAATTCGTTGAGAATCATGTTACAGTAAGAAGACATAATTATCTTCATAAATTATGCGAGCCTGGACGAGTAAAGGAATAGTTCCTAATATATTGTTTTGTTCTAAACGTCTAAAATCCTGTGGTTTTATCGACAATGTAACAGAGTTACAAGTTTCGTCTATTCTTCCTTTGTCATGTCTTGATCTACTTATCTAGAAGATTTTTTAATCGCTGATACCAGTTCTTTGGGTATAATCAGAGAAAGCTGAACAGCGGTTTGTCACTTTGACTGTCTCCAGTGACAGTAATTCCAGTGGACGATTATGAATAGCGTATTTCTAGCTATCTCATTGCTGTTTACTGACGAATGTGCTATTTGTGAAGATCAGTTTGCAAATGCATTAAACTGATTATCGCCACTTAACACACCGTATTGAACCAACAACTTTCACGCTCATTCAGCATAATCAGTTGGTACATATTGCAGATATGTGGGCATTAGACACAACTCAGAGTTGTACTAGCTATAATTTAACGCTCGAGATACAGCAGAAAAATGTCTATTAGTTGACCAAAGGATAGTGAGTTGGATTAACTCTTGACATTGCAAGGTATACCGAATTATCGTGAAGAAGTGATAAACTAAACTCACTTTATCTCTAGTAAAGTGGTAGGTGAATGAGCTCGTGGTGTTTGTAAACGTTAGCCGTGAATCATTGGAGTGTCATACGACACTGCACATGAATCGGTGCCTGCTCCTGAAAATGCGAGTCAAAGCATAATACGAGCTGTGACGGCTGCGAAGAAGGAAAACAATGAATGAGCTCAGCGGAGATACGGCAGCACGTAACGTAAAGTATTATCTTTACTGCCAGGTGACAGAGCGATAGCTTACGAGATACTGCTCTGGGTTAACTACAATCAGTTCTAGTAAGAAAACAGGAGCAGATAATATGATAGCGGTAATACAAGGCCGTAGGCATTATTTCGGTTTGCTTTGATAATTCTCTGTAAAGGAGCTAACTGAGAGCAACTCTAGTAACTGTGAGACAGTCGGCTATTGGTATTTGTTTCTCAATGAAAGGTGTGTAGGCAATAATTTTAATTGTGTATATAGAACATGGGCGTATCCAGCGAGGGGCAGGGGGGGGGCTGCTGATCCCCCCTCCCCCAGAAGAAAAATCAAGTTGCCTTCAGTACGCTTCGACGAGTGAAGAACTGGCTCAGGAGCACTATGGGAGAGATTGACTGGATTATGCCTGATGAGTGTGTATCGAAATTTCGTGAAAGTACACAGTGAGATATTGACAAATAAAATTACTGAAAATTTTTCTGAGAATCCGAGATGATTAATGTTTACATAAAAAAAAAAAAAAATGAGTTACGATCTTGATTAACTGCATAGTAGGTCCTTGGATTACTATGTTAATCAATAATAAAAATAGTTTCCTCAATAGGTTTGAGTTTTATTTTGTAAGAAATCGTCATGTTTCAATCCTCCAAACCACTTCCTCGAAAAAAAATATGAGTTCCCCCCCCCCCAATTCAGATGATTTCTCTCCCCCCCCCCCTTCCCTCATTCTGATCATGGATACGCCCTTGATATAGAGGTTTCAGTATAACCTTTGTTTTGGTCATGACTAATATGATTATTTTCAAGATGGTGTCAGCTGATCTTTCTGAAAACGAATACTGCTGATAGATTTGTACGTGAGTTTAACGAAGAATTGCAACTATGATTAAGATTATTTTTTAGTATTTGATTCTTAGTTTAGCTGTTTATCTCAGACTTATCTGTAGAAATTTAAGACATGTACAAGATAATACATAATAACTTTTACCTTGCAGAAGGTAGTAATAATAGTTAGTCTGGTAGCCAACTGGGTATATCACAAGTAAGCGCAGTGATTCGGATAATAATTTAATGTACCACACTTTTATCCTTTTTTTTTTAGCCGAGATCGATGAGACGAAATGAATGTGTACAGTGCTAGACACGAATTTAACTTCTTCGAGATCAGGTAGCGGGAGAAATTTTCGTCATTCGGGAATTAGCCAGCAAGCTGGGATAAGTGGAAGTGATCAATTCGTAATCACAATTTCCTGTACGAAAATTCTGGGTTAAATCCTATGTAATGAGTACATAAAGACACTATTGATAATGATTCTGCTGTCAAATGGGGACGAAAGGTTTGCGGCCGGCTTGGTGTCCTTCGAAGCGTAGCCTTGAATGATCCGGCATCGGGTTTCACTCTCTTCCTTCTTTCTTGTTGATATACACAAAACACTATGTTTAACAACCATCAGTCGACTACACGTAGGTATAAAACTTACCTGTAAAGGAGGAAAGGAATTGGCTTTCCTACCTCTGTAATCACGCCTAGTATGTCTACGCCTCCACGGAATTGCAGACTAAACATCCCATATTTACCTTTTCCGATAACCTTGTTTTCATGATTATAGTCTGATGGATCTGCAATTACTTATATCACCATTTTCTAGGTAAAACAGAGTCCGTTGGGTGAGCGTTAACTCTGTCTTACCGTAACGGAGAGCGCGGGTTCAAATCCCCGTCCGGAATGCTAGATTTAGGTCTCCCATGGTTTCATTAAATCACCCTAGGGGGATGCCGGGATAGTTCCTTCAAAAGGCCATGGCCAAATTCCATGGACCATCCTCTCCGGCCTCTAATGAACTCGATGTCGACTAGGCGTAAAGAGTGAAGTAAAGAAATGGAAAAAAGTAGTAACTCTCAGTAAAATATTTGTGTGTTTTGGAATAACTTCCCTTCTAATACATGTAATTATGATGCAATTCCTGTTCGTTTACACAATGAAGAGACTTCTTTATTTTATTTTTGCGTTTAATATGACGTTAACTTTGGAAATAGAGTAACCATTTGTTTTACGATTACCCATCTCCACAGCCGAAGTGAAATACACAAAGTAAAGCCAGATTATCTTCTTGATCCAAACTAGCAACTATTACGAAAATATAGCCAGTACAGATAAAATACCTTGAAGTAAATGCATGCCTTATAAAAGTCAGGCAATGTTTGATGACGGACTCATTTTAAGCTTTACAATTTCATCAACCAAAACGTAAAAGCACGTCTGGCATAAAACAGAACTCGGTTATAGTGATATAAAACGGAGAACGTTAAATGTTGACTACTTAAGTCCGCAGACTGTGAAGTCCTAGTACCAATATACGTACCGAGCGTCGTGGGTGAACGGTTAACGTTCTGGCCTCGCATTCTGGACGACGCGGGTTCGAATCCCCGTCCGGGCACCCAGATTTTGATTTTCCATGGTTCCCCAAATCACTCCATGCGAATGCCGGGATGCTTCCTTCAAAGAAAAGCCATGGCCGATTTCCTTCCCGTTCCTCTAGTGACCTTAGCCGTCGACGAGGCGTAAAGCAATAAAGTAGGTATATAAAAAAGTAAAAAAAAGTCCAATGTATATTCACTTTTAATTTGTTTCTGTTTAGCCACATAGCATTAACAACTAAAAACCTCGTGAAACAATTAACAATACTTAAAATATACAACGATTTAGCGCTCATGGTCTTTACACTGTTGAGTTGCTGAACATGTTCCTGGCCTTGTGAAGTAACAGCAAGTTTTAAAAATGGTTTTTGGGAAAACCACAGACTTATTTCAGGAGAATGCCTGACGTTCTAGCTTTCTAACAATATTCCCACGCAATCCAGACACACATATTGTATATTAGTTATTATTCTCATGGAGCTTTAGTGGGTCCATTTTATTTTATCACAGATAGTGAAACTATATCTACATTTTCAGATCTCAAAACAAATCGACCAACTAACGGGGTGCTCACCACCTAAATAAACATGAAACATATGTGACTAGACAATGCGTGCATCCTTATTTACATGCACCTGCATGCGTAATATATACAGTGTAATTAACTTCCGTTGCCAACACTGTAGTTTTTATGTACCGCCTTTTTCTTTTTAGAAATTTTAAACTCATTTTTGTACTGCATCCTCTAAAGTCTTCCGACTATTTTTGAAAATTGTCTGTCTGTTAGAAACATTTTTTGTGAACGCGAAAACTGCGGCGGTAATGAACCTATCTATATCAAACAAAACGCAGAAGTATTCAGTTATGTGCTCTGAACGTAATATGATTTTAGTTCTTATGTCCCAGTTTAGAAATTTCTTTGACATCTGACAAAAGCAGACGTAAATTAGCAAGGGATATATGACTACTAATAGTCCGTTATACTCTAATATTCATAACAATCTGACAAATTCAAACTGTGGCTTCGTATTCTGTTCAATGGCTGGAATCGATTTCTTTGTGAACATTTTAATTTGAATGCAATAACTGAACTATCTAAAAAAAATTATTTTACGTCTTTCTATAAAAAATTTCATGCTTTTCGCAGACGTCATTTTTTGTAAAATAGCACTTACTTTTCTTTTTCGGATTTAGCGCTGTGTTTCTTGCCAGTGATACCACTGTTTCGGTCCCAACATGAGTCCTTCGTCAGGATTGCTTCAACTTAATGTATTCGTTTTCACGTACACTGTTTACATTTTTTGGCAGAGATGGTGCTGTTTCTCCGGCTTAAAGTGTCCGCTGTTCCAGAGAGGTTTACGCTGCCTGGAGCGATGTGGTTGTTGTAAAAAATGTTAACAGTCCATCCAATGTAGCGGATAACTAATACATTAACTTGAAGTCATCCTGACGAAGGCGAAAAGTTGGAACCGAAACGTTGGCGTCAGCAGCAAGAAAAACGCAGCGCTAAATACGAAAAAAGTGAACTTTTATTCCTTTCTATAGATGTTTTGGCCCCGAACGAGACTGACGTATTTTTAGATCAATTTTCCAAGTAATTTTCTAGTAGCAATTGTTTGTTGTTGTTTTTAATTAAATATGTCTTGACTTAATTTCAATAGTAAAACAGAATTTGAGATTAGAATAACGAAACGCTTCACAGTAATAATTAACTTCAAGACATTGGTGTAGTCATTTTTAGTTATTTGATAATAGCAGAAACGGACTAATGATTAGGGTATTCCTCACTTCATTAAAAAAAAAATTAGGATATGTTGTTATCATTGCTCCGTTCCTAGCTTGGTTTAAGGATTTCCACACCTCGCAGCAGATATTTAGTACACGAAAAACTGTTCGGTAATGTGATAAAATGAAGAACGTGATTCCAAGATATTCTTGTACTCATATGTCAAAACTATTTCAGAACGCTCGCTCACCAATACTTCATGATCATCAGAAGGGTTCATGTTCGCCAGTAAAATTAGTAGATTGTGGCAACTCAGTTACGTCGATGGCACAATGCTGATATAAATATACATAGAAACACGTAGGAATTTATTCCGCATCCTTGCTGTAGTAACGGGGCGTCCATTAATTACGTATTAGGAGAAACAAGGGGGGGGGGGAGTGGGGGGTTACGGCAAAATCTCACCAAATTTCACCAGCGGGGTGGGGTTGAGAGAAATCTCAGCTCATCTTTTTAATTCCTCGAAAACCACTAGAGTTAGTCTTCAAACGATGTCGATCTCAAGGTCAGCGAGGGTCTATCAAGATCTCACCTCACCATTGGGGGGAGGAGGTCCCACCCGATCTCATCATAGGGGGGGGTCTGGATTCCCGAAAAAACACCTCACGTAATTAATTGACGCCTCTAACTATTCGAGCGTCATGGCTGTAAGAAAAGTGATACAAATTGTACATTATGGTTTAGTTAGTTCTGAATTTTGGTTTTACAAAATAAGATACTAAGTACAGTGTTACTGATTTAACAGATAAAAAAATTAAAATAAGTAAAGTAAATTCAAGAGTTTAACATTTTATAGAACAGATAATTATCTCAGAAAATATACAAAAGCAATCAGCTCATAATGGTGTAATATTTCTGTTACCTTTCTTTTAAATCTTCTTCCGGAAAACTTTTCTTTTTTTGCATACTTTTCACCTCGACCACGTCACTAGAGTCGGGAAATAATTGAAGACAAGCAACGGGAAGAAATTCGGCCATGGTCTTTGGAAGGAACCATCCCGGCATTCGCTTGGCATGATTTCGAAAAACCGATAAAAACCGAAATCTGGATGACCGGACGGTATTTCGAACCTGCGTTCTCCTGAATGTGAGGCCAAAGCTTGACGGCTCACCCACCAAGCTCGGTTCCGCATAAGGGTGAAATTAAGGCACAGAAATTGCCACATTATTAAACTGCAGATGGTGATTTATGATAGTCCAAATGGACTCATAACTAATACTGACTTCAAACATGGCGCTTTCATGGGGTATACTCCTGTCTAAAAGTATTAACTTCTAACCTTAATGAGCCTGCCGGGTGAGCTGTAAGGCTCTGGCCAGGCAATCTGGAGGACGTGGGTCGGAATCCACGTCTGACCATCCAGATTTCGGATTTCCGTGGTTTCCCGGAATCACTTTATGTGAATGCTGGGATATTTACTTCAAAAGACTATAGCCGAATTCCTGAATTCGTTGCTCTCATCTCTCACCACTATGATGTTCTTGACATTACGTAAGGGCATATGTTAAAAAAAAAACTTTCTCCTTCCCAGTGACGGAACCGAATCTGATGTATTAGAGCTTAAAATACCGACCGCGTGTCCGGAAAACGCGGGATCGATATCCCATTCGGCAATCTAATTCCGATTTTCCATAATTTCCAGAAATCACTTAAACGAATGTGTGTAAAGTTCCTTTGTAAATGGATACGGCCGATTTTCTTCCCATTATGTGCAGATAATTAATTATCTTCCGACTGTAGTGAATTAGTCGTCGAGGAGCCACTAAAGCCAAATAAAAAAGGAGTTATCTGAAATTGTCATTGACCACCTTGCTATCCTCTTTTCCTCCTGGATACTATCTAATAGGACACTGCACATGACATCAGTCTCTACCTACAGTAGTTTATTTGTGTTAAACGATTCATAAAATAAAGTAAATATTCTTTACTATTCTCTTACTGTAGGCATAATCCAACACTTGACAAAGTCAAAATACTTCAAACGGCTTGAGAAGAGAAGTTACTAGGAGAGTAGTCTCCTTCCATACAGTTTTAAAATAAAAAATATATTGCAAATATTTTCCGGTAAAGCTCTTTGGTAACTATGCAGTTTCCTACGGGTTTGTGAAAAAATAGAAGCCAAGCCTTAGGTAGGAATAAATCCTAACTAAAATTTCTAGGAGCGGAAGCACAATTCCGCCAGAGATAGGATTCTGAAGACTATCAGCGTTAAATGATTTACACATAGAGTAGAATTCAGGTAAATATTGGGGTATTAGTCATACAGGACAGTCACATGAAGTTTTGTCGTCCTCGTAACTGTATCTCGATTTAGACCCACCTTTCGCAAGAGACTGCGCTTCGCCGCACGTAAGAGGTGTAACCAAATATTGGAGTCCTATCTTCATGGTTTGTTTACCTGGGAAGATTGCTGGATTATATTGGTAGGCTACATTGGGGGTGGATTGCTAGGAAAATTGTGTTAACTCTTTTCTTAACAGAAATAAATGCCAAAATAAAAAAAAAAAATGGTATTTCCTTCCATCTCTTAGCATCCAAGACAATGATAATCAATGATTAAGTACGAGAATAGTGTATTACGGCAATTTTGTTTCTATTAAAATTCTTGACACTTAATCCAATTAAAAATTTTCCCGACCGCCCTGTTGCTCGTGTTTCATTGCTTCACGGACAGGTGGCAGTTAAATCGCAGAGTTGTCTGCGCCGCTGCACTTATTCACGGAGTGGGTAACTGGTTTTGCAGAAGTAACTTATAATAGATATTACAATGCCAAGTGCAGGCCACCTGAACACAGTGGGGCTCGGTACTGGGTCAGTGTCCTGGTATGAATGTTGAAGATTCAAGAAGTATAGTTTTACCCAAAAAAAACGAAATTATTATTCCAAATATCTTCAAAGATATCTCTATCTCTATAAACTACAATTATTTTCCGCTTTCATGATAACGGTGAGATGGAAAATTGTAATACGTTTTACGGAATCTTATGGTGATGTCAAGGTCAACTAACATCAAGGAAAATGTATCGTGCAAGCAATCCATGAGATCCAGGTACACGGCTGCTGTTCTTCCTTCTGATAACCTCTAAAGGAAATCTGTAACATGAACTTTTTCACCTGAATTTAGTAACATCTAGATTCTGTTGTATTCTTTAGGTGTAAAAGAATACTAAATCTTGTCTGCGTTTCTCCTACGAAGATGCATAACAATACTACTTTTTCAGCCATAAAACAATACAAATAACGAACTTTCAGATGAAAAAGAAATTGACTAACTTAGGAAAATCTTTTTACTTATCTTTGAATATATATTATTAGAATTAGAGCAGGAAGTAAGTATTCCGATGTTGGATTTTATAATTATTTAAACAATGTTATCACACGTAATACATATTTTTTTTATAGCATGTTGTTCACATCGACCGTTTCTGATGTATTAATGAATCGAGTCCGTTGGATGAGCTGTAACGCTCGGGCACGCCATTCGAGAGGATGCGGGTTCAAATCCTCGTCCGGCCATCCATATTTCGGTTTTCCCTAAATTACCTCAAGTGGATGCAGGGATTGTTCGTGCAAAAGAAAATAGCCGAATTTCGTTCCGTTTCTTGTCCCCCATCCTCTCCTGCTTCTACTGACATCGACTTCGACGAGGCGTAAAAGCATTAAAAAAAAATTACCATTATTGTCTCCCGGCTCTAATAATCTCGTATCTACGCCCTACAATCCTGATAAAATAAGATGTTTTATGCTATATCTTGAACCTTCCCCGCTAACCAAGTAATCACCGAGTCAGAACGTCACAGCTATTATCAATTTAATAGTGTTGCCATCTAACAGAAAAGTAGTTTCTCTTTATTTTTTGACCACCTCGCATCTTCCCTTGCGCATTTATATGTATCGCATACAACACATGAAGACATGCGACAATTATCAAGTTCGTAACTGAAAATTGCTGTTCATTACTTGCAATTTATGGTAGACAAGCATAATTAATGATCGAGCGTGAGAGAAGGAATAGTGCTTCGCTAACACAAAACCAATAAGGTAAGGTCTAAAAAACTGTTTGCCAAACAACCTTTCTTTGAGACCCACAATATTAAAGAATTTCATGTAATTTGTAACAGTTGCGAAACAAAATTATTTTATTTAAAGAACTTTTAAAAAATGCTTGAAAGTTGACAAATGCCAGTGGCTGATCTACGAATTTTCGCAGGCGGGGCAAAAACTTGAGACTGCCTGCCGCCCCTTCAAATATGAATTTGCCGCCCGGGGCAGTATAGATCTGTTTTTCGATTTTGCCGTCTCCTTATGGCACGGATTTGCCATTTACCACTCCTTTAAATATGATTTTACCGCCCCTTTGAATTTGCGCCGGGGCTTGCCCCCTCCCCCCCCCTAGATCCGGCACTGACAAATGTATCATATAGTTATTCCAGAGTATTGAATATAAGATGAGTCAAAAAGGACTTTGCAACTTTGGAATGATATAGAAATATGTTGAGATAGATGTGTCATTTTGTAGCAAACAACCTCAAGTTGTATCAGTACACCATTCCCCCACCAGGAGCGCCAGCGTAGTACACGGTTAAAATGGCTACTTTCACTGGAGCGAACGCGCTCGCTGTGTGTTTTGGTTTCATGAAACGAACTCTACAACAACTGTTCGGCGTAAATTTTACACCGAATATGCTAAAGAACCTAGAACCTCAAAGAAAGTCTACAATTTACTCTTGGCACAAGAACTTTGTTGATACGGGTTGTTCACTACTAGGGGGCGTCAATTACGTGAGGTGAAATAGGAGGGGGGGGGGGTTTCAGGCGAAATCTCACCAAAGGGTAGGGGGGGGGGGGTCAACTGAAATCTCACGTGAGGTTTTGGAATTTTTGTGGTACTGTAGAGCTAAAAAAAAAAGGTCTACAAATGAGGCGAAAGTCGATTTTAGGGGGGTATTTCGTCGAAAAGTGTGGGTGTAAAGTTGCGAGGGCGATTTGTATGGGGGTCTCACGGACCAGATCTCACCAAAGAGGGAGGGGGGGGGTCCGGAAATCCGGAAAAACACCTCACGTAAGGGGGCATCCATAAATTACGTGAAGTGTTTCCCCGGATTTTCGGATCCTCCCCCTCTCTGGTGAGATCTGATCAAAACAAAACGTGAGATTTCTGTAGACCCCACCCTCCCCTTGGTGAGATTTCGCCGGACTCCCTCCCATTTCACCTCACGTAATTTACGGATGTCCCCTAATTTATGGATGCCCCCCTACATGATACTAAATAAGCAGGTCGCCCGAGTGTTAATGATTATGTCGAACAAGTTAAGGAGAGCTTTGCCCCCAGTCCACAAAAATCAACTCACAGAACGATGAAGATAACCGAGATGGGATGATTTACTACCAGCAAGACAGTGCACTACCTTATTTCCTCACGGAAGTTCGAGGTTTCCTCGATAATCGCTTCCCTGGTCGGTGGAATAGCCAACTCGCTCCCCGGACCTGTCACCACAGTATTTCTTTCTCTGGGGTTTCATTAAAGATCCAAACAATTTGGTCGACCTAAAAAATCGAATCTACGCTGTCGTTGCACAAGTTACGGTCGATTTGCAGCAACGAGTGTGAGAAGAAATTGATTACCGGTGGTATGTTTGCCGCATTACAAATGGCAGTCACATCGAACCAAAATAACACTTGAAACTTTAAGTGAAACTTGAGATTGTTTGCTACAAAATGACACATCTACCGATTCTGTAAGTTATCTCAATAAATTTCTATATCATTCCAAAGTTGTAAAGTGCTATTTGACTCACCCTCCATTTTGTATGAACTGCAACAGTTTTCCTCAAGTTATATGTCTATGAAGTTAGCTTTGAAATATACGGAAAATAATGGAAACGTCTTCTTGGGATTCATTATGAATAATGACGTGAATTTTCCACAACATACCTTTATTCTTCAACAATGGGATAGAGAAACAACCGCCAGTGTGGGAGTTAAACTTCGTTTTTGAGCCAGATAATACGAATCACACTGACATTGAGACGAAAAACTGTCTAAAAGTAATCAGGACAGTAAATAGGCTGTTGGAGGGATTTGAAGTCCATCTCTCCACAGTGCATATACAACGAGAGCATTCACTTATAGCTCATTGTCTGTTGGATGGAAACCATTACATATTCCATTACTATGGTTTTTAAAATTCAAAATAATAGCTTAAGGAAGATGTACTGAAATATTTACTGCATATGAATTTCTTTTATTATGTGACAGCACTGATCAGAATAACCTAACTTAGTCCACAACCCGAAGGTTGGTTGGATCCTCCCGAAGGATGAATACTAAGCCATTGTGTCAGAGATAGGACGTCCAGTTCCTTTCCTCTGGGACGTACAGTTTAACGTGGAATCCGAACCACGGTACGTCCTGGCATAGCTCATATGATCAAACACAACTCTCAAAATTCCTGCGCCTGCCGGGATTCGAACCCGGAGAAAGCGCCTTTACCACTGAACTACCAGACCAGATCAGAATAAAAAGACATTAAAATATGTTATCCCATGAGCTGGAAGATACTTTTTAACCGGTGATCCCTTCATCTTCTCCGTAAGATACAGTTAAGCTGATTAAACTGAGTGTGGTGATGACAAGTTGTGGCCTCTGCCTCCTGTCTAATGTACAGTATTAAGTAGGTACCAGCCTGCAGTGCGGATGTCAGCTGCTTTGCACGAGTCTCTCCCCACTGCAGTGTTGCCAAGCTACTCGCTTCCTTTACAATTTGTATACCACTTGCTTTTCTTCTTCGCTTCCTACGTGTGTGGCAGTAAAGACAGAGCGTTGTAATAGCACATAATTTCAGTCTCCTGGTTTCAAGCCTTTTTGGAATTTTGTTATCGACTCCGATTGCCTCAGGGGCATATGCTCCACCACCATAATAATAAATTAAGTTAACTACTGACAAAATATCTGGAACGATGTACGTAGTCAATTATACGGCAAATAGCCAACTACATCCTAGTCATATGGTAGATTCTGAACTTACTCCAGAGTACGGAACATCGACTAAATGACTGCACGTTAGCTGTATCTCGGAATAGGCAAGTTGGATAGGAAGTGTTCCTAATAGAACATACGACGCTGCTTTCACAATATCATAACATCCGACTTAAACTCTTACGCAGAACAAAGAATAGTGCGCCATGTAATAGTAATAGAGTAATAGTAATAGTAATAGAGTCAGAACCAGTTTACAAAAATTCTGGTATCAAAGTTCGCGGCAAGCAAAAGAGTTATGGCATTTATTCAGTTGTTAGTATTATGCCATTCTAAAATAATGGAACTGCTTATAATTATTTACAAGGAATTAAAGAAGATGATAACAGCTCAGGAATCAGAAGCTTTATGTAGGCTGACTCATTTAGGGGGCGTTCAAGTATTACGTAACGCAATTTTTGAAGATTTTGTACCCTCCCTCCCCCCCCCCTCATGTAACGCACCGTAACGTTTTTCTGTACCCCCCCCTCCCCCTCCTTAAACGTTACGTAACATCCAAGTGACCATTTTTACCTAAAAGTCACAATCATGTTGCGCAAAGTACCGGAAAAGGCGCTAAAATACCTTTGTTATTGTTTTAATCGAGTTTGCAGTAATAATAAATAAAAAAGATTTTTAAGTAATATGTAATTTATTTAGCCATAAATCAAATATACAGGTATATATATATATATATAAAAAAATCTATTGGAATTACTGCTCTTCTGTACACGGGTTTGCCAGCCACTCGGACTCTTTCATTACTGGCATCCGGAGAGCAGACGAAGAGGGTTGTGCTTCTGTGTAAACACTAATGAATACTGACAACGAAAACGAAATAAAAATGACGTATAATAAAGTCAAGGGATTCTCCGTAAAACATAAACGAAAAGTGTTACCAACTTGGTAGAACAAAAATATAAATGACGTACAATACAGTCGATGGATTCCCAGTAAAACATAAACGAAAAGGGTTGCCAGCTTGGGAGATTTTAATTCCCTAGTTTTTTATTAAAATAAAAAAACGTTACATAACGCGTTGCTCCAATACCCCCTCCCACCTCTGTAACGCACCGTAACGTTTTACAAGACCCCCTCCCCCCCAAAATTGCGTTACGTAGTACTTTAACGCCCCCTTATTCCTGATACTGATTATTTTATATCGCTGCTGATGAAATAAATTTCACTTGGTGTAAGAGTGAAATCTTCAAAAATGTTTCTAAGCTAAAAATAAATTTAAAAAAAACCTCCGAAACTTTTAGTACCACAGATATTAATAGCGATATTAATATCGTTTTACACTTGGCATCTGATAAGCGAGAAGTGTTTGTAGAGCATTTTGGTGAAAATGTTAGTTTGAAAGATTGGTAATTTCCCTCAGTTAATTATCTTTATATATATAAAAATCTCGTGTCACGATGTTCGTCCGGGATGAACTCCGAAACTACATAAATGATTTAGATGAAATTTGGCTTACTGTGTGTAATTTAGTCCAACTTAAAAGATAGGATAGTTTTTATCTGGATTATAGACCTCAATATTTATTATTTGCGAAATAAATGTTCATTAAATGCTTGTCGTAGGACAATGGTTTGTAATTATTTGTAAGCCACCAAGGCTAAGCGGTCTGCTGGCTCAGTGGTTAGGATGTCTGACTGGAAATAGAAAGGTCCCCGGTTCGAGTCCCTGTCTCGGCAGGGATTTTTATAGACACTTAACCCGGCAATAACCTCCGGCGCAGCATGCTGTGTAAGGTGAAATACGCCAGGACGGTACTGTGGTTCGGATTCGACGTTAAAATGTAGGTCCCCTGTACCAGGCGTGATGGGTGGGCTAGGTAAATGCCCAGCCAGTAGAAACCATGTCACCACACGAAATTGTTATTCTAGTTTCATAAGTTTCTAACAGATGGCGATGTGTTAACTTATCTGTGGCGGAGCCTTGCCCAGCCTAAAGTACAAATCTTCGCCACCAGTCGGCGTTGCAATCGACCACGCCATGGTTCATTTCTTTGCCAACAGCCGGCACCCTGATCGAGCCGACGGGAGCGCCAACTAGACCAGGTGGGAGACAACCGTACTACTTGGAGCCAGTCGGCTGCTAGCCACGTGCCGCGTATGAACTTGTTCTTTTTAACTGTGTCGCGCTACCGCGTGTTCTGTTATTGTGTATGCAACCTCTTGCATAATAAATAGCTGTGCTTAAGTACACCTCAGCTTTCATTTATTACTGTGTAGAGTGTAGTTACTCCATATATCGATACAACACTTGGTTAGCTAGGTTGGGTAATCATCCAGTAGATCACGTTCTGTTTCAATTTATTTATGCTACAGTTTATTCCTAACAGATGGCGGTGTGTTAATTTATCGAACCATCCAGTAGATGGCGTTGTATTTCGATTTATTTATGCTACAGTCTATTCCATGCCATATGTGTGAGTTTCTTCAATTTTAATTGTGCTGTGTATTGTGTTATAATTATACTGTATTGTTGTTCATCGTTTGTGTGTCATTACACCTAACGAAAAAGTATTACACACATTAATATAACATTTAAGTAAACGTTACGATAGATTCGAATCGTGTAAGTGTTTTTCGCTAGCTTACCATTTTTCATCTTCTTTTTGTTGGGGTCAGCTAGAGACCACATGTCAATTTAAATTCCTCTCCTGTTGTTTTTTTCTTTCTTCCTCCCCATTACTCCTTCATTATTGCACTCTTCTCTACCTTTGAATCCTGCCATATTCAAAGTCTGCTATAGAAAAAGTTTCTTTCCAAACAGTTCACTGGTATCATTTCGTTTCACATCTTTCTAAATCTCTTGAAAGCCTGGTGTCATCCATGCTATAAATGTATTCAAAAAAATATCATTCTTCTTTTTCTGTTATTTTTCAATGTTATTATATATTTCCTCATTAGTTCTTCACTTCCATTTTACTGTATTTTTCAATGGTCCCAAAAATTTCGGTTTCACCTCTGTATTGTAGTATCTTATTTTAAGGCTTTCAGAAGGGCACTTTTTGTTGTAATTCAATTATTTTTCAGTGAAATGTCGCCAAAGAATCTATACTCGACAATGCATGTAGCAGAGAGGCACGACGCACGACTAGAGAGCTCATCAATCAGCAACACAAATCGCGGCAAGTAAGGAAGTTCAAAGAATCAGGACAGCTGTGCGTCGTATGCAAGAATCTCAAGAACAGCGTGATGAACAAGAGCGGCACGAGAACAGCACATAGCTACATTTAGAGTGAGAGAGAACGAGAAAGACAGCAAATCAGCCGTGCTTTAACACGTGTATCATTTGTTCGTCTTGCGTTCCAATATGCACCAGCCATTGATTACTCTGCACATTCTAAAATTGCAATCGGTGCAATGAACAAAATATGCCAATATTATCAGGCGTTGAAATTCCGCAATGAAGCAGTAGGCGTATGTTGTGCATCAGGAGAAGTTGTATTGTTACCGCTATCCAATCCGCCAGAACATTTACAATCCTTCTTGCTGGCGAATCAAACGATTCGAAATTGTTTCTTGCTTCCAGATGACGTATTTGGGGCAACAAAAATTTGCAATCTCACATCTGATGGACGTAATTTTGAAACTAAATTCAAAATACAAGGCCAGGTGTACCATAAGATTGGATCGTTGATACCGATGCCAAACGATGACCCGAAGTTTCTCCAAATCTATTGGAAACTGTGAGGAACGCTTGAAAACTGGGTGCCAGTATAATTTCATGGAACAAGCAGAAGAGAGAGCAATTGTGGTATTGTTGGAAATTTTTTTGGAAAATAATAATTAACATATTCAATTGTGTCGCCACGATTAAAAAATGACAACTATCAAATTGTCATCAAAGCTGACAAATTACCATCAGGAGAACACGCTGCCAGGTTCAATGCGCCAACCGTAGTTGAAGGTGCAGTTTTAATGGTTGGTGACTCAGTTGATTAAAATCACACGTCAAGATAGAAATGTTAGTATAATTTCGGATCTACACCGTTCGTATGACGCACTCCAGTGTCCACTGATATTCTGGCATGGGCAGGATGAATATCACATCAACATCAAACAGCGTGATCCAGTTGCTGGTAAATTTAATATTCAACTATTTAATCCGTTATTTTATTAGTACAATAGACCCGTGGTATTCCGACCAGGGGCCGGATTATAGTGGGCCCACTATATTGATTTCTTATTCTTTTTTTACTATTTAATTTATTATTTTTTCAGGTAATAAAACAAATAAAAAAGTTACTTCAATGAAGTACTACGCCCCCCGATTGATGGTTAGACGTAATTAGGATAACTATATCCTTCGATATCGTCAACTGTGCCATCAATACGCAAAGGTTGACAACAAGCATTTGCGGTTTATTCGATACAACCAGGCTAAGTTACTATTGGAGGAATACATCCTCTTACGAGATACTGTTATCGGCAATATTTATGAAAATTTAAACGCCAATGATATCGGTAATGCATTTATTTTACCTTCAAGCTACATCGGCAGTCCACGGAACATGCAGGAATATATACAAGATGTTATGACTTCATTATGGTCGTCCAGATTTGTTTATTACATTTACATATAATCCGAATTGGGAGGAAATACAAACTTGGCTATTACCAGGCCATCAATCAATGCATCGTCATGATGTCACGGCACGTGTGTTGAAACAAAAATTAAAATCATTGATTGATTTAATCGTAAAACATTCGGTTTTCGGTAACACACGTTGCTATCTGTATTTGATTGAGTGGCAAAAGCTAGGTTTGCCTCATTCTCACATTTTGATTTGGCTTGAAGGTAAAATCCGTACTTGAGCCACCATAAACGACAAACTGAATTTTTCACATTGTGTTCCGCCAATTCGCAAAAACATTATTATATACCGATGTTCCAAGCTATTTTTGAAGGAACAAATTAGGTAAAAAATGGTAGCCACGAAAACAAAGAGAACCACATCCTTCGATCGCAGGCATATTCAAAGCCAAGACATTAGGACGACGTTACACAGTGCATCCAAAACAACGTGAATGTTTCTTTCAGCGTTTGTTATTGGTGAATGTCCCCGGACCAGCTTCTTTCGAATTTTTGCGAACAGTTAATGATCGAGTGTTCAATACATGTCAAGATGCATGTCGCGAGTTGCAGCTGCTGGTAGACGACAATCATTGGGACCTGACACTTGCTGATGCAGCGTTGACAGCCACGCCGAATAGTATTCGTCAAACTGTTTGCAATTATTTTGACAACATGTTATCCAACACAATCTTCGAGTTTGTGGGAAAAATATAAAAACAGTATAAAGATATACTACACCGAGTTAAACAAAAAAACCAATTTCCAAATCTATATTTCACACCAGAGATGTATAATGATTAATGAAGCATTAGTGTTAATCGAAGATTTATGTATTGTAATTTCTGATTTGCCACTTAATCATTATGGTATGCCATCACCTGATCGACCGACAATTATTGCGAATAATGAGCCATTACTGACAGCAGAACAAAAAAATATTTATAATCGGAGTATGCTGACTGTTGATGCTGAACAAGGAGGTTTTTTTTTTTCTTGGACGCGCCAGGTGGAACCGGTAAGACATATTTAATATCGCTGATCCCTGCGAAGGTACGGTCGCAACAGAAAATTGCATTGGCAATTGCATCGTCAGGAATTGCTGCCACTTTTTTAGATGGTGGATGAACCGCACTTTCAGCATTTAAGCTGCCACTAGACATTCATAACAAACCAAACGCAATGTGTAAACATCAAAAAGAAAAGTGGAATGGCTGCAGTGTTGCAAAAGAGTTCAATTATAATTTGGGATTAGTGTACTATGGCTCATAAACATTCACTCGATGCATTTCATAGAACTGTGCAAGATTTGAAAGGTAACGATAAACTTTTCGGTGGTACTGTCCTACTACTGTCTGGTGGCTTCCGACAGACATTACCAGTGATTCCTCGCTCTACTTTTGCCGATGAGATTAACGCATGTTTAAAACAATCGTTTTTATTGCGGAATGTCGAAACACTTTGATTGACCATGAACATGCGAGTACAGTTGCAAAATGATCTATCGGCACAAGTATTTTGTAAGCAATTGCTGGATATTGGAAAAGGTGAAATAGAACTGTATCGAAATACACAATACATTAAATTGCCAGACAAATTCTTCACTGTTGTTCACTCAAAAATGATCTAACATAGCATGTGTTCCTGGATATATTAAATAATTACTTAGATCATAATTGGATCAGTAATCGTGCTATTTTGGCAGCAAAAAATGTTGATGTCAACGAAATTAACTTCCAGATACAACAGTTGTTGCCAGGTGATCTGATGTCTTTTAAATCAATGGATAGAAGATAATAGATGAAAATGAAGCCGTAAATTTTCCAAATGAGTTTTTAAACTCTTTGGATATAACAGGAATGCTGCCACACAACCTCCGGTTAAAGATTGGTTCACCGATTATTCTTCTTCGAAATTTGAATCCACCTAGATTATGCAACGGTACAAGTTTGGTGATCAAAAGGATCACCGGAAATGTTCTTGAAGAAACTATTTTGAATGGAATGTTTATAGGAGAAATCGTCCTATTGCCACGTATTCCAATGATATAGTCAGAATATCCAATACCATTTAAAAGGCTTCAATTTCCGATTCGTCTGGCTTTCGCTATGAAAATAAATAAGTCACAAGGCCAAACAATGTCCGTTTGCGGCTTGGATTTGGAAAATACGTGTTTCTCCCATGGGCAACTATATGTCTCCTGCTCACGTGTAGGGAAACGATTAAATCTATTTGCATTAGCAAAATACAGGCTAACTAAAAATATGGTGCACCAATTAGCGCTTAGATAAATTAAAATTATAAATTGTAATAATTTAAAATAATTGTTAAAAATGTTTAAAAATCAGCTTCATAGGCCTCATTTATAAAACTGAAATTTCAGTTTATGTAAATAAATAAAAAATAATTTATTTATTTATTTCATAAATATCAATTTTTATATAATTTCAATTAAGTAATTTGTAATAAAATGTAAATTAATTTTTTTTATGATCGTTTGTCCTTAATTTCAACTCTCCGTAACTCTTTACCAATTACATTTGAATTTACAAATCGACTACAATGTTTTTGTCTTTATTAGTGAATATTAATTTGACTACTTTAGGAAGTATAGAATAACATTAATCCAACGTACTATAATTACTAAGTCACAGCAACGCGTGACCGGGTCAGCTAGTTTCCATATGTAACTTACAATAGTCTGACAAAAGAAAATAGTACAAAATGTCTTCTGAAATCAAAAGGGTAAAAAGCTACGTGCTACGTGGGGGTGGGCGGGGGAGGAGGTAGAGGCAAAAGCTACGTAGGGCTACGTGGGGGGGAGGGGGGGGGGGTTCACAGGAGGCCAAAATGGAGCTACGTGGTTTATGCACGCTCCCTAATGATGGAAGAAACTTCCGTCATCAGGACTTGGCCAGATTGAGCACCAAAGTTCCGAGTTAAATTCCGAACATCTCCGCAGGGCGGGCGTCTGGAATGAGGGTATTCGACACTGTTGACGGCTATTCGTCCATCGGATGGGGACCTTGTACTTGGCGGTTCTTGTAGGGTCTTTCGAAATATCAGTATGCTAGGAGCGGGCCTTTGGGAGAACGCGGGTTATAATCCTCGTCCGGCCATCCAGATATCGGATTTCAGTAGTTTCTGAAATCATTCCAGGTGAATAACGAGATGGTTCACTTAAGGGGCCATGGTCGAATTTCTTACCGTTCCTTGTCCCCATTCCTCTCCTGCCTCTAATGACCTGGATTTCCATGAGGCGTTAAGCCCTAAGAAATAAATAAGATCTGGGTACATCTATTAATGCCGTTGAGTCTTTAGAGATACACAAGCCCGAAAACATTCAAGAAGATATAATCGATTTGATGAAAATTGTCGAAAGTGTAATTTCACAACATTCACAAGAGGGAGTCAGGAAGGTATAGCACGTTGAGCCAAAAACGCAATGAGCGGGTCCATTAATTAAGTGAAGTGTTTTTTTTTACTTCTTAAGTTTCAATTCCCCCCCTCCCCCCTCAAGTTAGAGTTATCTCATGATTTTAATTTTTAAATAATTAACTTCATTTGATATATTAATGTATTTTTCTTCCACTAAATACGTAAGCGTTACTAGATACTGATGCACCGAGAGGGGTGGTGTAACGGTTAGCGTTCTGGCCTCGCATTCGGGAGGACGGCGGTTCGAATCCCCGTCCGGGCATCCACATTTGGGTTTTCCATGGTTTCCTAAATCACTCCAGGCAAATGCCGGGATGCTTCCTTCAAAAGGCCATGGCCGAATTCCTTCCCATTCCTTGCCCCCCATCCTTTCCCATCTCTAAAGACCTCGCTGTTAAGAGACGTTAAGCAGTTAAAAAAAAAAGGATACTGATTGCTTCTATGCACTACATTTTTTTATATAAAATAAAAGGAGAAAAATTATGTAAAAGGTTGACATGAGATTTTTATTGATCCCCCCCCCCTTTAAATGAAGTTTGGTGAGATTTTGCCGGTCCTTCCCTCCTCCCTATTTTGAGCTCACGTAATCTATGGATGCTCCCTTGCTATCACCAAGTCATGTGACATATAGTATGAGATGTCCCATTCTGTAGATCTCATTATTTATCAGTAACAAGAAATGTTGTTGTTAGATCCAGTAGTGTTATTACCATAATGTATTTAATTTACATAAGTTCATATCATTTGATTTGAGTCCGGTTCTCGACCGACAAGGTTATCATGAGGAATGTTTAATATTATTACTTGTCATAGAAAGGATAATGGTTGTAACCTAGTGGACAGGCTAGTGAGTAATAAAGAATGTACTTTATTGAGGTCTGGTTGACGTTCAAAATAACAGACTTCCCTTGTGTTACCGAGTGTTTTGGGGCATTAATTTACTGAAGTGATGGAGAGCTTCTCGGATATAGTAGAGGTTTGTTTAAAACAATGGACACAGTGTTACATTGTGAGCTCCCCTGTGTGGATGTTCGACGAATGAAAGGTTTCTTTGAGAGCCCCAATCATAAAATGTTCCAGCGCTGAGCTGTCAGACATTTCGCAGACGTCGCTGGCGAAGAAACATTCATTAACAATAAACTGTTTGTTCTTAAGAAGTGCAGCCCACAGAGACTATGGTTATATGGAGGGGGATGACCTACCAAGAAAATGACGCTGGTGGTGGGGTTATCCCAGCCAATAGAATTCATTCTCGCTGGTTGCTGATATTTTTTGTTTTTTTATTATATATTCGACCAATCGGGAGAGAGAAGAGGAACGAACTCCGCCCATGGCGAGTCTACGAGGAAGGCAGAATGGACGGAGGACGGACATTCGATGTCGGACCGGCGGAGACTGGACGAGAGGGACTCTGGTTTCGGCGACGAGACAGCAGCGGGCGATCTGCGCTACTGAGGACACATTGCTGAGGTCCCCAGGGTCGAGGACGAGCTGCCGGCTGTCGAGAAGGAGAGACAACAGACGCCACTCCACCCTCGCTCAGCTGATGCGACTACCTGGCCTGCCGAAACACGACACAGCTCTGCCCGCCGCCGCCGCGGTCGTCGACACAGCCCTAGTCGCGGGTCACCGACACGACTCTTCTCATTGCGCTGCTCAACATTACGGTAACGCAATCGTCTACAGAGACCACAACGAGCTCCAAAAAATTAAAGAACTGTAAATTCCAGTACCAAGAGGGAACAACCATTTACCCATTCAAGTAATTGTTTCTCCGAAATAACTTTGCTTTCTATGTATAAAATCAATAAAATCAGTATGTTTCTCATTAATAATTCATGTTTCACTTGTATTAATGTGAAGGACCACCTCGGAAGAGAACCCCACCAACAATCATTTATTTTGTATTAATCAGTAAACTGTTTATAAAGTAGTTAATCAGACATACAGAGCGGGACACTACATAATTGGCGCCCAACTCGTGGCTTCCGATGGTCAAAATTCACATTTTAACCCTCAAGTTGAATTCAAAATTTTTATTGGAGCTTGTTTTGTTCAGTTTAATTTTTCTCACTTCATGAGATATTTAGTTAATGCTTGAATATGCATGTCAGCTAATTTAAGATGGCGAAGCAGGTGAACTTCTGTCTTGGCGGAGTGAATGATTTGTGTTTCTTGTATTTTTCTGTTTGTTTTCCTTTTGTAGAGCTTGTAGAATATACAGTGTGTATTTTCTTTCCAGCTTCAGCTTAATGCAGTCCGGTGTTCAGATGTTGTCTACTGTTTCGTTTGTTTTATCACATTTTGTTGTGTCTTAATGTATTTAGTTTTCTGATGGTATATTGGTTTCATTGAAATTTGTTGTGGTATGTTCGTTGCAATGCGGCGTTGTTTCATTTGTTTGTCTTCCTTTATTGTGATTTGACGTGGGGTTATATTGTCATTTCTTATGGTATGCCGGATTGATTACAATTGTTTCGTATATGAGCCGTGTTTTCTGTTGCTGTGTTAAATTTCATTGTGTTGGGATAAATTCTGTATTATTTTGAAGTCCATTTTTACATTAATGCGATTAAGGAATAGGATCATCAATATGAATGCCGAGGAAAATTCTGTGTTACCGGGGACAAGTGTTGGAGTCGAACCGGTTGATCAATCCGAAATACACGAAGGTGTAGATTCGTTATTACCAACCGATAACTTAAATTCACGGGAAGAAACTGTTGCTGAATTCCAACCGATAAATTTGGGATCAATAATGGATTTTTTGAGAGGCATGCAGTCCGAAATAAAATCACAAATGGAAAGAATAGATTCGCGTTTGGAAGGAATAGATTCGCGTTTGGAAGGAGTAGATTCGCGGTGTGACGCAATTGATCAAAAATTAGGTAAAATGACTTCTCAAATGAAAACTGTCAGAGGAGAGTTTGCTGAGTTGAAAGCAGATTTGAAGTCGGAAGTTCGGTCAATAGTGAGGGAAGAATTTTCAAGTTTCACTAAGGAAATAAACAATTTTGAGAATACAGACTCAATTTGTGCAGGCATCGGAGAAGAAAGCTTTCGGGAAGCGGAGAATTACGACGTTCAGTCACTAGAAACAGGCATTGAATGTGAATGTCAGCAGACAGACACTCTCATTCTTGTCACGAGCGAATCGTTTGCCAAAGTCAGTGCAGTTATCCCAACTGTGTATAGCAGTCCGAAGATTGTGATGAAATCGAGAAAAATGGTTAATCAGGATTACATTAGTGTTGCATTCGTATCAAAGAAAGGGTTTCCTCTAGCAAGTAAAGTATTGGTTTTTGGCAGAGAAAGAAAAGACCCGCAGTATGTAAATTTAGTGGAAAATGCGATGACACCTGCTGTATCCATGATTTCGTTTGCGAGCCGAACAGGCAAACAAAATTCTTTGAATCATAAGGAATCACCTTGTGTAAGCGTGGATGGAAAAATCTCTGAATGCGAGTTTTTCCGTGTTCATGTTGTCCAACAAACCGAACAGTCAGAATTTTTACACGCATTCGCTTATTGCAAGGTTATTTCAATGCTATTGAAATTGCAAAAATGTAGGAAAATCAGTAAGAGGTCCGAAAATTTTTCTGTTTGGCACAGTGTGTCCGGATGTGGAAATACTTCTGGCGGAAGAGTCTCAGAATGTGAGAAATGGTTTCAGGTAGTTCATGGTAGATTAAAGAGGTTATAGAATCAAGATTCCTTGGTTTTGTGCACCTGGAAAATATGATCTGGTGATTCATGATGTTTTGAGCTCGTACATGTGACCTTGATACATAAATTTATATGATTAAGCAATAAGGATTTTTAAGTTTAGTTCTAGATAGTTGCTAGGAATATACTCGAAAGTGAGTGATATTAATATTCTTTGTAGATGCAGAGAATCTAAAAATTATATAATTTTCTTTTGGAGGAAAGAGTAAATTTGTTGCATTTATGAATTAGCTGCAGATTTTATGATTTGCTGTGTTACGTATCTCCAGTAGATTAAAAGAAACGCTGTACCCGAAAATAAAAGGGAATCATTTGCTCTTTTATGAGGCAACAGTAGAAATCGATGTTTCATTCCGGTAATAAAATTCAGTAAGCAGAGATAGTGGGATGATCTGTAAAAAGGTTTTCTGTTCAAAGAAACAACTTCCTCTAACGTTAATCATGTGTTCAAAGGACAGTAATGCACAGTAGCATAACAGTTTTGTGAATTAATATTGTTCATGAATTAGGGATTTGAATCGTGTAATTCCAGAAATAAGTTGCAGTATTGTAAAAAAGGCGAGTGGTTAACAAGGTCAATCAGTCATTTAAATTTGCAAGACATGCAGGGAAAGGAAGTAGATTAATAAATAATTTATATGACAACACCAAAGCTAGTAGCAGTGAATAACAATCGAGAGTATTATGACGAGCGAAGTAAAATGCGGTATAAAACGGAGAGTAGGATTTAGAACTGAGCAAAGCGTACATGTTTCCTATGTCTGATTTACTTGCCCATGGTAATAAAAAAATGGTGCAATGTAATTGAGTAAGCTACGGACGTTTTAGTCTAGGTGCCTTCAGCATGTTCTACATGGCAAATAAGGTAAGACCATGATTAGAGAGCGTTGTGCATTTCTAGCGTTCTGTGTTGCTTGAATGAACGAAGGTTGATACCTTTCGTTTCACTTTGTAATGACGATAAATGTCATGAATTCTCTGAATGAGAGAGAATTAATTTGCGAGTGGAAAGTCGCATCATGTTGGTAGCTGAGATACAGTAAGTGTTATAGTCAGACAGGAATACGCAAATACGCAGTTCTACGTCTAGCGCTTCGCAAAGTACGTCTAATTAATGTACCGTGGACGTAAGAAAATATGATGCTTAACTAGTGGAGTAATTGCATGCTAGCTAACTAATTCCCCTTTTCGTGTGAGATCAAGTTTCACATCTAACAATATATTGCAAAGACAGAAAACGATTTCTTAAAGATATTTATCGCTAAAGTTGAGTTTTTAGTAATGGTAGTCATTTCATCTTATCTGCAATCGCGTTAATGGTTACTGAAATAGCGTTGAACTGTTTTGGCAGCGTTGTTAAAAGGAATAAGCAAAATCATCTAATTTTGTAGAATAAGTGCATGTGTAGAAGAGGTAAGAACTTAACTATGTGTCTTATTTAAGTAGATTTAGATCTATAGCAATATTGTGGTATGAATGTGTGATAAACCTGAGCTAATGACAGACGATTCACCCCGCTAGATGAATAAACACTAGAATCATGTTCGGGAATGTTTAGATTCGCATTGTAGTATTTTTTTAAGAGGAATATTTTAATAAAGAATCAAGAACTTTCAAAAATTGATAAAGCAATTTTTGAAAAACCGGGAACGTGGGTAAATGAGATGTCCCATTCTGTAGATCTCATTATTTATCAGTAACAAGAAATGTTGTTAGATCCAGTAGTGTTATTACCATAATGTATTTAATTTACATAAGTTCATATCATTTGATTTGAGTCCGGTTCTCGACCGACAAGGTTATCATGAGGAATGTTTAATATTATTACTTGTCATAGAAAGGATAATGGTTGTAACCTAGTGGACAGGCTAGTGAGTAATAAAGAATGTACTTTATTGAGGTCTGGTTGACGTTCAAAATAACAGACTTCCCTTGTGTTACCGAGTGTTTTGGGGCATTAATTTACTGAAGTGATGGAGACCTTCTCGGATATAGTAGAGGTTTGTTTAAAACAATGGACACAGTGTTACATTGTGAGCTCCCCTGTGTGGATGTTCGACGAATGAAAGGTTTCTTTGAGAGCCCCAATCATAAAATGTTCCAGCGCTGAGCTGTCAGACATTTCGCAGACGTCGCTGGCGAAGAAACATTCATTAACAATAAACTGTTTGTTCTTAAGAAGTGCAGCCCACAGAGACTATGGTTATATGGAGGGGGATGACCTACCAAGAAAATGACGCTGGTGGTGGGGTTATCCTAGCCAATAGAAAGTCATTCTCGCTGGTTGCTGGTGTTTTTGTTTTTTTATTATATATTCTACCAATCGGGAGAGAGAAGAGGAACGAACTCCGCCCATGGCGAGTCTACGAGGAAGGCAGAGTGGACGGAGGGGGACATTCGATGTCGGACCGGCGGAGACTGGACGAGAGGGACTCTGGTTTCGGCGACGAGACAGCAGCGGGCGATCTGCGCTACTGAGGACACATTGCTGAGGTCCCCAGGGTCGAGGCTGTCGAGAAGGAGAGACAACAGACGCCACTCCACCCTCGCTCAGCTGATGCGACTACCTGGCCTGCCGAAACACGACACAGCTCTGCCCGCCGCCGCCGCCGCGGTCGTCGACACAGCCCTAGTCGCGGGTCACCGACACGACTCTTCTCATTGCGCTGCTCAACATTACGGTAACGCAATCGTCTACAGAGACCACAACGAGCTCCAAAAAAATTAAAGAACTGTAAATTCCAGTACCAAAGAGGGAACAACCATTTACCCATTCAAGTAATTGTTTCTCCGAAATAACTTTGCTTTCTATGTATAAAATCAATAAAATCAGTATGTTTCTCATTAATAATTCATGTTTCACTTGTATTAATGTGAAGGACCACGTCGGAAGAGCACCCCACCAACAATCATTTATTTTGTATTAATCAGTAAACTGTTTATAAAGTAGTTAATCCCAAGACATACAGAGCGGGACACTACAAGTAGTACCACCCCTAAAGATCTGGGGCGTTGGTTTCGATAATAACACAACCCACTTTTTAACATGTGTGAGTGCGACAATAGGAGTATACAAACACACTTCGACAAGTAACATTTGTGCTAAAGAAATGAAACAGGAAAGATTTATCGTTACGCCATATCTTCCTGACGCCGGTAATAATTGTTCACCTGATTGGAGTTTTTCAAACATTTCCACATTCATTTTAGAACAAAATATGAAATGGTTCCGAAATTCCGACGCAAAGAGTAATTTTTGACCAAAACAGATTTGGAATACATTCACTGTTACTCGGAACAACAACATTATATAGTATTTCCGACAGAACTCTCTAATAACTATGTATACTGTGTACCGTAAAATGTGTGCTAAAGACAATTTAATAAGTAATATGGCAATTTAATAAACTGTATGGAAAGAATCAGATGCAATGTGGCCTAATTTCATGTTGCTGAAAGTTCAAAAGACTACTTGCAGACAGACGCCAATAAAACTAGACGGTAGAATCGCTGTCACTCGATTAGAGGTACCCGGGATATCCTACGTAGAGATGTATTCCCGAACACAAAAACAATTTGTGATAATCCATAGTGGAATTTGTAAATTTTCCGTTACAGAAAGATTCCACACGTTGATGGCTGGATCTGGAAATTGCAATCACATTTGGAGCAATTTCGCATGGAGAGAAAACGAGGGAAGACTTTCACGCCGAGCTTGCATCGCGAACGATAGAGAGCAAGACTTCTCTTTTGGGTTCCATTGCGAGCAGAATTATTGTAAAACACTCTACTTTGGTTTTCGTAGCAGGCAGCTGAACTTAACTTTTGTTCGTCGTCAAAAAGTATTACTTGTAGTCTTGTGATCCGTGTCGCGAACTGCTATGAAACCCATCAGCCGAAACTAAACAGCATAGTTCAATTTGTTTTGGCTGGCCGTCCCGTGGACGCATATACGCGCGAATACACCTGTATTGGCGAGAAGACACCCCGTCGACTGCAAGAAAGATTCACGCGACTCCGTCGCCAGTTCTCCGTTGAGTTCTGCAGCCCATTCCATTTCTTCTTGATGTCAGTGAATACAACAAAAGAAAATAGAACAATAATTCTTTAATACATATTTATTTACTTTTTAATTAAGAAAATAAACGCAAATTTCTTTGTTCAGACCCTAGATTTCGCAAAATTTCCATTATCACATCCTATCATTGGTGTCACGGTCTACTTAGAAAAAACTGGTGTAAAATAATGACACGATTTTTTTAAATGTAAGAAATAGAAATTTTAATTAGATTAAGGAATATATATATATAAGAAATGGAGGATGCTAGTCAGAGGATCTGCACCTAATGAAATGTCTTTTTAATTCATTTTAATATCATAACGCATTAGCTATTTAACTTTATCTTGAAAATATGTTGGTTCAATTAAAAATAGTTAAGAGAAAAATAATTTCTTGAAAATGGGACACAAAAAAAGTAATTCGAAAGGGCATCTGAAACAATTTCCAGCTAAATTCGAGTAAACTAGTGGCCTTATATAAACAAGATGAAATGAACTATGCCGCAAATAATCTTTATAAACTAGATGAAATGAACTATGTCGTAAATAATCTTTATGAACTGATGGTGTTTTGTTCGTAATATTATGCAATGTGTTAAGTAGTTTTGTAATTCTATCGAAACGGCATCAAAGATAAACTTAATATACGTATAATACTATACGCATTGTTACGTATCAGTGATTAGTCGCCACTAATTACAATCCGCTGAATAAATTAAATCTGTGTTTGACAGAGAAGCGAAGAAATTTGTATAATTATTTCATGAACGTGTTGTGTTTTGATGGATTAAAATGGTTTAAATTAAATAAATGACTGTTGTGAATGTATTAAAAGCAATAGAGTGCATGGAATTTTAGAGAACCGTAATTAAAATTATTATGTGGGCCACAATGTTTTGAATGAAATTTTAAATGTTTGGTTTCGTAAATATGGTGTTGTGTGCTTGTATATATTTTCTATTTTCATTTAAAAACGTTTCCTAATGATTTCAAGTAATTTTGTGTAAGTTTTAATTGTTTTCGTGGTTGTTGGAGCTCAAAACATGTCTGTCGTCACCTTTACATTCTCAATATCCATCGCGCGAATCTCGCGTACACGCGACCAAATCCAATCTCTGATCCCGTTGCCCTCGAGTATGTTCCCGCGACTCAATCGCTCACAATGGATGGAGTCACATAAAAGTGGGTACACATTAGGCGAACGCAAGCAAACGCATACGGCCGAATCTGTGCGGCGTTGTCCACATTGCAACGAAGGAATGCGTTGTTTGTCATTCTTTCATGTTCACGGGTTTATGCGGTAAAAACATTTTTATACCTACCATAAAAATGGCGGTAGAAGATGACTTAATCACTGCTAGTGTGTCGTACATTATTATTTATTAGGAAGGCAAGTAATGAAACACGAAGATGCAGGAGGTCACATTGACGAAAGTAGAAATGTGAATGGAATATGGAGGGATAGACGATCTTACAGCTGAAGTTCGAAATTGACTTTTTGAAAGTTTCTGCAGAATGAAGTTGACCGACTTTGAAATGTTCTTGCAGCAGATTGATCCGAAGATTTCAGAACGCCAGTATTTTCTCTATCTTTAGGTGCAAATTTATCCCACAAAAATAACATGTCATTAAAAGCAAACAATGTCGATTTATATATGACATCAGCTACAGAGTCTGTTTAAACTGAATTTTTCTGTTTTTGGACTTTCACGCCTGAAGGATCCCAATTGAGATTTCTTTTACGTGTCTTTTGAGTCACATTTCTTAATGTTACTAATTTCGTTCCAGGCATCATGTTTCCTTATTTTTGTAATTAGGAATAGGGTTGGTCATAAAATTCTGTTAATTTTAAGGAATCCGAGATAGACCACTTCATGTTCCATACAAAACAACAAAAGCGTTCTTCCTGACGTACACACTATAACTAAGCCGAAAACGTATGGTCCGCGGTCGCTTTAGTTTTGACGTACACGCTGAGTGAAGGTATGCGTTCGCCTAGTGTGTACCGACCATAACATTACCTACCTGTGTTTAGATTGCAACGTTCTTTTCGCGCCTATACAAGCGTACTCATGTGAGCATTTTACGAGCCACTGGACGACCAGCCTTTAGTTACAAATTTGAGCCATTAGTTCTGCAGCCGGCTATGCAAGTGTTCGATTCAGATGTGAAATAACACCAAGATTCTTTTTCGGCACAAACTCAGTATCCGAGTTGTAAAGCATCACCAACTCGACAGGACGGTCGGTTTGGTTACATAAGTAGCCACATAATCGCATACTAATGACTGGAAGACATCCGGTTAACCATCATCATTTTTGAGCTTCTTGGTGACGAGAGAACTTCCCTGTATACATTCCCACATCGCAGGAAAAAAAAGAAACCACGCCGGCCTGCCCGTTATCTACAATCGCCATTGCAATCTGCCACTTCCAAACAATGCCACAATCGCACGGTAGCGAAACTGAAATTCTCGTCACGGTTCATTCTGTGGTGTGACAGCGTCACCCACAATGAATATAATTAAATTATTATTAATTATATTCATAATTTCTTTTTTATTATATTCAAGTTTATTAATTATTTAATCTTGCAACATGTAAGTAATTGTAAATAATGAGGGTTGTCTGAATAGATTAAACGTATGTTTAAACCAGGGCGGCCAAAGGTATAGTTTCTTATAAATTTAATTTTTCTGTAAACTCATGGCTCAGAAAGGTTGAATATTGAAGGCTGGAAACTGCCATTTCGGACGGTTGAGGGTGGAACAATAGCGGGCGAGGTGACTCGGCGGCGCCGGGCCAGCCCGGCTTCAGTTCCGTTTGAAATAGGACGATGACCTACCCCTACCCTGCTACTGCCCCGAAGGCCAAGTAGAAAACGCGTGGAGGGAGACGGCAAATGCGACGCGTGATATTAAACACGTGACGACGGAAATGTGTAGATAGCCAATCCTGAACATTTATTGGGGTCTACAATACTAATTCCGTGGAGTTCTTTTACATGTGGAGTGCAACTAGCCGAGGAAGAAGAAGAGGCCATTTTAGACGGCACTTGGGTCCAAGACGAGCTGATGAACGGACGTGTCAGCCGACACGCTCTCGACTGATGATCATTGTATGGTTGATCATTCTTGCTTTGGGAAGCGAGATGTTGAGTGGCATGCCTGCCATTACCTGGAAGTTATTCTAATAACGCGGTCGTAGCCGCTTATTTAGCTTCCACAGCTGCAGTGACATTGTATATGTCGCTCACCAACACGGCGATGATTTCATGGTAATGTACCAGAAACGACGGTCACTATTCATTGGGTTTTAACAGACTTGTGAGCCCTTAAGCGACGCCTGAGATTAAGACTCTGTTCCCGTCACTTAAATTCTGAGCTAGCTGAATTTATATTCCACATTTAAAATTTTCAAGCATCTTGCTATTTGTTAATTCAATTTTGATGCTTTTCTTTCATTTATACGGAGCCCCCTGGGATTTTCCTTTGTACAGTAAAATGTTAGCTTCAATTTGATGGCCTGTGTTGCCATATTATTTCAATGTTAACTTTTCTGTTGTATTTTATTTGTTGAGATATTTCATTCGGTTTTGTTTGCTTTCACCGGCGAATTGTAAACGTCGGGTATTGCTTGTTTTTGCTGATTCAATTGTGTTTAACGTAACGTTAGTTACTACCCGACCTTGTAAAGGCCATAAGACTCAATAAATGAGTTATTATTTTGTGTCTAAAATTTCATGGTTCTAGTTAAACCCTTTTGATCCCCTTTTAAATTAGCATATTTATATGTTTTTCAATTTTCTAGGATTTAATCATAAATCCCCCCTCCCTTTTTAGGCAACTTACATTCTCACCAACGAGCCCTAATTGTTACTAATACAATTGGCGCTGCCAACCTGGGCTCCAACAAATTAATTTCCCAAGTCGAAATTATTTTGAGAAATTATACGAGTCTTAAAATCCATGGATGTGACCTGTGTTGATTTATTTATTATTTTAGAATAAGTTTTGTGTTGAAATTTGTTTGCTTTGTTTGCCATGCTTGAATTAAATTTAAATGTGTGATTTATTTCAATCAGTTGTTCAAGTATATTTTTTTTTTTGTCCACTTGCATCAAGCATGATTAATTTAAAAATAAAGATAGAGTCAGTGCTTTTGAAATTTTAATGCATGGTAAGAATTAAGATTTTTCTTTATGCTGATTTTGCTCATGTGTTGAGGTATTTGTGTCGCATGAAACATCGTTGTTTTTCCTTTGTTGTTTCTTTTGGATGGGTTTATTTCATGTTGAGGGGATTTATGCGCGAAATTTGTTTAATGCTATACTTTTCAAGTTAAATCGTGCCGGTTGTATTTGTTTGTTGTCGATTGGTTCTAATTGTTCGGAGTTGGAATTTTGTATCTTACGATCAAATCTATGAAGTTGAGGTCACGCATCATTAATAGGGCAGATCGACCAATTATTCATAACATTTCCGAGCAAACTAACGCGATGGATCAAGCACCGGAAGTACGCGACATACCGTTGGCGGACGAAGAGTGTAATGATACTCCTAGTACGCGTAGCATTCATTCAAATGCATCATTAGATGGGGAACAGTTAGGAATTTTTCCAACCCCAGACAATGAATATGTTCAGAATCCACCCATGCGGGCAGATGTTGAAACACGTGGTGCGTCGCAAAGCACGGTGGAATTGCCACCGGCGACCGCACAATTTCAAGACCAAAACCCGATACTTAACATGCTGGCGGAATTGAGTAAACAAATAGCTTCGCAAAAGGAAGAAATAAATAAGAAATTGGATGCACAAAGTCAAAATTCCGAATCGCAAAGTGCTTTATTAAAAGGCATGGACGGAAAATTGTCCGTTTTTCGCGAGGAAATGACCCGTGAAATGAATGCATTCAAATCGGAGATGCGAGCAAACGTTTCAGTGTTGGAGAGACGCACAGATGCGATTCAGGCAACGTGCACTTCATTGCAGGAATCAAGCGCGGAAATCTCGAAGCGTTTGGACGTGTCCGAGAGATCTATCGAACAGGTACGGCAAGAAAGCCACCAGAATCTCGGTCAGGTCTCGGAATTCGTCCACGAGATTAAGGACAATAGTGAAAGAAGCTTGCAGGCTGTAAATGCAAAGGTGTCGGAGATCACAAGTTCGGTTGAACAAGTGAAAAACGGCGCAACAGGATTTGCAAGCGTCACAGCAAACACTCGTGCAAAACACAAACACAAAGCTGGCACAATTGGAATCAAAGGTGAAGGAAGTGAGTAATTCCAACGCTAGCGGGAGTTTTGTTCACGCGAATTGCGGGCAATACGCAGCAGCCAATATCGAGCTTAAATTGCCACGTTTTGGGTCTCGCAAGGATGTAAATCCTAGGATTTATCTTACCGAAATGGAGCGGTATTTTGAAATCAAAGGAGTACCTGATTCCATGAAGCTTGTGTTAGTCGAGGAATCATTTTCAGAAACAGACAGACTCTGGCTGAAAATTGCGTCCGAAACGAACTTGTCTTACGCCGAGTTTTGAGTCCTGTTTCTTGAGACCTTCTGGTCGAAAAGGATTCAGAACCAGGCGAGGATAAAGCTGTACCAAGGAAGGTACATTCCCAAATGGCATTACTCAATGGAGAGCTACGTCAAAACTTTGCTGGTGCAGTGTAGGCAATTCGACGATAAGATGACGGACGGAGAGTTCATAGAAATGGTGATCGCGCACTTTGGTCCACAAGTGCAGTCACTCATTAACCCCGTGGTCATTCGTACGATACCAGAACTGCTAGAAACCGTCGGTAACCTAGATCGAATCGGGAAAATGGCCGATAATCTGGCGAGGCAAGACGCGGAACGAAACCATGGTGAAACGCAAAGCGAGGCTAAGCGACCGCATGGCGGCAATAAAGCTTCCTTTTCTGACTGACAAAACGGGAAACCTGCCAATCAGAATTCCGGCAATCGCAACGGAGGGAAGAAATGGAAAAACGGAGATGCGCGATGGAAGGATGATAAAAATCATCAGCGGTCGGGAAACAACCGATCCGCGTATCCGGAAGAATTTCCAGGTGAACGCGATCTCGGTTGAAAATACGGAGCCTGAGATATGTGCAAAAGCGACGGAGAAAAATGTAGGCGGCGTTAGCAACGCGTCTAATTCCCCCGCCGTCACAATGAGGTTTTCCTGGGGACGCTCCAAGCGCCGACAGCATTTGCCTGGGCAGTTTGGAATATTGGCGCGGCGAAGGACCGGAAAATATTGATGAAGAAGAAGATATGGGATCCGGCGACAGCCTCATGACACGCGCGAAGTGTCCCCGAATAGCTATTATTGCATATGGCATAAGGGCGAATGTTTTAATTGACTCGGGATCATCTGTCTCTGTAATGTCTAAGAAGTTTCTGCTACGCTTAAAGGATAAGAATCCGCGGCTAAAAGTAATTCCCACAACGCAAGTTACGGTGGTTCCTGCAATAGGAAAGAGAGAAAAGATCGTTAGCACGCAAGCGCTTATCCCCGTAAAAATCGCAAATAACGAATTAATGTTGCCACTTCTTATAGTACCCGGTTTGACGCAAGATGTGATCGTTGGATGCGACCTCTTAGCAAAACGTCAAATAATTTTGGATTGGGGAAAGAAGACGGTGACGAATCTAATTCCGGAGGTGTTGCATTGGGAAGATGAGGTCTGTGAGCAGAACCTCGGAATAAATGTTTCCAACCCGATGCAAGACACCGCGGGCTGCGAAGGCGATTTAAATAACGGAGGAAGAGCTATAATGTGCGCACTAGCTGACGAGCGAAATCTCATACTAGAGGACCTAACCGGTAAAGTGCGGGGAAACAAAAACTTGACGCCAGCGCAAAAGCAACAGCTTTGCCAGATGCTGACAAGCAATTTGCAGGCATTTTCTTACCGCCCTGGGGAGATACGGGTTCCACGGGTTCCGAGTAACGGATACCTCGCCACTGCGGGGACGAACCTATAGTGTGCCCCACAAGTTACGGCAGGCGGCCCAGGTAGCCGAGGAAGAGGAAGAGGCCATTTTTGAGACTGCACTTGGGTCCAAGACGAGCTGATGAACGGACGTGTCAGCCGACACGCTCTCGACTGATGATCATTGTATGGTTGATCATTCTTGCTTTGGGAAGCGAGATGTTGGGTGGCATGCCTGCCATTACCTGGAAGTTATTCTAATAACGCGGTCGTAGCCGCTTATTTAGCTTCCACAGCTGCAGTGACATTGTATATGTCGCTCACCAACACGGCGATGATTTCATGGTAATGTACCAGAAACGACGGTCACTATTCATTGGGTTTTAACAGACTTGTGAGCCCTTAAGCGACGCCTGAGATTAAGACTCTGTTCCCGTCACTTAAATTCTGAGCTAGCTGAATTTATATTCCACATTTAAAATTTTCAAGCATCTTGCTATTTGTTAATTCAATTTTGATGCTTTTCTTTCATTTATACGGCGCCCCTGGGATTTTTCTTTGTACAGTAAAATGTTAGCTTCAATTTGATGGCCTGTGTTGCCATATTATTCAATGTTAACTTTTCTGTTGTATTTTATTTGTTGAGATATTTCATTCGGTTTTGTTTGCTTTCACCGGCGAATTGTAAACGTCGGGTATTGCTTGTTTTTGCTGATTCAATTGTGTTTAACGTAACGTTAGTTACTACCCGACCTTGTAAAGGCCATAAGACTCAATAAATGAGGTATTATTTTGTGTCTAAATTTCATGGTTCTAGTTAAACCCTTTAGATCCCCTTTTAAATTAGCATATTTTATATGTTTTTCATTTTTTCAGAGATTTCAAAATAATTCCCCCTTCCCCTTTTATGTAATAGATGTTCACATTTGGTTCACCCCGAATTGTATCTATGTACAATTCAAATCTTAATTAGCCAGTAACGGCCTATTATTATTTACAACAGTCTGAGAACTTCCATTGCTTCCAGTTGAATTAAATTACATGTGAGCTAATTACGTTCTTTTTTTATTTTACTCATTCTTGATCGGTGTTATTTAAATGTCAATTAAGTTACAAGTCATTCCATTTTGGAAATCGGTAAAATAAATATAATTTATATCTTGCACTCTAATTATGGGATTTATTTAATTCGTCTGTGATTGTAACAGCCCACCTTTCCCTGCCGTTATTTAATATTTAATTGCGAGAGAGCATACGCTCTGGTGGCAATTTCGCTACACACCCATATTTTCCCTATCCTGCACCCATCTATTTTTGCCCTATACGAATTTCAGCTTTAAATTCTTTCAACATTTATGGTAAACTATTCATCATTTCTCTTGGTAATTTATTCCAATCCTTGACACCCTTACCGACGAAAGAAAATTTTCCCACACCCTTGAGCCTGATATCGAGTGCCAGCTTGTGGTCATGGTCATCTTTTCCTTTCCATGCATTACTCTTAATTATTATACCAACATCTTTCCACGCCTGCACACTCTTTTATCGTATCGGTCACTGATTTTGTTCTGCGATAATTTCCAGAGACAAATCTAGCGGCCCTTCTTTGCACCCTCCCCAACTCTCGTATTTGATACCCAAAATGTGGGTCCCGTACTCCACCACCATATTCAAGTAATGGACTGACCAAAGTTTTGTAACCCAATTCCTTAAATTCTCTCGTACATACCATTATCACCCTCTGAACCTTTTCCTACTAGCTGTCTTATGTGTCCCGCACAGTTGAGCTTGTTATCAATTGATATTTAGATACAAGATATTTTCATTTCAAGTCTTCAACAAGCAATTTTTTCCCCATCTTATAATCATAATAAACCTTTAGTTTTTTTTTTTTTTATCTGTGTACCTAATAAGATGACTAATCTTTGCATTTATCCTCATCCCATGTTTACCAACCCAACTAGATATCCTGTCCAAATCACCCTGCAGCTGTTTACAGTCATCTACCGTTTTGATCATTTTATATAGCATTATATCATCTGCAAACAATGTAATTTCTGATAGTAAACCATCAACACATCATTCATTAGAATAATGAATAGCAATAGACCCTATACGCTATCCTGTGACACTTCCGTTTTCACTTACACTTCTTTTCCTGCCCTAACGTTTTGCTTTCTACCTTTTAAGGGATTCTTCTACACAGCAAATCATTTTCTCATCCACTCGAATAGGATTTACCTTGTTTAGAACGATTTTATGGCTCACTCTGTGGAAATCCTTTGAAAGATCTTGTGCTACACTGTCTATTTGGCCTCTATTGTTCATTTTATCCAAAATATCTTGCATATATCCTACTAACAGAGATTCGTATGAATATCCTTGCATAAAGCCATGTTGCCGACTCGAAAACCACTTACGCTCATCACATGTATTTCTGATGTGGCTACACATCAATATCTCCATTAGTTTACCTACCACTGATGTCAAACTTTTTTTTGTGGCTTTACTCCTCGTCGGCCTCAAGGTCATTACAAGAAGGAAAGGATGGGGGGCATGGAACGAGAAGGAATTCGGCCGTGGTATTTTAAAGGAAATATCCCGGCATTCGTTTGAAGAAATTTGAGAGAGAAACTGGTGTCAAACTGATTGGCCTATAATTTTCGATTCTATTTGTCACCCCTCCTTCATGTACCGGTACTAATATAGCACTTTTCCAGTCCTCTGAAAAGCAGCAAGTATCCAGACTCAATTTGGATAATATTTCAAGATAATATCCTACTATCTTTAAAGCACCAGTAGTAATATTATATACGCCAACCCCTTTAAAAATTATCTGCTTTCTTAGTTCCTTCATATCTTCAGGATGAATTTCAAATTTTTAATCTGCTCATTTCTAATCGTATGCTTAAGCTAGTTCTCCGATATACACCCTCCCATTTCTGAATCATTGTCACTAATGGCCTCACTAAACCGGTTACTTAAAATCCACGCATTTTCCAAATCCTCAGTGACTTCTTCTCCATTCTTGTCTATAATTGTCTCAACACCAGTGGCGGCTGGTAGGTTATCGAACTGGTGGTGCACTTTACTAAAATATTAAAATTAGAAAATGCAACAAAACAAAAATTGACATATGTTTATTTTTTATAAATTAAATCAATACGACGACATTTTTCTGAAGCGAAATGTTCAATCACCTTTTTATTAAAATCGGGTATTGTTTGTATGAATTTTTTTTCAATACTAGGCACAGAAAGTGCATTTAGCCGATCCTGAGACATGGTATTTCGGAGAAAAGTTTTGATTCTTTTCAGTGTCGAAAAATATCGCTCGCTCTCTACTGAAGTCATTGGTATAGTGCACAGAATTCGCAATAGTTTCATTGACTCTGAAAATGGTTCAGTCAGGTCATTATTATAGAACAACTGTAAAATTGCAATTGCACTATTTGCGTTGGTGAAATCGTCGCGACTGTATATTGCTGATAGTTCGTTTTTCAACTTGTACTTGTCCAAAGCTGCATAGGTGGAAACTGTGATCGTGAAATCTTTTGTCGGGAAAAGTAGAACGGTATGTGGTAAAGTTCTCGCAGTAAAATAATTTGGTTGCTATCAAATGATTACAAAAATTGAATCTGTCTTTCACTTGAGTAATAATTATATCGCACACTTCTTTTGCTATAACAGAGCTAGACGATTTAAACCTTTTTTGAGGCGGTTCTTCAAGTTGATCTATGGTGTTACGTGCATTTTGTATACTGATTTCAAAATCATTAATACAGTTTTTTATATGAACCAAATCAATATTTCTTTTTTGCATTTGTTTGAATAAAATTTCACAATGTGGCAGAATAGGTTGAAAAAAATCAAGCCAATATAAAAATGTACTGTCGTTCAAATACCTTTGAAGCATATCAGCCTGATTTATAGAATCGGTATCATTTTCCGTTTCTATAATGGTGGTCATGCATTCTTTTAAAGGCTCCCTGTAGCTATGTACTGATGCAACGGTCCGCGAATTAAAGTTCCATCTCGTTTGCGGAGCAGCTGGAATCTTCTTTGATACAATAGTTTTCAAAACATCTGTACGCTTCGGTGATCGTGAAAAAACTTTGGAAAAGCTTGAAGGTTAGCAAAAAATTTCTGTACGGTTTTGTTTTGACTTACACTTTTTTCTATTATTAAATTTAGTTGGTGGGCGTAACAATGAACGAATGAAGCATTTGGATAGACGGTTTTTACTTTAGCCTGTACTCCACCAACATTCCCACTCATTACAGCGGCGCCATCGTAACATTGTGCTATTAATTGTTGCGGAGTTATTTGAAGTTCCCGTAATTCTCTTATAATAACAGAACTAAGTCCTTCAGCAGTATGGGAATGCGGCGTAATATATTTCCAAAACCGTTCGTGAACCTGTCCATTTTCTTCGTATCTTAAAATCATTACCATCTGCATAGTCGTCGATACATCGGTAGTTTCATCAGCTTGAACTGCTACGTATTCACATTTTGTTATAATATTGGACAATTCTTTGTGGTATACACATAAAATTGAGTCCAAAATATCGTTCTGAATAGTTTTTGACGTGCCTTTGAAAACTGTAGACGACGTGAGATGCTCCTTCATGACCGTATCCAACTCTGATACAAAGTCTATTAATTCACGAAACACCCCAGCATTACTAGACTCAATAGTTTCATCGTGACCTCGCAAAGCTGACTCAAATGCACCACAAAACTTGACACAATCGATAAGACGTGATAAAATATACCTGTTTTTATCAACTTGTTAATTATACTTTTGGATATTGCTTCTATACACAGAATCTAGCTGATTACGAATGTCGACCGTGCCTAACACAGACAAACTCATTATATTTTGTAGGTGTACTTGTGAAGAATCATGTTTTTTTATTTTTTCACTCAAATGCCTCAAATCCTTGATTCCTGTTTCTGTCCAAATCGATTCTCCTCCAAAAATAATGCAAGGAAAACAAAAGAATGTATTAAGACGCTCACATCCACACAACCATTTCTTTCTATTATACATTTCACTTTTAAAACTTCGTGTAAATGCTTTATTTTTCGATTTGCACTCTTGTTTTAAATTTAAAAAGGGCCGTGGCGGTCCGGCCAATTTTATGTTCACTTTATTTTGAAAAGTTCTGTTATTTTCTTTAATATAATCAATGTTTATGCTCATTTTCACTAATACCATACACAGTATAGAATAAAAGTTCTCGAAAAAAATCGAAACAAAAACTAAAAACAATTATTTACGGTAATTAAATAAACAATTATTAGCGCGTCACACATACAGTAAAACTATACTGATAGTCTAATAACGAGATGTTAATCATGGCTGCCGTCGCCTCGCGCGCGCCCATGCCGGCAGGCCAATTCGTCAAACATCGGGTGCTTTCGGCAATCCTCGGTTCGCAAGTGCGGCGCTCGACAACCGACTCATTACTCGGTACATTTCTATGAACTATCTTTTGTTTCACGCGTCAGGCGTATTAACTCGTATCACCTACAAGTTGTATTAGCAGTCCTCGTGCACTCGCCGAAGCGCACGAGAATTTGTCTTTACAGGAAAATAAGTCTTAATAGTTTAGTAAAGCGCTCAAACTGTTTCACCATAATTGGAGATTTAATTTTTTATACGTTTTTGTTTTTGTATATTTAAAAATAAATATTAAAATGGTAATATAAAAATAAAGATGAAGTAGGTACTTAATATTTTGTAATTTTTAAATCTTTTGGATTGGTGGTTCAGCGCACGAGCGCACTTAAGGTAGAGCCGCCACTGCTCAACACCCTCCCTTACTCTCAGTTTTGTAACATAGTCCTACTGACATCAAATTTTCAAAATTTAATTTACCAATCATGTGGAAATAATTCCATTGGTGCTCAACATAATTAGCATAAAAAATATTTAAGCGGACACATTCATTGTTATACTTAATTTGTCAATATAAAAAAGTAGAGCACTATTCTGTACATTTATATGACAGTATAAATAAGATTTTATAAACGCCGTATACTTAAAAGACGATGGAAAATAATTAGAAACCATGGTAAACTATTTACAAAATTGTTAATAAAAAACCACGGGAGGTTCTGGACTTGTTTCCCCTGTTTGATTAAAAGAGTCATTTCGGTTCAAAAGGATATCCGTTTCCTGCAACCACTAGCTGTTGAACGTTGGTTTATAGATTGTGAGCAATCTAAAAAGAAGATTAACTTAGCAGAATTGCCTAGTATTTTTCATTGATATAATACAAAGTAGGATTCGTCATACAGTGAATCTCTTCGAAGATTTCTTTTTTTCTAATGGCATATTATATCTTTTTTTTCGTATGACATATTATACTGAACAAAGAGATGTAAGGGTTTGGGAGAGACTATATTAGCCTTTTCCAACCAAATGTCAACCTCTCCTTCACGTAGTGCACTCTGTTTGCACGGACGAGGCTCTGGCGACCGAAAGATTTCCGGTATAAGGAGCCACCCACTGCTTACCAACGGCCTCTGAAAGGAGGGTGGAAGAGCAGAGAGCGGTCCAGGGCACCCTCTTGCCCTTGGGGTTGAAAACGGCCCCTAAAATCGAATGAATCAGAAATGATTAACAGCATGGGGATGCAGAAGGCAACGGGAAACCACTACATTAAAGACCCGAGGACAAGTAATCCTCTCAAATTACATATATCATGATGGCTTCTTCCTGGGTAAAATAGTTCCCCAATCAAATCTGCGAGTGGGGACTACTCACGGAAGAGTAATCAGAATGGACAGAAACATTCTATGATTTGGAACGTGGAATGTTGAAAGTCTGAATAGGGCAGGTAGGTTAGAAAACTTAAAAAGGGAGACGGAACGACTAAAGTTAGATGTTGTTGGGATTAGTGAGATTAAATGGAAGGACGCACAGGTTTTATGGTCTGGGGGACACTGGATAATAAACACACAAGCTGTCAATGGAGTCACTGGTGTAGGATTTGTAATGAACAAGAAAGTAGGGAAACGGGTGAGTTATTATGAACAATTTAGTGACAGGATTATTTTGATGAGGTTAGAAACTAAGCCCGTCCCAACCACATTAGTACAAGTATATATGCCAACGTCACAGGAAGATGACGAAGAAACAGAGAAAATATACGCCGAAGTTGAAGAATTAAACCAATATGTCAAGGGGGAGGAAAATCTAATAATCGTGGGTGGTTGGAATGCGATAGTGGGAGAAGGAAAAGAGGGGAATACTGTAGGATCTTTTGGTCTGAACGAGAAATGAACGAGGAAGCAGGTTGTTAGAATTTTGTGAAAGATATAAGCTAATTGTGGCAAACACACTGTTTAAGAACCATGCAAGAAAGAGATACCAACACCTGGAAACTTCCTGGGGATACAGGCAGATATCAGCTAGATTATATCATGGTCAAACAGAGATTCAGGAATCAAGCTCTAGACTGTAAAGCATATCCAGGAGCAGACATAGACTCTGACCATAATTTGATAGTAACGAAGCGCAAGCTGAAATTCAAGCGAATAAGGAAGCAATATAAGCAGAACAGACTCGAAGTGAATAAACTGAAACAATGTAGCACGAGAGCAAAATTCGCAGAAATGGTTGACTTAAGTCTAAGAAGTAAATCTGAAAGGAGCTCAACCGAGGACGAATCAAATGCATTAAAGACTGAAATAATGAAAGCTGATAAAGAAACATTATTCTTTAGGGAACAAGCCACCCGAAAATTTTGGATCACAGAGGAAAATTTTGGAGCTGATGGATCAGAGGAGAGGAAATCCTGAGGATGAAGCCGGAAGAGAGCAGTACAGGCAATTTAGAAATCAAAGAAACAGTAAATGCAAAAAAGCAAAAGAAAAATGACTAGAAGAAAAGTGTGAAGAGGTAGAAGAGGAAATGGTCATAGTTAAAGTAGATGTTGCATATAGGAAGATCAAACGGAATTTTGGAGAAATGAAGAAAAGAGGTGTAAAGATTAAAGCTGCTGATGGGAAACCTCTTTTAAGCTCAGACGATAGAGTTAACCGATGGAAGGAATACATAGAGAAACTGTATGATGGGGACGACTTGAACAATAGTGTATTGGAAAAGGAAGGCGATGTCGACTTTGATGATTTAGGAGATCCTGTTTTGAAGGCAGAATTTAACAGAGCTGTGAATGACTTGAAAACAAATAAGGCAGTGGAACTGATGAGATCCCTGCAGAACTTCTTAAATCCCTAGGAAAGGAGGAAATCGAAAGATTATTCAAGCTGATATCGAAAAGTTATGAAACAGGAGAAATTCCAACTGATTTTAATAAAAATATCATCTTCACACTTTCGAAGAAAGTACAAACAAGCCGACTAATGTGAGAATTATCGCACCATTAGTCTAACATCACATGCTTCAAAATTACTGACCAGAATAATATACAGAAGAATGGAAAGGGTAGTAGAGGAGATAGAAGGTGAAGATCAGTTTGGGTTTAGGAACAATCGCGGTACAAGGGAAGCAATTCTGTCTTTAAGATTAATACTTGAAGGGAGGATCAAGAAAAACAAAAATACTAATATGTTGTTGGTGATTTAGAAAAAGCTTTTGATAACGTTAGGTGGAACAAGATGTTCAAGATTTTGAAGATGTCGGGACTAAAATATCGAGATAGAAGAATACTGTATAAAGTGTATAAGGATCAAGTGGATATAATAAAAGTAGAGAACCATGAGAGACATGCATCAGTTGAAAAGGGTCTGAGACAAGGTTGTAGTCTATCCCCGTTAATATTCAACTCGTATGTAGAAGAAGCAATAAAGGAAATAATATAAAAATTTTCATGTGGCATAAGTGTTCAGGGTGAAAAAATCAGTATGCTACGATTTGCTGATGACATTGTCCTGTTGGCAGAATGGGCTGAGGATATTGAGAAGTTACTAAATGGCATGAACAAAATACTGAAGGAAGAATTTGGACTGAATATAAATCAAAACAAGATAAAAGTGATGATATGTAGCAGAAATAATATCAATACTAGTAGATTAAATATAATAATAGGATCGGATGCAATAGGAGAAGTAAGTGAATTCTGCTACTTGGGAAGTAAAATTACAACCGATGATCGAAGCAGGAATGATGTTAAAAGCAGAATAGCTCTAGCAAAACGAGCCTACATGAAAAAGAGAAATCTTCTAGTTTCAAAGATTGAACTAGGAATTAGAAAGAACTTTTTAAAACTCTACGTGTGGAGCACAGCACTCCATCGTAGCGAAATACGGACTTTAGGAATACGAGAAATAAATAAAATTGAAGCATTTGAAATGTGGTGCTACAAAAGAATGCTGAAAATTAAGTGGACAGACAAAGTAAGAAATGAACAAGTTTTTTAAATGATACGTGAGGAAAGAAGTTTGTGGAAGAAGCTTACAGGAAGAAGAGACAGGCTGGTGGGTCATATTTTGAGACATGCAGGATTGGTTAATTTTTTAGTGGAGGGAACATCGAAGGTAAGAACTGTAGAGAAAGACAGAGATTAGAATATATGAAACAGTTAATTGAGGATGTGGGTTGTAATGGATATGTAGGGATGAAGAGATATGCACAAGAGATATACAAAGTAAACAGTTCAATTACTAGTATGGTCGATTCCGTGTAATACATAAGCGTAATGGTACAAAGGAACATGAAATGAGACTTGCACATTAATTCGGTCGTAGGTAGACCTAATTGTAGGCTGCGATTCATAGGCAGAATCTTGAAAAATTGTATTGCATAAACAAAAGAGATAGGGTACAAATCTCTTGTGCGTCCACATTTGGACTACTGTGGTGCTATTTGGGATTCGTTTCGTAAGGGGTTGATTGACAGTATAGAGAAAGTACGGATAACAGCCGCTTGACTCGTGACAACTTGCTACAGTCCTTATGAAAGCGTCATGGAACTGATTAGCACATTGAGCTGGGAGTCTCTCTATACCGAGCGTGGTGTGTGAACGGTTAACGCTCTGGCCTCGCATTCGGGAGGACGCCGGTTCGAATCCCCGTCCGGCCATCCAGATTTGCGTTTTCCATGGTTTCCCAACTTCCAAAGGCTATGGTCGAATTCCTTCCCGTTGTTTGTACCCAGTCGCAACCCGCCTCTAATCGTCGGCGAGGCGCAAAGCCATAAGTAAAAAAAATAATAAAAAAATAAACATGCCTACACCAACTTTCACTTACGAGTGCTGTGAAATACTTC
>JARYHS010009186.1:160548252-160665833 GCA_031002005.1 Vandiemenella viatica
GCCCTAGCGTACCTCATAAATAACGCGAAGTCAATGATAATTCATGAGCGCACATAAAAAAAAAATCTAGGTATCTTTAGTCCGACATTAGTACAAAGAAAGGTATCAATGACAACCATGTTCCTACGATGCTCAATATAAATGATTTGGAAACGAATTCTTCATCCGTCATATTTCGTTATAATTATTGCCAGTATTATAAGTTTATTTTAGAGTGTTTCCTCACCAAGAAATTTCATGGGAAAACAAAACGCAGAGTTTATCTTGCATCCATAGCCGATTCTGAACTATTCTGACGAAGAATTTCTACGATATGTATCAGCTGCAAGAAGATCCTATAAAATATTATCTCCAGTTTCCTAACGTACGACTCGGAAAGAAGACACTTGTGTAAAAATGCCAGATTAATATACTTTCGTTGCCTACCTGTTACAGTACACTTCCGGAACCAGAAGAACAATGACGTTCGGTGCCATCAGTAAGAAGCAACATTTATAATACACGACTCATCAGTACCAGGTACTGCTTCATAACACTTAACAGGACACCGGTACAGATAACACTAAAAGGATGTGTACGCCTGGTAGCACGGTAGACGGCCCTCCCCCTACTCACCCTGGTCGAACAGACAGTGGTGGGGGGATGGCGAACGAAGTGCTATTCTCGGTTGCGAAACACAGGGCATTTCTTGCTCACATGAACACTGAATGGTAAAATAACAGCTCCCAAAGGAAAAACTGGCTTTTAAGATTATATATAGATACATGAGGGCGAATCAAAAAGTTACACTTCCAAGTTATGGCAATTTATGAAATCACGTACACATAGGCAACAGGCTATGACAATATACAATGTCAGGGGGCGTCCATTAATTACGTGAGGTGAATAGTGGGGAGTCCGGCGAAATCTCACCCGGGGGGGGGGGGGGAATCGAGAGAAATATCACCTGAGCTTTTGAAATTCTTCAAGGACAGTAGAGCTAAAAAAAAGTCTAAAAACTGCTAGGTCGAACAGCAGGGGGGAGGGGGTTCGTCAAAATCTCACGTCATCTTTGGGGCGGAGGGGGTCAGCCAGATCTCACCAGAGGTGGAGGGATACGGATTCAAGAAACATCTCACGTAATTAATGGACTCTCCCAGATCAATTTTCCATATGTTCCCAAGAGACTGTAAACATTTCTCGGGACGGTCAACCGAGTTTTCGATTCCGGATGCGTAGAAATCATCTCCAGCGCTATGTAACCACCTGGGACAGCTGCTGTCACATCCTCATCGTTTCGGAAACGTTGAGCCGGTTGCGTATTAAGGCAATTAAAGATAAGCGGCGGGGAAAATTGAGCGCCGGTGTGATTTTGTTGCACGATAACGCAACACCTCACATGGCCCGCCAAAGGTCCGAACTGCTTGCTGCAGGGATTCAAATGGGAGGTATGGCAACATCCTCCATACAGTCCAGACTTAGTGCCAAGCGATTATCATGTATTCGGTAAACTGAAAAGGGATCTCGGTGGACGACGATACTGAAACAATGAGGAGATGAAAGCAGCTGTCTCCAGGTGTTACATAACGCTGGAGGTTATTTCTACGAATCAGAAAAGTTGGTTGAACGTTCCTAGAAATGTTTAAAGTCGATTGGGGATTATGTAGAAAAGTGAACTTACATTTATGTTGTCTTAGCCGTGTTGTCTTAGCCGTGTAGGCGTTTTCATAAATTGCCATAATTTGGAAGTGTAACTTACTTTTTTATTCGCCCTCGTATAACACCGATATCTGTTAGAATATACAATCTACTTACTCTTGGTTTCACTTCAACCACAGGCCATCAAATATCATTAATTAAATTGAATTATACACTGGCTGGAAAACTAATATTTCTTCCATCCACTCAGCAGGTTCAAAACGGCATTAGGACGAAAAATAATAACCGAACTTTACAACAGCTGACTTAACTCTTTCTAGAAATTTTGTCAGTGTAAGTCTGAAAACTGTTTTTTTTTTACTTATGGTTTTACGCCTCGTGGAGGTCGAGGTCATTAGAGGCGGGATGGGATTGGGGAAAAGAAACGGGAAGTAATGGGAAGGAGTTCGGCCATGGCCTTTTTGGAGGATGCATCGCGGCATTCGCTTGTGATTGGGGGAAACCATGGAAAACCCAAATCTGGATGCCCGGACGGGAATTCGAACCGCCGTCCTCCCGAAGACGAGGTCAGAACGCTAACCGTTCACCCACCAAGCTCGGTCTGAAACCTGTGCCGAAGTTTCCTGTTCATTCGCATTCATTCCCCTTGCTTGAAATTAAAACTCTGGTGCATGATTTTACACCCCTCGTTAGCCCGAGTAGCTCGATACGAGGTTTATAACTGATTCGAGTACCAATGGTGGAAGGAATTTTCATCGTTAGGGACTGGATGAGTACGGTGAGTGCACGATTCTTTATGACCAGAGATGTACCGAATCTACGCGCAGCACATATGGAGTGAGGGAGCACGGCACTGTTAATTCGTGCAGCGGAGGTGAAATAAAAATTGGTCACCTTCCGGTGTCTTTCGGAAAATTAAGTCTACACCGCAATTCCCGATGTAACTTCTTATCTCTCATCAACAACAAACAGAATATAATACACTGGACAAGCACATCATCACAGAAAGATGGACAGTTTGGTACTGGTTAAGATATCTGGAAACCAAGCAGTCTACGTCTCTCCGGGAAGTTTTTTATTTGCTGATTACATTGGATTCTTACATTTTCACATAAACATAATACAACAATATGAAAACATTAACATAACTTGTCCTAGACACCGAGGATGATTTAATAAAATCGAAACGGTAACGCCAAAACAGTTTTTATTTTAACTACACTAGACGGAAATCCCGCTATAAACCCTTATTAGTAAAGCAGCTAGGGACAAGAGGCCTAAATATCAACAAGTCAAATATTCTTGGTTTCTGGGACACTTTTTCTTGATTTTTTTTATAGTGAATATTGCATGATCTTGCGAATATTAATAATTTAACAACCGAAACATCTTATGCATCGATCTCCTCTTTTCCTGGTACAAAATTGAAAAACTCTGGATATGGGCTAGGAGACTACTACAGACCCGAAATGAAAATTTACATATTAAATCTGCCAAACTTCTACAACCATGGTCACGATTACCGCAGGTGATTCATTTTGACAAAGTTGAGTCACTGAAATAGACGAGCGTCAGTTCGAAACAACAAGATGAGTCACCCTCATATGTGATCACAATTAGTCGAATGTTTTGAAGCCCGGCTCTGACAAACACTTTCGCAATGTGTACCGGAAGATTCAGTCTGGGACTGGCAGAACGTACTGTCGGGAATTCCACTCATTAGGGAGCGTGCATAAACCACGTAGCTCCATTTTGGCCTCCTGTGAACCCCCCTTCCCCTTCACGTAGTCCTACGTGGCTTTTGCTCTACCCCCCCCCCCCCTCTCCTCACGTAGCACGCAGCTTTTTTCCCTTTTGATTCCAGAAGACATTTTGTACCGTTTTCTCTTGTCAGACGATTGTAAATTACATACGGAGATGATTAACTGAGGGAAATAAATATTCACATGCTGTTGTGAGTTCTGTTCCTCATTTTAACTGTGAAAAATGTTATGAAAGGAAAGCTACGTGACCTGGCTCGGAACCCCCCTCCCCACACGTAGTCTTCCAGCCAACCCTTACCCTCCCCCCTGGACGGAGCCACGTAGTTTGTGCACGCTCCCTCAGAAGCTTGATCGCCTGCTATTCCAAACTAAGATGGCGAACTATAGGGTTGTTAAAAGTGATTTCTACATTTACGATAGGCTAACAAATAAGGAACTAAGAATTTACAAGACAGTGGGTGTACTTCACAAACTGGTTGCCTTCAATCTAATTTGTAGAAAATGTTATTCTCACCCAGTTACTAGAATCAAAGCAATGAAGTTGATTTAAGGAAAAGAGCCTTGTGACATACAGACGATAGAAAATAACTAAACTAACATTAGTTATGACTGTCACTAGCACCTTAGAGAAACAGAAAGGCAGGATGACGTTTTTAGATAGCTAATTGATTAATATTACGCCGGAACTGAGAAAAATTTACAATGATGCATAAGTTCCTAATAATAAATTTTCAACTGAATGCAGATCGAATAGTAAATCATCCTTAACTCATATTCTAGCCAACGACTATTTCGTAGCTTCAGCAAGACGCATGTCTCAAACTTAATTCATCTCAACGACAAAGATGATATTTCACTCTGCGAAGAATTTTTTTTTTTTTTTTTTTTTTTTGCTTAATGCACTGTCCCAAATCAAAACGCGCTCATACTGCCGATGACAACTAATTAAAAACTCGATCACTTTTTCAGCGCTAGCAAGGAGCTACTGGATGTTTCCAAGAAGTAGCTGCAGGTTTAATTGAAGACAAGACAAAATTTTGAGGCGCCTTTCGTACGTCTTAACATTAGAGCCGAGAGAGGACTGGGGACAAGGATCGGGAAGGAATTCAGTCGTGACCTTTTAAAAGAACCATTAAGGCATTCGCCTCGAGTGATTTCTAGAAACCATGGAAAACCGAAAACTGTATAGCAGGACATGGATTCGTCACGTCCGAGCTTTTCCGCTCACCAACCTGGCGCGGTTTAATACAAGAGTTACCACTAAATTTGAGTAAATAACACTTGGTTTATTCTTTTAAATCCTAGGCCAGATTAAGACGAAATAACTCACATTTCGTATGAGAGTGGAGACTTTCCCGGCGGATTGATGCAGTGAATTGTTCACGGGAGTGCAGCCGGATAGTGTCGTAAAATGACGACGTATTGGTGCAGTGAAACGTCGTCATTTTACGACACTATCCGGCTCCACTCCCGTGAACAATTCACTGCATCAATCCGCCGGGAAAGTCTCCAATCTCGTATTAGATACCTTTACGGGGAGGATATGTTTCAACATGTCAGGCAGTTTGAGAAACTGCGCAAGAAGAAAGCAAGACTGCTCTGCTCCTTGTTAGATTTTCGCCGGCAGCTAAGCCAGTCTGTTTAGTGATTTCAAGTAATAATATCTGAAATAGACCTGATGAAGACAACCGAGCAAGTGGTCGAAACGTCATTTTACGACACTATCCGGCTGCACTCCCGTGAAGAATTCAGTGCATCACGTTTCATAGTATGTAACTCAATTTTACACGCATTTTGTAGGGGTCATGGCGAGACAGGTTTCGAACTACGGATGTGGCCCCGAATATGAAACTTCAAAGGCTCAGCTTCTTTTGCGTTCAAATGTAATTTATCTACGACATGCACGGCTAATGTGAGACAAAGCACATTGTTCGTTTTGTTTAAAAATTCTTAAATTGTCGTTATAACTCGTCGCTTAGAAATCACGGCACGTTGGTTCCCACAGGAGACACGGCTAGTGGTTCCCGTCATGAAGTGACCGCAGCAGGCGGAACAGAGAAAGCGCAGGATGCGACAGGATACAGATCATACCGGTTATATCGTCGGCTGCTTCTCTCACCTCTAATTAATACTTCCTACTCGCAGTCCCCTAGCAAAAATAATAAACCTCACGCTCGTCGGGGTTGCTGGTTATCACCTAGGGCGTGTAACTTGCTTAACCACGCTAATACAAAAAAGCTTAGAGTACTCGAAGTATCACGAATATAGTACACCTAAAACCTGGTTCATAACACGAAGGTGACATAGTAATCCAATGCGTGAGAGTTTGTGAGCTCAGTTTCTGTCCTCAGAGACTAAATACTGATCAACGTGTAGTGAAGCGTTCAAAGTGTTCACTTACACAAACCAAGCTATCAGACATTTAACTATTCACAAATCAACATTAATTTACATAGAAAATTAAAATTTACCCTCTCGATCTTGCAGGTTAGCATGGATGTCTTTGCGTCGCAACGAATGATCTCTGGCAATAAAATGCAGGTACTTTTAAGTTTTCTGGATAGTAGTGATTACGTGCAGAAATATCAGGGGAAAAAAATGGACAAAATTTTACAAGATAAACTGGATAAAAGCTCAAGTTTTGTGGATATCAATGCAGAAATATCAGGGGAAAAACATAAAAATGTATAACTGGCCGAAGTATTTAAGGAAAACTTCACGGAACGATGAATGAGCATCAAATGTAGTTCTTACATATCTTTATGATAAAAAGAGAAAACCACGGTCAGCAGTGGAGAGTTCTCGATGGTCTTCCATATTTTGCACAACATTCTTCACAAGTGTATGCAAACTCTTACCTCAGCCTAGTAACTGCCCAATCATTCCAGTTCAAAGGAGAGTCTTTGAGGTGTCATTTAAAAGAAACTCACGGATGGAGCGGAGTAGCGGTAGCATTTTCTCATTATACACGAAAGCATCCAACATTAAAAAATATCCTTTAAATAAGATTTTTGTTCAATTGTGAAAATTAGTTACGTTCTACAACAAGTAAGAAAGGGCTCCGATACCGTTATAGTTTTGAGGAACAAAATAACCCTGCCACTATATTTACAACAAATCACTGTGTTACAATTTTTCTATTTATTATTATTTTTGTTAACTATGGAAAAATGCTATGTGGATGAACAGACTTGCTCACAAAGGCTTTTTTTTTTTTTTAGATGCCGTTAAAGTAAATAATTACGCACGCCAAATCACATGTTAGCAACAGTAATAGCTTTATGCTGCGGTCGTTAACAGTAGCAGGTATTTCCCACGTTTGACGACATCAGACACGCTAGTTGGGACAATTCCACGGGAAGGCGAGATCCGCCAGTCAACAAGGTGTACCACATAGTATTATGTAACGTAACCGAGGTCTCGTGACGACGCTGTAACGTGAACTATGAAGCACGTACATCAGAAGTGCAGCATTCGCACTCGAGTGGAACACTAGACATTACGTCTCTGACATTGGCTGACTCACTGTTCCGAGAAAATACTCCGACCTCGCTGACCGACAGGGCAATACGCTCACATACCATCGTAATGACTTTGTTCTTCGCAACATTACAATTTTTTTCTCTATCTCTCTCCTCAAATTTATCAAATTAGTTTTAGAGAAGTCAATCCACAGTGGACAACTTCCGTTGCCGGCGAAAACACAGGATCTAATCTTCCGTCATACTGAAAAACTCAAATCTCTAAACCGTTCGTTTTCTTCCAGTCACTGAATTCATAGTTGGCATGAATCATTGACTTACGCTTCTTCTTCTATGCCTGCCATACCCGGTCACCGTGTGGGATGTTTCCCCTTCATGATAAGGGGGCGTCCATAAATTATGTGAGGCGAAACAGAGGGGGGGGGGTCCGGCGAAATCTCACCAAGGGGGAGGAGGGAGGAGTCAACGGAAATCTCACGTGAGGTTTTGGAAATTTTTGTTAGACTGTAGAGCTAAATAAAGGTCTATAAATGACGCGAAAGTCGAATTTAGGGGAGTATTTCGTCGAAAAGTGGGGGTGTAACCGGCTTTGGAAGGGTGAGACCTAAAAAAAAAGTCTCAAAAAGTTGCGAGGGCGATTTCTAGGAGTGGGGGTCTCACGGAACAGGTCTCACAAGAGGGGGGAGGGGGGCCAGATCTCATAAAGTCTCACCAGAGAGGGGGTGGGGGGTCCGGAAATCCGTAAAAACACCTCACGTAATTTACGGATGTCCCGTGGGAGATAGAACTGAAGTGTTTTCGCGCTGCCTTCCACAGTGTGATAGTATTTGTAAGTGTGTAAATGTGTACGGCAGTGATGATGTGTGTGTGCAGTGGACTGTGTTATTTGTGTTGTGGAGGCGAGATGAAACAAGGTAGAGCATGAAGTCCGTTGCCGGCCCATTCAAGACTGTTCTTTCACCAGGATTAATTTTTTCCATCCGACGTACGTATCACCTCAACAGTGTAGTATGTCCTCGGTCCATTCGCACTGCGGAGAGGTTTGGGTTTAACGCAGGAGCCTGGTGTGTAATCTAGTGATTATGAATTGTGCATCGCCACCACCTCTCCTACTCTGCCGATCAAGGACCCGGTGATGAAATTTCCTCAACCACCAGTACACGAACCAGCCAACTCCTTGTCAGCGCCGAAAACCATCACGGTGTCGCAATCAACCTAGTCAACGGGGTGGTCTCAATCACACTAGAAATGAGTAATTCCAGTATTTTACTTTTAGGATTAACTCTTATTAGCTGCATGCCTTACGTTAACGATTTGACATTAAGGTAAGAAATGATGCTGCTAGATGTCTGTGAATGTTGCATGTTTGAAATATACTGAATTACAAGGATCCGGCATTCGCCTAAATGATTACGAGATGCGTTTCATGTGGAATTTAAACTTAATCAGTCACACCTTCCCAAATACTAAATTGAACCACTCAGCAGGATCGGCACAACGATTAGGGGGCGTCCATTAATTACGTGAGGTGTTTTTCTGGAATTCCGGACCCTTCCCTCCCCCCCCCCTTTTCTGGTGAGATCTGGTCGGACCCCGTCCTCCTCCCGCTAATCGACCTCGTATTTTTTTAAGACCTCTTTTTTTAAGCTTTCATCCTTCCAAGGGCGGTTATACTCCCCCCACCACCACCCAGGTCGGGTTTCACGTCATTTCTAGACCATATCCCCTCCCTCCCCCTAAAGTCGACATTAGCGTCGTTTGTAAACTTTTTTTAGGTCTACCATCCTTCAAGAATTTCTTAATTGCTTTACGCCTCGTCGACGGCTAAGATCATTAGAGACAGGATGGGATTGGACTGGGGACAAGGAACGGGAAGGAACTCGGCCATGGCCTTTTTTGGAAGGAAGCATCCCGGCATTCACCTGGAGTTATTTGGGGAAACCATGGAAAACCCAAATCTGGATGCCCGGACGGGGATTCGAACCCGCGTCCTCCCGAATGCGAGGCCAGAACCCACCACGCTCGGTCAAGAATTTCAAAACCTCACATGAGATTTCCGTTGCCCCCCCCTCCCCCTTGGTGAGGTTTCGTAAGATTCTGACTCTCCCCTCCCTCCCTTTTGTCACCTCACGTAATTAATGGACGCCCCCTTAGTATATTTGTGCGCTGAGGAAGATACACGGCGAAAGGAACACCTGCTGAACGAACTTCCATCAATTCCGTTTCTATCGCAATTAAAACCTTTTTTTTAATCAAGGGTTTTCGGCTCTTCAACAAAGAGACCAACAGAGAAGACGACTGGTCTTTATGGAGAAACCATAACCGACATTGGCAAGAAATGATTACGGGAAACCACCTGTATTCCAAATATGAATGGTCTGACAGAGATCCGAATCCGCGCCCAACGAACGGCACCGCACACCCACCTGGCTACAACACAGTTATTACGCTAAAAAAAAAAAGAACAGATCGATTGCCACATCAATGTCAGCCAGCGTGATAGTAAAAAATATGGAGCACAGACATTAGAGGTAGTTGAACAGGTGGAAGTCGGAAATAATCAAAGGCAATATGGTAACAATTAGGCAGCAGGTGTCATTCCCGGGAAAATTTACATATGCCCCCCGATCCCTGTCGTACGCCTCGCTCCGCTACTTAATAGTCTGCATAACAAAGGACACCGGCTGTGTCAAAACAAAGCCTCTGCAAGAGAAACAAAGCGTGTCTCATTTAGTAATCCGAAAGAAGCAGATATGAACCTAGTTAAACCCGTGCAAATACTACCGAGAGAATGAGTATTCAGCACACTAATTTCAACGAGTAACCAGTAGACACATGAAGCAGACTTGGCATAGAATATTCTGGATATATCGAGAGCAGAAAGGTTTAAACTTCACCGTGATTACATAATACACATGAGGAATTTTAATCACTCGCGGTAATGGTGACACTGATAAGGTTGAAGATAAACGGGATTTGTTTCTTGTTTGGCACAAATCGAATTTTTTCTGTATAGTTTCTTCAAATAATGGCTTTTTATATAAATCATGTCTAATTTCTTTCACTTTACTCCCCTTCCCCTTTGGTCCCCTACCTCAATGATTTTTAATAGTAATACAAACTACATGGAAGACAGAGTGGATAAAACAGGGTTGAGTAATAAGTTTAATGTGCCTAAAAGAAATTACATTATGGTACTATTTCCCATAAGCGTAAAGATGTACATCTCATAATAGCATTGACAACGTAAGACAAATTAAGAGCAAACATTAGACGAAAGCTGACTCGTGCGCTTTGATTTATGGTTTGGCCGCGTCATTTTCCAAAGAAGACAGAACGAAGCTTGTGTTCAAGTTTCGCATAGTTTTCAATACTTCTTCACAGAATGAATAACAAATAATAATAATAATAATAATAACCAACCGGCAAAATAATAGTACACTGCAGCCTTTCAAAGCCGGTGGCAGAGCCATCTCACTTTACGAAATTGGACAGTTTACGGGGCATCCACAAATTACGTGAGGTGTTTTTCCGGATTTTCGGACCCCCCCCCCCCCTACTCTGGTGAGACTTCTAGATATCTGGTCCGACCCCCCCCCTCCCCCCTCTGGTGAGATCTGGTCCGAGAGACATCCTCACCCCCCTAGAAATCGCTCTTGCAACTTTTTGAGACTTTTTTTTAGGTTTCACGAAATACTTCCCTAAAATCGACTTTCGCGTCATTTGTAGACCTTTTTTTTTTTAACTCTACAGTCGAAAAAATTTCCAAAACCTCACGTGATATTTCCGTTGACCCCCCCCCCTTATTTCACCTCACGTAATTTATGGACGCCCCCTTACGAGTTTAATAGATGATATGCTCCGTTTAGAACATACGATTTTGAATTCAATAGGCCATGCCTATAACTATTTTTCAATGCGGAGGTGTACTGTGTTGTCTTGTTTCTTCCATGTTTAATGTAGCTAACGCTTTTTTTTTACTTCCTATTGGCTTTATGTATTCGTTCCTTTGTTTCTCCCCCATCCACATACCTGAATTATCTACAGGTTGCTAGTCGAACAGTTGGGGAACACATGAAAATTGAATTACCATCTCTACAGCCATCTGAAAGACTCTTCAAACAACTGAGGTAGCTGCTTTCCAATGCCCCTCGCAGTCAGGTAAGGTTTTGTAAGAACGATTTTTCGAAACCCTATTGTCCTCCCCTCCATAACAGCTGTCACAATTTCTCGGAACCTGCCTCTGATTCTACACGAGATAGATTCAAATTCTAGCAACTTACAATTTAAAAACACTTGGTATATAGTCAAACCCAATAAGCTTATTCGTACACATCGAAGCCTTCGACCGGAGCCCAAAGAAGAATAAACAGTCATTCAGTCATTTGGAAATTATGACGACACAGATGAACCTCAGGAAGTAGTGTACTTAAAAGAATACAATCTAATGCCATTCATACTAATTAGTTCCTCTTGTATTCAACAAAAGTCATTTCCAGAACCGGAAGTATGGAATAATACGTTCATACAAAAGTCGAGTAGAACCTTCACGTCTACAACACTAGTATTGTCATTACTAAAAGTAAAATTGAATTTCAGTATCAGCACAAATCAAAATACAGGGCGTTCGCCGGAAAACGCTACCCTCCCAGTCTGTTGCCGTCGGCAACTTGCTCGGTCAGTCGTGACAGCAGTTTCCGCCAACCGGCACCGTGAATCACCGCACTGTTTAACACCTCCGCTGCCCCAACAGTGCATTGCAGTGACCCTTACATTGTTAAGAACGGTTTCTTTGCATTGTAGATAGTTTGTGACTTCAGTCTCTTATTAATCAGTGTTGTGAATAAACGTTTCTTTGCGGTTTGGCTGGTTTGGGGCTTCATACTCTTATTAATCTGTACCGTGTTTGAGTGTGAGTAAAATTATGGTACGTTACAGTTTGCAACAAAGAATATTTCTCTACGATACATATGTGAAGAAGAAGTCGTTTAAAAAGTGTCGCAGTAAATTTCGTCGCGAATTTCCTGGCGCTTTACTGCCAGCTAAATCAACAATTCTGCGTCTGGTTAAAAAAGTAAGAGAAACGGGTTCATTTTTTAACAAAAAGAGACTGTCGGTCAACCGTATTCTCACAGAGGAGAAAATTAACGATATCGCTTTTCGACTAGAACAGTCACCCAAAAAATCATTAAGTCAGGGCAGCGTGTGTCTCGAAATATGTTCAGAAGATGTGAAATGTGCATTACACAAGAGGGTCAACACTTCCAGCATCTTTTATAAGGTAAGCTAATGAATTACGTCACATTTAAATGCTTAGCACACAAGTTTATGAAGCGTAATTATTATGAAATAGTCCGCGGCCGACGGTCGAACAATGCCGGAAACTGAGCGCTCGCTCGCCGGAAGCAGTTTCTTCCTTGTAGCGCTAACAGTGGGTTGCGTTTCCCGGCGAACGCCCTGTATTAGTTACGAAAATTAATTCGATCATATCTACTCTTCTTGATTTAAGTAATTTGGATGCTTCATTCACGGCATCACTTTATTGAATGAAAGGCAGGATACAAATGGAGGCGAAACGCTCGTTTGCCCGTATGACACAGCCTCATAGCTTCTGAACTTTTTTAAATCCAATAAATTGTAACAAACTAAATATTAGAAAAGTCATATTGATTAAAATAATTAAAAAACATTTAGTAGTCGATGGAAGGACACCTTTACCGTACTCTTCAATGGAATCCAATGAAAACTGACAGCCTATGAAAATCTATGGACTTTTTAAATTCCACTTTTTGTAATCGTTTTCGGGAAAAACTATAAAAAATTATTTTTCCATTAATTTCCGAACCTACCCATCCATTAATTTTATCATAATTTACAGTGATGTATAAGTCTACTAAAGATAAAAGGAAACTATATCGATAATTTTGGAGTTTACGGTTTCCTAAAAAGAAAAGTTTGAGATGATTTACCAAATCTGAGTCTACAATAGAAAAATTTTTGGACGGAAAATCGTATATCATAAAATAAATCGGTAGAGAATTTCATGATTCGGATAATAAATATACCGTGAAAATATTTTTTTAAAAATTAATGCAGTTTTTGTGTCTCATCGTAATATTTTTTCTTTTTAAAGTTTTTACAATATAACGTCATTAGTTAATTTAGTTCATACACCATCTTGGCTAATTATCTCGTATTTGATTCATTCTTTTATTTGCGGTTCAGGAAACATTTTGCTTATTGTAGAAACCAGACACAAAATTCTTTGCGCTTTTCATAGTCATTATATTCATAATTTTATATTCTTCGCTAGCTCTTCTGAGTGTTCAATTTTTTGCTAGAACATAATTACCCGCAATAGCATTGTCCGCAAAGTTCTCTTTACTTTCCAAATAATCAAAGCACCGCACGGCAGAGGACATTACTGGGACGAATACAGGTAAACGAAAGCTAAAATTTCGAAAAAGTAGCAATTTACAGCTTTTTCCTCGTCCTCTCCTACCAACCACGGAACCTTTAGATTCAATAGTGTGGCATATAGCGCTCGAACCTGACGTTACGATGTAACGGATTACAGGTCGATATAGAAACGCTAGAAAAGAATTGGGAAACAACTGTTTACCATACACTTACTCCAAAAATATACAAGCACAGAGGAATACTGTTATCATGTTGAAGTAGTATATCAAGGACTTAGGAGACGAAATAAGAATCATAAGATATATTTCGCAAATTATTTTACTTTTCCGATGAGCTGTTCGAAAATAAAGTAGCACTGGATTAAGACGAAATGGAATAGACGAGCGGCAGAAGATGCTAAAACACCGTGTGAAGTGTCTGTATTATCATCATTTTTTTTAAAGCATTAAATAAAATCTAACTAAGAAATTACGGAGAGACTGTGAGTGTGGAAGAAAAATCTATACCACAGGATTGAGATAATTTTTTAAAAAAACGTACCTGAAGTCGCACGCTAATGTATCGCCTTTCTTTTTTCTTTTTTTTTGCTGTCGTCAGTCTTTCGACTGGTTTGATGCAATCCTCCATCCCTTCCTATCGTCTGCTAATATTTTCATCTCAACATACCCCTTACAACCCACGTCCTCAATTATCTGCTTCATTATATTCTCTTGTCTTCAACTGCAGTTCTTACCTTCGACTGTTCCCTCCACTATCAAGTTAACTAATCCTGCATGTCTCAAAATATGACCTACCAGCCTGTATCTTCTTTCTGTAAGCTTCTTCCACAAACTTCTTTCCTCACCCATCATTTCCAAAACTCGTTCATTTTTGTTTCATCACTTTTGGTTTATATTTAGTCAAAAATCTTCCTTCAGCATTTTGTTCATGACATTCAGTAATTTCTCAATATACTCAGCCTGTTCTGCTAACAACACGATGTCATCAGCAAATCGTAGCATACTGATTTTTTTTTCTCCTTGAACACTTATGCCACATTCAAATCTTTCTTTCACTTCCTTTATTACTTCTTCTACATACAAGTTGAATATTCATGGGGATTCATTACAACCTTGTCTCTCACCATTCTAACTGAATCATCTCTCTCGTGATTCTTTACTTTTACTATAGCTCCTTGATTCTTATAAAGATCTCGGTATTTTAGACCCGAATACTTTAAAAAAATTTAACATGTTGTCCCACTTAACATTATAAAAAGTTTTTTCTAAATCAGCAAATGCCAGAATCGTCTCTCTTGTACCGCAGGTTTTCCTAAATCCAAACCGATCTGCACCTTCTATCCCTTCTACCACATTTACAATTCTTCTGTATATTATTCTGGTCAGTAATTTTGAAGCATGCGATATTAGACTTATAGTGCCGTAATTCTCACATTTGTCAGCTTGGGCTTTCTTCGGAAGTGTGAAGATGACACTTTTATTAAAATCAGTTGGAATATCCCCTGTCTCATCACTTTTTGAAATAAGTTTGAATAATCTTTGGATTCCTTCTTCTCCTACGGATTTCGTCAATTCCAACAGCCTTATTTGATTTCAAATCATTCAAATTATGGTCAGATTCTATACTCAAAACAAGATCTCCTATGTCATCAATGTCGGCATCAACTTCTTTTTCCAATACACTGTTGTTCAAATCAACTCCATCACACTGTTTCTCTATGTATTCCTTCTAACAGCTTAGCTGAGCTTAGAAGAGGTTTAATTTAATTGCAAGGAAGCACAAGCTCCGGGGGCAATTACCCTACACCCCCATCTTCCCCCTGTCATGCACCCACCTACATTCGCCCTCTACAAATTTTATCTTTAAATTCTTTCAACGTTTTCGGTAAATTATTCATCATTTCTCTTGGTAACTCATTCCAATCCCTGACACCCTTACCTAAAAAAAGAGAATCTTCCCACACCCTTGTCCTTGAAATCGAGTGTCAGCTTGTGGTCATGGTCATCTTTTCCCTTCCATCCACTACTTTTCATACCTATTGCAATATCTTTCCATGCCTCATCGCCAGTATATGCCCTGTACACTCCCATGACCCTCCTCATCCTCCTCCTGTCTTGCAATGAATCCCATTCCAGCTCCTTTATCATATCCATTCCTATAAGCAGCTCTAATATACCTCTTTTCTTCATTTCTCCAAAATTCTGTTTGAACTTCCTATATGCATCTACTTTACGTACGACCATTTCCTTTTCTACTTCTTCACACTTTTCATGGAGCATCTTTACTTTTTTTTTTTGCATTTCCTGTTTTATTTCTAAATTGTCTGTATTGCTCTTTTCCTGCTTCATCTTGGGTATTTTTGTGTCTTCTCCTCTGATCCATCAACTCCAAAATTTCTTCTGTAATCCAAGATTTTCGGGCGGCTTGTTCCCCTAAAGCCTGATGATTCTTTACCAGCTTTCATAATTTCTCTCAACAATGCATTGCATTCGTCCTCAGTTGAGCTCCTTTGAGAGTTACTTCTTAGGCCCACGTCTACCATTTTTGCAAACTTTTCTCTCGTGACAGATTCACTTCCAGTCTGTTCTGCTTGTTTTGCTTTACTGTACACGCTTACAACGGCAGACCATCGTAATAACCTCAGTGATTCACACCTTTATCACCGAGGTCTCTATTCTCTACTTGTATTTCTTAGTACATTAGCAAAAAATGAATGCTGTAGTTTTGAACCAGTAACGTTTTGTGATGGTGAGGCGCCATACGGGCTCGTGATGGTTCAGTTCCGCCATGTGCCCCGTCAGCAGTGTGTGACGAAATGACTGTATGCTGCCTTCCTGTCGCAGACCCCTTTCTATGCTAATACTGTTTAAGACAATTAAACGTCGCCTCAAGCAGTCCGACAACGAATCCGGTCGGTATTTGATTAAAAACCAAGGAATGAATTGCAACTGTGATGTAATCCTGGACGTTCGTTTAGACGTCTGTTTAGAGGTGTGGTTGTTGGTCAGCAGCATTCTGGTTGAGAACACAGGTGATCAACAACCAAACCTCAAAACAGAAATGTAAACAAAAAAGCGTACGCAGAAAGATGCCTCGATGAGGGGCGAAACGCGTACGAAAATAAACAACATAATCAACATTTGCATTGGCGCACTCATTAAATTATATTTATTATTTTACAAACAACTGCAGAATAAATGGCATATAACACTAACATATTGTAAATAAATTTTCACGTGATTGTTACAGTGCCAACCGACGTTATAATAAAAAAAAATTGGTTGAAAAACGCGTATATGAAGATGATTTGTTTGTGTTTAGAATGTTAGGCGGACCTCGGACGTAAGGGGGCATCCATAAATTACGTGAGGTGTTTTCACATATTTCCCCCCCCCCCCCCCCCCACTGGTGAGATTTCGTGAGATCTGACCGGACTCCCCCTTCCCCCTCTGGTGAGATCTGGTCGGTGAGAACCCCACCCCTAGAAACCACCCTCGAAACTTTTGGAGACCTTTTTTTTTAGGTCTCATCCTTCAAAATCCGGTTTACACCCCCACTTTTCGACGAAAAAAACCCCTAAAATCGACTTACATGCAATTTGTAGACTTTTTTTAGCTCTACAGTCCAAATTTTTTTCACAAAACCTCACACGAGATTTCCGTAGACCTCCCCACTTCCCTTGGTGAAATTTGGTGAGATTTCGCTGGACCCCCCTATTTCACCTCACGTAATTTATGGATGCCCCCTAAGGTGTTCTGCAGTCCGCGGAGCCTGGCAGCTACGAATAAGACCCACCGAGAAGCAAGAGAAATGGCAAAGGACAGAGTGCAATGGCGACTCTTCGTGGACGGCCTATGATCCACTGGAAATTATAGAACATGGCGGTGATAATAAAGTTGAATTCGTTGTGCCCAATTCTGACTTCTAATTCTTCTCTCATTCCCGCGTAAGCAGATTTATGAGTATGTGTAAAAATCCAACTGATCGCAAGAGATAAGCGTCGTGGGAATAAAACCTGTGTAAATACAGCTGCTGGCTGAAGGTAGGTGGAGCTGAATTATACAGTCGACGTTCACATAAACATTTATTCAGCGCGAATGAGACTCGCCGACACTATCGGACCGTGAGATCGAGAGCGCACGAGGCAGATGGCCACAGTGCTGCCTCTGGACGGATCAATCACTACGCCACACCAGACAGCGGCCGTCTGGTACATTTGATTGCGGAAACGAAGACAAACTGAAAAATCTAACGTGCACATTCTCCTTAATATTAAGGCCGGTACAGACGCTACGTTTTGCACAAACTTTTGTCTGCTCAGTTCAACACGTTGCAGATAAAACGTTGCGTGTAGACTGGAAGAGTGCGCAGCTTTGAATCCGGCGCGAAGACGGTACAGTTGCAGCGATAACTGAGCTAGAGAGCTTAGATGTACATGAGCTGTGCGGACAAGTCTGTGCGTATAGACGGCAGCGCCGTTTTCTGATTCATTTTGTTCCTCAGTTTCAATTCGTCAGGCTTCCTAGACGATATCACACAAAACTGAGCGAAATATACAGATATCTCTGCACCATGTAGACGCTCTAAAAATTGCAACGTTTTCATTCCGTCTTAAGACTGCGCAGACAAAAGGTTCTACAAAACGTAGCGTCTGGACCGGCCCTTAGAGTTGTATCACTTTCAACACAAAATAATACTAATAATTACGATATTACAAGGAACCTTCTCTTTGTCTCACTAATCTATTTCACATATAATTAAAATATTTTATGAAAATAAGTCTGCGCTACTGAACAAATTCGTTAGTGTTCCTGTAAATAAAGACTACAGTGAATTACAGACATAAGATAACGAAAACGACTTAACTAAAAAACGATTATGGTATCAGTATATTAACAAAGAAGTGCTTATCTCGGGGTGATAAAAAATTTTCTCATGAACCACTACCAGAACAAAAGATTTTAGAATTAAAAACAAATGTTTTTGACAAAGCTTTTTTTTTTTTTTTTTTTTAAAAAAAAAATTAAAACAATCCTTCATGCTTGCGTTTATTTGGATGTAATTCTAAGGCTGTTTTGAAATAACTCAGGAATGAATATTTTTGCAACATACGAATGCCAGACAAATTATAATTATTGAAAACGAATGTTTGCAAAAGAAGAGCGATGTTCTGACTAAACGAGAGCATCTATTGCATTATGTATCTCTTTATCTGAAATTAACAGACCAAAACTGCACTTGTACTGGGATATATAGACTAATAACCCAACTGTGACAAACATGGCATGAAATTTATATATATTTCAAGTTATCTAAATTTACAGATAATGGAAAAGAAAATACAAATAACATAAGAAATATAGGACATATATAGGAGATTATCTACATTTACTCTACATAGTGATGTATTTTTGGTGATCAGTTAATGAAATTTAAATGTCGACAGAATTACACCAAATTTATTGCCTCTACGAAGGTGGGCATCACAACGTAATTTTACTACATCGCCATTATGTAACTCTTGTTTTATAGAATAAATTTTGTCGAATTTCAACATTCTGGAATAAACCTTTGTCTGAAAGTGGATGAGTTACAACAGGTCTAGATTGACATACTAGGCCCAGCATACCGGCAGTCCTAATTACGGTTTTTAGGCGGTTTTAAGCCAGTGTTTCTTTAACTTTAAGCTTTTTTTTTTTAGCTCCACTACTGGCAACAATGAGCGATATTTACCACCGTGTTATACGCTGGAGATAGGCAGTCCGTCGAGAACCCCCTACGATCAACTGGCGAGCCCATAGGACCGCGTACCCCACTTTGAGAAACACTGTACTAGGCGAATGCTGAGACCATCTGCAATTCCCGCCTCATTAACTTCACATTTCAGAAATAAAAATACACTTATCGTACAGAGCGCGAGTTACAAGTTTCGGAGACAGAAGGCGACATACCTTCTCCAAGAATTGGTTTCTCCGACACAGACTGGTAGACAAACCGGGATGATAACTGTCAACGCCAGCCAAAATTACCCGCATTGGTCTTCCGGCAAAGAAAGTCATACGGTCCCCCCCCCCCCCCCCCCGCTGGCTATTGCTAAAGAATTGTCACATTATAAATGTTGACAACGTCTTTCAAATACCGCGATACACTACTTTGTTTAGTAGGCGAAAAATCGGGCACTCTTCCTGAGAATTTTCGAACTGAGTGTACCCAACATCCTACAAGAAGATGCCTTGTTTGTTATTTACGAATAACTTTTCTTCTATATTTATAATTATCTTAAGTAATTTTAAGTTATGTAAATCAATGCTTTTTTGTGAGCAAATTGACTGTTTCATAAAAATCTATTTCTTATGTACTATTCCAAATCTGAAATTCTGTTTCAAATTAATCGGTACCGAAAGAGTTAATCAAGAAGGCAAAAAATAAAGCGTAACTGTAGGTTTGGTCAGAAAATAAGGACAGACAACAGAATGATATTATCATTTTGAAAATGACAGCCCTAACCATAGGCAACACCCAAAGTCGGAAGAAATACAGTATGTGGTGATAGAAAGCAAACACCGTTCCCTTCTTCTGAAGAGGCTACTGCCAGTCGAGGAAGATTGTCATCCCACCGAATGATGGAAATGTAGTGCGATTACTCGCTTCGTATTAATTGTATGTGTTATTGAGAAAGCTACCATCTGCCCCGCAGCTGCAGCAGATAACGGCTGAGTATATGTGGGCACGTGGGCCACGTGCGACAAGCACAATAGGCAGCGGCGGGGGAGAACCATCGGTGGGTCAACACGGCGCCCTCCCACACATTAGATGACAGATGCGAGAAAGCGATCGTAAAAATGTTCGAATGTGGAAAACAAAGCCGATTATCAGCACTTACATACTCAGACTTAGGGTTTGGTAGACCAACTCGTGCACCAAATCCAAATGAAAGCCAAGAAAGATCGCCAGTTGTCTGTTTAAGATCAAATTACCACACTTCGTACCTTCTCCATCACGTTGACAGTAATAAAGGCCTAAGATTTTACCACTTAATTATTGTAGGAGACAACATTAACAATTCCATAGTTATGACAGCCTTTTCTCCAGATGAATTTGAATTAAAAGGATAAATCTGGAACTCCAGTATTATTTTACGTTACAATAAAAAGCTTTGCCTTAGAACCCGCACATTCATATCCCGTAATATCACAAACGGAAGAGACGAAAATAATTTTCTGAATTGAAAGAGACTGTCTTTCCGCTTTATGCTCTCTATCTATGAGCACTGAACCAACTAACAATAACGAATGATGATCTACCCGCTAATATTGTGTAAAATTATAGACCTGCCAGCACAATGGTCCCAGTTCGGAATGATCATGTCCAGTAGGTCCTCCAGCGTATTAGACAATACTCCGTAGAAAGTTGAGGGAAAAACCCGTTACGACGACCAAACAAATCTACCTAACTCTAACAAGTAACTATCAAAGCAACAACATAGAAGCAAAAGATGACAGAAACTAGATGGGAAAATGTGTGGATAAACGGATTTAACAATATACTCCCCTCTGATACACCTGCTTTGTCGTACAAAGTAGCCGATGAGATATGCCCCACCAACGAAAAACATTTAAAATCATTTGTTAGATGTGATTTTTGTGGAAATGCTTATTCGCTTTTACAGTTTTTCCTGTGGCTACGCAATTCGAATATGGCCTCAGGCGGACGATGCTACTGCCTCTATTGCACAAGTATGTCTTCTTAAAACATCCATAAATTTATTGGTACGACCAGATATCAAGCCACCCCCCTCCCCTTTCGCGGGAAACAAACGACCATCTGGATTTTGGGCCATACAATGTTCCTCGTTCTGCAAGATAAAACAAAATTGATAATTTCCATTTTACACCGAAAATCAAGTTGCGGATCTTAAAAATAATTGCAAAGATCAAAGAGAAATTTGGAAGAAGCACTCACACTGTTCGTCAAATATAACTTTCTGCAAAGTTTGTTAATGTTTCTTGTTCCGTATGTACCTAGATTAAGATAACTGTAACAAGGGATAACGCTTTATGTAAAACAGAGGAAACCTTCCTGGAGGACGGAAATGAGGACGATAAGATGGTTATTGGGTATTTGTCAGAACGACAGACTTCGAAATGAAGAGATAATAAAAACAGCTGGAGTGTCTGGTATTAGTGAAGTCATCAGAGAGGGAATATCAAGGTGGTACGATCATTATACGGGAAGAGATTAGGAAGAGCCAATCAAGAGAGCATGGGTAATGCCTATAGGAGATAGAGACCACGAATAAGAAACAAGGATGATGTTAAGAACGACTTCATACACTTAGGACCGAGCGTGGTAGGTGAGCGGTTAACGTTCTCGCATTCGGGAGGACGGCGGTTCGAATCCCCGTCCGGGTATCCAGATTTGCGTTTTCCATGGTTTCCCCAAATCACTCCAGGCGAATACCGGGATGCTTCCGTCAAAAGGGCCATGGCCGAATTCCTTCCAGTCCCACCCGCCTCCAATAACCTCTATGTCGACAAGCCGTAAAGCCATAAGTAAATAAAAAAAAAATGAACTTAGGGCTGGAAGGAGAGGACACTCTAAGCCGGAGAAGGTGGAAGAAACTCATAAAGGCAGCCGATCTCAAATGTTCGGAAAAGGTGGTTGAGAAGAAGAATCAACCAGTAACGCAAACATTGTAGTATGTATCTCAAATAGTATAAATAGTTTTGAATATGTTTAGCAGTGTTTTTCTCAAAAAAATGTTGCCAAAGTAACATCAAAAATCTGAAAAAAACTCCCTTAACGTTGCTGATAAGCTATCATATCGAATAATTTGCGTACTGGTTTCTAAACACCGTCTGAACATCAAAAATCAAATTTCTTGGGAACTAAATCCATAACATCACGTTAGAAGAAAATCGAAGATTCTTAAATAACGTCCACTTGAATGGTTTTAGCCATCCAACGTACAGTGACATTCTGGGAACATATCCCGCAGGTGGCACCCCTTGAATGGCAAATCGAGAAAGACAGCTGCACCCTCGCACTGCCCCACCCAGTCATCCGGTGTCACATCACAATGCTCCATCAAAGCCTTCTTCCTCTACATGCCGTTAACTGTTTTAAAATATATCCAAGACCTCACAACGAATGCAGCAACACAATTTGCCAAGTATTACGCACACTGAAACAGCAACTATAACTCTCCTAGCTTAATACCACTCGTGGACCGGAAGTATGGCTGAAAAGTCAACGATTCGTTGTCAGACGCAGAACTAGTCAGAACTACATACGACACATCACGTTCGTTTACATTCTTAAACGAAACTAAGAATGATCTGGAAATCAGACTTACTCCATCCTGAATGCTCCACTCTACAGTCGCTTTTAAATGAATGAGGAAGCCAGAAGCAATAATACACATTTGCATTACACATGACACGCGAAAAGTCACAGGCGAATTCCGTAGTTTTCTAGTACAGAATCCTACTGTCCATATGATTACTGCTATTTGATTACAACTTCTTTACATCGACACATATTGCCTGCAAATATCTATTTTAAAGCCGAGTTGTTAGATAACTCATAAAAATACTAGCAATATACAAACACTCAGAATGAGAGTCAACGGTTTATAACATAACTTTATCGAAATTCACGGGATCTTTTAAAATTAGTGACGATACTATAGTCACAAGACGTGAGTCTAACATTTAAATGGAACATTTAATGATAACGGCAATTAAAAACCACTACAATTACGCACACCTATATTGTAACGGGACATGAGTCTGGGTTAATTTTTATTCAGATTCCATTAAATTAATTTTTAAGATATTAATTATTCGCTAATTTAAGGATGAAAGGGTTGTCCAATATTTAAATTAAAATGCGTACATGTCCTATAGACGATAGGTACATTAATTTTTACATATACATAAACAATCGAAAACAAAAGAATCAGCCTCCGTCCTATATAAACGGTCATCAAATTATTTAAGCAATATTTTAAATTTCAATGATATGCATATGGCAACCAGGTTGATTAGGATTAGAACAACATTATAAAATGTACATAAAGAAAGGAACAATCACAGGCACGTAATAGAATGTGACACTTAAAGTTTCTTTTAATATTACGACCCTTTTCTCGAGTTTAGGTTCGTTATAACTTTGCTCAGTTGGTAAAGAGATTCTTATCAAGCGGATCTCTCCGCTCAGGATGTTATTTAGGTTCTGTGAGTTCATATTAGTGCAAACAGTTGATTAACAGACGCAATCAGTTACTTTACAACGTATTACCCTAGTCAAGTCGAGTTTTGCGGTACAGCTACCTGAGGATCTATGATTCCAGCCACTGCTGGCCACATTTCACATCCAACTTAGAATATTGGTCGCTACTCAAGCGCCAGTTCGTGTCTCATCCTTCACCTCCAAGGATTCACACACCAAGACCACATATTCTGTCGCCTCTCGAGGGTTCTGGTCTCTTCCCTCTCTTCCGTCATCTTCCCGTCCCGTATCAAGGGATGACTTCGTTTGGCTCGAACATGTTACAAAATAATAAACAACTAGTAACATTTCTTAAAGATTCCCCTGTTGGCTCATTCATCCACACTCTCTAAGGCGTTCCGAAGTTTCCCAGGCTTCGTACTTGTGATTGCGCTAATAGAAACGCAAGGCTTCGGCAACGCCCGTCACAGTTTCGGTAATCGCGTCATCTGTGTCGCACTCATCTGTTGTCTTTTCTTTAATTGTGGGTGGGGAAATATTCTGGCCATAAGGCTCCACACGACAGCTTGAGAGGAACCCGCTTGGATTCTAGGGACTTGACCACCGCTAGGGTGTAAACACACGTCATTCAGCTTTGTTTTGTATGCTCCACAAAAAGGGGGGCAGGTACAGAGAAGATTCCGGGAATGACCATCCCGTTGGACGCAACGACCTCTCCAATGTCCATGATTTGTTGGTTGAGAATTTTTCCGCACACCAGCTACAAATTCAATCCGATAAATACGGCGCATTGCATTTCGTTGCAATCCCCATCTCAGTCTTTAACATTTATTAATAAAATGTATGTTTGGTAATAGTTGCTAGTACATTATTCATACCTATTTTACATCACATTTACATTTTTCGATAATTAACCGAACTATATTTCGTAAACTTTAATAAACAGAATCATTTTCTATATCTTCAATTATAAGGTGGGTTATGGGTAAAAGATCAAGGTTAACTTATTAATCTTTCCGCTCACTTGTGAAGGAGGTTATATTGTCATTAACCAGTTTGCTACCCTATTAGCACTGCTACTGAGATATCAACATCTAAGCATAAAGTAAAGTCACATGTAAATACGAATATTCTCTTGGGCCCAATGTTTGCTGTGCTATTTGCACAATGGAACATGTATTCGTCACAGTATAATCATAAAAATTATTCACGAAACCAACCGTTTCACAATATAAATCTGTTTGCAATGAAATCTTCACGGATATACCTGATGAAGACAGCGGAGATAACCATCGAAATATCGTACTTCTTACAACATAATCTCGCGGTACACCCGTGAAGATTTCATTACAGCTGTACGCCGTTCTTACAGATTCTTTTGCATTTTTCTTTATTTCCTCTCCTATTTTTGCCGAGGTTTAAGCCAGCAAAATAAAGAAATGGAAGTTAACAAATACAATTTCTAAGAATTTAAGCGTCTAAGTGACCCGTGCGGAAAGTCGCGAATGATATACGTTGAATAGCAAGATTGGCGGTCTGAAGTAGGGTGAAAGAAGAACCAGCTGATTTGTAGCAATTGTTTGTTTGTCAACTGAAACAGGTACGTAGCAAAAAGCTTACAAGGTCTTACGAAACAATGGAAAATCATAAAATGCTTCCTAACAGAAACAAAAATATCCGAAAAGTTCCTTCCTCTACAAAAAACACACAGTTTATCCAGCGATATGCGATCACTACTTATCGATGACAACCAAGCCTAGCAGCTTGACCATGAACTGTCTCAAACTCGTGACCTTGATTGTTAAAAATTTATACATTTACGGGCTGAATTTCGTAAAAGTGCTTCCTTAATTAATGACGTTACAAAAGCGGAGAACTTGAACTTTAAAATGATCTCACTTATAGATTTTGGTTAAGTATGAAGGGAGAAATAAAGATGGACACAAAAAAAACACCTTTTAGGAATAATATATATGACAGAGAACAGGGACTTCTCTGCTTCTACGTGAGGGATCTCTGCTGTAATAATATACGTAACAACCACGAAATAATTTACGGATTATCGATACAGGGACCCGAAGATGAAGCACGTGTAAATACCCCTAAGCGATGATCCAAGCAACCGAATCATTCGTTTGGTCCTTTCGGTACGTTCAAAGTAAAGTGATAATGGTAAGGAAATGTTTCGATTACGAGTTGCGAGGAAATGACGTAACGTAGGCTTTTCTATGGCCCGTGGCGACATTGTGGCCCAAAACTCTCTCTTCCCCCAGTCCTTGAATGTGAACCTCCGCATTAGGAGTAACCTCTCACTCTAATTGACGAGCACAGGAAACAAGACCGAGACCGTAACAAGTAGTAAACAAGACTGGGAATAAAGGTCGGATATTGGAGCAGTCGATAAATATGCATATGAGACACTGGACGAGTCTGCAGCCACGAATTTAATGAAAAAAGACTAAGCAAAGACTATACATCGCGTCGCGAGTGCCGCAGAAATTTCATGAGTTTTCTCTTATATTTTTCTCATATAAATCATAATTAAAGGCTAAAGACATTAAACGAGCTCAGGAGTTAAAGTACCTAGGGGGAGATTGACTCCGAACAACGAGAAGCAATTGAGAAAAGAGCGAGGAAGATTGAGACTGTGTTTAACAATGTGAGGAAACGTGCAACAAGTCAACATCCCTATCCTATAAAGCAAAATTAAACAATACAGTAGTCAAACCTGAAAGGCTCTAAGCTGCGGAAGAAATAGTCAGAAAGAGAATGACCGAAATAGCAAATAAGAAACTCAAATCTCAGGAAAATCTTGAAACCCAAGATAGTTTATCCTTCGCTTGAGATGAAATCAAGAGCAATTTGAAAGGTGTGAAAAAATCTGAACTACTATGGTTTTTTACGGACATTTAAAAAGGATGGCAAATAAGATCGAGGAGAAGAGAAAGAGGTAAGCTCCATGGCTGAAAGAAGTTCCTCGGGATCTAAAAATAGTTGCAATATGAAAGAAGATATTACATACAGGATAGTGTTCAGAAGAAAAATTGCGGAAGTGACTGATCTGAGAAACAAAGAAGTGTTTCCTCGGACGACGAACGAGAAAGGGTGGGGCAGAGATTGAAGGAATACTGGCGGAATAGAAAGGAATGTCAACAATCGAAGTTGTGTAACCGCCAGCATACCTTAAATTACGTCTAGAAATAATCAAATGTTGGTTCTGTGAACCATCCATTCCGATGAACGCAAAGCACATATTCTTACCGGAAAACAGGGACGTAAAACATCAGTCTGAAGCACTACCTGCATATTTCCTCTCTGCTGTAAATAACAAATGTACATAATGACTCTCTTCAATCTTCAGCGGACTTAGGCGATACTATATATGCATTTCAGAATTTTGGAATTGATGGTTTCCGAAGATACATGGCTTATACAATTACTCTGGCATTATCAAATTACGGTGCGAAGTGTCTAAGATTTTTTTCTCATCCATGCTCTTTAATTCAAGTATAATAATAATTTTCGTTGCACTTCCTCAGTAACAAGGGACTATTTGAAGACCATGCTAGATTACAGTCTCAGCAAACAAGATATCAGTTCTATTATTCCAGAAAACGGCGTGGACTAATTTCAAAACACTGTATAATTTCATTCATCAACTGAAGAAAAAGGACAGTAATGTATCAAAGATATTTTTGTGGCAGGAATCTGTACAGAGGGAGTTACAGTAAAGTTCTCATACTTAGCGAAAATTAAGCAAAACTCTTCAAAAAATGGAGCGACGAAACAAAGTCAGCGGCATTAGCCACGAAAATAAACCTTTTTGGCTCAACTCATGATGCAACCGCAATCACTCGAGACGCTGTTCAGCTGGTTCTCTGAATCCCAGCGCGCGGAAATAGTAGGCATATTGGCAGGGATTGTTGAAGAAACTGCCCGCATCGTCCGCACCAAGTAAACCTCTCGCATTATAATAGCGTTATATATGGATATCAAGAAAAGCCTAGGGCGTAGTTGAAATTTTATGGATCATTCGCCAGGCTGTGTGAAGTGTGTCCTTGAGTGTGTCAGCGACATGCGTCGGCCGACACAGGAAACAGCGGCGCTCGCCAGCTGCCGGCCGCCAACACCTGCCACAGGCGTCCAACCCGCATGGCCAACAACCACCTCCTGCACCATAACTTCTCATACACCGACAATTTAAAAGCTATTCCTACGTATGTACACTGTTCCACTATTACAGCCACTGCGGTAACTTGTGACTTATGCAAGAAGTTATTAACGTTTACCTTATGACAACCAGACCGCATTTGGCGACATGAATACAACTATTATCTGGGCGCATGGCAGTGCTCGAGTCAGATCAAAGGCGGCTCTGCCTACAGTTTTCTCCAAGCTATTCGGGTCAGTTTTGTATGTTAATATTTTCGTTCTAAATGACATGTCTCAAATTTCTTTTATAAATAGAAATCAGCAATCGTAGTAAACACATTAAATATTGTTTTGTTCCTGTTCTTAGTTTGGAAGTGATTCATACAAAAGTTTCAACGATTCTGTCGTTCACTGATTAATGACAATACTAAAAAATATTTCTCGTAGTTTTAGAAAGCTAAAATTTTGTACTCTGTATAATTTTACTCCCCAATCACAAGAAAAGTCTAAAATTGGTGAATTTCCGTGAAGTCGCATTCTACCCCAATGTCATTATATGCCACGCATTTTTATTATACATGAGGCTCACTATTTTTAATTAATGCGTTAATACGACACTCTGTCATTATATTTTCACTGGTCCTCCAACTGGTAAACATATGTAGGCCTACACATGTGGTTTCACCTACAAATCATGAGAAAAGCTGAATATTGGTGTTTTTTTCCTGTATTTATACAATGGCAACCACAAAGGTGAAACGTTTAGAGGCATATTTGTAGGTTAATCGCGTTTGCTCTCGATGACGGTATATTCCTCAAATATCTGATATGTATAGTGATCAACAATTTTAACAGACACATTAAATTTTACTTTGGTGGTAGGTTTAGTTTGGAAGATACTTGGAGTTCACTTACGGTGGCACTTCCCCAGTACGCACACCAATTATTTGCTGAGACCGTGTGTATTGTTTGTATCGGACACACGTATGTTGATAAGACTTGGATTCTGTTCTTATTCACAGATTTTCCAATCGAACCGTTATATTTGAGCGATTACTCAGAATAAGCGAACAACTAGCAAAAACAAACCGAGAATGGTGGGTGAGCGGTTAACGCTCTGGCCTCGCATTCGGGAGGACGCCGGTTCGAATCCCCATCCGGGCATCCAGATTTGGGTTTTACATAATTTTTTCGCAAATGACTCCTGGCGAATACCGGGATGCTTCCTTCAAAAAGGCTGGCCGAATTCCTTCCCGTTCCTGGTCCCCAGTCCTTTCCCGGCTCTAATGACCTCGACGTCGACGAGGCATAAAAGCTATAACGAAAACGTTTGTAACCCCACAAAAAACTTGTAAAAATAGGCAAAGTTGCTTGTTTCGTAGAAAAAAGTTAGGAGATCTTATTCTTAACCAACACTTTACACTACAGAGTGTATCACATAACATTATAAAACAGAATGGTTTCTCTCACGGTGGGTGTTATGGATCGTTGATTTAAAATTAAAAAAGATCTGTTGACTTTGCCATTATGCGTGACATGTTTTAGCAAACTAGATGCTAAAATTTCAACCTAAATATACGTTAACTGTGTTGCTTTATCAATCTTACAAATACACAAAAGCCAAGATTAGCCTCGCATCACTTTCGGGTTCGAAAAGTCTTAGAATAAATCATGTATGCCATGGTTTTCATTTCAGTAAAAATTATCACATGCATAATGACCAAGCCACAAGAGTTTTATTTTAAATCAACGATCCATAATACTGAGATAAAACATTGTTCCAGAAAGTGAAGTGAGTACACTCTGTAAAGCGTAGACTTGGCTCATAACAAGAACTCAAACTTTTTGTCACTAAAGAACCAGGAGAGGTGACCCGTTTTTAGAAGAATTGTTGTTGTGTGGATTGAATATTTACACAGATAGTCAGCAATTCACATCTAAATGTGTAGCGGACAGAGAAATTTGTGTGGTTCAAGACGCTGTCCTTCTTGAAGTACAAATTTTTTGGTGCTCTAGATGGCAAGTGATGCATGAACGACGGAAGTGACATCACCAAGCCATGAGAGATGTTGCACAACAAAGTGTGTTGCTTACGTTGTGTAAAAAAATTCAAGTTATTTAAATGGGACTTCTATCGTGATCCCAGACATTCAACACTAACTATGATTACATGTAAAACACATTCGAAACTAGTATCAGTTGCGTGATCGTCTGTTGGGGTTATATGATCGAAAGAAGCGAGGAGCACGTTGCGGACTAAACTCTACGCAGTCAGTACTCGCAAGAATAATCGGTAAATTAGCAACAAGAATCTGAATTCTTTCAATTACAATAAACTGATCGTGTCGTTTTTAGAATACGAACTAATGGAAACAGAATAATAGTTTGTCATAAAAAATACTTATTCAAACTAAAATCCTATTCCCACTTCATAATCTTTTAGAATATTTATAAGTATGTACAACTATGTAGGTATTCACTTCTAAAATGTGGTCCTGAAGCACGCACCCTTTTCTTGTTTTAGCTGTTAAGCCAATTTTTTACATGTGTAGGTAACGTTCCGAGAAATTCAGCAATGGAAGAAAGCTACTAAATTCTCTTTAATAAGACAGCTCTCTATTTATACTACATAAAACTAACCATCCACTGTCTCAGTCTGAATTGTGGCTAGCCATCATACAGTACAACGCGCGGCCATATATTGACTTGTTCTAAATCTTGTTTAAATCCTCCTTATGGAGATTCCAAATAGCATCAAAATAATTTTACCGATATTCAACAGGATTTTAATAACGCCGGTTATATCGTTCTAAATAGTAGTTAAATAAATTTACTGCATTTACAAGCCTACAATACATTAAACTACGTTTAACAAAGTCCCCTCCCACTGCAGCCTGCTCATTTTATTTTTATGAGAGACATCACACACACCGATATAATATTAAAATATGGGATCCAACAAACTAATAACTAGCTTCCAAAGATTCTTTCCTGCAAACATTTGATCTGGATGTCTACGAAATATTGTGGAAATTAAAAAAAAGCAATTTTATCATTATGGACAAGAATCATTACAACTATCGTACAACTTGCACCGGAATGAATATCTAATTAAAGTAAATTTGTTTTCAGCAGTAACAAAAACTTACAAAGCTTCCACATTGCTCAAAATCATTAGCGGCGAAAGGACATTACTGTCACATTAAATTCACTCCAGCAGATAAGAACTGGTAGCAGTAACAAAGGAACTTTACCAAAACAGTGAATTGATTCATCGTACTGAACTAGAGGAGTATTGGATGGAAGATGGAGCGTGTTATTACCTGTCGCTAATTTATCTGGCAGATGTTACAATGGTGCCTGACATCCGGCGCAGAGAATAATTTGCACCTCCCTCCTGACAAGTCTGAGGCAATGGAAGTTTTTTAGAAAGTTTTTTTATTTGTTACAATGATAGTTTCAAAGACGAATTCCACATCACATACAATTTTGATATCCCTTTTTTGCTATGATGATGCCAATACGGTTTTTTAATTACGTAAAACGCTCTTCAGCCCGATGTAACAGCCCCTGACGGAGAAAAGCGAATTACAAGATTCTCTTACCACGGTAAACTTCAGACGACAAATCTATCTTGAATTACAACACATTACACACGATTTCCAAAAAATCATACATTCACTAACAGTCGCTACAGCTGGAGGGAAGTAATGCACGAATATCCCCGTCTTATAAAAAGGCGCAGACTAAAATCAACAATTGTTTTCAGAAGGTGTGAAAAATTTCTAGAACACTATTCACACGAATAAACATGAAGCAACATCGACACGAGTAATGTGAAGGAAGACAGACAGTTAATAGTTGAACAAATTTAAGCAAGCGAACCTAACAAGCGGTGCAAATTTGGGTAGTTTTATAAACCTTGTCGTGCATGAGAAGTAGATGACAGCATTTTGCGCCCAATACTTTTTCTCTTTCGGGACGACTACCGATAATAACGAGAATTGGGTCTGCCAACATTGCGGCTACTCCTGAGTCCTGAGGCTTTATTGGTACATCCAATATGATTTACAACTAAGTATGGGCTGAGCGAATTTACACTACGTCGTAATATTTAAGTACGCGACCATTCAAATAATCTCTGACAGCTGCAGCAGGTACTATTTGTACTGGCAGAGCGACGACAACTTTGTGCTAACGATGATACCGTGAAATACCGAAATTGGAGAATATCGACATATAACGGTGAATATCAAGATTCATATAGTCTCTTGGTGTATGTCCGAAATATTTGGTTATATTCTTTTACATTGGACCATCTCCGGTGCATGTCGACAAACACAGACATGGTTTGGTGTAGGAATAAATCCTTTGTTCTAACGCGACTGAGGTAACGTGGCGTCTATATGCAATACTACGGAAGGCTGTTGCTTGTGTCTTATGCAAGGTGTAGCACAGGCCACTATACGAGTTTACTACATTAAACATTACTTCTCTTTTGGGGCTCATGTTTCCAATTTTGTTTCAGTAACTTTTCAATTATAATTTGTTTTGAAATCTTGAAAACATTATGACTTTTTTGATGGAGTTTGATTTAATATGTATTTAAATAAATCCCGTATTCAGTATTTTTAACAACCAATCAATTTTATTTTACTTATGTGCTCAATATTCTAAAGTCTGAGTTTACTAATCCACTCTTGATAAAAATAATTATAAGTAATAAATTAATAAGAATTATTGATAGCATTCAAATAACAGAAAATACCGTTAGGTATTACACACGTTAATGTAACCAGGACCACAGTAATGGCGACAGATACATTGGCATCAACAGGCTAAATAAGTGTATAATTTTTTCAAGTAAAACCATTTTTATTAAATTTCCTTGTTTTTGTTCCACACTGAAGCTCATCCTCGCTCTGCCCTTGGACAGATAGGAGATTAAAATGGGGCATCCGCAAATCGTGTGGTAGTTACGTTTTACTGTGGTCCTGGCTACATTCCCACACATGACGATTCAGATTTTTGTTTTCTGGTGTAAGTCAGAAATAGTCAGCACATATTTCGTACATACATCAAGCGACTATTTGAAGCTGACATTCACCGGTGTATGTCTACATTCTCCAGTTTCGGTCTTACACAGTAACAACGATACGACACACAGAATGCTTTAGCAAAAGGTGAAGGCTAGTGTAATATCATTTTTATTTAATTCCCTTATAAACAGATATGCATTAACCACAAAATAATAATTATTAGACACCACAGAGAAGGAATTAGCAGCAAATTGAATCTGTCGTCACTTTGCGCTAAATATGTATTCCAAACGAATTCACTTGTTACTTAGAAGGGACTGCTGCGTGAACTTTGTACATCTCTGTAGAGGAGTGCAGTACACTACAGTAGCTTAGTGAGTAGGGCAGGTGTGTCGGCGACAAAGGGGGGCGAACTCTTCTCACGGGGAGGGCTGGCGACTTCCCACGATACGCACCGCGCCGCACCCCATGCAAACAGCTGTGCACGCCATTACAATGACACTGTGCCCCCTCTCAGTGCATGTCAACGCACGCATCGCCCGACAGCTTCCATATCCACGCCGATCACCGAGAACTATCAGCTTACTTTGCGATTTAACAACCCAGCTATTTCTAAGGACAGACCGAGGTAATTAATCTCTGGCTTACGAAACCGTCTTGCAAGCGACCTGGACGAATTTTCTAAACAAATCGATCTTTTTTTTTTTTTTTTTTTTTAAAAAAAATCTGTCCCAAATGCTTGTTTTTGTTTCTTTTATACCAACGTCAACTCATCCAAATACAGCCTAAGTTAAAATTTCTCTTACAATATACTGAAAAAGAGATGTTGCTTATACTAACGAAACAACCCGAATTACTAAAAAGTAACCTTTGAGCATAAAAACTGAAAGATGATATCTTAAGTATAGTTGCAGGTTTTAATATGAAACTTTATTTGTTTTATTGTTTAATAAAGCGGATGATCAGAAATGGAAGGAAGGCATCTGACCCTTCAAGATCTGATGTTCTCTGTAAACTTCCGCCGCAGTCAACTTTCATATCACTTTTTCAGATACTTTTCATAACTGTAACATTGCTATGGAAATATAGACAAGGAGAAGCGAACAACCTTAGAAAAGTTGCCCTCAATCACTAGTTACTTATGAACAAAATGTCAGAGTTTATAGATTTGTACAAATGCGCTTTTTCGAGCAGAGGCTTTCAAATATCTGCCAACTCTTTCTAACCATCAACAAAAACAAAAGTTACCTAAAGACCGGATATAACAAAAATGTTATAATCACAACAAAGCAAAAATATATATCATCCGAACAGGCTACTTTTTTTTCAGTTCTACACATTATCAATAGTTAACTAATCTCAGAAAGATATGCGGGAATATAACTGTTTCCCCGCAAGGATGTCGCATTGATAATTGCATTCAATGTTTACTTCCAATAAGCTCACAAACTACAGAGTAAATAATACAGCAGCCATTTCTTCATAAATCGTGAAACATATAATTTAATGCTTTAATAGTGTAGTATGACGAATATCGCATTCTACATATTGTAATACGCAATTTTCTGCATCTGTTAGATAGCCACTTGTAAGGTCTAGATCGCGTTTCTCAAAAACATTGGCGGGGCCTGACAGGGATAAAAATGGAGGACATGTTTGTGCGAAAGTCTCTAAGAAGTCGCCCGACCCAGCGAGATACTAAACAGGGACCCTTGCTCACCCGGGGGGCGGCAGACATTCGTCAAGGAGACGGAAGGGCGTACCTGCAACAATACAGCTGACCGCCCTAAAGCGAGTCTGCTTTCTTAAATGTCACTGTCACCCGCAAAAAATAAATGTTTGTGCGAGAGAGAGTATCATAAACTGACAGAGATGACTGCATTACGTGACGTCGCAAATGGTCTGCCCAATAAGAGACAAGAAAAATTCTGGAGGGAGTGAGATGTGTGACAGCTGCTTTGAGTTCCTCCAATAGCATAAAGTTTTATGTGAAAACATTTAGAAACGTCGGTTCACATGTCGGGATATCTCGAGGAAGAGGGGGAGGGGGAGGAAGAATCACCTCTGGTTGGCTGCGGAGGCGTTTCCTGAATGACGGACCGAGATAACTTGGGACCTGACTCCGAGAGAGAAGAGGATTCGTGGCTCGACATCGAGATGTGACGGTTCCAGTGCCATGACCCAACAGCGCGGGACAGTTTAAAACTACGTCTTAAACATAATAGTTATTTATTGAAATTAGCAAATCTGAGTTATACAGCTGGTGTGTGTAAGCTGACGATATAAGTCGTGTGTCGGAGAGTGATGGATGCAACCGGCTGCAACTTATAGTAACGGTAAAGACAATATTGCTTTCTTCGGTGTATGTGCTATACTTTCATTGCCGTGCAACGCCCTGGGCAAAGAAATTTGTGTGATGAGATACTCATGTTCTAGCGAACCATAGACCCTGAGCCAAAGTCCGTGTGTAGTTGTTTTAATTAAATTTTTGATGAGTAATTTAATTTTTGTCTTCAGTAACGGGTGCCCATTGACTAGCAAAATGATACGATAACAGTTGAATTGTATCTTAAAATACCATTGTTAACACTGCATTTTATGCAATCCTTTAAAAATTTGTAACTCCAGAAATATTGCAATTAAAATTGTTGTGTGTTCTTGATCATTTGTTTTGTGATATAATGACTCGACCCAGTAAAGTAGGGCGTTGGTGTTTGTTTTCGAACTAATTTTGATTGTTTGTTAATAATAAATACACCACGTTCGGGTCAATTTAAATGCTTATTGATCAATAAATTCCAAGTTATAATTTGATTAATTTATATAAATATATTGTTAAATCTCCCTTCTCATCAAAATCTAGTTCCAATATGAAATTATTCAAATTCAAAACTTTAATTGGCAATAGAAATAAAACTAATTAACACCCAAGTAAAGAGCTTCCCCACTTCAATAGGTAGATATGCTCCCGTATGAATATACGTTTTCCATGTCAATATAGAGGAGATGTTGAACCGATTAAAAAACGGGGTAACTTAATCAACATACAAAACCAGAATCTCGAACTGCCTTGTTAATAACTGACCGAACATCTCTGGTATTAATACCACTGAAAAACCTCATTCCGACTGCAAAGAGTGGCCATTCAGAGCCGTAAGCAACGTCTTGCCATAATATTGGTATGTGTTCTGATCCTATTAAAAATCCTCAATGCTACGTTATAATTCTGCATTTCAAATGTATTCCCTTTCCTTATGACTGAGGGGAAAAAAGGGTACTAGATCATAAGGGGGCGTCCATAAATTACGTGAGGGGAAATAGGAGGGGAGGGCCTGGCGAAATCTCACCAAGGGGGAGGGGGCGTCGACGAAAATCTCTCTTGAGGTTCAAATGACGCGAAAGTCGATTTTAGGGGGATATTTCATCGCTAAGGGGGGGGGGGTGTAACTGGCTTTCGAAGGGTGAGACCTAGAAAAACAGTTTCAAAAAGTTGCGACGGCGATTTCTAGGAGGGGGGAGGAATCTCACGGACCATATTTCACCAGATGCGGGGGGGGGGGGGGAAATCGGACCAGATCTCACGAAATTTCACCAGAGGGGGTTGGGGGTCCGGAAATCCGAAAACACAACTCACGTAATTTATGAATGCCCCCCTACGAACCTAACCAATAACAAAATGATTAAAAAACACCTACGTAAAGTGGCTGAAGCATAAGAGCTGAACGCAGCACGCCAACAAGGGATTAAAGACTACCAGGAAAAACAGCTAAACGATGGAGGCATATAGTAAAAAGGCCAGCAGACGCAACACTGGGCAGAAGACTTCGCACCGGGCAGCCGACCGGGACGGACCACCTGGCGGAAGCAGGAAGTACGAGCGGACGACAGCAGGTGCGGAACTTCAGCCTCGACTAGCGGCCTTGCCGCCTGGGCTCCGGAGCGGAGCGAACTTCTTCTACGAGTTGTTAGTGGTTGCTGGGTTGTATTTGGCCTTGATACCTTGCGGTGATAACGAAGGGCCAGATCGACACTCTCCCTAACCAACTCAAGCAGTGACCTGCGGGTCACTGCCTAGACCTTGGGCTTTGCCCTAACCTCCCCAGCGGGAATCTCCCGTTCTTTATAGGGTAATTTGAGTACCAGCGGCCCCTTCACGTGGGATAACTGCGCGTGCTCTAGGACCACTCTCTTCCTCCGCGCTCTCTTGCGCCGATTAGAAACTAGGATCCCCCCTTCTTAGGGTAACTTCCTGCGACTGCCTGCCGTCATAGAAAGCAAAGTCGTCAGACAAAAAGCAAAGTCGTCAGACGCAGGCAGTTGTTCCTCCACCAGGATGGCAGACCCAGCCATGCCTGGTGGCCCCGCAGACAAGCACCCCGAGGTGCGACGACACACAGCAGTTCGGTTTTTCCGTGCCTGCTAATGACAGTCAAGGGAAGCCTGTTGATGTAAGTGTGTCTTACACGCTGCACACCAGTCTTCTCGACGATAGTGTACCACAGGGGCAATCCCCAATCCTCGAATTTAGGCCGGCAAGGATGCCAAAAAAGGGCCGTCAGCCCAACAAGCAGCAGCTGACGAGAGCGCGAAAGCGACTCCCGCGGCACCTGCAGAAACTAACCCAGAACAAAATACTGCCCCGGCAGCCACTACAACATCGCGATCGAGTATCCCCCCCGTCATGATTCGCAACCATGGCGATCTCGGTCGCATTAACTCTTCTTTCATTGGAAAATACAACCCTGTGCAGTATCACACCAAGCTCGCAGGGCAGTACACGGCACTATATGTGTCCACCAACGAAGACTACAAGAAACTCCTCAGGTACCTCGGAGAGGAGAAATCGAACACCACACCTTTAGGCTGGAAACCGAAAGGACACAGCTATATGTAGTCAGAGGAATTCACCCTACCACCCCTCCCGACAGTGTTAAGGAAGCGCTTCTTGGCGACGGCTGGGCCGCCAAGAAGGTCAGCCAAATGAGAGGAACTTACACGAAGGTTCCGCTGCCTCTCTATCTGGTCGAGTTGCAAGACTCGGCCGGATCACTTATGTTTGAGAGGCCACTCGCCTGCTCTACATGGTGATAAAAGTGGAGAAGTATGAGCCTCCCAACACACCCCTGGTCTGTCACAAATGTCAGCGGTATGGACATGCCACTGACCGGTGCTTTGCGGCACCCCGCTGTCGCAAATGTGCCGGCAATCATGCCACACATACATGCAAAGCTAGGATGCCCGATGAACGCAAATGTGTTAATTGTGGGGGAGGGCATCCAAGCAATTACAGAAGCTGCCCCGAGTACAAACTCGCACTAGCCCGGCGAAATGCAAAGAATGCAAAAGGGGCGTCACAATCACAGACACAACAAGCGTCCACAAAAAACCAGCGTAAAGTGATCCAGAACCCGGCCCACCTTAGGAGTAATGTGTCCTACAGTGCCGCGGCTTCGAACGCGATCACGAACACGGCGCAAACCCATTCAAAATGAAACGTCAACCGCACCCCAAGGCTCACAAACCACATCCACCACAACAGAGGTTGCAGAGCCCACAAACAGCAGGCTCTGCACGCACTGTAGAGCATACGACGCAGCCTTCAGCTGTCTCATCACAACCTAAATCCCAGCGTACTAGAAATAACAGGACACGCACGAGGAACGCTGGGAGCCAGACAACCCCTCCCCCTCCCGCCGAGGAAGCAACGGCCGCTGTGGCTGGCTCCCGATGGCCCGGTGGCGACGGCCGCTGAGGGGTGAATGGGCGCGCGGCGGAGAATGCTGGGGTGGTTGCTCCTGACGGCCCGGCGGCTTCGGCCGCCGAGGAGTCGGTTGAGCGCGCACCGGCGGGATCTGACGTAGCCGCCCGCGCCAACCCGGCTGGCCCGTCACTGCGGAGTCGGTAGAGTCTGCCCCGACCCAAGCTAATTTAGCAACAAACGCAACACCTCCACAGGATCCAGCTACCCCTGCGGAGCAGACACACACTCAGCCCGCAATAGATTTCTTCGCAACAATTCGAAACACAATAGAGGATCTCCTTCGACCCATGTTCCCCTCCGTTGACCTCTCCCTGGCGACAACTCATCCCAAAATTCGTAAGCGCCCTACTGCAGCTCCTAACCACTCCCTCAGATGGAGGGAGATGGGCTGTATTCCAGAACTGCTCATGTCCGTCCTAGGCACCAGCAATGTCTCACACCACTAATCCGCTGTTGCCTAACTCCTAAGACCCCTACTACAGCTCCTGGAAATTCCCCTGAATGGGGGGAAATGGACTGTAATCCTTACTCTACACATTACCTTGCTGCAGTACCTGGACACTCCCCCAGATGGGGGGAGATGGCCTGCAGACCAACCTTATCCACTTACCCCACTGCAGATCCTGAACACTCCCCTGAATGGGGGGAGATGGTCTGTAATCCTAACCCTGATCCTATACACTACCTTGCTGCAGCGCCTGGAAACTCCTCCATATGGGGGGAGATGGACTGCAGGGCAATCCTTCCCACTAACCCCACTGCAGATCCTGTACACTCCCCCAGATGGGGGGAGATGGACTGCAATCCCTACATCCCTAAAGCCAGAAATACCAAGCTACCCTGCTACAGTTCAAGACCACTCCCCCAGATAGGGGCAGTTGGACTGTAATCCAGATTGGCCTCTTGTCCGTCCAGAAACCAAACAATGCCTGACAACCCAAATCCTCTGAATACGCGTATCCTCTTCTGGAACGCTCGCGGGCTGAAAAACAAAAAAGCAGAATTGGCGGCGTTTATGGAGCGGCACGGTCTCCGTATTGCTCTTATAAACGAAACACACCTGGGCGCAAAAGATAATTCCACATGAGCCAATACCGTGTGCACCGTACTGACAGGCTGAACGGCGCACGGGGTGGAGGCACGGCCGTGATTATACACACGGACATAGAGCAATCAAACGTAGTGCTTCCCGAGCTAGAGAGGATCGAAGCCACAGCCGTGAAAATCCGGTTTAACGAAGCATACACTAATCTTATCGCAGTCTACAACAGGCCCAATAATATTAGCACGCGTGATATCAGTAGGCTGCTAAATACCGCACCTAGAGTAATAGTCGCTGGAGATCTAAATGCCAAACATCGTAGTTGGAATTCGCAGCGTCAAAACTCCAACGGCAGGAAACTGTACGAACATTCACTAGAGCACAATTATCTAATACTAGGGCCAAACGAACCGACGTTTGTTCCCCATGTTCGGAGACAAAATCCAGACGTGTTAGATATAGCCCTCCTAAAGGGTATAACCCGCACACACGACCTACAGGTTGTAAACGATCTGGAGTCAGACCACATGCCAATCATACTCAATACTGAAGGTACACCGCAGAACACTGACAAGCGACGGATGCTAAACTATCGACGCGCCAACTGGACTCTGTTCAAGGAGGTGTTAGATAGTCGCATACCGGATAGACACGAGATTAGCCAACAACGCATTAACGAGTCTGTTGAAATTCTAACTGTTGCCATACAGGAAGCTATGGCGAGTAGCATCCCTGAATCAACCCCACACCAGAGACAAATGGCGCTACCTGAGGCAATTACGGGGTTAATCACAACTAGGAATAGGCTCAGGAGATACTGGCAACGTACTAGGCGTCCCATTTATAAAGTGCATATCAACAGACTCAAAGACATAATTAGTCGTAGAATCCAGGAGTACAAAAATCAACAATGGGGGCGTCTGCTCTCGGAGTTGAACACCGACACCTCTGACCGCTCCGTGTGGTCTTTAGCTCGTCACTTCACTCGTGAAGCACATCATACACCCACCCTACAGGGGCCGGACGGACTTGTCTATTCTTCCGAGGGCAAGGCGGAGCTGATGGCCACAACACTAGCAGAATCTTTTCGACCAAACGTAGATCCTTCCGATCCTGCGTTTACATTGGAAACGGACCAGATGGTGACACAGCTGTTAGCCCAACCGGTTCGCGAGTATCCGCGTAGGGCAACTTCCGACGAAATCTCATGGGCTATACAGCACTCGGACGCTAAAAAAGCACCTGGTCCGGATGGTATTCAGAACCGTGTTCTTAAACAGCTCACGGGGAAAGCGATAGAGTACCTTACAGACATCGCGAATGCCATCTTACACAACCACTATTTCCCCGACCGATGGAAGGAGGCCAAAGTGCTAATGTTCAGAAAGCCGGGGAAAGATCCATCTTCACCCAACAACTACCGGCCGATTAGCTTACTGAACTCCCTTAGCAAAGTTGTTGAAAAAGTCATACTCAGACGCCTTACACAACACATAAGGACAATAACATTCTGAAGCCGGAGCAATTCGGCTTCAGAAAGCACCACTCCACAACACAACAATTAATGCGTGTTGTTGAGCACGTAACAAGGGGGTATAACTGTCTGCGTCTACCGGGGCTGTGTTCCTGGACATTGAGAAGGCGTTCGATCGTCTTTGGCACAACGGCCTCATTCGTAGACTCAGTGACGACGGATTCCCGGACGGACTGGTGCGCCTAATACACTCTTACCTCAGTAACCGAACGTTCCACGTCTGCGTTGACAACAAGAACTCCACACCTCAGGAGATACAAGGGAGTGCCTCAAGGAAGTTTAATAGGCCCTCCGCTCTTCACAGAATACGTCAATAAAGCTCCGACCACAGTCAAAACGATGCAAGCTATTTATGCTGACGATACCGCCTATCTTGCACAGTCACAGCAACCATCTCATATAAACAGTAGATTACAGCACGCGCTTAACGTAGTCGAACCTTGGCTCACACGATGGCGAATTAAAGTCAACGTAGCTAAATGCGAGGCACTCCTATTTACACGAAGACCTAAGCAAAAACGCATTCACGAACACTGTCGACCGCTAACACTACACAATCAACAAATACATTTCCGGAACGAAGTTAAATATCTTGGAGTCAAATTTGACGCGAAGCTAACATGGAAGCTCCATATAGAACACATGGTTAATAAAGCAAACATTAGACTCAAACAGCTATACCCAATGCTAAACAGACAAAGCACACTACACCGAGGTAATGCCCGAACAATGTACTTAGCACTCATTCGGCCACTCATGACGTATGCAGCCCGGTCTGGGGGTACGCCGCTAAGTCTCACATTAGGAGACTGCAATTAATTCAAAACAAAGTACTCAGGATCATAGCAAATGCTCCTTGGGGAACACGAACAACCGACTTACACCGAGATTTCCGACTCGAGCCAATACAGCAAGTAATTAAGAAGCTTGCCATAAACATGTACGGGAAATCCCAAATGTCGCGAAATCCTTTGATACGCACTATAGGCAGTTACGATCACAACCACAGATTTAAACACCCACGGCCGAAAATATTGCTCAACAGATAGGAAAAACTAATGCATAAACAAGTAAGAAATCTGTCCGACTGCATCAAGGGCCACTGGGGTTAGGGTCCCATTCCCTAACCAACCTGCAAAGTGATCCACTGGGCTAAGGAAAGTGGTTACAGTGCGATCGCAGGTGTAGAAGGCAGCCACATATAACAAGAAATCAATCCACAAACAGCATTAGTACAGTATCCGGCGTGGTAAACACCGCGGGGGTGACGGCTCGTGGCAGGCTAGCGCGATGCATCCTGCTCCAATATTTCCTGGAATGAGCATGGTGGGGTTGTCTTACCCGGTGGCGATGACACGTGCTGGCGGGGGTGGTCATGGCGGTGGTGTCCGTCATCGTCCTAAAGCCCGGGCAAGTCGGGGGTGGTCATCTAGCAGCACTGTGGCTGTCCGCCGCCGGCGAAACCCTACCGTGTACTCCCGGGATGAGGGGGAGGCTCTGCGCGTTGCGGCGGTTGCGCTCTGGCGCCCTGGCGGTGCGAATCACGTCTCACCAACACGTACAACACCTGTTGCACACAGCTGTTACTAATATAACGATTCGGCATGTTCCAGGACCATCTCAACGGCAGCGACGGCGAGCGGCACCAGCTGATAACCTCAGCAGCGGTGCGTGGACCAGCTGTAGTTATTGCATGATACCATATCCTAACAAAACTAACAAATCCTTCATACATCCAACCTTGTAGCATAGAATCTGTCGCGGTACTGGCAGTATCTTAGCCAGCCGCTCTTATTCCCTACCTAACTATCGCAGAGGTTTTTTTCCCAGGGGTAAAACCTTGGCACTTTTTTCCCTCTGCCCTGTCTCTTCTTTCAAAAGTTTCTGTCTATCTAATCCGATGGACCATGTAAACGGGCGGACGCCTGGACGCATGGAATACATCACAATCCCGTTCCTGTGATCACCTATAGAATTACTAACTTAATGCATGTGCAGAGGCGAGCAGTAGTTAACAGGAAGGCCGCCATGCTTGGAGGAGCGGGTTTTGGGTGCTCCCCCAAAAAAAAAAAAAAAACACTGGGCAGGAATGTAGTGCTTAATACAACGCAAAAGTGTTCACTAAAGTGAGAATAACCTTATGGAATCATAATGCTTATGACGAGCCCATTATTTCCGGACGTCGGGGGAGATGTGGACAGGATGTAACAGATGTTTTCCTGAAGCGAATGGCGAATGGGAACAAAGGGCCTCGTCCATGCTAGGCGTCACGGCGTGGTGAACAAGCCTCCCCGTCTACCTGCAGGGGAGCTCGCTGCAGGCCAGTGCCTGTCCAAATATCAACTACACAATCATCTTTTCCGAACAAATTTCTGAATCATTATACACATTTCGGTTCAGGATGTACTCTCCACTAAAAGTCAAATCCTAACGTAACACATTAATTATTATCATATCAGACCCATCCGTGCTAGTTTAATACCTGTTTCTAGATAGATGACAAATGATAATGTGTATGATTTGAAAGGTCTTCCAAACATATAGCCAGTTTGTTTTCGGGTAGTTTGTCAACCTTTAAGCAAAATGCAATTTAAAAAAAGCCTTGAATACACCAATGAAAAATTGATACGAACAAGTGACTCTCGCTGACGCGTGTTCGGTTAAACGGGCTCTTTAGTTTAATGTGGTTGTCAAAGCAACGCCAGCAGGTAGATTTTGTACAATGTTGTTCCTCACTCAAAGTGCTGCAACGGTACGGTCGGTAAAAGTAAGTAATTTTATATAAAAAAAATATTCTTTCCGCTACAAAACACATTTCCAGTTCTAAATGTTCTGTTTACGAAATGACATCCTTCCATTTGTTCATACAACTAATGAGATGGCGGGAGTTTACCTTAATGTCTAGCCAAGTTCAGTTTGCACCAACGCTAATCAGTTTACTCACAACTAGGGATGCAAGGTAATATCAATATCGATATTTTTATCGACGCCAGCCAGATATCGATAATCGGTAATCAAGCCAATAATATCGATATTTTCCGATACCTGTATATATAATATTAGAAATTAGAAATAAGTATGTAAATCAAAATCAAGTAACAAATTTCAGGCAGTTTATTGAGAAAAATTAGATCTGCAAATATTAAGCATCAACAGATCCTGAAAACAGTAGTATGCTTAGCCTTTTCCCATGAAGTCTGTTCCTAGTTTGAGGGACAGTGTCTCCTGCCTTTGAGTAAAGGCGTTCAGAATGAACCGACGAGGCTACTTTAAGTAAATGATTAACTGCATTTTTGAATATATCTTACCGAGCATGGTGGTGTATCGGATAGCGTTCTGACCTCGCATTCGGGAGGACGTCGGTTCGAATCCCCGTCCAGGCATCCAGATTTGGATTTTCCATGGTTTCCCAAATCACTCCAGGCAAATGCCGGGATGCTTCCTTAAAAAGGCCATGGCCGAATTCCTTCCCATTCCTTGCCCCCCCCCCCTTTCCTTTCCCGTCTCTAAAGACCTCGCTGTTGAGAGACGTAAAGCAGTTTTTAAAAAATTGAATATATCTTAATGCAACTATTATACCAATCATGATTGATTATAATACAATTTTCCTACAAAAATTTACCGTAATCTCCAAATATCCAGTGTTATTCCAAACATAATAATAGAAAAATGCTTCACACTTTTCAACTTTTCGTATTTTTTTTATCAATTTTTGTTTTTTCAGTTCTACGGGAAAGGATATTGATAATGGCGCTAAGTGCTTCATTAAATACTTAAAATCTTTGCTTTCAACCACATTAAAAGGTCTATTACCAACGCTGATAAAATAAGCAATTCCATCGTTTAGGCGGACATGTCTTTTACCCCTTTTAGAATATCGTAATACGCTCCAACGAACGGGAGTGTAACACAACAGATTAAATAATGAAGCGGTGACCGTAAATGAATGAGGAATGAATAACGCGCACGAAACTGAGTGGTACGCTGAGTAGTAAATGATGGTATCGATTCATAAAATTGATGTTATCGATGTTGCTATCGAGCTAAATCAGTTTTTAGCATAGTCAAGTTTAGTCCCTGCCATCCATACATTTATTTAGCGCGAAGGGGTTTGTAGTTTTCGATATTTTACAGCATCATATCGATATTATCGAATCGACCTTGTAAAAATATCGATGTAAATATCGATATTTTTGACCAGATATCGATATTATTGGCTGACCAACATATCGTTGCAACCCTCTCACAATCGACTGTGTGAACAAAACTTACTCTAGAGGCCAACAACTCAAATGTTTAAACTAGCTTGATAGATCAAAATAATGAATATATGATCCTTGCGAAAATTTCGCGAATAAAATACAATGAATAGTGAGGTAGGTGGTTTGTAATAGGATGAAAGAAGAACCACCTCATTTGTATCAGTTGTTTAGTGTAATAGGTACGTCACAAAATAGTTACAACATATCGCGAAACAATTGTGAAAAAAATTCATTACTTTTGCCCTTTCAGAGTCAAATTCCGAAAAATTTCTCTTCTTAAAATATAATCTGACCAAACCGGAGAACTTATTCTTTAAAATGATACCTCATTTCTAGATTTCATTTTGTTATCAAGGGAGATTAATGGCTGGTGACAAAAAAAGAAAAAAACGCGCTGTAGAAATATTGATACTTTTGACCTTTAAGGGTCGAATTCGGAAAAACTACTTTCTTAAAATACTATGTGACCAAAGCGGAGACCGCAATCTTTAAAAGGATACCCCATTTATCGATTTTGATTAGGTACGGAGGTAGATATTGGTTTGTGACGAAATACCTTTCACATTTGTATGGAACCCACAATTGAATATACTCGTAAACAACGTAATAACAGACAACACGTTAAAGCTTCTCTTTCCAACAATATTCTAATCAAAGATATACGTTTATTTTGCAACAAGTGAAAACTGATGACTATGTTACTTCCTAATACCCGAATATACATCGTGTAGTGCATACTCTATGATAATCTGCTACGAAGTAAATATCTTTGAAATCTAAAACAATTCATCACGTAGGCCAGTTTTACAAATGTTTATATTATATCGAGTAGGTACTATACACTATGATCATTTAAATCCTGTTGTAAATTTAAATACGGTAGAACTCGACGCGGTAATCGTTTGTAACTAACCTGAAGACGACATTTGAACAAACAAGTAAAACACTAAACTTCCTGAAAAGCCTTTCATGATGCGACACCGCAGATAATTAGAGATGTTTCATTTTATTTTTGCTTATGGCTTTACGACTTGCCGATGTCATTAGAGGCGGCAAAGAACTGGGGGCAAGGAAGCAGAAGGCCATGGCCCTTTGAAGGAAGCATCCCGGCATTTACCTGGAATGATTTAGGTAAACCATGGAAAACTTAAATCGGATTCCAAGAGGGAGAACCAGCGTCCTCGCGAATGCGAGGCCAGAACGTTACCGCTCACCCACCACGCTTGGTGAGGGAAAGGAACAGGAAGTAATTCGGCAATGGCGTTTTTGAAGGAAGCATCCCGCCATTCGCCTAAAATAATTTGGGGAAACCATGGACAACCCAAATCTGCATGCCTGGACTGTGATTCGAACCACAGCCTTCCCGAATGCGAGGCCACAGCGTCAACCACTTGGTGTTTCAAATATATGACAGATGCAAACCAGCTAATGTAAATGAATTTTTTTTCTGGATTACATTTCAATAAATGCTATTAACAGAACTAAATACAATAATTCACTGAAACAACTGCGTTTCTTAAAATAAAGTTATGAAAAAATGGTAGATGAAAAGATAATTTATCAGTGTCCTTCTCCCCGAAAACAAGTATTACTTGTTTCAGCCTTAATACGAATTCTAAATATACGTATGAATCGGTTCTAACTTTCTTACTGTGTTACGTACTGCGATTGTACATTCTAATTTCGGGGAAATGAGAAGCAAAGAAGCGTAGTCCCAGTGTCTGCCAGTGAACTCTTTATCTCCAGACTAACACCTCTCTCAGCCTTCATTCGGTACACACACTCGTGTTTCATTTCCAGATAAGTGTCGATTGGCTGGCAACTAAGAGCTAAAGTACATAAAACACTCGTCCAACGGTAAGATTCTGGGCAAACAATTCTAAGATAAAGCCTGAGAAACCACCATAATCTGGCCTTCAAACACCACACAAACAGCGACACTGTTTCAATAAGTTTGAAATTGTAACGGACGTCAGTTACCGATCTCTCAGAGATAATTTCAAACTTAGGTTGCTGATTGTATCGACAAAATAAGAAGGCACCGTTATCAGCAGCATAAGATACTAGATTTCTCAGTAATACAGTGCCTCAAATGCGAAGCAGATTAATTCCGTAATTTATTACCACCATTTATAGTCTTTCAGCATTGAAAGGCAATAATGTGGAGCACAGCACTTTATGGTAGCGAAACATGGACTTTAGGAATACCAGAAAGAAAGAAAATTGAAGCATTTGACATGTGGTGCTACAGAAGAATGCTGAAAATTAAATGGTCAGACAAAGTACGAAATGAACTAGTTTTGTAAATAATGGACGAGGAAAGAAGTTTGTCGAAGAAGCTTACCGAAAGAAGAGACAGATTGGTAGGTCATATTTTGAGTCATGCTGGATTGGTTAATTTGTTAGTGGCGGGAACAGTCGAAGGTAAGAACCGTAGAGGAAGACAGAGATTAGAATATTTGAATCAGGTAACTGAGGACTTGGGTTGTAAGGGGTATGTAGAGATGAAGAGGTCAGCACAAGATAGGAAGGGATGGAGGATTGCATCAAACCAGTCGAAAGACTGACTGATGACGGCAAAAAAAAAAGTACATGATGAACACAAACCCTAGCGTGATAGAAGCAACAGATACAACTTCCACCACGATGTGATGAAGTTATAATCATCATTATCCTACAATCAGCGGAAGTGTTTTATATGTATATATATATATATATATATATATATATAGTGAAGTATCGAAAAAAAAACTCCTGGTCGATTGTAAAGCGAACAAAAATCAACGTAAATAAAACTGATCCAGCGTGAAAACAATGGTTGTGGAGTGGCTTTCCTTAAAATGTAGACTAAAGCTCTTACAATCGGAATACAAAGGAAATTTTTCAGACGATAAACATTCATTGAGCGTCAGGTTGTTTACAGTAGGAACTAGCAAAATATCGGCTAAATAAGGTAAGGAAATTTGAAAAAGCCCGTCGTATACTAAGAAACGTTCCTCTCATTCACCTGTGGTGACTTCCAGAGACAATAGTTGAACAGGGATTCTAACTTACGTCCTTCCCGAAAGGCAGGTAAAAATATTAGTCGCCACACTTGCGGAGAGGTAAAGAACACGTAAAAAAGTCTTATTATTCTAAGATTACATGTGCATGTGGACATAAAGAGAATAACTCAGTTACAAGAAATGTATTTAAGACAAATACAAGTTTGGAATGGCAGCGTGTGTTTTCTATATGCAAGTTGTGGAAGCATATTCCTTCTTTTTCTTTTCTATTAGGGTTTTACGGAACGTCGAGGTCATTAGAGCAAGAAGAGAATTGAGGGAAAGAAACTGAAAGCAATGCAGCTAGCGCCTTTTGAAGGTACCGTACTGGAATTGCCCAGAAGTGATTTCGAGAAATGTTGGAACCGGGATCATAACCCATGTCTTCCCGAATGCCAGGCCCGAACGTTAATCACTCAATCACCAACTTCGATCAATGTTTCGAAGAATACGTACAATCAAATCCGCCTTTCCTAAGAAACAATGTGGGAAACTGACTAAAAAAAAAACGTTTTCATTTGGAACACTACTGTCAAAGGAAGCTTATCTGCGTTATGGGTACGCAGCGGCCTTTGGATTGTGCCGATGCTGGATGAAGTGTGGGCCGCTCCTTTTGTTTGTCCCACACAGCAGCCGCATTGTGTCTGTTATCTTCCAGTCCGCTGCCACGCCCGTACGCACCAATATGCGGTGCCAAGTTCAGCTGCAGGCTTTCCGTAATGTATTACGCTGGAAATACATAACATAACCAGTGACTCATTTTGTAGCATCTATTTTATCATCAGCAGTTTAACTGGTTTTGCATTACAATGACGCCGTAAACTGGGAAGTAACGTCAATTATTCTTTACAAATATGTCCAACATCATCTTCCAGCATTACTTGACCATCCTACAGTTAGTTAAAATGTAATTTTATTCTGTCAAGTCCAATCCCATATGCAACAGCCTTTTTCGTACAATTAGACACCTAAGGAAGTGAAAGAGGAAGTATCATAAGAGTTCAACGAGAAACAATCGGTAGGCTTCCGTTTGTTGATATTGTCAAGTTAGTAAATAAGAGTGACGATACTGATAAATTATTGAACATTATACTGGGAGAAGATTTTAAATTAAATATAAACCAAAGCAGAGGAAAATTCATAGATATCTGATTAAATATGAAAGTAGGATCAGATAAAGTACAGAAAGCAAAAATAATTTTGTTATTTAGGAAGCAAAATTACAATAGAAGGCCGGAGCAAGAACTTTCTCATTAGCGGAGAGAGCATTTTTTAAAAAGCAGGATCTTTTAGCATTAAATATTTACATAGGACTCAGAAAGGCCTCTAAAGTGAACCTTGCACTTTAGCAATACCAAAGGAAAGGAAAATGGAAGAGTTTGAAATGCGGAGCTATATCCGGACGCTCAAAATTAAATGGACAAATAAAACAGTAGAATTAAAGTGTTTGTAACATGAGGGCGAAGAAAGAAATGTGTGGAACTGTCTCACAGAAAAGGGGAAATTATCACGGGTTCACATTTTAAGACACGTGGTTAATGTTTAAGCAGTCAAAGATAAGAATTATAATAGAAAAAAAAGAATATGTGAATCATATAAGTCGGGATATAAGTGGTAGCGATTATACTGATGAAAATAGTAGCTGAAGATAGTAGGAGATAGAAAATTGTGTCAAATAAGTCGAGATGATGAACATTCGAATCAATGTAAATAAATAATGTAGCCTACTAGTAGCTTTATTTATTTCGTTAAGTTCGGAAACCCAGGGCCGCAATAGGAATCGAATCATTCCGATGCAGATGCTTAACCACCGTGCTCAGGATCAAGCTGGTGAAGGAAACAGACGGTAAAAACAAACTACACCATCTAACTCGTTCACCCACTGCACACAGTTTGATTTAAGTAAAACGCTCCTTGGTCGGCCAGGTATCAGCCTGGTGTACTTAACTGGACAAAGTATGCTCAACATAGCCATCGCCTTGCGCCAATTCCGGTCAGAATATGGTTTCATACGATCACCACAATGAAAAAGGATAAAATGTTGTACGTAAATATATACTCTGTGGTTCTAGTTGCGAACATAACAGTATATTGGTAAAGTAAATAGGTATGACTCTGCGTATAGTTGTTGCCTTCCAAGTGACACTTTACATTTACCGCACAGTTCGTCTTGTTGCTGAACCGATATATCAGTCCAAATTTACACACTTCTTCAAGCCCGAAAAGTAATAGCATCGCAAAGCTGCAAACAACATTCTGATTAATGAGTGCAATAATTTTTCAGCTGAATTTGGTGATGATCGGAGCGTTTGTCAAATATGGAGTGACTGAAAACAGTTAACTGAAAAAGAAAAGCAAATGGTACTTCAATTGCTTTGAGTTAAATTTGTTAAAAGAACGAACAATAAATAAGACAGGACGAATGGTAAACCGGCTCAAAGAATGCGGTAAACTCGAGTGCGCAACTGAAACAACCGCTATAACAAACAGTTCTCTGAAGTTGGTTTTCTGGATGCTTCACATTCGTTGCTACGATAATTAAGAAACTTTTGTCCAGGTAAATCGAAATCTCAGACGGTGATGTTGAAGCGAAACAAAAAACTGTTCACAATTTGTCGCAATAAATATACGAACCTTTAAAATCTACATTTATGCTAGTTGACTAGTGGGAACCCACACGTGTTGGTAAGGAATTTAATACAATATAAATAGCAGCGAAACCTCGCAGACAAGCCACAAGGCAGGATGCAAGCAGAAGGGTTTCTTCGCCAAGGGCCCGAACAAGTACTATATAGAGTTACGTGGAGGAACGTGGGAAGACTTATCGGAACCGGTTTTAGGACACCCGTGTCCCGTTTCCCCGCTCCGAACACAATCCAGCTGCTTCTGACAGCACCGTGTGAGCTCCACTGAAAGGGGTAACTTCGCAGAGTTCACATTTTCTTCACTTCTGTTTCTAAATAAGAATTTCCAATAAGTTTATCAAGTAATGAAAAATGAATTCTTGTTTCAGCGGTGAACTGTATCTGTTGCAGTTAACATTACCTTTTGCTTCCTTCTCTATTAGATCAGAGTTCCAAGAATCCTCTCTTTCTGTACGCTTTTGATGACCTGCCGGTATACTGACAGATGTATCCGCGAGGTTTCGAACAAAGGTGGTACTATATGCAGCATTGCAGCTCTGTTATCAGCTTCCTTCCAGGCTCTTATCTCACAGCCGGTATTACTATCACAAATATTTGCCAGCGCCGCCGTTCCTGCCACTTTGCTTTTTAATTAATTCACTTGCCCGGAATACATTTCAGATTAAAATGAATCAACAAAAATTCGCTATCTAATAAACTAAAGATCAGCCATTCAGATAGGGGAAAGTATTAATTAACAACTGCTCGAAGGTGTTTCTGTAAGAATATTACTATAAGGTGTTTTACAAGCATTACTTTTTGAAATGAACGGAGCACAATACGCAATAGTACGATAAAGTAAAAGAAATTGCGTAAGATCAGCCCCCAGTGACACGATTCAGAGTCTATTCTTGGTTAATGTGAAAATCGTAACGAGAAATGGGAATCTATAATTTTACATATAATTAGAACCACAACATTATGGCGTGATAAGTTTTTTGAAACAGTTCATACTTTGGCCTCGGCGATAAATCACTGGTTTTCTCTTACCAGAAGGTTTAACAGGATAGGTAAGGCAGAAGCGGAATGCGCGACAATATTTCAGGCTGTCACCAAGTGTGGCCACGAAATTTATTTAGATTTTAAAGGGAAACATCCGAATCATACTTCGTTTAAAGTATACACAAGATACACGGTAGATAGCACAACGATCAAGCGCCAACGGCTAATGAAAGGCTTTTTTAGATTACTGAACTTCTGGATTTTTTTTGAATAGCCGAATCACCAGCGGAATAACATAGTCATATATTCACAGAGTAGATATTTTAAGCGCTGAATTGTTCAGTAGCTGCTGGAGCGTGCGTCGTAAGAGAAAATTAATGTTCTGAAATCAGTCCAGATTAGCTGATCCCAGTAACGCGGGGTTAGCGAAGTGGCTATCCATTGCAGGGGTCCCCGGCTCAAGTCCGGCAGAAGGGCATGGGTGGTTTTAAGTGATGTGTCCGTCCTGTGTTTGCCTTTCATTTGTAATCATCAGTAACGGAGTTTAACACAGCAGAGTGAAATAATAAGAAACATTTAATGTTTTGCAGCTTACAGCAGATGTAAGAAAAAAATTAGTTTAAGTGGTTATTTCCTAAACAACGAAATAATTTTGAAATAAAATCACAATCAGAACTTTATTAAAAGTAATGGAAATCAAAAGACGATAACCGCCGGTAAAACAATGGTTCTTGAATGAATAAATGACTACCTTTCAATGATTCCTAAAAACATTCATCGACTGCGACAAACAGATCCTATGTGGACGCGCCATTTTTTTAAAAAACGGCGCAGCCATATTGATGTGGTGCAAGTGTCCCTGGTGGTTCGCTGTCCAAACGCAACGGAATCACCCGCATCGGAAACTTGAAGCTTGGCCGATAATGATACCGACGGCCATGGCCTTCCTTGGCAAGGAGAGTTGAAATTGATATTGTATAAAATTACAGACTTAGGTCAGCAGAAGTAAGACTTTACCAAAGATAAGTGTAAAAATGAACGTGGCAGCAGTCAACAATAATGGAAATTACTTTTGTTACCGTTAATGCTAAAAATGGATGTCATTTCATCATGAACTCAGAAATCAGCCGATTTCATTCCGGTGATTGGGTCAACACGTCTTTATCAATCCCGCAGGTCAGGCACAAGGACCGCAGGCGATAACCCCGAACTGTCACTGAGGCAGATGGAAAAAAAAGTACTATTCTCATATTGGCCTCGTTAGTCGCTTATCTCATCCTGATGCAGACAACAAATTCCACATTCACTTGTCCACCGTCACTGGGAGGACGCGGCAAATCACTAGCGATACTTAGCCACTTTTACAAGACTAATTCAAAATCATACAATAATTTTTTTTCTTCTCTACTTGTTTCCAGTTTAAATGTTAACTTTTAAGTATTTAAATTGATATCGGTGTATGTTTCTTTGCTAACGAATCCTCGACATCCGTTAACACTTTTCAGAATTAGTCAAAATTCGATCACAGTTTTCGTGCGTCTAATGATATAGGCTATACGAAAATGGCAGCAATCACAGTGCAGGTAAAATTTCCTCTTTCATATTCGGAGTTGATCTATGATTCTAGAAAACTTCGAGAAAATGCTTCTAAACCAATAGCTAGATAGTACAAACATTCAAGTGTTTACTAATTCTCAGTTTATGCTATTGTAGCCAAAAGTGAAATTTCTGTACTGGCCCCACAAATTCTTAGGCGGATTATCAACTCATAGCTAGAAATTGTTGCAGTTGCTGTCGCCAAAATGCTGTAAAACATGAGCAGTCGTCTGACCGCAGCGCAGTTTATAAAGTGAGGTCTAGGTGAGTACAGCTTGCTGCCGTACTTACTCGACACTCTCTACGCCAGGGGCCGTGAAGTAATATCCATAGACGGGGGCAGCCATCAGACCTGCGGCCTCTTCACGCAGGCCGGCCGACGCACACGCACTGCGGGGACCAGCGCCAGGTGCGTACCCCACTGAGTCATGGGAGGAGAGGGGGGGGGGCACTGCCGGCGTACAGCTGCTCCTCGACATGACTCGGGGAGGGGAGGGGATGGCAGGAAGCCAGGGCACAGGGGAAAAAATCGCTACCCATGCCATACGTGTATGTTTAGCTAATCAATAATGTAGCACACCACCAATACTGTTCCATAATGTGCAGACCACTTCCAAACGTGATATGAGATTCGTCAAATTATCTTTATCAACTCGTTAAATATGGTACCTGATTATCGAAGCGTTTCGTTAATGACGACTAGTTTGTACTCCGTTTTCTCGACGGTCATTGTTAGAAAGAAATATCCGTAGCGCCGATTCATTTAAGGTTTCTAACTAAACATTAGACACCATTGTCACTTTTCCCGGACACCAGAACCAGTTTTTTTTATGCACAATAATCTGGTTAGTGGCAATTAGCTGCCTAACAGACCAATCAGAAATCGTTTATTCCCAGATTTATCTGGAACCAGATGCAAAAAAACAAAAACAATCAAAGAAATTTCAAAACAGTAACAAGTATCGTGAATAAAACTTAAAAACTACATAATAAATGTATTTTCACATCTTCCAAATTTAGGCAGGTTTAATAAATATGCTCATCCTCATCAGGTAGCTGCTGAAGACTTCAAATTTAAGCTAATTAGGGATCTTAAAACTAGACACTTTCGATTTACTGTATGTGGGAGCGAGATTGCTGGATATTACTATGATACAAAAACCGGTAATTCTGATGGATATAGGTGTCATTATCGCATGGAAATTACATTTCTCTAACAGTTATTGCGGTAGTTTACGAAATACCGAAAAACCTAAACTGGACAGACGGACTTAACAGGATACCTGCCTTAACGACACGCGAAGGCTGCATCTCTTTGGAATCCGGATTGTCATCGTCGTCGTTGTAGAATCCTTTTCATATCTTCCGTGGAGACTATTGTGAATTTCGAAAAGAAAATTTTAAGTTCAAAACCAAAAAAAAATCTCTGGTCTGCAAAAAAAATAAAAAAATATCGCTCGTTGAAACATTAATACAATATCAAAAACTACAGTTGTTCTGTCGATACTTATTTACCCCACTTTTCAACTATGCAGGAAGTGTAGACCTGGAGGCACTAAGGTTGATTTCTGATTTACTTGTTATGGAGAGTACATCAACAGAAAGGAAAGGAATAAGAATTAATGTTGGACAAGAATGACTTTCTCCCATCTTTACTTCATAATGAATAACGATAATCTTCGGATACTTCGGAAACAAATGGATCGAGTATTTGATAGTATACGAAGATTATTCGAAATCTGCTGAGCAAATGTTCAGCAGATTTCTAAAATCTATTTTATGGCTAAATATGTATTCAAAATTTTATCACATAAAAATATTCACAACTGAATTGCACAAGCAGCGCAAATCATAACTCTAGCCCTAATTCACTCAAATAAATTTCTGAAACTACTGTGCCTTGCTAACCGCACTAAACCAAAAGCCTTCTATAATTTGTTTTTGCTATCAGAAACAATCAGCACTACAAACTTATACCCCTATCCAACAAAATTATAGAAGTCTCTTTCAATGTTTTTCGCACATACTCAAAGAATTCTCTGCAAATATCGATAAGCGACCTTTTGAATCTGTAATAAAAATAGAATTCATCATGAATGGAGTCACCTACTGTTACATCGTACTAACTCAAGCACCATGGCCCTACAGCAAGCAGCATTCACTTCACATTACCCCTCTCCTCCGCCTCTCGCACCCCTCCTCAAACAACGCAGAACAGGTCTCGGCAAGGTAAGGGGACACTTGCTTTACAATGTTGTGAAGGGTAACTTCTAGAAAATGCTGAGCCAAGATAGTGGATACAAAAAATATGCTGTATACAAGTTTAATCAGAGCCAACAAGAAGTATTATCAAGAACAGAATTTCTGCGTATCATTCATAATAAAAGCGACTGAAAGCTTCTTGGAACACTAAAGTGTAAGACAACTTCCCCCTTCTTCCTCGACTTGTCTCTCGACTGGTTTCATACAGTCCTCCCTCCATTTCTTCCTTTCCAGGGCTAGCTTCCATGTACTCATCAGAAGTGCTTCCGCAAATCTCTTTCAAGTCTTTTCTTCTTCTACAATTTTTTCCTTCAGCTTTTCCCCCCATTAAAAAAATTAATCAGTACCGGCATGTCTTAAACTGTGATCTACGAATCCCTTCTCTTCTTGTGAAACTCTTCTCTTAAATCCTTTCTTCAATCATCATCCTCAAAAGATTTTCATTTTATACCCTAAGTCAGTGGTTCCCAATTATTTTTTCCCGAGTACCACTGCAAGAAGGAGCTCAACCGCGCGTACCTCTTACAGCAGAAATGATAAATAAATGAATTCGTTCATCCCAGTATAGTGCTTCTCACAAGCATAGGATAACAATAATATAATTGACACAAACACAGTTTATCTTAAAATATATTTGGGTGATAGTAATGTTTCTTTTGGCTGATAAAAGTGGATTTTTTTCAATTATTTTAGTGATCACCTTAGCCAAGCGACTACCGCGCGTACCCCCTGAAGAAACCTCACGTACCCCTGGGGGTACGCTTACCACTAATTGGGAACCACTGCCCTAAGTCCCTACCTTATTTTCAACGTCTTTCCGAAGCAATACATTTAAAATTCTTGAATTTTTTTCTTTGTTTCTGATATTCTCAAACAATAAGCTTTAAGGGGGCATCCACAAATTACGTGAGGTGTTTTTCCGGATTCCCGCCCCCCCCCCCCCCCTAGCAATCGCCGTGGCAACTTCGCGTGCTTTGTAGACCTTTTTTTATTTTTTAGCTCTACAGTTCAACAAAAATTTAAAAAACCTCACGTGAGATTTCCGTTGAACCTCCCCTTCCCCCTTGGTGAGATTTCGCCAGACCCCCCCACCCCCTATTTTACCTCATGTAATGCCCCCTTACTTCCATTAAGTTCTGAGCTTCAGACATACAGTTCTACAAAATTAATTCACCTTCTAAACTTGATATAAAAATGTTTCGAAGGATCTTTTTTCCTGTTTTACCCTGCGTTTGAATGCTTCTTGCGTGGGCATCAATAAAAAGTTAATTTCCTGGGCAAAATAATTTTCTTCCTACTTCTAGTTTTATTGTTATTACTGCTGCAACTCAAGGTTTTATCTTGCTTTTGTTTATCGTTAGTCCAATTTCTTCAATCAATGTTTTGTTCATGCCACTTTGTAACTTCTCAACAGCCAGTTTTCTCAATTTTGTTGTGTTTCTGAAGGTTGCGAACCCCGTTTGGAAGCCTCCGCGAGGAGATGTGCTGACTAGAGGATGTGAAGGCAACTCGAAAACGGCCGTCTGTTTGAATGGTTACGTCAGTGTCTCCTGTATGAGTGGGTGACGCGTTCTGCGTGGCAAGGTCAATCTGCAATTTGGACTCCGGAGATGGCCCAACTTAAGAACAGAAATTCTAATAACTCGGCTTGCACCAAGGTAGCGACGAAAAACATTTTCAAAGTAGTATTTTTTCATGGGAAGAATCTGAAATTATAAGTACAGGAAACTAATAGAAAATCTAAGATCAAATTTCAGCTGCACTATTGCATGGCTATCAAAGAGATATAAACTTTTACTGATCAGAAATTTATTGGTTTCAAACCGCTGCTGCCGTGAGCTTTTTATGATAGAGATGGGACTCTGCGTAATGTCTGATTTCACTCTAACATAACACATTCAACAAAGTGAGATAGAGTCGTCATATTTTTTTCAGCTAAAAAAAGGCCACTTTGAGAACCAAACTTACGATTGTTCAAGGTCTCCGCATTGACTTTGGAAATTTCTACTCTTGACAGCAGTTCCATGAATAATATACACAAAATTCTAACCAAACGCAAGATTCTATTAATAAGACCGAGCGTGGTGGGAGAACGGTTACCGTTCTGGCATCGCGGGTTCGAATCCCCGTCGGGGCATCCAGATTTGTGTTTTCCATGGTTTCCCCAAATCACTCCAGGCGAATGCCGAGATGTTTTCTTCAAAAAGGCCATGGCCGAATTCCTTCCCGTTACTTGTCCCCAGTCCCATCCCGCCTCTAATGACCTTAGCCGTTGACGAGGCGTAAAGTAATAAGGAAAAAAATATATTAATAAGAGCCGCTAACTAACCGAACCTTTCAACAAAGACGAAGAATCTTTTTTATGTTCTAACGGGTGATATAGTCGGAGGCTGGCAGGTCGCGTTTATGGGACAGAAGAGAATTAGTCAGTTGTCTGTTATGCTATTTACTATTGCGTTACACGTTTAACAAAAAATTAACCATGCAAGAGAGAAGTGGCCGAATAAACCTGGCAAACGTCGATAAAATCCGGTTTAACCTCTCAACTGGACCGCTGACCCTCGTCGCTCAAGTTTCCCATACGGTTCTCAATACTCCGGAGTCGACAGACAAGCTCTCTGGGCACGCTAACTGTTCTTTAGCGCACTGTCACGAAACGAGTGTTAGATCGCCAAACATTCCTATTATTCCGTCTCGCGAACAATGCAGAATCCGTCTGTATATGTTTTTAAAACATATTTCGTTGTTACAAAAAATTTACTACTGTAAAAATGAAAAGAATTAATATGATAGTTAGACCTGGAAAAATAAGTAAGATAAGATGTTTTAAGTATATACAGAGTAATTCTTTTCCGGAATTTCGGACCCGACCCCCCCCCCCCCCTTTGGTGAGACTTCGTGAGATTTGGTCGGACCCCCCTCCCTGTAAAATGACGTGAGATTTTGACGGAGGCCCTCCCCTACCAATCGACCTCGCAACTTTTTGAGAACTTTTTTTTTAGTTCTCCGAAGGGCGGTTATCCCCCCTTAAGGTCGGGTTTTTGGATCAAAATACCCCCCTAAAATCGAGATCTACAATTCAACAAGAATTTCAAAACCTCACGTGAGATTTTCGTTGACCCCCTTCTCCTTGGTGAGATTTCGCCGGACCCCATCCCCCCCCCCTATTTTACCTCGCGTCAATAATGGACGCTCCCTTAAAAGTTGTCGATAAATGATGAGCGCTAACTTTAGTACCATGATTACGGCAGTGGGTAGTGGTACACCAACGTATGTGCAGGCATAAAAATAATTTTTACTTTATGAAAAAACGGAAGATTATCATCATCTTGGTTTTCATTGCTTAGCTTCAATTACTAAACCACTCCTATTCTAGACAATCGTTTTAATACGTATCAATGTATTTTGCATCACTTGACAGATCATCGGGACCTTGGAGCAGTCTGGTGGCTCAGTGGTTAAGACCGAAAGGTCTTCGGTTCGAATTCATTCACCTCTGGCACAATTGTTTTTAACTGCTTAACGTCTCCTATAACAACTAGGTCTTTAGAGACGGGAAAGGACGGGGGGCAAGGAATGGGAAGGAATTCGGCCATGGCCTTTTGAAGGAAGCATCCCGGCATTCACCTGGAGTGATTTGGGGAAACCATGGAAAACCCAAATCTGGATGCCCGGACGGGGATTCGAACCGTCGTCCTCCCGAATGCGAGGCCAGAACGCTATCCGTTACACCACCACGCTCGGTACCTCTGGCACAACTTGCTGTGTAATGTGAAGTACACCAAAATGCTTCCGTGGTTTGGATTACACGTCAAACTGTACGTCCCCTGCATCCGATAGAATGTCGGATTAGGTTAAGGTGGCTACGACAGAGGCGGAATGCGCAGTCAATAGAAACCCTATCACCAGGTCATTACGACCACACGAAATTATTATTAATATTATCAGGATCGTGATACGCAATGTTTATGGCTGAAGGGTGGGGGAATATTGTAAACCGCGAGAGGGGAAGGTAGTGTTTTTGTTATCGTTCAGACGAGCGGACGGTATGTGGGAGTTCTAACAATACGGACCTTGTAAGGAAACATAGTTCCTTACATTTTTGTTTTTATTATTTCAGTTTCATTGTTTTATATGTGTATATTTAAAGGTAAGAATTTTTGTATTTAATTTATTTTCTTTTTGTAATAGAAAAAAATATAATAGTTATTATGCTAGAGCAAAGAGTAGTGTGTTAAAAGAACATCTTTGCGAGGACAAGTCCGTAGGAAAAAAGATGATGAATATAGCGTACGAATTGTGCTTGGAAATATTCTGTTTATATGTGGAATGAATGCTGAAAGTAAATGTTATTTGTGTTTAAATAAATGAGTAAAAATAAATATATTAATTTTACAACCTGCGTAAGTAGTCCCTGCATGCGAAAATTATGCAACCAGCACGAAATTGTGCAAGAACTCCCCTTCCGAGCAGTAACAAAAAACTGAAGAGAAACACCATTCTTCTAGTGCTTCTGTCATTTGCTTCCAAATCTAATTCTCCCTTTTTACCTGAGGCGATGTCTGACGAAACGAGCAAATTCTGATTGATAGAATAATGTGTATTTAACAAATTACTTTTCCGTTAAGATGAAACGGATATATTTATAAGTGACTTTTTCGATGAGGAAAGTCTAGTGACAAAAATATTCGCAGAAGAGATAACATACGAAGGGCAGGAAACGTTTCATCATTATTCATCACGTTGGTCATCAGTACACACTATACTATGTTCGGAGTGCAGTAGCACTTACCTTCTTGAAGGCATCCTTGGCTATAGTTGCTTTAGACTGCGCCGGTGATCAGAATTCTAACAGATAAAACTTTACAACTATTTGGCATCAAATGACGTTGAGGAATAGTTCTTTTGTGATTACATCCTAAACGAGTAGATAAATGTTAAGACGAATTGAGTTCACATAAAGCCATCTAGCATTTCTTGCACTCATTATTCCTCTACTTGATATTTCGCTGTCTACATCGCTTAATAGCATGAACAAAAAGACATCAACGCTGTCCGATCTTGTCAGTCAGTCAGCATTACGTAAATTTGTTATTACGGGAATCTCTCCGTGAGCTCTATTTCCCGTAATAAATAGTCTGATACTAATTAATAAGGAAAGTTAGTTAACTTAGGAGATTAACGCCCTTGTATAATGCGACACTTGGATATGTTGTACATTATTTACCCGAGCGAGACACGAAAATCGTAACACGGAATTATTTTTCAATTGCAGTAGTTAAGGTGTCGGTTACTCCATAAATTACGGCGACACCACTATTACTTCAGCCGGCGGTTAATACGCATCTGTTTTGTTTCCATGGAATGAAATAAAATATGTTGCGGCTTGTAAATTTCGGGAAATTATGGAGTGTCGACTTTTGCTTAGCGAGACCTTAGTAGCAGTTCCATGTACTAAGTAGTTCACTGGAAACAACCAAGTAACTTTAGTTTGCAGATTATGTAGAAAATTAGCGTTGTTATATAAACCTTGATAACGGATTTTCTAGGCACATTAGTAAAAACATTGTTTTAAGTAAGTTAACTGTACAGTCTAAAGAGAACGGACGTTACGTTAGCACCTACCAAAATCTTCCACCACAGAGCCAAAACCTAAATAGCTAAAAAATCAAGGGCTTAACACGACGTCTATATCATAATTAAAATCCAGTTTAATTTTAGGAAAGTGAAAAGCGGCATTAAGTTTCTAATTTTGATTATCAACCAGTTCTCGCTGTATGTAAATATATATAATCCAGTACAGCAGGAAGCAGTCCCAAGCAACTATACTATGGTAACTCCATTTTATACTAATTAGCAATAGCAAAGGAGTAAACTGAGGCAGTTTTTTTTTCAGTCAGGCGCGCCATCCTTAGCTGGGCGGCTACTAAAACGAAGAGCGCGATGTCCTAATCGCTATCATGAACCGGTGCCGCCCACAACGAGTGCCTCTGTGAACGAACATGTTGGCGTCTACTGCAACGACGGAAACAGCTTGGCTTGCAGTCAACTGGGGTACGTGATTTCCAAGGTCACGAATTTTGTTGTTCTAGTGGCGTAATGTGAAGCAACGGCTACTCCATCGCCTCGGACATCATCTTTGCAGTATTTAACCAGTATCAATAGCGCTTGCTTTAATCTTGCAACACAAATTTTTATGACAGATGAACGTTCTAATTAAGACGCACAACAGTACTTATACCTGCTATCAGTACTGCCGTGAATTGCCGAGATTTGTTATTTGCTTATGGCTTCGTCGACGCCAAGGTCATTAGAGGCGGGGAAAGATAGGAGGCATCCAACGGGAAGGAATTCGGCCGATGCCTTTTCAAGGAACCACCCCAGCAATCAAGTGGAGTAATATGGGGAAACCATGAGAACCCAAATCTGGATAGCCGGAATGGGATTCTAATCAACGTCCTGACGAATCCGAGGCCAAAACGTTACCGCTCACCCACCACGCTCGGTAAGATCCGATAAGTGACAGAAACAATGAGGTCGAATACAGAACGAAGAGTCGATGTTTAGGCCTCGTAACTTCCGGCTTTATGACCTTCCTTCATTGTTAGGAAACACTCTGCTTTGGAAAATTTTGTTGCTGTACACAAAAGTATCGAATTGGTTCCTGCAAGCAGGTATCTTACAGAGTGATTGTCCATAAACCACGTTGTTCCATTTTGGCCTCCTGTGAACCCCCCCCCCCCCCCCCCACGTAGCCTAACGTGGCTTTTCACTCTAACCCCCCTCCCCTTGCGTAATACGTAGCTTCTTTCCCTATTGATTCTAGAAGACATTTTGAACCGCTTTCGAATGTCAGATTATCGTAAATTACATACTGAGATAATTAAATGACGTAATAAATATTTAAATGCTATTTGTGTGTTCTGTACCTCATTTTAATTGTGACAAATAATATGAATTAAATGCTACGTGGCCTGGCTCGGAATCCTCCCCTCCCCCCACGTAGCTTTCTACCCCCCCCCCCCTCTTTAGACCGACCCACGTAGTTTATGGACACTCCCATAAGCCTACTTAGGAAGCAGAGGGTATGTCTGTGCTGAAACCAGCAAAATCATCTGGTGCACCTACACCACAAGAGTGATGCAAAGAATGATAAATGGAACCATCTGTAAGAAGCGTGTACGATTAGCACCTTTTTGTTGCGATATTTAAGTACCTCCGTCATGCGGAGGGGGTGTTTTGGATAGGATTGCGTGGAAACGGTGCTATACCATCGTGGTTCTATGTTTCGATTCCATGAGGAACAGTCCTATAAAACGGAGTAAAATGTGTTCATATTTACCAAAATGATTCAAAAAAGGTGTATATCACAAAAAATTCTACACAATTTCAAATGTCGTCGATGAAACTGGATAGTACACACTTTCGACGTTAACGACGAATAACAATCTTTCCGTTGAGGATATGAAATGTTAAGCACGGGGCGGAGAATGTGTCTCGTATTTCGGGGCACTGAGTGAGGCTGTCCTTCGCAGGTCGCCGCAAAGTCACGGCAGTTGCGAGCATCGCATTACGATGCGCGGGTCCCGCTGGAGGGGAACCTGTTCGAAATTGCACTGGTCGGCGGGAGGCCCTGTCACAGGTGGCTAAAGGCGAACGCCAGCCATAAAACACACTTCCACTGCCAACGCAATCGACCACAGAGTACACATGTACATGCATCACTTTTTTGCTCCACCTATTCCGTTCCACAATCACGTGAGATTGCAAATGACAATTTGCATTCTGAAAATCTTAACTCTCCGATTTCGTCCATCCAGTAGGTGCATTCTAAAGGTGTCTGTATCGTTCATTCGAAACATAGAATTCCCAGCGAGCACGTTACGTTACATCAGCGACTGTCTGCTACTCATTCAATCGGGCTCCGCCCATTTGTTAGGAACCGTCCATAAACTAGGTGGCTCGGTCTAGTGGGGAGGGGTTGAATAGAAAGCTACGCTGAGCTACGTGTGTGTGGGGTGTGGGGGGAGGCGTTGTGAGCAAAGTCACTTAGCTTTTCATTCATATTATTTGCCACAGTTAAAATAAGGTACAGAACATACAACTACAAGTGAATATTTATTTCCGCATCTATCTAATTCTTCGAATAGGGCTTCCTAAGTTTTTCGGCTGGACCAAAAAAGTATGTTTTCTACACATTATCTATGACTGTCAAAGTTTATTGTATGACAATGATTTCTACCTGGTCGTTGGTTTTCGTTCGCATTCCGCAAGCCGTCCCGGAAGTTACCTTTTCCTTCGCTTCGGGCTTTACGGCTCGTCGACGTCGAAGTAATTAGAGCTGAGAGGGCAGGGACAAGATACAGGAAGACATTCCGTCAAGGCCTATAGACGGAACCATCCGAACATTTGCCTGAAGCGATTTCGGAAAACTAAGAAAAACTGAAATCTGGATGGCCGAACGGGGATTTGAACCTCAGGGCTGCCTTGTGCATGGATGGTTTAAGTTCTCATACTCAGTTGTTCACGTTAAAAACAAAGTAGAGAAATATGTATCGTTAATACCACTTCATCAGTAACAGGGAACAGTTAAATGGTCATAAGTCGAAGGGTGCCCTACTGCATGGAATCACAAAAGACTGTAATTTCAATGGCCTTTCTTTTTAACTGCGGGTTAAGAGTTGTCGACAAAGCTGTCATCAAAACTGCGTTGGAAAGGAAATCGGTTTGGCTTATGCGAACAAATCATTCAGACATTCACCACAGTTTATTTCAAGAAACCATGGAAAAAACGAAATCTGGATGGCCAATCCAAGAATCGAATACGCGTCGGAGACCCTGAACCTGGTTAAGGGGAGAAAAATTTGAAGCCCAAATATAGAGTACAAGACCGATGTTATCAGCTAGCTCAAAAAAAAAAAAACTCTCAATATTTTAGATAATTTCACAGTTATATTACGATTCCCAGAAGCCGAGGGAGTGCTCAAGGTCGAAGCTAAAACGACTGCATAAAAACGCAAGGTAGAGAGAGATGGAGCTTCACATTTCGCTGTAAAACGTCAAGAGACCGTGTTACACGGGGCAACTGACTCCTCCTCGCTCACTGTCGCATTCCACCGCAACGAGACACCGAGATCACGTCAACAGACCTCACAACTTCCCGCAACCTAATAGTTCCGCATTTACCCTCGAAATTCAGAGCAATTCAACAAAGCCACCAAACTGAGTTGGTAGTTCCAGAATTTCACTCAACCACAAAGTTCAGAGCTTCAATCTTGGAATATAAACCCGTGAAACAGTAATAGGAAAGCAAGTATTTTTACCACCATCGTTACCCCCACCCCTCTGTATTTTGTGTGTCGACATTAAGAACCATTAGACGCAAGAATACTGTACAATATCATCTCAAGTATGCATCAATTGTTCTCTACATAAACAAATGAGATTAGAACTTCCGTCGACTTTACGAGTAACCGCAATCTCTCTTTGTTAGGATACACTTTTTTTTTCTTTTTTTTTTTGCTGTCGTCAGTCTTTCGACTGGTTTGATGCAATCCTCTATCCCTTCCTATTTTGTGATAACCTCTTCATCTCTACCCACGTCCTCAATTATCTGTTTATATATTCTAATCTCTGTCTTCCTCTACAGTTCTTACCTTCGACTGTTCCCTCCACCAGCAAATTAACCAATCCAGCATGTCTCAAAATATGACCTACCAGCCTGTCTCTTCTTTCTGTAAGCTTCTTCCACAAACTTCTTTCCTCACCCATCATTTCTTACTTTGTCTGTCCACTTAATTTTCAGCATTCTTCTGTAGCACCACATTTCAAATGCTTTCAATTTTCTTTTTTTCGGGTAATCCTAAAGTCCATGTTTCGCTACAATAAAGTGCTGTGCTCCATACATAGAGTTTTAAAAAGTTCTTTCTGATTCCTAGATCAATATTTGAAACTAAAAGATTTCTCTTTCTCATGAGTGCTAGTGCTATTCTGCTTAGGATACACTTTACTACTGCTGAAAATTCTTCGACGTAGTTGAAAAAGTCTAGACGGAAAAAAGTGAGAATAAAACATATCAACTAGCAGTAAGCAAAGGATTGTGAGCTGCCTTTAAGTCAGTGTTTATCATTAACAGTACTGTGATATACTACGGCATCGAGGATGGCATAGTCCAACAATTACCGAAAAATCTGTATATTTATACACATACATTCAACATCTATATCTCAACTCGGCGAACACACATTATCATAACCCATGTCAGGTCCCTATCCTCAATCTTCATTATTAGCCAAGTCCTCTGAAATATGATTCTGTAGCATCAAAGACTGATCCAAAAGAGGCTGACATCAACATAAACTTAAGTTAGTTAACAACCCGAAGGTTGATTGGATTCTCCCTAAGTAGGCTGCACTGTAAGCTTTCTACCTAATTAGTAAGGTTAATTCGCAGAAGACCGCACTCGAAGAAATACGTTGATTATTGATACTACCACACTAATTGGAGATTACGGCGCGTTTTTTGATCATTCTGGTCCATTTATCTTTACTCAACACTTGCTAGCCGTCAGCTTTGATAATTTAATATAGTCAATGAAATATAACCGTCAACCAAACGGAAGACATTGATATCAAGTCTAAAATGAAAATATGTTGTTCTAATCAAATACCACTGAATTTAATAAACTCTGCCGCTTAAATCACGTTTCTAGACAGTCATATTAGAGTTCGACAAGTTCCTAACGCATTTTATAATCTACTAGTTTTAAAGCCCGTCAATTGGTAGTAGAAATTTATTCTGGAAAAGCTTGTAAGAAAAAACGAATAACGATCATTTTAATATTTTTCGTGATATCAGTACCTTACTCTGGTTAGATTATCGGAGTACATGGCGTGGATTTTTTTTAAATAAATGAATTTTACTTTGAATGGCAAAGTATACTCTCAATATCGGACTTATTTGACTGATACATTTCGCGATTGAGTAAGTTTCGTGTAAACTTTCTCCAAGTTTTATAAAACTTTGTTTCTTCTGCCAAAAAAAAATCTTAGGATATTTTTTTAACCTAGTTCTTATAACTGATACAGATAATATAACGTAAACATCTAATACCCTTCTCCATATGTCAATTTCTGCATCTAGTTGTCATAAATAACAAAAAGTAATATGTAACTTTAAACGAACATACGATTGTAACTTCGAAACGTTTGATTGCCTCGCATTAATTTTTTTTTATCCCTGCTCTTCTTATGTTTGTGTAGTTACTTCCACATCACACAATTACCTTTTATCTGACATCGCAATTACACTTTTTTTTAACACTGGAAATGCCAGCAAAATCAAATTCAATGATTTATTTGAAATTTACACTTCCTTTTAAAAGTGCAAATCAAGGCAGTGCAGTTATTCAACTGAATTTTGCCGACTAGTCCAGCAGCGCTGTTGTGGCAGGCAGTGTAACTAACACTTCGGCCATTGTCGAGACTCGCCGAAGTTTTTCGATCTATGAAGGTGAGCGCGCAGTCTTCAGACAACGCATTTTATCAAAGAGGAGCTTCCTTACAGAAAAGGACGAGCTTGCGTCATGCGACAATATCTGAGCGGTGCCCGCTCCACACTCCCCTCCTCGCTCAGCTGGCAATGCTCAAGGCCTCTACAGTACTAAACCTTGAAGATGAACTAATGCTACCCCGATAACGATACAAACTGCTATTTGTGGAAACCCGGAAATATTACAATATATTAGACATTTATACAATTATTTAGTATACTTATAATTATTAAAAATAAAAGATACTAATTATAGTAATAATAAAACTAATTCGGGGTTGTGATAATGTTACAAGGCGTACTAACCCAGCGTGTCAGAGGAAAGACTACCAGTTCCTGTCCTCTGGGACCTACGACAAACGAACAAAGTACAGTCCGTAAAAATCCTACCAAAGGAGCTTTGATTTCCCAGATATTCGAATGCGAAAATCCTCCATGCACATTAAATACTGGAGACATTTATCAGTCAGCGAACGGCTGCGTGGTCCAGTCGGAAGGACTACTAATAATACGCGGACCTAGGTTCAATTTATTCAACAAATCATTGATTCCGTTCGCAATATGCTTCACCCACGTTGAAGATGAAGAAATTTGATCGGTAGGTGAATGTGTTAACTAGAACGTCGTCTGAAATCAGCATTTTATAGCGCTTATAAGTTTTGCTCATTCGTCATTTAATTTCCTCTTCGAGTTTAACATTTCCTTCTTTTGTGTCACAGACCTCACTTCCTTCCATCTCAACAATAGCACTGCACCAATACGAATCTTTCAAACCCTCCACTTTTCACGATATTGCCAGACTGTGAATAACAATCTTAAAATTTAATTAGCGCTATAGTATTGACATCACAACCATCGTTTTATATTAATTATCTATACCTACATCTTTCATTTTAGTTATTTCATTGCTGAACTATATATAAGAGAAAACAAATTACTTTTTTTAACAGTAAATGACATTCTTTGACATCAACAGTGTTTTTAAGGAAAGAAATAGGTTTTATACATTTTTATAAGATTATAGATAAGAATACATGCTAGAAAACTGAAGCCTTAAATACAGATATTTTACAAAATGTATATGTTTTACGTAAATGCTTCAGCAGTCGTAAGGGAGCGTGCACAAACCACGTGGCTCGGTCCAGGGGGGGGGGGGTTGGCTGGAAGGCTACGCTGGGATACGTGGGGGGAGGGGGGGGGGTTCCGAGCCAGGCCACGTAGCTTTCCTTTCATAACATTTTTCACAGGTAAAATGAGGAAAAGAACTCACAACAGCATGTGAATATTTATTTCCCTCAGTTAATTATCTCATATAATTTACAATCGCCTGACAAGAGAAAAACAGTGCAAAGTCTTCTACAATTAAAAGGGAAAAGAGCTACGTGCTACGTGGCTGGGGGGGGGGGTTCACAGTAGGCCAAAATGGAGCTACGTGGTTTATGCACGCTCCCTAATTTGGAACAAACGTTCCGTGCCTTCGCGTTTCTGGTTGCACCAGTCGCGTGACTCCACAGCTGTGATCGCCAGAAGCGCTTGTGTGTCAACACGGTTGTCGTGTGTCTGCTAACACAATCACTGACTCACTGCTGTGCGGTACCGTAATCTGGTTGTAACACAGGTAGTAAACACGGCTATTATCTTAGGAGGCCACTTTCATTCACGTCTCCGGGCAAATCTCGAAAGCGAGTCTTGTGTACGTTGCGTTATCGAAGTAGAGTTATCCGTACTCGCTGATAAGGACTCCGCCTTTAACGACCATTAGCTTTAACCATTGTCTCTGCGATAGCTGAAAGTTGTAGGTCAAGGTGTCCACGAGCAGATCGAACATATTCCACATGCACTGCGATAGCAGACGAAGTTCCCAACACAAAATCCTGCAGTTCCAAAGAAATACTGGACAAGTTCAGCGTTAAGTGGATATTTAATCACTCGCTACATCTATCCACAACACACGTTGTGATAGAGAGAGCGTAACAAAATTCGCGAATCTTTTCAACGTTTAGACACACAAAACATGCGAGAGGTCCAAATGACGAAAGCTCCCTTTAAATTCTTAGGGGGCGTGCATTAATTACTTGAGGTGTTTTTCCAGAATTCCTGACCCCCCTCTCCAGTGAGACTTCGTAAGATTTGTAAAATGACGTGAGATTTTGACGGAGATCCCCCCCCCCTACGAATGGACCTCGCAACTTTTTGAGACTTTTTTTTTAGGTCTCATGCTCCCAAGGTCAATTATACCCCCCTAAAGTCGGTTTTTTACCCTTCTAAAATCGACTTTCGCGTCATTTGTAGACTTTTTCTTTATCTCTACCATTCTACAAGAATTTCAAAACCACACGTGAGATTTCCGTTGATCCTCCCCCCCTTCCCCCTCGGTGAGGTTTCGTGAGATTTCGCCGCCCCCCCCCCCCTGTTTCACTTCACGTAATTAACGGACGCCCGCTTACTGTGCTCTATAGCAGTATAAATCACTACAATTATTTAAGAACTAGCTAAAATTAAATTATTTTAGATTACGAAATATTGATTTAATATTTAAATAATAATAATTACCACCGCTTATGAAACAGGTTTTCAGTCCAGATCGTCGTCTTCTCCTTTCGATGACAAGCTTCAAATACAAAGTAGCTTTTTCGCCAAACCTATGGTTTTGTATCTGGTTCAGAGCTACAGACATGATAAATATACCATTGTTTGTATCTCACCACACGAACATGAGGAAAAATCAAGGGCCTCCACGAGAGTCGTTTATGGTATATTTGTAACGTGTGACGTCCCCTGGTATATACTGGAAGGTAACTTCCGACCAAACCTAGCTCCACGATGACAGCAGTTACAACAGCTACAAGAAATCGGTCCTTTTCAACCCCGATAACTTACGGCAAGAGATATCCAATTTTTTATCTGAATCTTCTCAGACTATTTAATCAGCATGTGTGCAATGAGTGTATTAAAATAACAGCGCAAAATCTAGACAAGATTTCGACCAAGCACCATGTTTTAGCATTCCTTGAAGCCAGAAACTATTGTTACCACGATCAAGGAAATTCAGATAGCAAATTGTAAGGGTTAAGAGCGTTAATATGATACCAGTTACGACCTTTTTAATGGATATTTTATAGCTCAGTTACAGAGAGGTAAATAAAACCAGAATAAGACCGCTGGAAAGGAAAAGAAGAAACTCACCACAACCTTTTGAAGAATGAAGAAACGTTAATTCCTCTCAGTGGATGTTAGTTCACAGTTTCGACGCCTTAAATTTCTCTAAAATCAAAGGAAAGCAGCAAAAAAGATGAGACAATAAGCCAAAACTTAAAATAATTCGAAATTCACCTGAATCCATTTTCATAGCCACAAAGAAAAGAAATATGTATAATCCGGTGAGGAGTTGGCCCCTGATTTCCAATAACAGGACCAGAACCCGTTCTGTTTCGCTAAATGGATATTATGAGCTGGGGTGGAATTTTTGGTTACAAGCAGTTATCGCAAGCAGCTAAAATACCGATAACGAGTGAGTTATCACTTCCAAACTGTGTGAAACACACTAATTTCCAGATTGTACCAATTAAGACGCAGACGCCAAGCAAAATGCATTCATTATACCCTAAATGCAAAGTGAGGAATACAGCGCGGACTTTGGGTTAAGACAAAAAACCGGACATTAGACTCCCGCTTGCACATGCATATATTCACCACAGAGGGCAAAGACAAACAATGGGCGGCAGTCTTGACAACTCAGCGGAAACCACTAAATACGACACAAATTTTATGGGTGTTAATTGGGGTGCTCTGAAGAACTCAACGGCCTGTTCACTGGCAAGTAAATCACCGTGGAGAAGTTTTTTTGGCTCAACTTCTATTACCAATTGAGACGTCACCTAGAATTTGGAAGCATTGTCGAAATGCGTAACGTAGGTGAAATAAAGCGACCAAGACAGAGAAAATGACGTGATTAGTGATCGAAGACTCGCATCAATATGGTTGATTCAATTATGTTTTTTACTTATTACTTTACGTCTTTATTAGAGGCGGGTGAGGATTGGGGAGGGGGCAAGGAAAAAGAATAAATTTGCATATGGCCTTTTTGAAGGAATCACACCGGAATTCACTTGGAGTGATTTCGGGGAACCATAGAAAACCAAAATTAGGATGGCTGAACCCCGCCAGAACGATTTTTTTTTTTTTTTTTGCTTGTCGATTTAAGCATCGTCGACGTCGAGGTCATTGGAAGTGGGAAGGGAATGAGGAGAAGGAACGGAGAGAAATTCGGCCATGGCATTCTAAAGGAACCATCCCTGCATTCAGTGATCTGGGGAAATTATGAAAACCCATGGATTGCCCGACGGGGATTCGAACCCGCCTCCTCCCTGGTATCCGCGTGGCCAGATACCAGGGTCAGTTTAATTTTTTTTAAAAAAAAATCTGTTCTATATAGATAAGATAACTGATGATTTCTAACAATTCTAATATTTTCTGTATAACAGAGTACTAAATTATCTCTGAACCCAGTTCAAGCGAAAAAAAGCAAAATAAACACTATAATCAAATTTCATCAACAGAATAAGGAATAATTTAAAGAATCATAATGATATGTAATTTCATTCAGGAATCAACAATCGACATAAACAGCTCACTTAAAGGTGTAACTGCAAAGCAGTCACCTTGATGAGAGAAGGTAATAAAACACGTGGCAATGAGTCTCCGGAGGCAGGCAGCTAGTTTCCCATGAGGAACCTCACAATATCAAGTTCATGGCCGCGTCATGGTCAAGGAGAACCCTCTCTGTCAGTCGCTTTTTCGGCCAGGCGACGAAAGCAAAATGAAATCTCAAAGTATACGACTGGCACTGGCGTACAGTCGCAAACTACGGATTTCGCTCAAAGATCAAGTCATTCACCATTAATAAGAAAAATACGGAAAAAATGTTGGAATTAATTTCAATTTCCAAAACCAGTAGTCCCAGTTTTTATACGACATACTCTTAAACTACTCGATGAAATACAAATGGACAGAAATTTTACATTCCTCCGCTTTCTCTTCAACACTAGTTAATCTTTTCCTTGTGGCATTACGCCTCGTTACTGTCATTAGAGACGGAAAAGGACAAGGAACTGGAAGAAATTAGGCCATTGAAATTAGAAGGAACCATCCTGGTGTTCGCCCGGAGCGATTTCCGGAAACTACGGAAACCGAAATCCGAATGACCAACCGACGATTCGAACTTGCGTCCTCCCGATGGGAGACCAGAGCTTTACCGCTCACCCATTAAACTCTGTTTCGTTATCTGATATGATCACATTGATCCCCTTTTAGTCATAGAAACAACTATTCATTCAAACGATACTGAAATATTGTCGGTATGAATAAATACTGAGAATTTGCATTAGTTAGTTATGCATCAGTGATTTGGCAGAAAGTTCTAAGAAAATGTAGAAGAGAAGAACAAAATATGAAGACAAAAGACGTGACGAGGAATCCATAGCTAAGCAGCAGTGGGGGAGAGGTTTCTTTAAGATAAACCTGCAGGTGTGCCGGCAGCTGTTTGTCGAGGTATTGTCTCTGAGGTTGGTCTTTCAAAGCCTCTAGACTTGTTGTCTCATTGAAAATGAAAATACACCATCATCCATTTCTTATCTTCCCTCAACACTTGACAAGAAAATCATGTAATTAGAAACTGTGAAAAGATTTAATTTCAAACTGCTTCATAAACTGTAAAATTCATTAATCATAGAGTAATACTTCATCTTTTTTTAGAGCACTAGAAAACTATCCCCAGAAGAATGGAGATTGAAGACTAATTTATCTATAATTTCCCTAGTATAATACAATACACAGGGAGTCTACATGTATACAGATATTTGAAATTCTGAAAAGAAGTGACACTGTTTAATTTCACTCATATGCTACAAACCAGTAAAACTAGTTGTATATAACCAAATTGTTTAAAACTCCTCACAATACCTAATGATATCACAAAAGCTCAGGGATGATTAAAACTTCATCCCACACACAAAAAATATCCAACTTTGGTCTTATTACTGAAATTAGAGCGAACTAAATATCTAACCGACTCATAATGATTAAACACTACTTTTAAATATCATCTCAACTAAGTTATAGACGATGAAAGTACCTGGCAAAAATTCAGACATTCTAGACAACTTAGTTGTTGTTTTTGTGGCTTTAGGGTGTATCGACAATGAGGTCATTAGCACCCTACAACTTAGTAAATGAATTCCAGATAAAAAAGTAATTGGAACCAGAAAAGCAATTACAGTATAAGGTCTCTTACAGTCTTGAAGAGCAATTATAAATCCCTAAATTAAATTTGTACTGGTAAATGTGAAGACAATGCCTAAAAAAAATAACTTCAGCAAATACTCTGTGACAAAACAGATGTTGGAAGATATTTATACTATACAAAACTGTAATACAACACATTCCACTCCCTCAACAGCACTGCAGACCGCATTATAATTTCAAAACGGGAAAATGTCTATCAGTTTCAGAGTTAAAAAAAATACAAATAAAGAATTAAAACTAATAATTCCACTAACACAATTGTTCCAACACTTCACAGCAAAAGAAGGTTAAAACTGCAAGGCAAAGTGTTGTGATTTTACTGTTTTACACACACGAGTAAGGCTACAAGAACATTTCTGGACTAATTCTATTTCTAGTGCTTTGCCATCAACAAGTTATAACTGAGTACCAATAACAGAGGTGAATGATAATAAATATATATATATATATATATATATATATATATAAAGAAGCTTTTTAGAGTTTCACTCGTACACTGAAACTAAAGGAAAACAAGAAAAATCAAAGTATACATTTCAACTATGTAAACTTAAAAAACAACTAACGACTCATTTGGTTACTGAAACTATTGTGACATCTCATGCAAAATGGGTACTACAGAAGGAAAGGGGTGATATGGATTTCCCAGACTAATAGATTACAATTAATTCCTTTGAGTCTTACGATACTTGCAGCAATAACTACGTAGCTTTGGCTTTGATATTAAAAAGCATGCTACATACTTTAAATTAGGTCTTCAAATTAAAAACAAATAAGTTATTTCATAATAGAAGCAGCACTACAATAACCTACAGTGAACTAAATCAAATTACAGGCATGAACAGGGGACAGGTTGACGTGATGCTTGGACAAGATGGTATAATTAAAACAACATTTACCGTGTCTTTTCATCTATGGGGTTAGTTGCATATAGACCTGCAAAAATTTCTTTGTACGGGACAAGTGGCGTAGACGTTCGTAGTTGTTTGACTCAGTGATGCTGAAACGTTAAGGGATTAGAAGTTAGCAAACTGTATTGTGGACGTTAATTTACTAACTCAAAGGAATTTTTAATTACATTATATGATTAATTAAAAGAATATGTTGACATTTATCAAAACAAATCTACACATAAATCAACTCAATAAAAATAAGTAGTGTCATCGTAGATAATTCGTTTTGAATGTCAATCTCAGACTAAAACCAAAAACCCATAAAACTAAGAAAAGTATGAAACAAATCCTGAAAGATGTCAGGTATTGCAGTGTTAACAATCCAGCAGAGGAAAATATGGTACACGATAACCTTTAATTGCCATCAAATAATCAGCAGCATTAAAAGAATGGTGGAAATGTTTAATTTTAAAACTATGCAACATTTCTCTGCATACACCATATGACAACTACTTAAATGTAAGAAAATGCAATAGCTTACAATAAACTAAATCACAAACGTATATGAATAACATATTCATACTACCAGCCACAGCTGTAGGGCCTACTTCATTTACCACAGGACATTTCTTCTCAGAATAGTGTAGTAGAGATGTTTGAGAATTGGATAAATGAAGTCTATAGGCTAATATTAGAAAGTTAAATTCGCAGTCTCGACTAAGGAATGGAAAATATAAGTTATAATTACAATACATAAAATGTATATAATCAAACATTAAACCTTCTGTTGTCTTACACAAAATTACACTCCATAATTACTTAGCCTTATTATTTCACTTATGTAAAAATTTAAAAAGTAGATAAGTATATCATGCTGCTCTCAGAAATTCACTGCATAGAAAATACACTTGTTCAACTCATATTATTACAATATTATAATACACAATGATAAAGGATCTAAAATTAAATATCGATGATGATGAAAAGTCATAAAAACAAGTTTGCAGCATCAAAAGGATGTATGATTACTTACAAATGTATCTAAAGTGCTACATTACCAAAATTACAAAAATAACCTCCCCCTATGCATAGATTAAAGAAAGGGAAAAATATCGTCGTCTGAAAAGTGAAGTGATAAATCTGGAACAATATAATATTCATAGGTATTGCAGTGCAGAAATATAAAAAATAAATTTAAAAAAAAGTTAATATTAGTCGCCACCATTGAATTTTGAAAGTGATCGTCGAAGAAAGCGTTTTCCTCAAACTTAAGTTCTCCTGCAAAAATGAAGAAAACATGTTTCACTACAGTCACTTTTTACCAACTACTATCCAGACACAAAATACGTACAAGCATGGACATTAGAACAAGTCCATACTGTAATGCTGGAGAAAATATTAACATACAGAAAAATTGGGTGCTAATATGTTGACCTACGCATCTTTTTGTCCTAAATCAAGCATGCATTTATGACCTCTCATACGACATGGATCAGTCAGCTGATACAATAACCCTCAGAAAACAATACAATAAGTCATTAGCTCATCAAGGTCTATTTTATTTTGATTTAAAATCAGACTAGAGCAATGCTGATAATTATATCTGCTCTCTTCCGTTTCACCAACAATGTAATCATAATACAAATAACATCTTATACAAACATCTGCCAAATAGGATATCACTCTTGTTATCAAGCAGCCAGCCGTCACAGTAGCTTATTTAACAAAGCTTACCTCATTACTATTTGCGTCTACTCCTCCTAGGTATGAATCATTTCACAGATGGAGGTATCGGTTAAATATTTACAGCAATTAAGTTCACAAACAATCACTAGAACAGCAATCACATCTACATTGAGGGTGTCTTCCTTTCCAGGCTGCTTCGCTCAGTCGCCGCAAGATGGCGATGCCGGGATTGTTTTGGCGCCGACAAACGTCAGGCGAAACGCTATTGGACAAGCATGAGTTCACTCCCAGGGCCATCTCTCCGTAGAGTCTAAATTTGTAGCTCTCCTGCACTGATACATTGCTTAGCCGGAATAATAAGGGAATCATAGATGTATTTCATGTTTGGACTCTTCCTATTAAACTAGTTATGAAATTCCATTGTAGAGTGGTGGTCTTTTATTATTATTGGTAATCAAAGGTAAAACCTATTGGATTATATATTTCATTCTAGCTATGATATTCATCGGTGCGATGTATTCCTACATGTTTATTTTTGGCTAACCCAATGAATTAGTGATAACTAGTAGATTATACCAAGAAAATGAAAAGGAATCAACCGTAACTAAAACAATTACGAAAAATGCGCTTTAACTAGAACGAAATGTTTTTTACAGTCAATGAGTGTACTAACAGTGATTTTAAAAGACGTTTACTGGGATAGAGTGCCAAAACACTTGTAGAGCTTTTGCTTGAAATTAATCTGCTTTAGCATGACTAGAATCCAAATGGCAAATTAACATTTTCCGATATATTCGGCAGTAACAGTTATTTATCGGTTATTGGGAGACTTCATGTGATTAAATTAAAAATATGAATAAAAAGTACCTACAATAAAAAAGTTAATGACTTCCAATTTACAATGCGAAAAAAAGAAATAATAAAAGAACAATATGCAGGTAAAGGCATTCTTTCTTATGTTTAAAGAATACATTTGTTCGATAATATGATACCAAAGGTTGACAGCAATTAGTCTAGAAGTGATGAATAAGTCGATATGACGAATGGTTCGTCTCTGAATTAGCATGATTACCGAGACTTTAGTGGGTAATCTCAAATGTATATTGTTCACTGTTGAACTGCGCTCTTATTTTGCCAAATAAAATTTGCATTATGCAGACATGTATACAGTAGCACAGCGTTCCCTGATATCAATTAAGGCTAAATAAGCTAAGACAAGAAACGAAATCTGTAATTACGATGGCAGCCATCATTGCTGGCAATTATCGAATACGACTATTAGGAGTACAGTTCGATTAATTTTATTCAAGTTAGATTCAGTGGTCTGCGACCGCAACATATTCATTTACGTAAATCAGGAGCTACTTTCCACACGAAACGTAATTTTCAAACGATCGTACAGTACTTTAGAAGGCAAATGTCAGTTTCAGTCCCACAATTAATACAACTTATTCATACACTAATTTTTCCTTCTCAATGTTCATAGAAAATAAAAAAACTTCCTAACCTAATGCACAGAGAGGGAAGCTGCCATGGTCTTCAACAAAAGCCGTAGAGGCAGAGATAAAACATTCACCAGTAAACAATACGTTGATTACGTTACCCTACCTTCCTTTTGGAATGAGAGAGAAGGAACACAGCGGAAGCAAATCACAATTTTTTTTCAGAAATAATTGAAATTCGTTGAGAATCATGTTACAGTAAGAAGACATAATTATCTTCATAAATTATGCGAGGCTGGACGAGTAAAGGAATAGTTCTTAATATATTGTTTTGTTCTAAACGTCTATAATATCCAGACGTTTAGATATGAGTTTAAAAAAAAATCCTGTGGTTTTATCGACAATGTAACAGAGTTACAAGTTTCGTCTATTCTGCCTTTGTCATGTCTTGATCTACTTATCTAGAAGATTTTTTAATCGCTGATACCAGTTCTTTGGGTATAATCATAGAAAGCTGAACAGCGGTTTGTCACTTTCCATGGTCACTTTGACTGTCTCCAGTGACAGTAATTCCAGTGGACGATTATGAATAGCGTATTTCTAGCTATCTCATTGCTGTTTACTGACGAATGTGTTATTTGTGAAGATCAGTTTGCAAATGCATTAAACTGATTATCGCCACTTCACACACCGTATTGAACCAACAACTTTCACGCTCATTCAGCATAATCAGTTGGTACATATTGCAGACATGTGGGCATTAGACACAACTCAGAGTTGTACTAGCTATAATTTAACGCTCGAGATACAGCAGAAAAATGTCTATTAGTTGACCAAAGGATAGTGAGTTGGATTAACTCTTGACATTGCAAGGTATACCGAATTATCGTGAAGAAGTGATAAACTAAACTCACTTTATCTCTAGTAAAGTGGTAGGTGAATGAGCTCGTGGTGTTTGTAAACGTTAGCCGTGAATCATTGGAGTGCCATACGACACTGCACATGAATCGGTGCCTGCTCCTGAAAACGCGAGTCAAAGCATAATACGAGCTGTGACGGCTGCGAAGAAGGAAAACAATGAATGAGCTCAGCGGAGATACGGCAGCACGTAACGTAAAGTATTATCTTTACTGCCAGGTGACAGAGCGATAGCTTACGAGATACTGCTCTGGGTTAACTACAATCAGTTCTAGTAAGAAAACAGGAGCAGATAATATGATAGCGGTAATACAAGGCCGTAGGCATTATTTCGGTTTGCTTTGATAATTCTCTGTAAAGGAGCTAACTGAGAGCAACTCTAGTAACTGTGAGACAGTCGGCTATTGGTATTTGTTGCTCAATGAAAGGTGTGTAGGCAATAATTTTAATTGTGTATATAGAACATGGGTGTATCCAGCAAGGGGCAGGGGGGGGGGCTGCTGATCCCCCCTCCCCCAGAAGAAAAATCAAGTTGCCTTCAGTACGCTTCGACGAGTGAAGAACTGGCTCAGGAGCACTATGGGAGAGATTGGCTGGATTATGTCTGATGAGTGTGTATCGAAATTTCGTGAAAGTACACAGTGAGATATTGACAAATAAAATTACTGAAAATTTTTCTGAGAATCCGAGATGATTAATGTTTACATAAAAAAAATTGAGTTACAATCTAGATTAACTGCATAGTAGGTCCTTGGATTACTATGTTAATCAATAATAAAAATAGTTTCCTCAATAGGTTTGAGTTTTATTTTGTAAGAAATCGTCATGTTTCAATCCTCCAAACCACTTCCTCGAAAAAAAAATATGAGTTGCCCCCCCCCCCCAATTCAGATGTTTCTTCCCCCCCCCCCTCCCCCATTCTGATCATGGATACGCCCTTGATATAGAGGTTTCAGTATAACCTTTGTTTTGGTCATGACTAATATGATTATTTTCAAGATGGGGTCAGCTGATCTTTCTGAAAACGAATATTGCTGATAGATTTGTACGTGAGTTTAACGAAGAATTGCAACTATGATTAAGATTATTTTTTAGTATTTGATTCTTAGTTTAGCTGTTTATCTCAGACTTATCTGTAGAAATTTAAGACATGTACAAGATAATACATAATAACTTTTACCTTGCAGAAGGTAGTAATAATAGTTAGTCTGGTAGCCAACTGGGTATATCACAAGTAAGCGCAGTGATTCGGATAATAATTTAATGTACCACACTTTTATCCACTTTTTTTTTAGCCGAGATCGATTCGACGAAATGAATGTGTACAGTGCTAGACACGAATTTAACTTCTTCGAGATCATTTTCGTCATTCGGGAATTAGCCAGCAAGCAGGGATAAGTGGAAGTGACCAATTCGTAATCACAATTTCCTGTACGAAAATTCTGGGTTAAATCCTATGTAATGAGTACATAAAGACACTATTGATAGTGATTCTGCTGTCAAATGGGGACGAAAGGTTTGCGGCCGGCTTGGTGTCCTTCGAAGCGTAGCCTTGAATGATCCGGCATCGGGTTTCACTCTCTTCCTTCTTTCTTGTTGATATACACAAAACACTATGTTTAACAATCATCAGTCGACTACACGTAGGTATAAAACTTACCTGTAAAGGAGGAAAGGAATTGGCCTTCCTACCTCTGTAATCACGCCTAGTATGTCTGTCTATGCCTCCACGGGATTGCAGACTAAACATCCCATATTTACCTTTTCCGATAACCTTGTTTTCATGATTATAGTCTGATGGACCTGCAATTACTTATATCACCATTTTCTAGGTAAAACAGAGCCCGTTGGGTGAGCGTTAACTCTGTCTTACCGTAACGGAGAGCGCGGGTTCAAATCCCCGTCCGGAAAGCTAGATTTAGGTCTCCCATGGTTTCATTAAATCACCCTAGGGGGATTCCGGGATAGTTCCTTCAAAAGGCCATGGCCAAATTCCATGGACCATCCTCTCCGGCATCTAATGAACTCGATGTCGACTAGGCGTAAAGAGTAAGTAAAGAAATGGAAAAAAGTAGTAACTCTCGGTAAAATATTTGTGTGTTTTGGAATAACTTCCCTTCTAATACATATAATTATGATACAATTCCTGTTCGTTTACACAATGAAGAGACTTCTTTATTTTATTTTTGCATTTAATATGACGTTTACTTTGGAAATAGAGTAACCATTTGTTTTACGATTACCCATCTCCACAGCCGAAGTGAAATACGCAAAGTAAAGCCAGATTATCTTCTTGATCCAAACTAGCAGCTATTACGAAAATATAGCCAGTACAGATAAAATACCTTGAAGTAAATGCATGCCTTATAAAATTCAGGCAATGTTTGATGACGGACTAATTTTAAGCTTTACAATTTCATCAACCAAAACGTAAAAGCACGTCTGGCATAAAACAGAACTCGGTTATAGTGATATGAAACGGAGAACGTTAAATGTTGACTACTTAAGTCCGCAGACTGTGAAGTCCTAGTACCCATATACGTACCGAGCGTGGTGGGTGAACGGTTAACGTTCTGGCCTCGCATTCTGGACGACGCGGGTTCGAATCCCCGTCCGGGCATCCAGATTTGGATTTTCCATGGTTCCCCAAATCACTTCATGCGAATGCCGGGATGCTTCCTTCAAAGAAAAGCCATGGCCGATTTCCTTCCCGTTCCTCTAGTGACCTTAGCCGTCGACGAGGCGTAAAGCAATAAGTATATAAAAAAGTCCAATGTATATTCACTTTTAAGTTGTTTCTGTTTAGCCACATAGCATTAACAACTAAAAACCTCGTGAAACAATTAACAATGCTTAAAATATACAACTATTTAGCGCTCATGGTCTTTACACTGTTGAGTTGCTGAACATGTTCCTGGCCTTGTGAAGTAACAGCAAGTTTTAAAAAATGGTTTTTGGGAAAACCACAGACTTATTTCAGGAGAATGCCTGACGTTCTAGCTTTCTAACAATATTCCCACGCAATCCAGACACACATATTGTATATTAGTTATTATTCTCATGGAGCTTTAGTGGGTCCATTTTATTTTATCACAGATAGTGAAACTATATCTACATTATCAGATCTCAAAATAAATCGACCAACTAACGGGTTGCTCACCACCTAAATAAACATGAAACATATGTGACTAGACAATGCGTGCATCCTTATTTACATGCACCTGCATGCGTAATATATACAGTGTAATTAACTTCCGTTGCCAACACTCTAGTTTTCATGTATCGCCTTACAAGCTGTGTCTAGCTATTTGCTTCCTATACCTATAAGGAGAAAAGCAAATTTTCTTTTTAGAAATTTTAAACTCATTTTTGTACTGCATCCTCTAAAGTCTTCCGACTATTTTTGAAAATTGTCTGTCTGTTAGAAACATTTTTTGTGAACGCGAAAACTGCGGCGGTAATGAACCTATTTATATCAAACAAAACGCAGAAGTATTCAGTTATGTGCTCTGAACGTAATATGATTTTAGTTCTTATGTCCCAGTTTAGAAATTTCTTTGACATCTGACAAAAGCAGACGTAAATTAGCAAGGGATATATGACTACTAATAGCCCGTTATACTCTAATATTCATAACAATCTGACAAATTCAAACTGTGGCTTCGTATTCTGTTCAATGGCTGGAATCGATTTCTTTGTGAACATTTTAATTTGAATGCAATAACTGAACTATCTAAAAAAAATATTTTACGTCTTTCTATAAAAAATTTCATGCTTTTCGCAGACGTCATTTTTTGTAAAATAGCACTTACTTTTCTTTTCGGATTTAGCGCTGTGTTTCTTGCCAGTGATACCACTGTTTCGGTCCCAACATGAGTCCTTCGTCAGGATTGCTTCAACTTAATGTATTCGTTTTCACGTACACTGTTTACATTTTTTTGGCAGAGATGGTGCTGTTTCTCCGGCTTAAAGTGTCCGCTGTTCCAGAGAGGTTTACGCTGCCTGGAGCGATGTGGTTGTTGTAAAAAATGTTAACAGTCCATCCAATGTAGCGGAAAACTAATACATTAACTTGAAGTCATCCTGACGAAGGCGAGAAGTTGGAACCGAAACGTTGGCGTCAGCAGCAAGAAAAACGCAGCGCTAAATACGAAAAAAGTGCACTTTTTTTCCTTTCTATAGATGTTTTGGCCCCGAACGAGACTGACGCATTTTTAGATCAATTTTCCAAGTAATTTTCTAGTAGCAATTGTTTGTTGTTGTTTTTAATTAAATATGTCTTGACTTAATTTAAATAGTAAAACAGAATTTGAGATTAGAATAACGAAACGCTTTACAGTAATAATTAACTTCAAGACATTGGTACAGTCAGTTTTAGTTATTTGATAACAGCAGAAACGGACTAATAATTAGGGTATTCCTCACTTCATTAAAAAAAAAAAAATTAGGATATGTTGTTATCATTGCTCCGTTCCCAGCTTGGTTTAAGGATTTCCACACCTCGCAGCAGATATTTAGTACACGAAAAACTGTTCAGCAATGTGATAAAATGAAGAACGTGATTCATTCTTGTACTCATATGTCAAAACTATTTCAGAACGCTCGCTCACCAATACTTCATGATCATCAGAAGGGTTCATGTTCGCCAGTAAAATTAGTAGATTGTGGCAACTCAGTTACGTCGATGACACAATGCTGATATAAATATACATTGAAACACGTAGGAATTTATTCCGCATCCTTGCTGTAGTAAGGGAGCGTCCATTAATTACGTATTAGGAGAAACAAGGGGGGGGGGGGAGTGGGGGGGTTACGGCAAAATCTCACCAAATTTCACCAGCGGAGTGGGGTTGAGAGAAATCTCAGCTCATCTTTTTAATTCCTCGAAAAACACTAGAGTTAGTCTTCAAACGATGTCGATCTCAAGGTCAGCGAGGTTCTATCGAGATCTCACCTCACCATTGGGGGGAGGAGGTCCCACCCGATCTCATCATAGGGGGGTCCGGATTCCCGAAAAAAACACCTCTCGTAATTAATTGACGCCCCTAACTATTCGAGCGTCATGGCTTTAAGAAAAGTGATACAAATTGTACATTATGGTTTAGTTAGTTCTGAATTTTGGTTTTACAAAATAAGATACTACGTACAGGGTTACTGATTTAACAGATAAAAAAATTAAAATAAGTAAATTCAAGAGTTTAACATTTTATAGAACAGATAATTCTCTCAGAAAATATACAAAATCAATCAGCTCATAATGGTGTAATATTTCTGTTACCTTTCTTCTAAATCCTCTTCCGGAAAACTTTTCTTTTTGTGCATACTTTTCACCTCGACCACGTCACTAGAGTCGGGAAATAACTGAAGACAAGGAACGGGAAGAAATTCGGCCATGGCCTTTGGAAGGAACCATCCCGGCATTCACTTGGCATGATTTCGAAAAACCGTTAAAAACCGAAATCTGGATGACTGGACGGCGTTTCGAACCTACGTTCTCCTGAATGTGAGGCCAAAGCGTTACGGCTCACCCACCAAGTTCGGTTCCGCATAAGAGTGAAATCGAGGCACAGAAATTGCCGCATTATTAAACTGCAGATGGTGATTTATGATAATCCAAATGGACTCATAACTAATACTGACTTCAAACATGACGCTTTCAAGGGGTATACTCCTTTCTTCGCAGTGAGCCTGCTGGGTGAGCTGTAAAGCTCTGGCCTGGCAATCTGGAGGACGTGGGTTGGAATCCACGTCTGACCATCCAGATTTCGGATTTCCGTGGAATCACTTTATATGAATGCTGGAATATTTACTTCAAAATAGCCGAATTCCTGAATTCATTGCTCTCATCTCCCACCACAATGATGTTCATGACATTACGTAAAAGCATACGTTAAAAAAAAAAAAAAAAAAAAAAAAAAAAAAAAAAAAAAAAAAAAAAAAAAACCTTTCTCCTTCCCAGTGACGGAACCGAATCTGATGTATTAGAGCTTAAAATACCGACCGGGTGTCCGGAAAACGCGGGATCGATATCCCATTCGGCAATCTGATTCCGATTTTCCATAATTTCCAGAAATCACTTTAAACGAATGTGTGTAAAGTTCCTTTGTAAACGGATACAGCCGATTTTCTTCCCATTATGTGCAGATAATTAATTCCCTTCCGATTGTAGTGAATTAGTCGTCGAGGAGCTACAAAAGCCAAATAAAAAAGGAGTTATCTGAAATTCTCATTGGCCACCTTGCGATCCTCTTTTCTATCTGCATAGTATCTAATAGGACACTGCACATGATTTCAGTCTCTACCTACAGTAGGTTATTTGTGTTAATCGATTTATAAAATAAAGTACATATTTGACCGAGCGTGGTGGTGTAACGGATAGCGCTCTGGCCTCGCATTCGGGAGGACGGCGGTTCGAATCCCCGTCCGGGCATCCAGATTTGGGTTTTCCATGTTTTCCCCAAATCACTCCAGGTGAATGCCGGGATGCTTCCTTCAAAAGGCCATGGCCGAATTCCTTCCCATTCCTTGCCCCCATCCTTTCCCGTCTCTAAAGACCACGTTGTTAAAAAGGGACGTTAAACTGTTTAAAAAAAAAAAAAAAAAAAAAAGTACATATTCTTTACCATTCTCTTACTGTTGGCATAATCCAACACTTGACAAAGTCCAAATACTTCAAACGGCTTGAGAAGAGAAGTTACTTGGAGAGCAGTCTCCTTCCATACAGTTTTAAAATAAAAAATATATTGCAAATATTTTCAGGAAAAGCTCTTTGGTAACTATGCAGTTGCCTGCGGGTTTGTGAAAAAATAGAAGTCAAAACTCATTCTACGTAGTGTGCCTTAGGTAGGAATAAATCCTAAATAAATTTCTAGGCGCGGAAGCACAATTCCGCCAGAGATAGGATTTTGAAGACTATCAGCGTTAAACGATTTACACATAGAGTAGAATTCAGGTAAATATTGGGGTTTTAGTCATACAGGACAGTCACATGAAGTTTTGTCGTCCTCGTAACTGTGTCTCGATTTAGACCCACCTTTCGCAAGAGACTGCGCTTCGCCGCACGTAAGAGGTGTAACCAAATATTGGAGTCCTATCTTCATGGTTTGTTTACCTGGGAAGATTGCTGGATTATATTGGTAGGCTACATTGGGGGTGGATTGCTAGGAAAATTTGTTAGCTCTTTTCTTAACAGAAATAAATGCCAAAATAAAAAAAAATGGTATTTCCTTCCATCTTCTTAGCATCCAATGATTAAGTACGAGAATAGTGTATTAGGGCAATTTTGTTTCTATTAAAATTCTTGACACTTAATCCAATTAAAAATTTTCCCGACCGCCCTGTTGTTCGTGTTTCATTGCTTCACGGACAGGTGGCAGTTAAATCGCAGAGTTGTCTGCGCCGCTGCACTTATTCACGGAGTGGGTAACTGGTTTTGCAGAAGTAACTTTATAATAGATATTACAATGCCAAGTGCAGGCCACCTGAACACAGTGGGGCTCGGTACTGGGTCAGTGTCCTGGTATGAATGTTGAAGATTCAAGAAGTATAGTTTTACCCAAAAAACGAAATTATCCTTCCAAATATCTTCAAAGGATAGTCGCTATCTCTATAAACTACAATTATTTTCCGCTTTCATGATAACGGTGAGATGGAAAATTGTAATACGTTTTACGGAATCTTATGGTGATGTCAAGGTCAACTAACATCAAGGAAAATGTGTCGTGCAAGCAATCCATGAGATCCAGGTACACGGCTGTAATTTCACTTATAAGAAATCTGTACATTGTAAGAGAAACAAACACATTAAACTGGAAAAAAAACACCTCTAAAGGAAATCTGTAACATGAACTTTTTCGCGTGAATGTAGAAACATCTAGATTCTGTTGTATTCAATAGGTTGAAAAGAATACTAAATCTTGTCTGCGTTTCTCCTACGAAGATACATAACAATACTACTTTATCAGCCATAAAACAATACAAATAATGAACTTCCAGATGAAAAAGGAATTGACAAACAGGAAAATCTGTTTACTTATCCTTGAATATATATTATTAGAATTAGAGCAGGAAGTAAGGGAGCGTGCATAAATCACGTAGCTCCATTTTGGCCTCCTGTGAACCACCATCATCCCCCCCCCCCCTCCCACCGTCCCCCTCCTCCCGACGTAGCATATAGCTTTTGATTCCAGAAGACATTTTGTACTGTTTTCTCTTGTCAGACTATTGTAAATAGATAATTAACTGAGGGAAAGAAATATTCACATGCTGTTGTGAGTTCTGTTCCTCATTTTAACTGTGAAAAATGTAATGAAAGGAAAGCTACGTGGTCTGGCTCAGAACCCTCCCTCCCCCCACGTAGTTTGTGCGTGGTCCCTAAGCATTCAGATGGTACATTTTATATTTATTTAAACAATGTTATCACACGTAATACATATTTTTGTTATTGCATGTTGTTCATATCGACCGTTTCTGATGTATTAATGAATCGAGTCCGTTGGATGAGCTGTAACGCTCGGGCACGCCATTCGAGAGGATGCGGGTTCAAATCCTCGTCCGGCCATCCATATTTCGGTTTTCCCTAAATTACCTCAAGTGGATGCAGGGATTGTTCGTGCAAAAGAAAATAGCCGAATTTCGTTCCGTTTCTTGTCCCCCATCCTCTCCTGCTTCTACTGACATCGACTTCGACGAGGCGTAAAAGCATTAAAAAAAAATTACCATTATTGTCTCCCGGCTCTAATAATCTCGTATCTACGCCCTACAATCCTGATAAAATAAGATGTTTTATGCTATATCTTGAACCTTCCCCGCTAACCAAGTAATCACCGAGTCAGAACGTCACAGCTATTATCAATTTAATAGTGTTGCCATCTAACAGAAAAGTAGTTTCTCTTTATTTTTTGACCACCTCGCATCTTCCCTTGCGCATTTATATGTATCGCATACAACACATGAAGACATGCGACAGTTATCAAGTTCGTAACTTAAAATTGCTGTACATTACTTGCAATTTATGGTAGACAAGCATAATTAATGATAGAGCGTGAGAGGAGGAATAGTGCTTCGCTAACACAAAACCAATAAGGTAAGGTCTAAAAAACTGTTTGCCAAACAACCTTTCTTTGAGACCCACAATATTAAAGAATTTCATGTAATTTGTAACAGTTGCGAAACAAAATTATTTTATTTATAGAACTTTTAAAAAATGCTTGAAAGTTGACAAATGCCAGTGGCTGATCTACGAATTTTCGCAGGCGGGGCAAAAACATGAGACTGCCTACTGCCCCTTCAAACACGAATTTGCCGCTCGGGGCAGTATAGATCTGTTTTTCGATTTTGCCGCCTCCTTATGGCACGGATTTGCCATTTACAACTCCTTTAAATATGATTTTATCACCCCTTTGAATTTGAGCGCGGGTTTGCCCCCTCCCCCCCTAGATCCGGCACTGACAAATGTATCATATAGTTAATCCAGAGTATTGATTATAAGATGAGTCAAAAAGGACTTTGTAACTTTGGAATGATATAAACATTTGTTGAGATAGATGTGTCATTTTGTAGAAAACAACCTCAAGTTGTATCAGACCACCATTCCACCACCAGGAGCGCCAGCGTAGTGCATGGTTAAAATGGCTACTTTCACTGGAGCGAACGCTGCAACAACTGTTCGGCGTAAATTTTGCACCGAATACGCTAAAGAACCTCAAAGAAATCCTACAATTTACTCTTGGCACAAGAACTTTGTTGAGGCGGGTTGTTCACTGCTAGGGGGTATCCATAAATTATGTGAGGTGAAATAGGGTTGGGGGGGGGGGAGTCTGGCGAAATCTCACCAAATCTCACCAAGGGGGAGGGGCGGGGTCAACGGAAATCTCACGTGAGGTTTTGGAATTTTTGTTGGACCGTAGAGCTAAAAAAAAATCTACAAATGAGGCGAAAGTCGGTTTTAGAGGGGTATTTCGTCGAACAGTGTGGGTGTAAAGTTGCGAGGGCGACTTCTAGGGAGGTCTCACGGACCAGATCTCACCAAAGAGGGGAGGGGGGTCCGGAAATCCGGAAAAACACCTCACGTGAGGGGGCATCCATAAATTACGTGAGGTGTTTTTCCGGATTTTCGGACCCTCCCCCCCTCTGGTGATATCTGATCAAAACATAACGTGAGATTTCCGTAGACCCCACCCTCCCCTTGGTGAGATTTCGCCGGACCCCCCCCACCCCCCTATTTCACCTCACGTAATTTATGGATGCCCCCCTACATGATACTAAATCAGCAGGTCGCCCGCTTGTTGATGATTATGTCGAACAAGTTAAGGAGAGCTTTGCCCCCAGTCCACAAAAATCAACTCACAGAACGATGAAGATAACCGAGATGGGATGGTTTACTAGCAGCAAGACAGTGCACTACCTTATTTCCTCACGGAAGTTCGAGGTTTCCTCGATAATCGCTTCCCTGGTCGGTGGAATAGCCAATCACATGGCCAACTCGCTCCCCGGACCTGTCACCACAGTATTTCTTTCTCTGGGGTTTCATTAAAGATCGTGTTTATGTTCCTCCCCTACATAACAATTTGGCCGACCTAAAAAATAGAATCTACGCTGTCGTTGCACAAGTTACGGTCGATTTGCAGCAACGAGTGTGAGAAGAAATTGATTACCGGTGGTATGTTTGCCGCATTACAAATGGCAGTCACATCGAACCAAAATAACACTTGAAACTTTTGTGTGAAACTTGAGGTTGTTTGCTACAAAATGACACATCTACCGATTCTGTAAGTTATATCAATAAATTTCTAAATCATTCCAAAGTTGTAAAGTCCTTTTTGAATCACCCTCCATTTTGTATGAACTGCAACAGTTTTCCTCAAGTTATATGTCTATGAAGTTAGCTTTGAAATATACGGAAAATAATGGAAACGTCTTCTTGGGATTCATTATGAATAATGACGTGAATTTTCCACAACATACCTTTATTCTTCAACAATGGGATAGAGAAACAACCGCCAGTGTGGGAGTTAAACTTCGTTTTTGAGCCAGATAATACGAATCACACTGACATTGAGACGAAAAACTGTCTAAAAGTAATCAGGACAGTAGATAAGCTGTTGGAGGGATTTGAAGTCCATCTCTCCACAGTGCATATACAACGAGAGCATTCACTTATAGCTCATTGTCTGTTGGATGGAAACCATTACATATTCCATTACTATGGTTTTTAAAATTCAAAATAATAGCTTAAGGAAGATGTACTGAAATATTTACTGCATATGAATTTCTTTTATTATGTGACAGCACTGATCAGAATAACTTAACTTAGTCCACAACCCGAAGGTTGGTTGGATCCTCCCGAAGGATGAATACTAAGCCATTGTGTCAGAGATAGGACGTCCAGTTCCTTTCCTCTGGGACGTACAGTTTAACGTGGAATCCGAACCACGGTACGTCCTGGCATAGCTCATATGATCAAACACAACTCTCAAAATTCCTGCGCCTGCCGGGATTCGAACCCGGAGAAAGCGCCTTTACCACTGAACTACCAGACCAGATCAGAATAAAAAGACATTAAAATATGTGATCCCATGAGCTGGAAGATACTTTTTAACCGGTGATCCCTTCATCTTCTCCGTAAGATACAGTTAAGCTGATTAAACTGAGTGTGGTGATGACAAGTTGTGGCCTCTGCCTCCTGTCTAATGTACAGTATTAAGTAGGTACCAGCCTGCAGTGCGGATGTCAGCTGCTTTGCACGAGTCTCTCCCCACCGCAGTGTTGCCAAGCTACTCACTCCCTTTACAATTTGTATACCACTTGCTTTTCTTCTTCGCTTCCTACGTGTGTAGCAGTAAAGACAGAGCGTTGTAATAGCACATAATTTCAGTCTCCTGGTTTCAAGCCTTTTTGGAATTTTGTTATCGACTCCGATTGCCTCAGGGGCATATGCTCCACCACCATAATAATAAATTAAGTTAACTACTGACAAAATATCTGGAACGATGTACGTAGTCAATTATACGGCAAATAGCCAACTACATCCTATTCATATGGTAGATTCGGAACTTACTCCAGAGTACGGAACATCGACTAAATGACTGCACGTTAGCTGTATCTCGGAATAGGCAAGATGGATAGGAAGTGTTCCTAATAGAACATACGACGCTGCTTTCACAATATCATAACATCCGACTTAAACTCTTACGCAGAACAAAGAATAGTGCGCCATGTAATAGTAATAGAGTAATAGTAATAGTAATAGAATAGTGTCAGAACCAGTTTACAAAAATTCTGGTATCAAAGTTCGCGGCAAGCAAAAGAGTTATGGCATTTATTCAGTTGTTAGTATTATGCCATTCTAAAATAATGGAACTGCTTATAATTATTTACAAGGAATTAAAGAAGATGATAACAGCTTAGGAATCAGAAGCTTTATGTAGGCTGACTCATTTAGGGGGCGTTCAAGTATTACGTAACGCAATTTTTGAAGATTTTATACCCTCCCTCCCCCCCCCCCCCCCTCATGTAACGCACCGTAACGTTTTTCTGTACCCCCTCTCCCCCTCCTTAAACGTTACGTAACATCCAAGTGACCATTTTTACCTAAAAGTCACAATCATGTTGCGCAAAGTACCGGAAAAGGCGCTAAGATACCTTTGTTATTGTTTTAATCGAGTTTGCAGTAATAATAAATAAAAAGATTTTTAAGTAATATGTAATTTATTTAGCCATAAATCAAATATATAGGTATATATAAAAAAAATCAATTGGAATTACTGCTCTTCTGTACACGGGTTTGCCAGCCACTCGAACTCTTTCATTACTGGCATCCGGAGAGCAGACGAAGAGGGTTGTGCTTCTGTGTAAACACTAATGAATACTGACAACGAAAACGAAATAAAAATGACGTATAATAAAGTCAAGGGATTCTCCGTAAAACATAAACGAAAAGAGTTACCAACTTGGTAGAACAAAAATATAAATGACGTACAATACAGTCGATGGATTCCCAGTAAAACATAAACGAAAAGGGTTGCCAGCTTGGGAGATTTTAATTCCCTAGTTTTTTATTAAAATAAAAAAAACGTTACATAACGCGTTGCTCCAATACCCCCTCCCACCTCTGTAACGCACCGTAACGTTTTACAAGACCCCCCCTCCCCCCCCAAAATTGCGTTACGTAGTACTTTAACGCCCTCTTATTCCTGATACTGATTATTTTATATCGCTGCTGATGAAATAAATTTCACTTGGTGTAAGAGTGAAATCTTCAAAAATGTTTCTAAGCAAAAAATAAATTAAAAAAAAAAACTCCGAAACTTTTAGTACCACAGATATTAATAGCGATATTAATATCGTTTTACACTTGGCATCTGATAAGCGAGAAGTGTTTGTAGAGCATTTTGATGAAAATGTTAGTTTTGAAGATTGGCAACTTCCCTCAGTTAATTATTTCCATATGTAACTTACAATAGTCTGACAAAAAAAAAAATAGTACATAATGTCTTCTGAAATCAAAAGGGTAAAAAGCTACGTGCTACGTGGGGGTGGGCGGGGGAGGAGGTAGAGGCAAAAGCTACGTAGTGCTACGTGGGGGGGAGGGGGGGGGTTTCACAGGAGGCCAAAATGGAGCTACGTGGTTTATGCACGCTCCCTAATGATGGAAGAAACTTCCGTCATCTGGACTTGGCCAGATTGAGCACCAAAGTTCCGAGTTAAATTCCGAACATCTCCGCAGGGCGGGCGTCTGGAATGAGGGTATTCGACACTGTTGACGGCTATTCGTCCATCGGATGGGGACTTTGTACTTGGCGGTTCTTTTAGGGTCTTTCGAAATATCAGTATGCTAGGACCGGGAGAACGCGGGTTATAATCCTCGTCTGGCCATCCAGATATCGGATTTCAGTAGTTTCTGAAATCATTCCAGGTGAATAACGAGATGGTTCACTTAAGGGGCCATGGTCGAATTTCTTACCGTTCCTTGTCCCCATTCCTCTCCCGCCTCTAATGACCTGGATTTCCATGATGCGTTAAGCCCTAAGAAATAAATAAGATCTGGGTACATCTATTAATGCCGTTGAGTCTTTAGAGATACACACGCCCGAAAACATTCAAGAAGATATAATCGATTTGATGAAAATTGTCGAAAGTGTAATTTCACAACATTCACAAGAGGGAGTCAGGAAGGTATAGCACGTTGAGCCAAAAACGCAATGGGCGGGTCCATTAATTAAGTGAGGTGTTTTTTTTTTACTTCTTAAGTTTCAATTCCCCCCCTCCTCCCTCAAGTTAGAGTTATCTTATGATTTTAATTTTTAAATAACTAACTTAATTTGATATGTTAATGTATTTTTCTTCCACTAAATACGTAAGCGTTACTAGATACTGATGTACCGAGAGTGGTGGTGTAACGGTTAGCGTTCTGGCCTCGCATTCGGGAGGACGGCGGTTCGAATCCCCGTCCGGGCATCCACATTTGGGTTTTCCATGGTTTCCTAAATCACTCCAGGCAAATGCCGGGATGCTTCCTTCAAAAGGCCATGGCCGAATTCCTTCCCATTCCTTGCCCCCCATCCTTTCCCATCTCTAAAGACCTCGCTGTTAAGAGACGTTAAGCAGTTAAAAAAAAAGGATACTGATTGCTTCTATGCACTACATTTTTTTATATAAAATAAAGGAGAAAAATTATGTAAAAGGTTGACATGAGATTTTTATTGATCCCCCCTCCCTTTAAATGAAGTTTGGTGAGATTTTGCCGGTCCTTCCCCCCTCCCTATTTTGAGCTCACGTAATCTATGGATGCTCCCTTGCTATCACCAAGTCATGAGACATATAGTAGTAGGGCCTACCACCCCCAAAGATCTGCGGAGTTGGTTTCGATAATGACACAACCCACTTTTTAACATGTGTGAGTGCGACAATAGGAGTATACAAACACACTACGACAAGTAACATTTGTGCTAAAGAAATGAAACAGGAAAGATTTATCGTTACGCCATATCTTCCTGACGCCGGTAATAATTGTTCACCTGATTGGAGTTTTCAAACATTTCCACATTCATTTTAGAACAAAATATGAAATGGTTCCGAAATTTCGACGCAAAGAATAATTTTTGACCAAAACAGATTTGGAATACATTCACTGTTACTCGGAACAACAACAGTATATAGTATTTCCGACAGAAATCTCTAATAACTATGTATACTGTGTACCGTAAAATGTGTGCTAAAGACAATTTAATAAACTGTATGGAAAGAATCAGGTGCAATGTGGCCTAATTTCATGTTGCTGAAAGTTCAAAAGACTACTTGCAGACAGACGCCAATAAGACTAGACGGTAGACTCGCTGTCACTCGATTAGAGGTACCCGGGATATCCTCGGTAGAGATGTATTCCAGAACACAAAAACAATTTGTGATAATCCATAGTGGAATTTGTAAATTTTCCGTTCAGAAAGATTCCACACGTTGATGGCTGGATCTGGAAATTGCAATCACATTTGGAGCAATTTCGCATGGAGAGAAAACGAGGGAAGACTTTCACGCCGAGCTTGCATCGCGAACGATAGAGAGCAAGACTTCTCTTTTGGGTTCCATTGCGAGCAGAATTATTGTAAAACACTCTACTTTGGTTTTCGTAGCAGGCAGCTGAACTTAACTTTTGTTCGTCGTCAAAAAGTATTACTTGTAGTCTTGTGATCCGTGTCGCGAACTGCTATGAAACCCATCAGCCGAAACTAAACAGCATAGTTCAATTTGTTTTGGCTGGCCGTCCCGTGGACGCATATACGCGCGAATACACCTGTATTGGCGAGAAGACACCCCGTCGACTGCAAGAAAGATTCACGCGACTCCGTCGCCAGTTCTCCGTTGAGTTCTGCAGCCCATTCCATTTCTTCTTGATGTCAGTGAATACAACAAAAGAAAATAGAACAATAATTCTTTAATACATATTTATTTACTTTTTAATTAAGAAAATAAACGCAAATTTCTTTGTTCAGACCCTAGATCGGCAAAATTTCCATTCTCACATCCTATCATTGGTGTCACGGTCTACTTAGAAAAAACTGGTGTAAAATAATGACACGATTTTTTTTTAATGTAAGAAATAGAAATTTTAATTAGATTAAGGAATATATATATAAGAAATGGAGGATGCTAGTCAGAGGATCTGCACCTAATGAAATGTCTTTTTAATTCATTTTAATATCATAACGCATTAGCTATTTAACTTTATCTAGAAAATATGTTGGTTCACTTAAAAATAGTTTTATGTTAAGAGAAAAATAATTTCTTGAAAATGGGACACAAAAAAAGTAATTCGAAAGGGCATCTGAAACAATTTCCAGCTAAATTCGAGTAAACTAGTGGCCTTATATAAATAAGATGAAATGAACTATGCCGCAAATAATCTTTATAAACTAGATGAAATGAACTATGTCGTAAATAATCTTTATGAACTGATGGTGTTTTGTTCGTAATATTATGCAATGTGTTAAGTAGTTTTGTAATTCTATCGAAACGACATCAAAGATAAACTTAATATACGTATAATACTATACGCATTGTTACGTATCAGTGATTAGTCGCCACTAATTACAATCCGCTGAATAAATTAAATCTGTGTTTGACAGAGAAGCGAAGAAATTTGTATAATTATTTCATGAACGTGTTGTGTTTTGATGGATTAAAATGGTTTAAATGACTGTTGTGAATGTATTAAAAGCAATAGAGTGCATGGAATTTTAGAGAACCGTAATTAAAATTATTATGTGGGCCATAATGTTTTGAATGAAATTTTAAATGTTTGGTTTCGTAAATATGTTGTGTGCTTGTATATATTTTCTATTTTCATTTAAAAACGTTTCCTAATGATTTCAAGTAATTTTGTAAGTTTTAATTGTTTTCGTGGTTGTTGGAGCTCAAAACAGGTCTGTCGTCACCTTTACATTCTCAATATCCATCGCGCGAATCTCGCGTATACGCGACCAAATCCAATCTCTGATCCCGTTGCCCTCGAGTATGTTCCCGCGACTCAATCGCTCACAATGGATGGAGTCACATAAAAGTGGGTACACATTAGGCGAACGCAAGCAAACGTATACGGCCGAATCTGTGCGGCGTTGTCCACATTGCTACGAAGGAATGCGTTGTTTGTCATTCTTTCATGTTCGCGGGTTTATGCGGTAAAAACATTTTTATACCTACCATTAAATGGCGGTAGAAGATGACTTAATCACTGCTAGTGTGTCGTACATTATTATTTATTAGGAAGGCAAGTAATGAAACACGAAGCAGGAGGTCACATTGACGAAAGTAGAAATGTGAATGGAATATGGAGGGATAGACGATCTTACAGCTGAAGTTCGAAATGGACTTTTTGAAAGTTTCTACAGAATGAAGTCGACCGACTTTGAAATGTTATTGCAGCAGATTGATCCGAAGATTTCAGAACGCCAGTATTTTCTCTATCTTTAGGTGCAAATTTATCCCACAAAAATAACATGTCATTAAAAGCAAACAATGTCGATTTATATATGACATCAGCTACAGAGTCTGTTTTAAATGAATTTTCCTGTTTTTGGACGTTCACGCCTGAAGGATCCCAATTGAGATTTCTTTTACGTGTCTTTTGAGTCACATTTCTTAATGTTACTAATTTCGTTCCAGGCATCATGTTTCCTTATTTTTGTAATTAGGAATAGGGTTGGTCATAAAATTCTGTTAATTTTAAGGAATCCGAGATAGACCACTTCATGTTCCATACAAAACAACAAAAGCGTTCTTCCTGACGTACACACTATAACCAAGCCGAAAACGTATGGTCCGCATTTTGCTCTGATGTACCGCCTCCCGAGCGAAACCGAGCGCAGGCAAACGAATGCGGTCGCTTTCGTTTTCACGTATACGCTGAGTGAAGGTATGCGTTCGCTCGAGTGCGGTCGTATGCGTTCGCCTAGTGTGTACCGACCATAACATTCCCTGTGTTTAGATTGCAACGATCTGTTCGCGCCTATACAAGCGTACTCATGTGAGCATTTTACGCGCCACTGGACGACCAGCCTTTAGTTATAAATTTGAGCCATTAGTTCTGCAGCCGGCTATGCAAGTGTTCGATTCAGATGTGAAATAACACCAAGATTCTTTTTCGGCACAAACTCAGTATCCGAGTTGTAGAGCATCACCAACTCGACAGGACGGTCGGTTTGGTTACATAAGTAGCCACATAATCGCATACTAATGACTGGAAGACATCCGGTTAACCATCATGATTTTTTAGCTTCCTGGTGGCGGGAGAACTTCCCGGTATACATTCCCACATCGCAGGAAAAAAAAGAAACCACGCCGGCCTGCCCGTTATCTACAATCGCCATTGCAATCTGCCACTTCCAAACAATGCCACAATCCACGGTAGCGAAACTGAAATTCTCGTCACGGTTCATTCAAATCTTAATTAGCCAGTAACGGCCTATTATTATTTACAACAGTCTGAGAACTTCCATTGCTTCCAGTTGAATTAAATTACATGTGAGCTAATTACGTTCTTTTTTTTATTTTACTCATTCTTGATCGGTGTTATTTAAATGTCAAAAGTTACAAGTCATTCCATTTTGGAAATCGGTAAAATAAATATAATTTATATCTTGCACTATAATTATGGGATTTATTTAATTCGTCTGTGATAGTAACAGCCCACCTTTCCCTGCCGTTATTTAATATTTAATTGCGAGAGAGCATACGCTCTGGTGGCAATTTCGCTACACACCCATATTTTCCCTATCCTGCACCCATCTATTTTTGCCCTATACGAATTTCAACTTTAAATTCTTTCAACATTTTTGGTAAACTATTCATCATTTCTCTTGGTAATTTATTCCAATCCTTGACACCCTTACCTACGAAAGAAAATTTTCCCACACCCTTGAGCCTGATATCGAGTGCCAGCTTGTGGTAATTGTCACCTTTTCCTTTCCATGCATTACTCTTAATTATTATACCAACATCTTTCCACGCCTGCACACTCTTTTATCGTATCGGTCACTGATTTTGTTCTGCGGTAATTTCCAGAGACAAATCTAGCGGCCCTTCTTTGCACCCTCCCCAACTCTCGTATTTGATACCCAAAATGTGGGTCCCGTACTCCACCACCATATTCAAGTAATGGACTGACCAAAGTTTTGTAACCCAATTCCTTAAATTCTCTCGTACATACCATTATCACCCTCTGAACCTTTTCCTACTACCTGTCTTATGTGTCCCGCACAGTTGAGCTTGTTATCAATTGATATTTAGATACAAGATATTTTCATTTCAAGTCTTCAAAAGCAATTTTTTCCCCATCTTATAATCATAATAAACCTTTAGTTTTTTTTTTTTTTTTTTTTTTTTTTTTTTTTTTTTTTATCTGTGTACCTAATAAGATGACTAATCTTTGCATTTATCCTCATCCCATGTTTACCAACCCAACTAGATATCCTGTCCAAATCACCCTGCAGCTGTTTACAGTCCTCTACCGTTTTGATCATTTTATATAGCATTATATCATCTGCAAACAATGTAATTTCTGATAGTAAACCATCAACACGTCATTCATTAGAATAACGAATAGCAATAGACCCTATACGCTATCCTGTGACACTCCCGTTTTCACTTACACTTCTTTACCTGCCCTAACTTTATGCTTTCTACCTTTTAAGGGATTCTTCTACACAGCAAATCATTTTCTCATCCACTCCAATAGGATTAACATTGTTTAGAACGATTTTATGGCTCACTCTGTCGAAATCCTTTGAAAGATCTTGTGCTACACTGTCTATTTGGCCTCTATTGTTCATTTTATCCAAAATATCTTGCATATATCCTACTAACAGAGATTCGTATGAATATCCTTGCATAAAGCCATGTTGCCGACTCGAAAACCAATTACGCTCATCACATGTATTTCTGATGTGGTTACACATCAATATCTCCATTAGTTTACCTACCACTGATGTCAAACTTTTTTTTGTGGCTTTACTCCTCGTCGGCCTCAAGGTCATTACAAGCAGGAAAGGATGGGTGGCAAGGAACGAGAAGGAATTCGGCCGTGGTATTTTAAAGGAAATATCCCGGCATTCGTTTGAAGAAATTTGAGAGAGAAACTGGTGTCAAACTGATTGGCCTATAATTTTCGACTCTATTTGTCACCCCTCCTTCATGTACCGGTACTAATATAGCATTTTTCCAGTCCTCTGAAAAGCAGCAAGTATCCAGACTCAATTTGGATAATATTTCAAGATAATGCACAATGTCACATCCTGCTATCTTTAAAGCACCAGTAGTAATATTATATACGCCAACCCCTTTAAAAATTTTCTGCTTTCTTAGTTCCTTCATATCTTCAGGATGAATTTCAAATTTTTTAATCTGCTCATTTCTAATCGTATGCTTAAGCTAGTTCTCCGAAATACACCCTCCCATTTCTGAATCATTGTCACTAATGGCCTCACTAAACCGGTTACTTAAAATCCACGCATTTTCCAAATCCTCAGTGACTTCTTCTCCATTCTTGTCTATAATTGTCTCAACACCCTCCCTTACTCTCAGTTTTGTAACATAGTCCTACTGACATCAAATTTTCAAAATTTAATTTACCAATCATGTGGAAATAATTCCATTGGTGCTCAACATAATTAGCATAAAAAATATTTAAGCGGACGCATTCATTGTTATACTTAATTTGTCAATATAAAAAAGTAGAGCACTATTCTGTACATTTATATGACAGTATAAATAAGATTTTATAAACGCCGTATACTTAAAAGACGATGGAAAATAATTAGAAACCATGGTAAACTATTTACAAAATTGTTAGTAAAAAACCACGGGAGGTTCTGGACTTGTTTCCCCTGTTTGATTAAAAGAGTCATTTCGGTTCAAAAGGATATCCGTTTCCTGCAACCACTAGCTGTTGAACGTTGGTTTATAGATTGTGAGCAATCTAAAAAGAAGATTAACTTAGCAGAATTGCCTAGTATTTTTCATTGATATAATACAAAGTAGGATTCGTCATACAGTGAATCTCTTCGAAGATTTCTTTTTTTCTAATGGCATATTATATCTTTTTTTTCGTATGACATATTATACTGAACAAAGAGATGTAAGGGTTTGGGAGAGACTATATTAGCCTTTTCCAACCAAATGTCAACCTCTCCTTCACGTAGTGCACTCTGTTTGCACGGACGAGGCTCTGGCGACCGAAAGATTTCCGGTATAAGGAGCCACCCACTGCTTACCAACGGCCTCTGAAAAGAGGGTGGAAGAGCAGAGAGCAGTCCAGGGCACCCTCTTGCCCTTGGGGTTGGAAACGGCCCCTAAAATCGAATGAATCAGAAATGATTAACAGCATGGGGATGCAGAAGGCAACGGGAAACCACTACATTAAAGACCCGAGGACAAGTAATCCTCTCAAATTACATATATCATGATGGCTTCTTCCTGGGTAAAATAGTTCCCCAATCAAATCTGCGGGTGGGGACTACTCACGGAAGAGTAATCAGAATGGATAGAAACATTCTATGAGTTGGAACGTGGAATGTTGGAAGTCTGAATAGGGCAGGTAGGTTAGAAAACTTAAAAAGGGAGACGGAACGACTAAAGTTAGATGTTGTTGGGATTAGTGAGATTAAATGGAAGGACGCACAGGTTTTATGGTCTGGGGAACACTGGATAATAAACACACAAGCTGTCAATGGAGTCACTGGTGTAGGATTTGTAATGAACAAGAAAGTAGGGAAACGAGTGAGTTATTATGAACAATTTAGTGACAGGATTATTTTGATGAGGTTAGAAACTAAGCCCGTCCCAACCACATTAGTACAAGTATATATGCCAACGTCACAGGAAGATGACGAAGAAACAGAGAAAATATACGCCGAAGTTGAAGAATTAAACCAATATGTCAAGGGGGAGGAAAATCTAATAATCGTGGGTGGTTGGAATGCGATAGTGGGAGAAGGAAAAGAGGGGAATACTGTAGGATCTTTTGGTCTGAACGAGAAATGAACGAGGAAGCAGGTTGTTAGAATTTTGTGAAAGATATAAGCTAATTGTGGCAAACACACTGTTTAAGAACCAAGCAAGAAAGAGATACCAACACCTGGAAACGTCCTGGGGATACAGGCAGATATCAGCTAGATTATATCATGGTCAAACAGAGATTCAGGAATCAAGCTCTAGACTGTAAAGCATATCCAGGAGCAGACATAGACTCTGACCATAATTTGATAGTAACGAAGCGAAAGCTGAAATTCAAGCGAATAAGGAAGCAATATAAGCAGAACAGACTCGAAGTGAATAAACTGAAACAATGTAGCACGAGAGCAAAATTCCCAGAAATGGTTGACTTAAGTCTAAGAAGTAAATCTGAAAGGAGCTCAACCGAGGACGAATCAAATGCATTAAAGACTGAAATAATGAAAGCTGATAAAGAAACATTATTCTTTAGGGAACAAGCCACCCGAAAATTTTGGATCACAGAGGAAAATTTTGGAGCTGATGGATCAGAGGAGAGGAAATCCTGAGGATGAAGCCGGAAGAGAGCAGTACAGGCAATTTAGAAATCAAAGAAACAGTAAATGCAAAAAAGCAAAAGAAAAATGACTAGAAGAAAAGTGTGAAGAGGTAGAAGAGGAAATGGTCATAGGTAAAGTAGATGTTGCATATAGGAAGATCAAACAGAATTTTGGAGAAATGAAGAAAAGAGGTGTAAAGATTAAAGCTGCTGATGGGAAACCTCTTTTAAGCTCAGACGATAGAGTTAACCGATGGAAGGAATACATAGAGAAACTGTATGATGGGGACGACTTGAACAATAGTGTATTGGAAAAGGAAGGCGATGTCGACTTTGATGATTTAGGAGATCCTGTTTTGAAGGCAGAATTTAACAGAGCTGTGAATGACTTGAAAACAAATAAGGCAGTTGGAACTGATGAGATCCCTGCAGAACTTCTTAAATCCCTAGGAAAGGAGGGAATCGAAAGATTATTCAAGCTGATATCAAAAAGTTATGAAACAGGAGAAATTCCAACTGATTTTAATAAAAATATCATCTTCACACTTTCGAAGAAAGTACAAACAAGCCGACTAATGTGAGAATTATCGCACCATTAGTCTAACATCACATGCTTCAAAATTACTGACCAGAATAATATACAGAAGAATGGAAAGGGTAGTAGAGGAGATAGAAGGTGAAGATCAGTTTGGGTTTAGGAACAATCGCGGTACAAGGGAAGCAATTCTGTCTTTAAGATTAATACTTGAAGGGAGGATCAAGAAAAACAAAAATACTAATGTGTTGTTGGTGATTTAGAAAAAGCTTTTGATAACGTTAGGTGGAACAAGATGTTCAAGATTTTGAAGATGTCGGGACTAAAATATCGAGATAGAAGAATACTGTATAAAGTGTATAAGGATCAAGTGGATATAATAAAAGTAGAGAACCATGAGAGACATGCATCAGTTGAAAAGGGTCTGAGACAAGGTTGTAGTCTATCCCCGTTAATATTCAACTCGTATGTAGAAGAAGCAATAAAGGAAATAATATAAAAATTTTCATGTGGCATAAGTGTTCAGGGTGAAAAAATCAGTATGCTACGATTTGCTGATGACATTGTCCTGTTGGCAGAATGGGCTGAGGATATTGAGAAGTTACTAAATGGCATGAACAAAATACTGAAGGAAGAATTTGGACTGAATATAAATCAAAACAAGATAAAAGTGATGATATGTAGCAGAAATAATATCAATACTAGTAGATTAAATATAATAATAGGATCGGATGCAATAGGAGAAGTAAGTGAATTCTGCTACTTGGGAAGTAAAATTACAACCGATGATCGAAGCAGGAATGATGTTAAAAGCAGAATAGCTCTAGCAAAACGAGCCTACATGAAAAAGAGAAATCTTCTAGTTTCAAAGATTGAACTAGGAATTAGAAAGAACTTTTTAAAACTCTACGTGTGGAGCACAGCACTCCATCGTAGCGAAATATGGACTTTAGGAATACGAGAAATAAATAAAATTGAAGCATTTGAAATGTGGTGCTACAAAAGAATGCTGAAAATTAAGTGGACAGACAAAGTAAGAAATGAACAAGTTTTTTAAATGATACGTGAGGAAAGAAGTTTGTGGAAGAAGCTTACAGGAAGAAGATACAGGCTGGTAGGTCATGTTTTGAGACATGCTGGATTGGTTAATTTTTTAGTGGAGGGAACATCGAAGGTAAGAACTGTAGAGAAAGACAGAGATTAGAATATATGAAACAGTTAATTGAGGATGTGGGTTGTAATGGATATGTAGGGATGAAGAGATATGCACAAGAGATATACAAAGTAAACAGTTCAATTACTAGTATGGTCGATTCCGTGTAATACATAGGCGTAATGGTACAAAGGAACATGAAATGAGACTTGCACATTAATTCGGTCGTAGGTAGACCTAATTGTAGGCTGCGATTCATAGGCAGAATCTTGAAAAATTGTATTGCATAAACAAAAGAGATAGGGTACAAATCTCTTGTGCGTCCACATTTGGACTACTGTGGTGCTATTTGGGATTCGTTTCGTAAGGGGTTGACTGACAGTATAGAGAAAGTACGGATAACAGCCGCTTGACTCGTGACAACTTGCTACAGTCCTTATGAAAGCGTCATGGAATTGATTAGCACATTGAGCTGGGAGTCTCTCTATACCGAGCGTGGTGTGTGAACGGTTAACGCTCTGGCCTCGCATTCGGGAGGACGCCGGTTCAAATCCTCGTCCGGCCATCCAGATTTGCGTTTTCCATGGTTTCCCCACTTTCAAAGGCTATGGTCGAATTCCTTCCCGTTGCTTGTACCCAGTCGCAACCCGCCTCTAATCGTCGGCGAGGCGCAAAGCCATAAGTAAAAAAAATAATAAAAAAATAAACATGCCTACACCAACTTTCACTTACGAGTGCTGTGAAATACTTCGTCCATCACCCTATTTTAAGTCGCAATGACAGGAAAGATATGATTAGAGCAATGAGGTGCTGCGCTGATGCTTATATGAATTCTTTCTTCCCTCGTACCATTCAGGATTGGAATGCTCAGCGACGAGATTAGTTTTGGTGCTGAGCACCCTCTACAACCCACAATTTTGTGAATAACAGAGTATATATGTAGATTATGGCCGGGAGATACCAATGGCGTTCGGCTGCATAGTGACAGAATTTAGAATTTAAATTATTTGCGTTATCCGCCTTTGCCGTTAGGAACAAGTAACGTCTTCTGCCTGTGAAACGTATAATCTATCTACTGTATAATAAGAGTATAATTTGGTTGTGAAATTTGTCATCTTCTAGGCGAAGATTGGGGATTTTCCCAGCGTTTGCCTAGAAGATTACGGGACTGCCGGTACGCGGGATTTGAACCTGGGACTGTTGTGTATTCCTAGTTTAGTGTGGTTGCATTTAAACGCGGATGGCCACAGGGATGGGTTTTCCGTGAGTTATTAGTTCTAAATATGCAGTGGAAGGGTCGTTGGTACTTAAACCAGGCATGTAATTAGTGCCCGGTACTGGGGAGGAGAAGATAAGTTACATGGCAGTTTCTGCTCATTCCGTTTGGGAAACCAGGGAAACAAAACAGAAAACAAACATCTGGGTGTGCTAAATGAATTTTGAAAGCAGCTCCTAGCTAATGTGAATACAACGATATACTCCTTGCGGCGCACACAATGTCGACGTTTTTATTGCCGCAATATCACATTCCCCTATATTACAATAAAAATTCCTCACTACGGAATGTGAGATTTTGTTAATTAATAGATAATATATCTTTAAACGAGCAATTCTTGTATATATTTGGTATCTCTGAATCGGCTCTAATGATATGGATGAAATTATGAAATTTCATACGCAAATAACGTTTCGCCTTTCAATTTTATCTGAATATCTGTCTTCCCTGAAAAAAAAAACGCGATTTTACAAAAAAAAAAAAAACGAGCAATTTTTATATTTGGTATCTCGGAAACGACTCTAACGCCATCTCGTGGAAGTTTCAGGTACCAGTAAGCCTAATGATGTTAGTTAAGTTACTCTTTGGTTTGAGCAAGGAACTATATACACTTCAAAATGCCTCGGAAGCCTTCAAGGAAATGTTTAGTAAAACTTCACGAAGCGAAAACGCATCTAAATAAATAAAAATATATATTTGTATATGATTTTTCGTAAACGGCTCTACCATCATCCCGTAGAAGTTGCAGGTACCAGCAAGTCTACTGGCGTTAGTTAGGTATCTCTTTGGTTAGAGCAAGGAACTGTACACTTCAAAATGACTCTGAAACCTTCAAGAAAAAAGTTTAAATTTAATTCAATTTCACCCAACTAAGACTCATTTAAAAAAAAAAAAATGATAACGCAGGTGACATCCTTGGAAAAAAACGCAATTTTACACAAAAAATTTCTAACTCAAGTTATCTCGTGGAATTTTGAGGTACCAATAAGACTACTGATGTCAGTTAAGTTTCTCTTTGGTTGACACAAGGAACTGTGTACTTCAAAATGCCTAGGTGGCCTTCAAGGAAAACATTTAACTTTAATAAAATCTCAAACGTCTCTAACGATTTTTACGAAATCTTGCATATTTAACAGAAAACGAAAGACTCCGAGCAAAGCTCGGTCACCCAGGGACAAACCTGTTTAATACTGAATAGGTATGGCAATCAATGTTTCATATGATATTAATTGTTGGATACAATTCCTGAAGCATTTACAAGAAATTTTTTTTAAATTGAGGATTACAACTACTATTTAGCAACTTTGTTAACCTCTTTGTTTGTTTTGTAATAATTATTATTACTACTACTAACTGTAAACGATATTATGTCCTGATGTTATATTTCCCTTCATCTGCTTATGTTCTTTGCGCATTTTTATTTAAATTCTTTTATTCTTTGTGGTATATCATTCACTACCTTCTTGACAACTTATTCTAGGTTTTGAAACTCTTTCTTACGAATCGAAACTGTCCCCAAAATCAGTTGCTAGTTTATGGCTATCTCTTCCCTTCCATTACTACCCTTGAATGACCACCCAGTTTTTATTCAGGACTCATTGACAACCCATCTACTATATATTGTGATCGCCTCCGTCCCTCTTTAATACTGCCAACTTCCTTCAAGGTGTCAGAAATTCTTCAGATATTTCAGAGCGACCCTTTATGGTCAAATACAGATAAATTTTGTTTTTCAGCCGGATCACGTTACCCGTTGACTACTTGAAACCCTAAAAACTAATTTTCGTCACTATTAGACTCTGTGAAATGGATTTTTGGCTTAAATTGACCTTAATAGTAGTGTCTATGTATGTTGTAGGGCACCAAAATCCATGGCCTGGGAACAATTCTAGAACCGTGACTATTCCTAATACACAATCACGAGTCTACATTTTTTTTTTTTTTTTTTTTTTGTAACAGTTTAACGTCCCTTTTTAACAACGTGGTCTTTAGAGACGGGAAAGGATGGGGGCAAGGAATGGGAAGGAATTCGGCCATGGCCTTTTGAAGGAAGCATCCCGGCATTCACCTGGAGTGATTTGGGGAAACCATGGAAAACCCAAATCTGGATGCCTGGACGGGGATTCGAACCGCCGTCCTCCCGAATGCGAGATCAGAACGCTATCCGTTACACCACCACGCTCGGTGAGTCTACATTCAATGTTTTAGACATACTCTCAACTTTCTTTACTTCCTTCCTCACCACCAATTAATATAAATTCAGTACTATATGACACCAGAGTGAGTGTATGTATGTATTGTAAATAATTTTCCTGTTGAACTGAGCTTACGGGACAAATACAGTCTGATGAATATTTGATAACTTCTTGCAAAACAAACCAATGAAATTACAGCTTATATCCTTTGATGTAGACAATCTTGTAATTTTTAATATAAGTGCACATATTTAATTAAAACAATTAGGGTAAATAGGAGATCATTATATAAAAGAAAGACCTTTTATAAATCGTTTTCTTTCTAGAACTAGTTTTCAACACATTCCTATAATCGTTTCAGGAAAGTACAGATCGTCAACGGGTAACGTGATAGAAAATTTATCTGTATTTAACCCTAAAGTGTCGCTCTGAAATATCTGAAGAATTCTGACTAATTCTTTAAACGCCAAAAGCTCTAACATAAATTCGTAATTACTAAGAACTATACAAACTTAAAATCAGTTAACAGTGTTTAATACATCTCTTTCCAAAACCTAGAATACCTTACAGGGTCATCATTAGGGGTGGATGGGAGGGTGGGGTGGAGTAAGTGGGTCAAATGTACCCCGGATCCGCCGCCGGCCGAGGAGAGGGGGGTCGGATGACCGGCCAAAAAAAAGGTCACTCATCTGGCCTGCTAAGAACGCTTACCCGGGGCCCGAGAATCCAAGCGCCGGCCCTGATAACTTATGACGCCGTTTCTTGGTGAAGAGAGAGATCAATGAAATATCACTTAACCAATAATAAACGCTTTGTATGTAGCTCTGTCCTGGACGTAAATTAAGTCTTAAGTCGCCGCCCTCCGCCATTCACTGCCATTATTTTCTTGGCAGTCTACTTTGGAGTTCTTGTCTCTCGACATTTTCTCCTTATTCATTGGATGGTGCATTACGTCACTTTGGGTGTGTCGTATTGGTTGGCGTTATGTGATTAGCTTTTTATTTTGTCTTTTTAATGTTGCCTGAGCAGTGCTAACGGTCTTCTGTGCCGGCCGGTGGGAACTTCATATCGACCGAGCACGCTGACCAGTGGGTTGTTACTCGTCTCAGCTTTCCGATAAAACGCCGTAGCGAGTGCTCGGAAGCGGTCTTTAATGGGTGGTACGCCTGCCGCCTCGTGCAGCGCCGCAGTCGGGAAGCGCGATGGCAGGTGTAGGGCGCGCTTCAGCGCCCTGTTCTGGATGACTTGAAGCCGGTTGACGTGTTTGTCCGCCGCGTAGCCCCACACTGGGCAGGCGTACTCAAGAAGTGGCCTGACCAGTGTGAGGTAGATCTTCACGCCCAGTGCAGGTGGAAGCGCACTGGTCCTGTTCAGCAGAGGGTAAAGATCATGCAGTCTTCCGCTGGCCCTCCTGCGTACTTCATTTATGTGTGATTGCCACGTGAGCTTGGAGTCGAGTGTGACTCCAAGGTATTTTAACGTTGTCTTCCATGGAATGTCTACTCCGTGGAGTTTCAGTACTGGATCCGCGTGGTTCCTGTTTCTCGGACCGTATTTCCTAGTGATGACAATCGCCTGGGTCTTCGCGGCGTTTACTTCTATACGCCATCTGCGTGCCCAGGCCTCCGTCTGCTGGAGTATATCTTGTAGCCTTCTGGTGGCGATGGCTCTGCTACGGCTGCTGGTGACATAAGCTGTGTCATCAGCGTAGGTAGCCGTCTGCACTCGGACCGCCGTGGGAACGTCGGCCGTGTAGAGGGAGTAGAGTGTTGGACCCAGTACGGACCCCTGAGGGACTCCTGCCATGATGCGCCTTCGCGTTGAAGTTTTCCCGTCGACTCTTACATGAAAAGTTCTTCCAAGCAGGTACGAACGGATCATCTTCACTAAGGGCCCCGGGAAGCCTTGTTGGTACAGTTTAAGTAGGAGCCCTGTGTGCCACACCGAATCGAATGCTCTTGCGATGTCGAGCGACACGAGGGCACAGTATTCCTTGTGCAGGAAAGCTCGTGTCGCGGACTCCACGATGCGTAGCACCTGTTGTGACGTGGAGTGGCCACGCCGGAAGCCGAACTGATGCGCGGGTAGGATGTTATTCGCCTCGATGTAGGAGTTAATCCTTTTCAGGAGCAGCCGCTCGAAGATCTTACTGACGGACGGCAAGAGGCTGATCGGCCGATAGTGCTGAGGAAAGATGGGATCTTTCCCGCTCTTGTGTACCGCCACGACTTCGGCGTGTTTCCACCGACGTGGGTACCTCTTCGTAAGCAGGATTCTGTTAAATAGGTTCGCTAGGTACACCGAGGCCTCAGGCGGCAGGTTCCTCAAGCACCGATTTGGAATCCCATCGTGGCCGGGTGCTTTGTCCAGCTGCAGCTTCGCCAAGCAACTAGCCACCTCCGCTGGGGAGATCGGTTCTATTTGCTCTTCACCATCATCAGCGTCGAGATATACTCGTAGACGGCGTCGAGCAGCGCGCAGTTCCCGGTCATTTACGTTTACATCAGATGGGCGGAAGTTTCTTTCGAAGCTGTCAGCCAGGGCATTGGCCTTGGCCGCTGGCTTGTAGACGAGCCCATTCACGCCGTGCAGAGGTGGGATGCGCTGTTTTCTCTTAGTGAATTTGCGGGTCTGCTCCCACATGGTTCCATCATCAGGCTTGAGCGACGATACGCGGGCATCCCACTCCCGGTTCCGGTGCTCGGCCAGTGCCGCTTTCAGTTCCTTCTGTAGCCTGTTAAGGAGTCTCTTGGTCACCGGATTTCTGGTAATTTTCCACTCCTTGCTGACACGGTTCTTGTGCCGGATAGCCGCGATTAAGTGTGGTGGAAGCTGTTGCGTAGCAATTGGTCTTCGGTTGCGCAGAGGTGTGGATGCTGACGTGGCGTCCTTGACTATTTCTTCGAAGGCGCGCAGTGCCGCATCCACGTCTTCGACTCGCAGGTTGGCTAGAGCGGTAGAGACGAGTTGTCGGTAGCTTGCCCAGTCAGTGTTGCGGAAATCTGGGTGAATCTCTTCTGTTTCCTGCCACGGTCCAACATCAAGTCTTAAGTGGGCATCCATTAATTATGTGAGGTGTTTTTCCGGATTTCCGGAACCTTCCCCCCTCCATCTGGTACGTGAGACCTCCCCCCCTAGAAATCGCCCTCACATCTTTTTTCCAAACCACACGTGAGATATCTGCTGACCCCCCTCCCCTTTGGTGAGATTTCACCGGACCCTCCCCCCCCCTACTTCACCTCACGTAATTAATGGACGCCCCCTAATACCAGATACAGTCGTAAGTCGAAATCTGTTAGTCCGTATCGATATTTGAACGCGAGTGTTCATTAATGCGAATATAACAAAATTATATTTGGTACCCTTCAACTACGAGTAGCGTTAATGTTGCCATAGTGTTTATAGAGTTGATTAAAGTGAATGTATTTACAATTTACAGTACCTTTGCGTATGCAATATTTAATGTCAGAACTCAATAAATCTGAATTTTTCGTTGTCATTTTCGGTAAATATTGATGAAAAGCCTACATTGAGTTTTTCATGAGTAAATACATTTGGTAAGCATAATCTCACTGAAGCGTTTGTACGAAGGAGACTTGTTGATAGTCATTGCTAGTCATTGCAAGCCAATCATGCTGGCCTCGGTAGCATACCGGGAAAATACTGGCTCTGCGTACTTTCAAGTCCGGCCGAGGGTATGGCTGTTTAAATGTTGTGTGTTTTGGTGTTGTTCATACTTAATAAAAACAATGTACTGTAGGAACTTAATCATAATCACGCTTGAGCTGGCTGCATGGCCTAAGTAGCCGGAAAAAAGAGCCAACCTTCAGTGGAAATTTCTGTTAACCCCTGACGCTACTACTACCAAAGCAACTATTGTGCTTGGCGGCTTGCATCTCGCTCACGCAGGTGAGGAGAACTGTGTCCCAGATGCCCTTTTAACTTAATTACAATGTGTTTTAACGAAAATTGAATATGCTCTGACAGAAGTCGGTAAAATAATATCTTGTTCAGCGATGTCTTATTCATTGTTGTAGGCTTTGTATTAGTTGAGAATAAAAAGATGTTAACAACAGAAATTATTATATGGGATATGTATGGTAGTCAATGAGTTATGCAAAACCAATTCTTAATTGTAATTTCTAAAATATATATAAAATTTTCTAAAGATCAGTTTAACTATTGGAGAGATGCACGGGTTACAGTTGGCAAAATTAAGCAAATGAGTTTATCGCATCGCTTCTTTTAATGGTATCCAGGCGGATCTAGAATTTTGGTTTGGGAGGGGCTTGTCTTCAGCGGATTGTGGCTTGGGCGGGGCTTGAATCGGGCAAAGGGTAGTATTTATAGTCTCCTAGGGCCTAGAATCCGTAGAGCTAAAAAAAAAAAAAGTCTCCAAAATTACAATGTCGGAGGTGGACCTAGATACTTTTTTTGGGGGGGGGGCTTCAGCCCCATAGCCCCTCCCCCCCCTGATCCGCCCCTGTATCCAGCTATAAGTTTGTATCATTTCCGCCAGAGGTAATGAAGAGAATGTAAGTTTTCACTACTAAAAGTGAGTTTAGTATTACGTATTATATTGTCGTGCTTTGCGGCCCAAGTAAAAGATAAATATTAGTGATGAGGCCATAACGGATATTGGTAGAAGATATAGTAGTAGTACGTGGAAGAGCAGGAGCGTTCATTATTTCATACATAAAGGAGTTGTAAATTTTTTTTGTGTGTGTGTGACGGACTAAAAGACTGGAATAGATCACCGACGTAAATACTGAACCTCGCACATTGAAATCATTTAAAGTAAAATTTGTAAGATGCGAAAATACGGGTTTAGCAAAATTTCCATCACGACGTGTATCTATCGCAACCAATCAATTAATACTAATAAGAAGTAATTTCAATGCATTAAATTTGTGAAAGATAGGAACTTCAATGAACCTCATTGCGAAACAGGTAATACAGAATGCAGTCAGAAATCAAACAAAGGAAAACTACTATAACAACTGGTTTTTAACGTAGCTTAGTAACAATTAAGAAAACTTGTGTAAGGTTTTTTCGTCCGTTGATACGCACACAGAAGAGCGCTGACAGAAAGCGAGAGAGCAATGCCATCTGTTGGTAAGAGCAGTAAACACTACTCCAGGCCAGCTGCGCTAATAGTCTCGTGAAACTAATTCATTATTAGTTTCGCTGCAGCATGAATAAGCGTATCACCGGTTTTTATTAGATGAATAAAAATAATTAAAAATTTCTCAGCAGATTAAAGGAAAGCAATTCGAGTAATTTCATAAACAGTTCAGACCAAAATAACATACGCTTTATTTAATACTCTGAAATATCCATTAACCGAACATTTAGTAGTTGACATACATAAAGCAGTAGGCTATCTAACTAATTACTGTAGTCACAGGTAATCCAATTTATCTGACTTTTTTTTTACAGGTGAATGCCGGGAAAGTAACTTCAAAAGCCCACGACCGAATTCCTTACCGTTCCCTGCTCCCAGTCCTTTCCCGCCTCTAATTACCTCGACGTCAAAGAGGCGCAAAGCCAAAAAAGTAACTTTCATTTGACAAATTATTCAGTCACATGGTAGGAGAATTAGAGGGAATGGGGGACATACAGTTAAAGAATTTAGAGACTCACATCTCATGAAATACGCAACTAAATAAATCTGTTACAAAAAATAAATAAAAAAATAGTGATCTCATTTTTTAATATCTCTTAACGTTACCACACTCGGTGGGTATGCGAAAATGTGTTTTCATATCTCAGTTTTTTTGAGGCGCTATCCAAAAAATATTTTTTAGTATTTGAGTACGGATCTCCTTTCGGACCCCTAAAACACTTTCTTGTGAAATTAAAAAAAAAAAAATCGACGCTAATGCAGAGAGGAATTAAAAGTATGAGATGGACGGAAGGAGATAACGAAATTATTAAGGTGCAATTTTCGCCATTTTGACTGGGGAGGCCTAAATATGTATACAGCAGAATGAAGATAATTATGTTTTACGAATTACTAGTTGCTTTATGCGACTTTTGTGAAAGCGATAATTTGGGATCACAATTATTTGGAACTGATGTGAACAAAAGAGCGTTATCGGACTAACTACTCTATTCTGTTCTCCTTCTCACAATAGTTATATATTTAAAAACTGGTAATAATGTATCTTTCCCATACATTGTGCATGGTAGTATCCGGTTTCTCAATCTATGACGGTCCAACTACGATAGCTTTCACGTTTATATTGTTGATGGAGGATGGTTCACAAATTACATAACATAAATTTAAACAGAAACAGAATTCCCTTCTTATTTTTACCCTCCTTTTTTCACATTCCCCCCTCTTCCCCCTCGTTGTAAAATCGCTCATTTTTGCAATTTTAAATTTATAGCATGATTAAAACAGAATTTGCAATAATAACTTTTATTAAAAATCTTGTCAAATAAAGTAACAATTTGTACATATTGTGATTGTTCTTAATCTCTCGTCCATGATATCGTAAATCATAGCTACCAATAAATATAATCAAACACACAGCCAATTGAATTTAGGCTTTACGAAAATGTCGAACGTAAGCTTTTCCTGCATCTTAAAATAGGTAATTGCTGTCTTGAATGCAATTTACTTCACTGTTTAAAATTTCTTTATTCCAAATTTCTTGCACAATTCTCATTAATTCTTTGTTCCACGTTTTTAATAATTAACATTTCTTTCAGTACTTAATGCTATTTTCATCATTACAGATCTACATTAGAAGGCTTTTTTTCCCCTCTGTTGCTTACAGCTATAACATCGCCACTACTTTCTCCTTGTTGCACCAAAGATAATCATTACATTTAATTCAAGGTTGCAGGCTAACTAACTTAATTCGTTAGTTCATCCCTTAATAATCTTAAACGCCAAGCGGTCCACATTTCTAAAAGCTAACTTACAGTATACTCGTAGTTTCTAATTTTAATTTAATTTAATTGCCATGGAGCGCACGCTCCGGTGGCAATTTTTTACCTTCTTATTTTTACCCTCCACGAATTTTAATTTTTCTTTCTGTGTTTCTGGTAAATTATTCATCACTTCCCTTTGTATTTTATTCTAAGCACTGACTACCTGCTAAAGAAAATGTTCCTACACCCTTAGGGCGCGTTCATAAACTACGTAGCTCTAGTTTGGCCTCCTGTAAAATCCTCTCCCCTTATCACCCAGGTAGCCCGATGACGTGGCTTATGAATCTACAAGCCCTCCCCCCACAAGCGTCCCAAGTGACACCTAGATTTTTTCATTTTAATTCCAGAAGAAATTTTGTACTGTTTTCTCTTGTCAAATTATCGTAAATTACATTCGGAGATAATTAAATGACGGAAATAAATATTCAGATGCTGTCGTGTGTTCTGAATCTTATTTTAACTGTGACAAACAATATGAATGAAACGCTACCTGGCTTGGCTGGAAACTCGCCTTCCCCACACGTAGCCTAGGATAGCTTTCTACCCCCTCCCCCTTCTTAGACCGAGCCAGTTTTATGAACGCCTCCTTATATCTGAAATCAAGTGCCAGCTTGCGGATATAGTCATCGTTACCCTTCCATTCACCAATTTTAATTTTTTCACCAATATCTTTCCATGCCTCACCACCCACGTACGGCTCGTACATTCACAGCGTTCTCTCACCCTCCTCATATCTTCAATAAATCCCTTTCCATCTCCTTTAATTAATATCCAAAGTGTGAATCCCATACTACATCACCATATTCAAGAAATGGTCTGACAAAAGTTTGGTAACCCAATTATTATCAAATAATATGCCGAAGTATTTAGACTTCAAATCTTCAACAAGCAATTCCTTCAACACCATATAATCATAACCACTCTTTAGTTTTTTTTTTTTATCTGTGTATGTTATAAGCTGATTGTATTATGCATTTATCTACATCTCACGTTGACCTACCCAACTAGATAGCCTGTCCAGCTATTCACAATCTTCTCTCGTTTTGATCATATCATGATATAACATTACATCATCTGCAAACAACCAAACTTCTGACTATAATACCAATGGTCCCAATAGACTACCCTGCGGCACTCCCACATTCACAGATTAACTTCGCTTGCGTTTTACCTTTTTTTATTTATTATCTCTAGTGCCATACATTACAACGAAACAAACAATGTTTAGAAATGTAATCTTCCAAATGTAAAGATTTTTACTACAATAAAAGTGTAAGCACAAAATTTTTTGGTTCAACTGTTTTTTGTAACAAATGTGATGTTACGAAGCTTATGACTCCAACTTCATCTGTCACTTAACGTCACACTTTGTCGTCCCCCCTCGTGACGTAACACGAATTAGCTGGATTGTATCTCAGGGGGGAAAGAGACTTCGGTGGTAGTGTAAGGGAATGTAGTGGTGCGATATTCCTGTCACCAGACAGTTCTACCAAAGGCTTGCACTCAATTCCAAATTTTTCTGCAGTGTGTGTGGAATGATGGCGTATAACAGTTCGTGGCACTCACCCATCGGTTGGAGAAAAACGAAGCTCAAATTTGGTGCGTTTTGAAAGAGCAGCTCTGGCACCGCTCCATTCTTTGATCTCTCATGAGCAACGCAAACAACACACTCACCGACATTTGTGCATACCGTACCGCTTCATTGCACCGAAGAAGACAACAGGAAACGATCTAATGTCAAAAATAACTGAGGAATTACATTGGTGGGTTAACATAGCAATGAAAAACCTTTTATCTCAGAAGGAGTTCTCTGAGGGTACTAGGTTTAAAATATTCAGGTAAGTAATAGGCCTATTAATTTTCAATGCCAAAGGTTTGATACTCTATGAACAAGCTACGTTCAGGCTTACCGCTGACAAACACAAATGACAATATTCACTTTCCTCCAGTAGTGAGGATTTGCAGTCTTCTCTCTCCCTTTTATCGTTAACCATCTCCGAAGGTCAAAGGAAAGAAAGGGCAAATGCTGAGCACCTCCAGAGAATTACCAAAAGAATCATCTCTCCCGTAAGCCAAACAAAAAAGGTGTATCGTAACGTCTGATATTTCTCAAATCAAAGGAGGCAATACTCAGACTAACCGTCTCTAACGGGTAATAGTTACTGCAAGTGCTCGGTCATCAGATAAATGAACCGCTAAAATAATAAGATGGTTGTGTCCTCCGTGTGAAGCCACTATAACACCTTATGTGGCTTTTATCAGATGATATGGAGAATCAAGAAAACAACGTTGAATAGTCCTAATTATCCGCAATTCAAATATATCAGATCATTGTTGAAATGAAATTATAATAAGAACAAGATTGTAAATAGAACTGCGTAAATCAAACGGTAAAAAATCGAATCAAATGATACACACTAACGACCGAAGAAACAGACAAAATTATTGTCTGGAAATCATACATACGTTGCACAAATAAGTTAACTTTAGTCCGTGTAGAAACCTAAACTTCTTCATTGCGTGCAAAGTGCAATTAGAAGTGCAATAACCGAGTTAAAATAAATCTAAAAACAAAAAATAAATAATTTAATAAGATAAAAAAAGTTGTTTTTGTTCTTTTTTAAAAAGTCATCGTTTAGGGAACTTTACTTTCTTTGTTCTCTTCCGCAAATCCCATACGAGAAACGTAACTTAATTAGAGCTGAAATACGAACTTCGTATGATCTTCAAGAAAACAGAAAGTGTGCTGATTTCTCGTAGCACAAACCCTGTAAAAATTCAGCGCTCGTTACACCCACAGAAAATGAATTGATAATATATATGTTTACAAAATAAGTACTTACCTAAACCGTATTTGGTTTCTCTCAGGCGAAAGTCGAAGCAACCTCGAAGTAGCGGTTACCGTCAAATAGAAATCACAGTCATTTCTAAGAGATCACAAAACTTATTTATGCTCAATGCCTATTATTAACAGTTTCCGTTATCACGTTGTGTCAACAATAAACATTGTACACGGTGGTGCATATTGTCTCAGTTCATTTAATAAAAAATGACTAACTAGAAAACTGAGTACAGCACACTGTATATATTACATGGAATAACGTTAGTAAAAAAATAATAAAATTAAAAATAAACGTAGTCAGATGTCTTGACAAGCTTTATGCTAAGAGGATATGTTACCGATGAGACATATAATATAAACATTATCGTAAACTAACGAAGTAATTAATTAAAGAGTCTCATTCGACCGCTTGCATCCAACTGGCGTATGATGACTGCAGTGCGTTTATCATAGTTTACCAGGTCAACATTTTTCTATTAGATGCTGAGAACGTCACTAGAGTTGTTTATTTCGCAACTTGACCCCGTCCATGCTCTAGCATAGTGCCAACTCAGCATCAGCAAGCAGATCAAACTTCAAGATATCATTTCCGTGTCTCCTAACACATCATTACAATTTTCTCATACCATTCCCATTTGAATACGTAACAAAACGGAGGAAGCAGATTTGAAATTGATTGTAAACGGCGACAAGGTAAGCGATGATTAAGGGGCAATGCAGGGATTGGGTCAGCATAATTACTGTTATCGTATCGGACTTGTTCTTCAAAAAGAATTTATTTTCTTCGTCTGTAGATACAAAATATTATGGACAGCATATCTCTCGTTACATCGATTATAGCAAGATACATTTTGAAGACATTAAACAATAATAACTAGAGACCTGATTATATGCAACACAAAAAACTAGAAATATGAAAGCAAATATCCATGAAAAGTGTTAAAAACTGTCAAAATATGCAACATTATATAATATAAAAATAGTAATTTTTAGATTTTTATTTCAAAATCAGCATATAATCGCCAGTAAGTAGTTGAATAAGGTATTTATAATTTCGATAATGAACAATTATTTAACTTTTCTTATTTACTTTTGTAAACGTGAACAGTCGGGTACAGTTCCAAATATTATATAGTAAGATTGTTTCTCGATCTCTCAAAATATTTTTACAAGTGTATATGAACCGTTCCACTTTCAGTGGTGTAGTAATTATTTCTGGAAAAAGTTCACCCGTCCGATTACTAAAACTGGGTTATGGTTCAAAATATTTTTAAGCTTCTTTTTAAGTTCCCACATGGCCCACGTTCTCAATAATAAAAGAAAGTAACTTCCCAACGGTTGGAGAACAGAAAGAGGCATAATACAGTATTAAGGCAGTAAGAAGTCAAATGCTAACTTTGGAGCGTCCTCACATGAACAAAGCAAAACCCTTAAAAATTCCTGACCACATTG
>JARYHS010009186.1:160666833-160691212 GCA_031002005.1 Vandiemenella viatica
TGGAGTTTCATTTATTTTCTTATTCAACGGAAACGTGAATGCTGAATGAGCTGTTTGACCGCCGGCTGCAATTTCTGATGAAGCAAGTGCAAATGCAATTTCATTCTACAAGCGAATCGTTGCCAAAATCGACACGATCAAACAAGTTTTTCCAGTTCCACGAGAAGAAGAAAATCCCTCCATTTCCATCGTTCACAACTTTCACGAGCATATTTTTGCTCCCGATTCAACAGTGGTTCATTCGTTCGAACAGATTCTCTCAATGAATCACATTGTTTTTCACGTTTCAACTCTTGATTAAATATGTCGTGCATCGGACGATAGGGCGGTGTCATGACTAATTGAGGTAATACCTCGTTCGATATCATTAACCACATGTCATTAATTAATATCAGTGGAATAAAAATAAAATAACTACATTTGTTGGACAGATAGCAATACAACACAACAATAAAAACAAAGGTAATTTTATTTTAATTTAGGCTGGAATGCATTTTTCCAATTTTTTCCAGATCTTCCAGTTCTTTTTTCAATAGAAAACGTTATTTCCATCCCGAGAGCATTAGGAACATAACAAAAAAAGAATTACGCATATCCATAGTTCGAATCATGAGTTAAGATCTTTAGTTCATAAAAAATCCAATAGAAAAAAAAAGCACTTTCAGTTTTTTAAGTTTTCCCGGAAACTTATCCGATTTTCCTTTCCCTAAAAGCTTTATTAGGACAATTACTAATATTTTTTTTAAAAAAAAAGATTAGTCAAATTGGTCCATAGAAAAAGGACTTTCAGTTTTTTCAGAATTTACAATTTTTCGGGCAACTTTTCGAATTTTTCTTTATCTAAACACCATATTTGAACTGTTATGAACACTTAAAGAATAGCAAAATTGGTCCATAGAAAAAAACACTTTCAATTTTTTAACGGAATTTTCCAATCTTCAGGGAAACTTTTCCTATGTTTATCTCTCTATACGGACTATTTCAAAAATGAAAAATAAATAAATAAAAGCCAAATCGGTTCATAGAAAAAGTACTTTAAATTTTTCCAAAATTTTCCATTTTCCTGTGAAATTTCCCCCATTTTTCTTTCTTTATAAACCTTATTCGGACTGTTGTAAACATTAAAAAGAATAAATAAAAAAAGCCAAATCGGTCCAGCCTTTCTCAAGTGATGCGGTTTCTTACAGCATAACATTCATTTTTGTTTTTATAGATTATCTTCCTCTACAGTTCTTTCCCCCGACCGACTCTTTCATTAACAAATCAAGCAGTCCCACAATTCTATCTCCTCGTATTATGATATTATTCATTAAACTACCCATTCATCATTTCCGGAATATGTTCATTTAGTACTATGAGCACATAATTTTCAACATATTTAGCATTGTGCATTATGTACACTACATTCTTCTTTCTTTATGGTTTTTCCGACATTCAAATCTATAACTCCGAAGATATTATGCCAAAAAATGATAACGTTATTTTGCAAACCGTTTATTTTGCCGGTTAAATAACGGATATTTTTCGTATTTAATTCCCGTTTCAATGAAGTGTTGCTGTGCGCCGCTGCAGTTGGAATTCCAGTTCGTGAGCTGAATTGAACGCCTTTACCTCTCTCCGCTGCGTAGGCAGTTGCAGGAGGCAATTCTGCTTTTATACGCCCGGCCCCGGTCTGTGTTAATGGTCTGCCTACAGTGTAAACAAAGAGACACGATGAACGCTTAGAATAATTGTCGTGCGGTAGCTAAAATGGACAAGGTCCGCTCGGGAGGGAGCCAGCAGTAAATTTTATGTCCCTCATAACGGGCTCTGCTTGCGCACACCTTCCATCCTGTGCACTCAGTTAATACGGTGAGACCGGAGGTAATAACGCTCGTTGCAACTTTTTTTATGTCGTTCAGGAAGTTAAAAACGGTACACCGTTGTATGCAAACATGCTGCTGCAGGGAAAGTGAGCGTCAATAACGTTTTCAGTGCCATCAACTTTCCGACTGATCTGAGGTATCTCTCCTGTCCTCCCTTTGTTGCCACTGTAGCATGCATACTGAGTTACGGGGTTTCGCATTTCTTGTCTTCAGTGTTGCCTCTATTAAAATATTTCCAGCTCAGGACGAGTAAAGAGGTGAGGCAGCTGTCAGCCGTCAGCCGTCATCACTTCTGTTTGTTTTATCTGGCTACCGAGCGTGGTGGGTGAGCGGTAACGTTTTTTTTCCGGCCATGGCCTTTTTGAAGGAAGCATCCCGGCATTCACCTGGGGTGATTTGGGGGAAACCATGGAAAACCCAAATCTGGATGCCCGGACGGGGATTCGAACCCGCGTCCTTCCGAATGAGCAGTAACGCTCCGGCCTCGCATTCGGGAGGACGCCAGTTAGAATACCCATCCGGGCATCCAGATTTGGGGTTTCCATGGTTTTCCCAAATCACTCCAGGAAAAAGCCGAGATGCTTCCTTAAAAAGGCCGCGGTATTCCAGGAAAATGTCATGGTCGAGAATGGCTATTGGTCGGGCATCCGTTTGCCTAAACGCTACTGCTTATGAAAACTGCAACACCAAGAAGGAGAAATGTGATTAAAAGGAAATTTTTTTCACCGATTAGGGACATTAAACAAATTATTAAATTACAGAACTGTACATGCGCTCTGAACCTGAGAATTCAGTACGATGTAAGTCCGTCATGTGATACAATCAGAGCGTCTAGACGACATGGTATCGAATCAAACAAAGCCTGGCTGGATATGCTTCTGGGGAACACACTGCCACGCGGTTTGTAGGCATGGGAAGTGGTTGCGGAGGGTGCAGAACGAAAAAATTGCCAACCGACCATATACCAGACATGTTCCATGTGTCACGTGGTAGGAGCACGCGTAGGCCAGGGAAGCAGCGGTATCCCTCGTTTCTCCGAAGTGGTATTCAAACAGTTCTGCTATAGTGTTGCGCGCCCCAGGTGATTTGACCTCAACTGTCAATTGTGAACCTACAGCTACAATGTAGCTCCATCACCACCACTATAAACTGCAGACTCATGAAGTGCAGTTAAATTAGTATGTGTTCGTTCATTGGTAATAGATTGTTATGGAATTAATCTTACATGAAACTGAAGAAAGAGGTGTGAAAGATACCTGTGAGATTGTTTACATTTTACATCCTTTCTGTGAACATCGAATCAACCCATGTCAATATATATATATATATATATATATATAATAGTAATAATAATAACAATGAGCAGGAAAATGCTTTAAGGCAATAAAACTAAGGAAGGATAGGGAAATATGACCCAACACTTACCACAGATGAAGGCGGCTGGGACGACGAACACACAAAAAAAAAAACAAAAAAAACACAAGCGCAATATTTCGGCATACAGCCTTATTCTTGTAGACGTGAGACACCAGGTGGAATCAGATGTGTACACAGAGACCGCGGACTGGTGAGTCCTGGTGTCTCACTTCTGCACGAATAAGGCTAGATGCCGAAATATTTCACTTCTCTTGTGTTTTCTTTTTGTGTTCGTCGTCCCAGCCGCCTTCATCTGTGGTAAGTGTTGGGTCATATTTTCCTATCCTTCCTTAGTTATATATATATATATATGAAACACATGAATCTGTTTATCATTCGGACTTGGTCATCAATATCGATTCCTCATCACAAGATTTTATACGAAATATTTGGACTAGAAATCAAATCTTTCGGCAGCCCGTGTGAAATTACTACATACGATACAGTCCAAGGAGGACATAAAACAAAACAGTACGCTTAAAAACAGTTGTCATAATCACATACACCTTTATATGAATATTTAGGCACATGGAAGAAACGAATTGGCCACTCTGCTACTATATCAAGTCTCAGAATAACTCTTTCTTATTTATTTCTTCAGTACCAGTTTCGGATAAGATTAATTCCATGACTTTCTGAATTAACAATGAACGAACACATACTAACTTAAGTGTGCTTCATGAGTCTGCAGTTTGTAGGAGCGTCGATGGAAGTACCTTTATTTCGTAGGTTCGCAATTGACAGCTGAGGCCAAATCACCCGGATCGACTTCATTTCTCATTTGCATAAACACAACGTAACATTTACACAAAAATGACGTAGAGCTGTGGCTGAAGCTCATTGAACAGGATAGTAAACGGTAGCCGAAAACAATAGAGCAATGATTCTCCTACATCAGGATTGGTAAAGTGTATGAAACGAGATTAAATGATTAACAGAACTATTATTGCAGGAGCGTGGCCTTCCTTGCAAAAAGCGGAGAATTATTATGTTATACCAGCAAGCGTGTTCATTGCCAGCAGGAAGATGGAAAACGACCGTAATAAATTACCAGCAGCTTGTGAAATAATTCCGAAACAGTAATTAATTTTGAGGAGCGACAATGATTAACGATGATACAAGCTTTCTAAACACAACAGAAAGATTTTTCAAGCAAACATGTCATGCAGCTATTCGTATGCTTTATTGTTCACTCTTCTGTAAAAAGGCTTATTGGACAGAAAATTTCTTATATATTAAACAAAATATTGGTAGAAAATATTTATTTATTTGTTCTCTTTAATTTTATTTGTAAAATCAACAAAATTTTGCGACAGAGGGGCAAATAATTAATTATGTTGATATTTTTTGCTTAATTTATTACGTACGGGTTTGAGGCTATCTTCATCATGCTCATGACAAATATTGCGAAGCATTTGTCAACCATGTGCATTGATTTGAAATTAAAACTGATAGCAAATATTAGCCTTATTTGAAACTTTAAGAAAAAAATATCACTTTGACCTTCATCCATCAAAATGCTAAAAAAGCAAAGTACACGAACCAGTTAGAGAAAAATAGGTTTTTGTCAGTGAGAGACGTTATAGGAAGTTTTAGTTTTTGGAGAAGAGGGTTGGAATTAAGAGAACATGAAATACGTAGAATTACTTACCCACTCTGTGAGTAATATTATATATTAATCATTTAATTTGTAGAAATTCGTAGCAACCTAACCTATGACACAATTTTCCACGAATACGAGCCCCACCACCGTATCACATCGGCAGTTTTTTAAAATTATTTGTTCTTAAAAATTTGCTGGACATAGCCAAATGTGCAGGTAGTCTACTAACTCTATATTATTATTACTAATTTGCAATGGAGCATATGCAACAGTGGCAATTTCTCTACACATCTACAGTCCCTTCCATGAATCTTAAATTCTTTTATTGAAAATTCACTACCCACCAGGTTTTACTTCAATTTTACTTTCAGTGTTTTTGGTAAATTGTTCATCATTCACCTAGGTAATTTATTCCATAACCAGACTCCCTTCCCTACGAATGAAATTTTTACGACTCCATTCCACATATAATTAAGTGCCAGCTTGTGGTTACACTCAACCCTTCACTTCTCTGTACTATTCATAATTTTGCTGCTAATATCCCACCAAGGCTCATCGCCAATATACGATTTATACACCACCAGAAGTTTTTTCATCCACGTTCTATTTTCCTATGACTCACAAATTAGTTACTTTATTATATCAGTTACTTAGTCTTGCGCATAACAGTTAGCGACTGGGAGCGCTCAGTTTAGTTCGCCGCACCTTGCGAACTAGGTCGTTCTTTTACTTCGTTAGTTCCCATCTCGAATCCCTGAAGAACGATTTATCAACGCTTAAAATTTCTCTGAACTCGTTGCCAAGGTTAGAGAGCTCTATCGGTTCCAAAGACGTATTATTCAGATTCGCAGAGTACGCATTCTGCACTATGACGTTCGGCCGCACCCTGCTGCGAAATCAGAAAAACTTTTCACTGGAAAACATTGAATCTGCCGTCCCCAATATGTTTATTACCATATTGCTATTAAATTTTTGTTACCATATGGACAACCCGCCAGCATGGCGCCGCACACTGGATCTGGAAGGTTATGGCGAGACAGGATCGAATCCTGATCCCCGAATACCGGCCGTCCTGATTCTGTAATCACCGAGGCGAATACTGGGACGGTGCTCAGTCTCCGTCTCATTAACTACACGTTACACAAACAAAAATACACTTGGCGCGCACACAACATGCTTACAAGTTTCGCTGACAGATCGCAGCACCACTTTCCTCCCCGGGAGGGGTCAGGTTAAGCGACAAGTCGGCCAAATTCCAACACGTCGCGTCGTATCGTGAAATAGCCGACCCTGCAATAGTGGAATAATTACAAGGAAAAAGAATAATACTTACCTTATGGACTCTTTAAAAATGATTTAGGATGAAAGAACTTTTCCAACAAACAACAGTTGTAAGACTACACGTACAGTATACTAAGTTGGGCATAATATTTTGTTATTCTTTATTTGGTGGTGAGGGTAAGGAGGGAAATAGTTTACAAAACCTTGATCAGCCCGTTTGTAACATTATCACCATCCCCTACCCCAATAATCATATATATTATTTCTACAAGGTATTTTTTTGTCTCAAGCCTGTATCTTCCTTCATACTTAACCAAAATCAATGAATGAGATATAATTTTAAAGCTTATGGTCTCCACTTTGGTCACATCATATTTTAAGAAAGAAAGTTTTCCGAATTCAACCCTTAAAGGTAAAAATGTCAATATGTCTAAAATGCTGTCTTCTGTGTTACGAGTCATTTATATCCCTGGATACCTATCTGAAATCGTTTAATGAAATATAATTTTAAAGATTAAGATCGCCGATTTAGTGACGTCATATACTAAGACAAAAAAAATTCGGAATTCGACCCTTAAAGGGCAAAAGTATCAATATTTTTGCAATGCGTTTTTGTGTCTCGAGCCATTTATCTCCCTGGATATCTAACCAAAATCGATAAATCAAGTAAGATTATGAGGAGTAATGTCTCAGCTTTGGTGACATCATATTTTAATAAAGCAGTTTTTTGGAATTCAACCCTTAAAAGGAAAAAAAGTATAAATAGTTCTACAACGCATTGTTGTGTTGTTGTGTCACGAGCTATTTATCTCCGTTGATATTTAACAGATATAGATAAATGAGGTATCATAGTAAAGAGTAAAATCTCCGTCATGGTAATACTAAGAAAGGTTTTTTTTTTATTTTTTTAAATGAGGTATCATTCTAAAGATTAAGGTCTCCGCTATGGTCACATCGTGTTTTAAGAATGGAAAATTCTGAATTTAACTCTTAAAGGGCAAAAATATCAGTATTTCAAAATGCGTTTTTGTGTCTCGAGTCATTTATCACCCTTGATAATTAAACAAAATTGATAAATGTGGTATCATTTTAAAGACTGAGGTATTCGTAAGGTCTTAGGTTGGTTGCACCATATTATAAGAAAGGAATTTTTCAAAATTCGACCCTTAAAGGGCAAAATTATTAATATTTCTGCGACGCATTTTTCCGTCACGAGCCATTTATCTCCATTGAAATCTGACCATCGTTTAAAAAATTTTAGTATCCGCTTTGGACGGATCATATTTTAAGAAAGAACTTTCTTTAAATTGAACCCTTAAGAGGCAAAAATATTATCATTTCTAAAACTTTTTTTTTTTACCTCGCTTGATGCCTAACCGAAATCGGTAAATGAGGTATCATTTTAAAGGCCAAGGTGTCCGCTTTGGTCACACCATATTTTATAAAAAGTATTTTTTTTTGGAATTTGACCATTCAAAGGCAAAAGTATCAATATTATTTCTGCAACATGTTTCTTTTTTTGTTATTATTATTACGAGCCATTTATCTCCCTCAGTACCTAACCGAAAGCGATAAATGACATATCATTTTAGAGATTAAGTTCTCCAATTAGGTAAAATCATAAACTAAGAAAGATTTTTTTTTGAAATTTGATGCTTAAAGTGGTCACATGTATCAAACAGTTCAGAGCCTAGTCCTCAGATTGCGGCAGCAGTATTGCTGAGATGTCAAACTCTTTCGAATATTTTTTTCTGTTACGGAAACTTATTTGATTTGCTATACAATTTCAGTGTAAACATTTTATTTGCTCAGCAGCATTTAATCCAGAGATGTTGATATGCTGTTTGAATTTTGTTCAGGTTGGTTGTATTCTGTTATGGTCAGTGACGGTTTGTCGTACATACTGTGTGTTTTAAATTTTCTTAACTGTTTAGTAATATGTTTTGATGCGTACCTATTACACTAAACAAATAAATATTTGCTACAAAGTGCGGTTCTACTTTTCATTATATTACAAGCATCCAACCTCACTATTCATTGTATTTTATTAGCGAAATTTTTGCTTGGGTCGTCTAGTTTTTATTATTAATTTATTGTTATTATTGGCTAATTCTCCCAATAAATGGAAGACGTTAAGCAAATGACCCAATGAAGGTTTCTTTGAGTTCTTCTTGTTGTTCCAGTACGCTTTCATTCTTTCTGAGAAAGCTTGTTTGCGTTCTTCCGACCACTTTGGTCGGTATTGTTTTTGTTTTGATTGCTCAGTCATAACTTCCCGTTTGTTCAGGTTCAGGCCAATACATTTACTATCCCTCTGCTGGATTAGGAAAAATACTCCAAGTGACTAGATTTTAATCAGTGATATTCTATGCATTATTTCCATGAATTTAAAATGTTTGTTAATGTACTCTAAGTCAGTGGATTAATTAAAGTCGCTTAATCTTTCCCCTGCTATTTCAATTGCTATCACTGAATACCTGCTCATAAATAGCAATAAGGATTAGTAGAATTGAATACCTTTGATCACATGGGAACATATCTCCGGTAAAACAAACCACGGAGTGATTGATCTGAGACGAACCCAAGGTTTTGTGGCATTCAATCGCTCAAGATGTTATACATAAAAATTTCTTTCGTAGGTAAGGGAGTCAGGGTATGGTAGAAATTAGCTAGGTAAATGGTGAAAAATTTACCAAAAACGCTGAATGGCTATGAGATTAAATTTCTTAAAGGGACAAAAGTAGGTGGATACTGAATTTGCACCAAAAAATTTAAGATTAAAAGAAAACTCATAGAAATGGAAAGTAAATTTGTGGGCATATGCTCCATCACAAATCTATATATATAAAGATGAATGTATGTATGTTTGAATGTTTGTTGGTTTGTTTGTTCTTCATACAAATCCACAGTTTTTATCCGATCTCGATGAAACTTTGCACACTTATCCTTTGAAACAAGGAGAAAAAATACTGTCTACATTTGGATGAAAAATTATCTATATAAATAATACATGTTGTCTTATAATTTCGAAAAATTACTGAACGGCGATAGACAGACGCGTTGAATATGGAGGTCTCTGTACTGTTTTTATGTGTAGCGGTCAGCTAGCTCAGTGGTTAAAGCGCTTGCTTACTAATGTTTGGGTCGAGGTCTCCGGTTCAAATCGATGTGGTGGTTAAGATTTTTAAAAATTGTTTTTGATCGTAAGAGTCACGCCTGGGCCGTCGGTTGTTCGGATTGAATTTTAAACTGTAGATATCACAAAGTTAGGGGTGCAGTGCGAGGCAAATCTTAGGTAGTCTTGCAATGCTTTTTTACGTTTTATTGATCCCTCAGGGGTGATTCACAGTCGTGAGTGTGTGATCTGCAGTAATAATACTATAAATGCGGAAGTAAGTCTTTGACTTTTGTTACGTTTTGACGACTAAATGCCTATACCGATTTTGACAAGAAAATCAGTAGGGATTGCACAGGACATTTGTTTTTCGGTATGATTAACAGTTGTAATCACGAAATTTTGAGAACTTATCGAATGGTGACAGAGAGACGGATGTGTGTGTTAGTCTGTAATGTTACGTCGCTTGCTCAAGCTATGCTTCTCGCCCATTATGTTAGTGGATAATTTGTTAATAAATTTCGTTTGGAGAAAAAACGTATTATTTAGATAGATGTCGATTTTCTCCGTCCTTTTACTTTGTGTCTGCTTAAATGTGTCTGGCACCAGTTTATTTTTCTTTCTGTTTTGACCTGCCTTGCGGGCGTAAGTTGTAGCTCTAGCAGAGCACGAGCAGCTAAAGTTATTAGAACCCAAGTATCGGATGCTCATGCTGAAGAAAGAAGAAAAAACCATGCTGAAATAAAGCTGCACTTAGTTAACCCCCCCCCCCCCTCTCCCCACATCCCCTCACCTTTATTTGGTTTTCTGTTTTTAAACATGTTGGAAATTGATTCTCTTTAAGAGACAGGTTCGATGGTAGAATGATATAGTGATAGCTTTCCTGCCATATTATGCATAATCTGTGTTGTTTGGGACCAATCCTTCATTACTAACAAGTTTCTATATCCAATTCTTGCAAAGAAATTCTTAATCCACGCGTACGAAGTCATGGGTATCTGCTAGTTAGTAATAATTATACAAAGGCTACGTTCAATACATTATTAAAAAAAGGTGATTAGAAAACTACTGATGTTATTCAAAAAAATTTCTGCTGTGATGATCAGTTTCGGGATGTCAAAACCTCTCTCTGGTCGACATGCGAACAGAACTGCATCAGAAATTCAAAGTGAGCAATAGATATTTGTATTCTGGTTGGTTTTGGTTCGAAACTCGTATCCGGTGTTCTATGTATAGCACACCATTTTCTCTCGCAAACCTGTCTTGTCGCCTTAACCTGAAGACGAATACTTCTTCTATCCCCACTATAGTGCGCTCCACGAACAATGGCGGCCCGCGCAGAGAGAGAGAGAAATAGTAATGGCACACGGTATGTGACGTTGCCATGTTTCCAGCCGGACACGAGCGACGTAGGGTGGGGAAGAAAGTTTAGTAATTGCGCTACTACTACTAATACCTCTACTATATAATGATAATAATAATAATAATATGAGTTTTAGCAACCCTTACATGATAATACTCTAAAGAGAGACAAGAATGACAGAAAGTTTCAGCCGCAGCAAACAATTATGTTCCAATTGTTACAACAGTGAACAACCTTCAATAAACGAATACAAAGCACTTCAAATATATCAAACGTATGTCATTGCTTAGATTTTGTTTAGAAAAATAACAAGTAAAAACAGACACAGTTAAATTGAGGTGAGTAAGATACATTCGTATCCTGATATACCGTCATGATTTATAACAAGCAAAAGTGCACTGTCATACCTGTATTTATTCTGTGTCTTGATCTTCATCACTCGTATCAGTATCTGATCCAGAATCTCGTAGGTTAATAATAAATCGCTCCAAGGCATTATCTATAAAACTCTCCCTCTTGAAGTCTTCTTCTTGAAGATTTTCCGCGTGTCGAACACAGTCTGCCCATGATTTTACAGTCACAGTTTCAAGGGCATATACTGGTGATGAGGCATGGAAAGATATTGCAGTAGGTATGAAAAGTAGTGCATGGAAGGGAAAAGATGACCATGACCACAAGCTGGCACTCGATTTCAGGCACAAGGGTGTAGGAAGATTCTCTCTTTTAGGTAAGGGTGTCAGGGATTGGAATGAGTTACCAAGAGAAACGATGAATAATTTACCGAAAACTTTGAAGGAATTTAAAGAAAAAATTTGTAGAGGGCAAATGTAGGTGGGTGCAGGATAGGGGGAAGATAGCTGTGTAGGGAAATTGCCACCGGAGCCTGTGCTCCATTGCAATTAAATTAAATTAAATTAAATTAAACTAACTTTTCTGTATCGGCGATTTTGAAAGTACAGTTTCTTTCTGCCACAAATCGCTTAACCTGTGCCCACACAAGCTCGATAGGATTGTACTGACAGTGATACGGTGGCAGACGCAATACCCTGTGACCGTGTTCTTGAGCGATAGCATCAAGTTCATATTTCTTCTCGCGTGGACGGTACATTTGAACTAATTGTAATAATTCTGCACGAGTCTGAGAAGCAGAGTGTGGAACTGAATTTATGGAGAGCCATTCAACTATATCAGCCTTCTTACTGTTGCTACTTGGTGCTTTTTCCCTTACAACCGAGTGATAACTTGCATTATCCATTACAATTATGGAATGTGGGGCTAAATATGGTAGGAACTGGTTTTTGAACCACTGACTAAATGTTGCAGCATTCATTTCACAATGATAATCACTGTTACTGCTATGTTTGGACCTAAAAACTAATTTACTTTCAGGAATGAAACCAGATGCAGCAGACCCAGCATGGCAAATGATTAAACGGGCACCTTTACCAGTCGGAACTTTCAGGCCCCCTAAACTATCATTCAATGTCCAACAAGTACTTTTCGTGTGATTCTGGTTTACCCAAGTCTCATCCAAGTAATAAATTTCAGTATTTCCTTCTTGTTGCCTTATTTCATGCATTTTCTTCAGGAACATGGACCTTGCAGCAGCGATATCTGAACGTTCCATAAGAAATTTCCTCCCATCGTTACATTTTGCGTATTTGAAACCCATATTATTTAAAATTCGTAACATGGACCCTTTACTTCCCTCGAACCCTATAGATTCGCGCATTATTACTGTCAGATTTTTCGCAGTAGGAAATTTTCCTGCGGCATACATGTCGTGTATCTTGCGCCTGAGAACGTCTTTATTAAAGTCATCTAAACCTGTCACAGGCTTTTGGCGTCTATGATGTTTACCTGGTGACTTCAAAAGCACGCTCCCACTTGCCTGTAATGAAGATTTACTCTCCTTAACTATTCGTTGCACAGTTCTAAGGCTTCAGCAGTCCTCTCTTGAGCTTTGGCAACATCGTAGGTTGGCCCTCCAGCGTCTGCCTCGCGCTTAAAATATGTATAAACTGTAAAAATTTGTTCTCTGCTTTGCCTATGCAGAACCTGACGCTTATGCTGTTCGTCTTCCATTATTTAATATAGGAATTATAGCAATACTCACGGCCCACTACACAAAAACTTCGAATTCGACACTCGTGTAACCACGACAAGCGCTGGATTGCTACTGAATTCGATTGGCTACTGGCAGAGTGATGACGTACCTGCGCAGAACCTCGCTAAACTGGGCCGCCATCGTTTGTGGAGCGCACTATAGTTACGGGCACACTCACCTGCCACGAGTCATCCACCTGGTCCAAGGCCATTCTATTGTTCACCTCCGGCATGCAGGATATCCGGCGCCAAGTCATTTTGCCGCTCGCAAATACGACAGTTCTAAAGCTGCAGCGCGGGCCATATTCGAGCGCGCCGAACCGATCATTTTGCCGCGCCAGCTATTTCTGTTGATGGGCGCGGCTGCCGCGTGAGGTAACACAACACAGCCAGGATTGTGCGGCAAACTATCCAGGCACAGTATTTTAAAGCCACCGTGGACGTTTCACGTCCAAGAGTAGCTGCCATTTTCACTGTGATGCATCACATTATACTATAAACCTAAACGAAAAGTGCATTGGTGGATAAGGGAATTGTATTTTAATAGAACGCAGTATGGTGTGAAACTTATGGAAGACATGAGATATGAAACCATCAAAGATACAATGAACAAATTTTACGAGAGTAACAACGATAGAGTTCTTAAAATAATTAACTGAGCCAAGTGTGAATAAAGCAGTGTTGCCACCTAACGAAAACAAAAGTCACTAGACCGGGTCTCAAAACTCACTAGATTGCGGGATATTTAGAGCTAAAAGATTCCCCAGAAATCGCTAAATAAAATAAAGAGAAATGGTAAGGTAAGTGATATAAAATATCTTAATAATTAGTATTTTTATTAAATTAAGCATTTTAAGTCAACACCAATTTCTTCAATCGGTATTTCTTCATCATCATCTTTTTCTATCGTTGGAGTTGCAGATCTTGCAGATGTGGAAGGATGAGATGAATGGTCAGTCTTAGATTTAAAAGAGTATTTAGCATCTTTACCAATCACATTAGCAGGAAGCTCGTAACTGTAGCAGTTTTTTTACAATTTTTAACCGATTCCTTATAAAAAGAATTTGCTATTTACAGCTTTCTTATTTGTCAAAATGTTCTTAAGAATGTTCATTGTACTGAAAATCCTCTCTACTGCGACATTCGAGTGAGAAAATGATAGGATATGGCTAAATCAGATAACAGCAAAAAGGTATTTATTCCAGCAGCCTCTTGTAATGGGTAAGCCGTATTCCGTTTTCAATATATTATGTACGCCATTATTTATACGAGTCATGAGAGAGGCATTACCTACTCCAATTCCAATCAAGTTTTTCGAAACGCTACAAGGTTGAATATCACTAAAAGTCACTATTTTTTTTTAGCTATAACACATTTAAAAATATCGCTTTCGAGCTTCAAAATTCACCAAATCTAGCGATAAAATCACTAAGGTGACAGACAACATTGGAGTAAAGTGAGCACTCAATTTCGGGAGGTGATTTCAGTTACTGAAAAACGTTATAACTAAAAAATTTCTAGCAATTGGAGATTCGTACATTTGCCCGCTTTACCTTTTTCGAATGTCAAAACAATCACTTTTCGAGAATAGTTCTAGATATTTTGGACCCATTATGCGAAGTTCTGAAAGATCGGGTAAAGATAAGGAAATAATATCCATTTCATATTAAAGTTTTTATCGTTATTCAGTTTTCTGTTGCTATTCCTAACGGCAACTTACTTCATACCTAGGTAATATGTATTGAGTTAATCATGTCATTTGGCGATTCTAAAGATTCGTTGATTGAAGTTTCAAGTGATGGTTGTGATGGTAATGGAAGTGATACCATGGGAGTCTGATTAGGCTGCATACTTGCTATTCCACGAAAAATCTTTGGCACCGTGCGATTGTAGTAAAAGGCGACACTTTTCGTCATCCACGGTAACAAATCGTCGCTGTGCCGCGCGAACCTACTCGAACAAAGACACCCCCGTCTCAACCGCGCGTGTGCTAAGTAGTGGGGGAGAATTTGCCGCGCGCCTAAATACCGACAGAGAATGGCTCGCAGCGCAGCATGTTCGGCCGCGCCAATGTTCGAGCTGGCTCGCGTGTCAACAGCGTATCCATCGTGCGCGGCTGCCGCGCGAGCCAATGATCGAAGGTTTGTCGCGCGTAGTGGATACGCAGCTTAAGCATATTCACATACGCAAAACTTTGCCTTTAATTGTCCCGTCCAATAAAACCCGTGGTAACTAATAATGCGGGTTATGTAGAAAAATGATTTTGAGTGTGTTTTATTTTATGTTAATTAGTGTTGCCCAAATGCAAGAACAAGACAAGACTTGGCCAGTCTTGGTCTTGGTCTTGCATCAATACACCTGGTCTTGGTCTTGCAAAAATGCAAGACCAAGACCAAGACTACAAGACCAAGACCGATTTTGGGCAACACTAATGTTAATCCAGGGAAATATGTGACTGTGTGTGTGTGTGTGTGTGTTTTTTTTTTTTTTTTTTTTTTTTTTTTTTTTTTTTTTTTTAAACCAGTTGATTCTTTAATTTGTTGCACATAAAGATGTATATTTACGTTTTGTTTCTTGACTGAATAAGAAGCCCTTTCCTTTTGGATGGATTACTTGATTGTGTGTGGTGATGACTCGATAAGACATACATGCGCTGAATCGCTCTCAATGAATGTTTAAATTTTAGGATCTAGCTCCTAAAGAGCTTCCTGTCTGTCTTGTTGGTTGAGGTCATGGAATTAGGGAGGGTGTGTTATGTGGGAGCTGCTGGCTATTATAGGAGTAGCGGCTTGCTGTGGGAATTTGCATTTCAAAAGCTGCGACAGTGTTTATACAGGGGCGAATGGCGAGGACAAATGACGTTTTAACTTGTCCCGTGTAAGCAATGTGAGTTTACATACGCGCCGACAAGCACGGCTGAAGCGTGTAATACCCAAATAGAATTATCGCAGCGTTGATTATAATTTGCCTAGTCCGCTGGCAACAGAGTACATGGCGATTGGCAATTAGCCTTCTAGCGTTGAGCAGAATCAAGCATTTGACTTCCCGCCTTCGTTGAAAGGACTTATACGTAAGTTTTAAAATTGTTACACATTTTTTAGGCACAGAAAATTTCAAAGAAACCCTTCTTGTAAACAACTCCTTCAAATAAATCGATCTCAACGAGTATATTGGTGTTTTACTGTTTCTATCCTAATCTCATTATTTAAAAAAAACTTTCAGCGTCACAGCGTTTGTTAAGACCCATGATTTGGGCATCCAGATTTCGGTTTTCCTTGGTTTTCCAAAATTACTCCAGACGAATGCAGTCATGGTTCCTCCATAAAAGCAATGACCGATTTATAACCTCTTATTGCCCACATGGTCTTCCAGTTCTAATGACAACGCTGTCAACAAGGCGTTAAGTCCTAAAAAGAAAATAAACAAAACATTTGTCTTACCGGGACAAATTTTATATGACCAACGGAGACCTAACTATGCATTCTCTTCGGGTAATTTTTAGAATTTTTTGCACCAGTGTTTAGGACTCTGTTACTTATATAAAAAAAGCTGGAACCACTATGGGTCCACAGATTTGTCCGTCTGTCTGTCCGTGTGTAACACCTTCATAACTTCTGAACTCTGAGACTTAGTAATTTGTAATTACGCACTGCAAGGTCAAATTTGGATCTTTTGTTTTGGAGCCACATGCCCTTTCTGAAGCCAAGTATTTTGTCTCTACCGCTAGGTGGTACTATGTACTAATGTGCGGTGACTACACACTACACGGCATTAATTATGCGCCAAGGCGTACTTAGCATAGCCTTTTTATTGTACAAGAGGTTATAACAAATAACAGTACACGATGTCACGCGACACGAATAGCAACATACATACAACTTCATATACGCCACGTGTGTCGCAGCCAAAGACTGACTGCTAGTGGTACCGCTGTCTCCCACCTGGTTAATTCGGCGCTCCTGTCTGCTCGCTCGGGGCGCCGGCTGTCGCCAAAGAGATGTACCGTGGCGTGATCGATCGCGCCGCCGACTGGTGGCGAAGTGTTGTACTCCGGCTCCGCCACAACCACCTTCGGCTCCGCCACACTAATGGAGCAAGTTTTGCCATCTGTCTGCGAAAAGTGTAACTATGTTCTGTGTGTGATAAGTGTGGTTTTTGTTTATGAAATATGTAGTTTATAAGGCGGAGATTGGGGACCGTTCCGGCATTCGCCTTGATGGCTGCGGAAGGGACGGTCAGGACGGGCGGTACGCGTGGACCTGACTCGTGCCCGGTCCGTTGTATCTCCCCGATCCAGTGTGCGGCGCCTAAGCGCACTGAGGCACACTGGCGGGTTGATTGCGCAATACTTCAGTTGTTTCTTATCTTAACACGATTACAACATAAAAACTGGACAAATCGAGCAAGTTGGAGATGGAGTGAAAATAATTATAGAATGTTTAATGGGGGACCGAAGGAAAAATTTCCTTTTGATAATAATCATGAGCATTAAATGAAAGCTGATAACTATCGAACTCTCAAAATGTTTGGATTTCAGTTTTTATTATACGATTTATGGAAGATTTTGTCAACAACGTACAAAGAATACCCTTCCATTTTTTACTCACAAACTCCTTTCAAAATTTACAATCCTCTGGAGCTCAATAAAGATTAAAGGAAAGCTGCAGCGAACTTTCTGCAGTTTATGAATTTTAACAGATTTTATAACTGAGCAAATAATTTATGTTGATAGAAATTCATAAATATCAATCAGTAAATAATTTCATGTATCCGAATGTCCGAAAATACATTTTTCTAACATTTTCAAAAAAAAAAAAATCTAAGTACTACTATAATTTTTAATAGATATTTTTTGGGAGTTTGATTTATGTATTCATTTGATGGACATTTACGCAACATGTACAATGAACTCTTTAAAAATGTTACTGAATTTTAATTTAAAAATTTGATTCAGAATCTGCGTATCTGAGTGCGCGATAGTAACTCGAAGGTTTATTTTGTTTTAAAAAATTAGTCTTTACAACATTTTTAATTCTTTTGGCTTTACGTCTCGTTGAGGTGATAAGGGACTGGGAGCAAGAAATGGGAAGGAATTAGGCAATGATCCTTTCAAGGAACCAACCCTGCAATCATCTGCAGTGATTTAGGGGAACGATGAGGAAACCAAATCTGTATGGCCGGACAGAGATTCAAACTCACGGCCTCCCAAATGCGAGGCACCAGAGCGCTACCGCTCACCCATCAGACTTGGTTTCAGCAAGACAATCAACATTAACGATCGCTTCAGGCATGTACGTTTCGTGTTTATATTCTTCGTTTACTTTCTCCAGGTATTGAGATCAGAATTCGTGGATATGTTTCTGAAGAATGCCGCAAATACGATACGTACTTGTATGTATGGCAGGGATTACGCAACAGTAAAACTACGTAACTGTTTACTGAATATCGGCGGTATTCCGAAACGTTAATGTAATGCCTGTGACGTGATGATAACTGTGCTTTCAACGAGTATAATACGGCGGATGTATGTTGACCTGAACATTTTCCTAGTTACGAACAATGCAATCTTCTGAATACGGTCAAATTAGTTTTTTTTTTTAAATAAAATATTATGGCCTTCGATCTTTGCGACCATTTAGCCAGCTTTCATTATGATATTGATGACACTACAGTGAGGACAGCACATGACGAACACGACACCTAATTAAAACCACCCATGCCCGAGGCCGGACTCGAACCGGCGGCCCTTGAAATGAGAGGCCAGCTTGCTAGCCCCTACACTGCCAGGACCGGCGTCAAATTAGGTTATTAATCACAGGTGGTTCACCTTGGCCAGTTGTATCAGTTTTCATGTTATTAAAAGAGTGTTATGTGTTCATATCCACACGTTGTTGTTAGTTTGTGTGTGAGACGGCAACCTATTCCAATAATCAGCCGAGTAGGACGGCATAACTTGTAAAACTGAACTACGACTTGTACATTTATATTTTATGCCCCGTGAACAGCGACTGAAGGACTGCAATTGAATTTAATTTTAGTATCACGCCAAGGAAAGACTATAAAATAAACCGCCAAACAGCTCAATTTCATTAATTCCGATATAGATCGTTACAAAGTATTAGGAGAGATTCAGCTTTAAAACCTTTTTCTTTAAGACGCAATAAGACGTCATACCAAGACAAAAGTTTGCTTCTAAGTGGTGGCGCCTTTGAACGTTGTTTTCTAAGTCTCTTTGACACATACCACGAAATCGTCAATCGGGCGTTCAATCCCTGATTTACCTCTCACGGGAGCCTGGTAATACTTCTTGGCACTGAGTCCAAAAACCGCGTAGTGATGGTAGGAAAGTAATCGAATAGCTAAGCCAATCCGAAGAAATAAAATTTAAAATACCGGATTAATGCATGTAACGAATCCAACAAAGTATTTATCATGAATTCTTAATTGTTTATAGCATGATAAGGTAACAAAGATCAGAAGTTAGCACGCCGTTTTAATACTTTTATTTTATAATAATAAAAGTTTCATATAAAATTAAAATAATAAGCTTAACATCTGGATTGATTTTCTCTTTGTGTTACATTAATTCTGAAAATTACCGATGTGCTAAAGTTAAGGAATAACAAAGTAAATAACATTTACACAAACATTTACTGAAAACATTGTAACAGAAACCAGAAGCATAGCTTAGCAACATTAATGTAGTACATATATGCAATGACTTGATTCCGACATTAAAAAACGTAACAAGGTCTGTGAAGTTAACCACAGGATTTAAGCGTATCTGGTAAAGCTACGTGTAAATATGCCTGAGTTTTGTTTATAGCCTGCAAATAAAAGCCTCGAAATATACAGAAACATCCGAGACTGGCAATGTCGTCGGTCTGTGGTCTTCATCAATTTATGCTTGTCACTTCTGGTCTGGTGGTTCGTGGCAGTTCGCCGCATAGCCGAGAGATGGCTCTGACAGTCCCGGATTGTGGCAGTCTTCTAACAGAAATAAATAAAAAGAGTGTACGCTGAAGATATCTTCACTAGAGGCGAAACGCGTCCGGGAAATAAATAATATCCAACAACAATTGTATTTGCATATTTATTAAAAATAATAACTATTACTTTATTCTGGCAATAGTATATTTTTTTATTTGGTCGTCAGTCTTTCGACTGGTTTGATGCAATCCTCACTCCCTTCCTATCCTGTGCTAACCTCTTCATTTCTACATACCCCTTACAGCCCACGTCCTCAATTATCTGCTTCATATATTCTAATCTCTGTCTTCCACTACAGTTCTTACCTTCAACTGTTCCCTCCACTAACAAATTAAGCAATCCTGTATGTCTCAAAATATCACCTATCAGCCTGTCTCTTCTTTCTGGAAGCTTCTTCCACAAACTTCTTTTCTCACCCATCATTTCCAAAACTCGTTCATTTCTTACATTGTATGTCTATTTAATTTTCAGCATTCTTCTGTAGCACCACATTTCAAATGCTTCAATTTTATTTATTTCCGGTATTCCTAATGTTTCGGTACCATAAAGTGCTGTGCTCCACAAAAAGAGTTTTAAAAAGTTCTTTCTAATTCCTAGATCAATATTTGAAGCTAAAAGGTTTCTCTTTATCATGAAAGCTCTTTTTGCTAGTGCTATTCTGCTTTTAACATCATTCCTGGTTCGGCCATCGGTTGTAATTTTACTTCCCAAGTAACAGAATTCTCTTACTTCTCCAATTGCATCCGATCCTATTTTTATATTTAATCTATTAGTATTGGTATAATTTCTGCTATATTTAATCACTTTTGTCTTGCTTTGATTTATATTCAGTCCAAAATCTTCCTTCAGTATTTTGTTCATGCCATTCAGTAACTTCTCAATATCCTCAGCTCGTTCTGCTAACAAGACAATGTCATCAGCAAATCGTAGCATACTGATTTTTTCTCCCTGAACATTTATGCCACATGAAAATTTTTCTTTTATTTCCTTTATCGCTTCTTCTACATACAAGTTGAATATTAACGAGGATAGACTACAGCCTTGTCTCACACCCTTTTTAACTGATGCATGTCTCTCGTGACTCTCTACTATTATTATAGTCACCTGATTCTTATATAGTTTATGGAGTATTCTTCTATCTCGATACTTTAGGCCTGACGTCTTTAAAATTTTGAACATCTTGTCCCACCTAACATTATCAAAAGCTTTTTCTAAATCAACAAAGGCAGTTGTAATGGAAAAGAAAAGTTCATAAATGATTTAAGTTTTTCACAGCTGATAGCAGCTGAATAACTTTTGTTCCATGCCAATTTTTGTTAATACAGTATCCGCTATTGAGATTGTGAAAGGAGGCTTCTGTTTTGCATAATCGTATTTAAAACTTGTCGGTTTCGTTTTTATTTACTTACAAATTTAGGTAAGCACCTGACTTATACTACCAAAATACAATTGTAATAATGCTGTCATAGGTATAGAAGTGATTAGTTTTTAGTTTAAAAAATCGTGGGCCTTTGAAATTTTTTAACTAAAATCATATTTACTATCTGATTCGTGAAATGCTTCATCGAATAATACTTGTAATTTTTGTCATAAAAATTATCTGCTGAAGTATCAGATTTGTCAAAACCACTTATTTATTTACTTTGCGACACAGATAAACGCCACAAAGATCGTTATAGTTTTCCTGTAAACTTTAGGAGGCTACATATCTCTGTAAATTTGAAAGAATTTTCTGATCAAGAATTTCGGATATAAAGGGGTGGAGGAACACCAGTTTTAAGTAGTTCAGTTTTTCATTTCTCAGGTTTTAATTCTTTATTTTTAGAAATAATATTATTTTTTTTAAGAAAAATTAATTGAAATGATTTTTTTTTTTCAATCATTTCATTTTATTTGCACTTTCAGAGCAATAATTCTGACTTTTAAAATTACTACAAAAATCATGAATTCCATTTAAACTACTGTTTGTGAAAAGAAGGCGTCATGTGATTATAATGAAATTTATTTATAGATAAGGGGCATAACAATACAGAAATGATTAGAATAACAGAACTGTACATGCAATTCAGTACGGTGTGAAGACATCACAAACTGCAATGAGAGCCTTTTGACGTCATTTCGATAACAAACTACATCGAATCACTCATTTTGTGAACTATGGAATATTTCTGCCTTACAATAAATCCCTTTTTAACTATCCATTCGCTTCTAATAGCATTCTGGTTCGTAACAGAAAGTAAAAAATGTGCTTTGTCCAATAAATGCTCTTACCTCTGAAAGATTTTTTTATTTAAAATCATTTCAAACGAAAAGAAATCTTTTTAAGAGCTACAACCTCCCATAAAATTTTTTTCCAAACCAAACACATTGGTAAAAGACGTAGTATCTGGAAATGTTTGCTTAATTTTGATCTTTCAGTAAGCAAACAAATAAACTTGCTTCCAAAAACAAAGTTCCTTGCGTTTTTCCCGTACTCGTGGTACATTTTTCTTTCAAAAAGTTATTACCTCATGTTTGCATCCACCTGGCATAAAGAAGTAAAAAGAGCGGGTTGCAAAATTTATTACTGCGTTTATTATAAAAGCATCTCTGACGAACGTTGTTTCAACGGCAATTAATAACATTAAACAAAAAAGGCTTGATGGACGGACAACATGTGGTGGCAGCCCTGCTGGTCATTTATTCTGTCCAATTGGAATTTAGCGCCGGTAGAAGCGACTGCTCTATTTATCCATGACTGCCGAACATATTGAAGTTCATATAGATATTACATACAGAACCTTTAATTCTTGTAACCTGGCACACAGATAAATGGTAAATAACGTCGCGAGGTACCGCCTTTTTTTTTTTTTACATTTCTTTGCAAGCTCAAGTAATTATAACGTATCTAAATCTTACTACTCGTTGACGCATTTAAAGTAATAGTTTCTGGTGTTATTAAGATCCCAATTTCAGAAATTTCCATTCAGCACCTCTAATAGTGTGTGTCGCTTTTCGTCGAGGTTCTGAAGAGCAATTATTGTGGAGTGTCAAACTTATTTGAGATTTGAAGGAATACAAAGGTTTCAACATCATTCTTGTTTCAGTTTTCTGCTGATTGCCAAAGATGACTGATTATGTAATCTTGGTTGTCCGGGTTGAACCGCGTCAATTTGTCGAAACCTAACGTTTCGGCCATCATTTTGTGGCCTTCTTCAGAGTACTACAAAATGATGGCCGAAACGTTAGGTTTCGACAAATTGACGCGGTTCAACCCGGACAACCAAGATTACATTGACAACGACCGCGGAAGTCTGCGCACCCACTTGATGATTGATTATGTTGTAATACATTCACAGTAACTTAACGAATTTATGAAGTTATTCTATGTATCCCTCATTACATTGTAACACTGGGTTAAAAAATTGATGAAAACTGAAGCATTAGCACTATAAGATATTTAACAATATTCTTGTTTATTAATTTGAGCTGGTAATAAATATATTTTGTGTGTGTAGTAATTGGATTATCTTACCCTACTTTCGAATAAAAGTTTCGATATTTTTGTTGAGCATATACGCTATATATTACGTACACAGTACTCCGGTTATGTTATTAGGAGGTAAGCCGTACATGAGCTCCACTTGAAGACTTAACGTACAGTGAAAGGGATAATTTTAAGTGGGCCAAATGCTGTGAATTGTCTCCTGACAAGGTCAACGCAATCATTACCCGCGAGAGTAATAATATTGTAGACGACGCTGAAGAATACGCAAACGAATAACACTGTAGATTAAGAACTCTCATGAGCATTATATAATAAAAATTCCATGTGATCGTAATAACCTGTTGACAGGGTTTTAATTAGCAGCGCATACCGCCCCTGTCGTAGTCGTCTTAAACTTGCACAGTAATCCTACCGGGTACAGGGCACCTACAGTTTAACGTGGAATCCGAACCACGGAAGCGTTCTGGCGTACTTCCCGTTACGCAGCAAGCATAAGCGATGGTTAGTTTAAGGGCTTATGAAAATTCCCGCCGAAACAGGGATTCGAACCAGGGACCTTTCGATTTCCAGTCAGACATATTAACCACTGAGTCACCAGACCGCTCCTCATGAAAATTGAAATTGGAAGCTAGAAGTTTTAATGAGGTGGGGTGAGAATATATTAGGAGATATACGACAACGACTGACACAAAATAACGGAAAAACCTCAGCGAATCCCGGAGGGTCTTCCTCTGATAGACCACTGGGCTCCTCTTGTTGTTCCAGGAGGTTGACTCCTGATAGCCTGCGTGTTCACTACGCGGCTAGTTCAGAGAAAACTACTTTCTCAGTTCAGTCTTCACTGTGGTTGAACTGACACTTGTGGTAAACTAACATTGGCAATAATAGTAGTGTAGGGAAATAGATTTTACAGAGGTACTTGCTTTTAAATCATTTACGAAACTTAATTAACCTGGAATAATAATGTTAATTAATGATAGTAGTAAATATTAATTGTAGTAGCAGTAAAAATAAGTGTTATGATAGAGGTATTCATACAAAATTATTTATCCTGGAATAATATTTCTAAAGTTCTTACATTCGAAATAAGAATGTTATATATGAATGAAAAGTAATGGTAAACATGTCCCAGATTAGATTCTACGTGCTGGGC